>JAJHZJ010000155.1:3320676-4022301 GCA_023548195.1 Bettongia penicillata ogilbyi | reverse complement strand
TAAATCAGACTTTTCCCTGGATCATACCTCTTTGGGAACAGGAAAGCTTGCAGATCCCTGGCCTGAGCTGTCCCTGAAAGCCTGGAATAACACCACAGTTAATAAACCAATGAACCATCATCAGGACTTCCTGTGGAAGTGTAAAGAGCATGACATTTCTGAAATCAGAAAGTAGACTGGAAGAGTGACCTAACAAAAAAAACCACACCATAAAAGGCAGAGAAGACATACAACTCAGAAGAGAATGACTCCCAAAACAACTATAAGAAAAGCCTCAAAGAAAAACACAGTTTTGGCTAATTATAAATTCAGCTACAATCCCCAGAAAGGTTGAAGCAAGAGTCTCTTAAAAGAGTTTACAATTTTTTTTAATAAATGTAATGAGAACACTGGAAGGAAAAATATAAAATTAATGAGAGTTATAAAAAAAGGAATTGGAAAAAGAATTAACAGCCTGATACAAGAGGCACAAAAGGAAACCAATGCATTCCCAGAAAATCAGAATGGAACACATAAAAGCCAATGACTCCATGAAGTAACAATAAATATTAAACAAAGTCAAAAGATTAAAAATAGAAGAAAATACAAAATATTTAATAGAAAAAAAGTAGCCAACCTTGAAACAGACCAAGAAGAAAAGAAATTTAAGAAGCATTTTACTACCTGAACATCAAGACCAAAAAGAGCTGAGTCATCATAATGAAAGTTAAAAAAAAAAAAAAAAATAGAACTGCCAAGATATCTTGGAACCTTAAGGTAAAAGGGGAAATACAATCAAGTGATTACCTCCTAAAAGAAATCTCAAAATGAAAGCTCCCAGGAACAGAACAGCCAAAATCCAGGGTATCCAGGTCAAAGAAAAAATACTAAAAGCCATGAGAAAGAAAGCATTAAAGTGCTAAGGAATCAGAACTGTAATCACACAATTTAGTAAGCTCATAACTGAGCAGGGAGTTTAGAATACAATACTCTAAAAGGCAAAGGATATGGGCCTGTGGCCAAAAAGAACCTATTCAGTAAAATTAAGTATAATCCTATAGGGGGAAATGAATCTTTATTAAAATAGAAGACTTCCAACCATTCCTGATGAAGACATCTGAGCTATACACAGACTTTGAAGTTCAAACACAGGAGCTAAAAGAACATTAAATGGAAATATGAATGAACAATGATAAAGGATATAAAAAAGGCTAACTTGCTTATATTGTGTTGCAGGGACATAATACATGGGATCTCTGAATCCTATCATCATTAAGGCTCAGAGTCTAACTAAATAGAAGGGCTGAGAGTGATTCTGCTATGTCTTAATGGTTTTAAAAGAAGAATGTAAATGGAAGGGAAGAGGATTACACTAGAGGAGGAAAGGGAGAGGGAGATTAGAGAAAATGATCACACATAATCATACTGTGCATGTAGAAGTCTAAACAAACTAAGAAGAAGGGATAGGGGGAATGGCTGAAACTTAAACCTCTCTCTCATCCAAACTGGTCAAAGAATGTATATACACATTTGAGTGCAGAAAAATATATACACACATTTGAGTGCAGAAAGGCATTTTACTCAAGGAAATGGGGTAAGGAAGGATGGGACAAAGAGAAATTAGAAAAAAACATGGAGTAAGGGAGGGATTAGTCCTAAGCAAAATAAACTCTAAGATATACAAAAGTATTTACACATCTTTTTGAGGCAGCAAAGAATGGGAATCTTAGAAAGTACCCACTGATTGGGGGAATGGCTGAGCATGTTGTTTATAAATGTGATGGAATACTATTGTGATATAAAAAATGATAAAGGGGCTATTTCCCAAGAAACCTGAGGAGATTTGTGTGAACTGCTGCAGACTGAAGTGAGTGGAACCAAGAAAGCAATTTATACAATAATGACTAGAACACTGGGGATGAATTTAATCAGATAAAAATTAATAGGTATAAAAGTGAAGTCCTCTCCTTGGGTTAAAAAAAAAAATCAGTTGAAGCATTACTAGACGCATTTTATCTGAAAAGTATCAGGAAGTTTTGGTGGAGTTCAAAACAAGTAAAATGTAAAAATGAATTAAATTAAAAATGAGTAAAAAATGTAATATGAAATCCAAAAAACAGAGTATATGATTTTGTGTTGTAGTAGGAAAAGAATAGTGTGTAGGAAAAGGAGATGGTAGCCCAGCATACTGTGCCTGCTCAGAACACATCCACAGTGTTGTACTTCAAGAGGACATTGACAGCTAGAGAGTGTTCAGAGGAGGTGACCAGAACGGGTATGTGAAGGGTCTCAAGGTTTCTGTCAAATGAGAACCATTTGAAGGAAGTGAGAAAGTTTCTCTTAGAGCAGAAAAGGCTCAAGGGGAACGTGGTAATCCACTCCAAGTACCAGAAAAGCTGTCATGGAGTCTCAGGTCCAGGAGGGGAGAACAAAGAACAATTTCATCTTCATAATATATCTCCGATATCCCCCCCTTCTCTGCTCTGATACTGTCACCACAGAGGTGTGGACCCTCATCTCTTCACTCCTGGGCTTTTGCAATATCCTGCCAGTGGACCTGCCTGCCTCAAGTCTTTCCTCAGTCCAACTTATCTTCTCTCCTGCCACCAAAGTGATTTTCCTAAAACATATGTCTGACTATGTCACCCCCTACTCAGTAAACTCCAGTGGCTCCCTATTGCCCTCAGAATCAAATAAAGGGGGGCAACTAGGTCTTGCAGTGGGTAGAACACTAGACTTAGAATCTGGAAGATTCTTCTTCATGAGTTCACAACTGGCCTCTGACATTTACTAGTTATGTGACCCTGGGCAGGTCACTCGTTTGTTTCCTCATCTGTTAAGAATGAGCTGCAGAAGGAAATGGCCAACCACTTGTGTTTCTTTGCCAAATAAAGCCCAAGCTGGGGTCACAAAGAGTTGGACACAACCGAACAACAACAAAAACCCAATATTAAAACTTCTCTTTGGCATTCAAAGCCCTTCATAACTTAGTCCTTCTACTTTTTCTGTCTTCTTACACCTTCTTCCATGACATGTACTCTTTTTTTTCAATGACACTGGCCTCTTGCTGTTCTACAAACAAGACACTATCTCTCAGCTCTAGGCAACCTTTTCTGGCTCTCCCATATGCCTGGGATGCTCTCCCTCTTCATGTCCACCTCCTGCTTTTCCTGCATTCCTTTAAGTCCCAACCTAAATCCCATCTTCTACAGGAAGCCTTTGTCAATCCCTCTCAATTCTACTGCCTGCCTATTTCTCTTTCTATAGCTTGTGTATATTTGTTTGTTTGCTGTGTCCCCCATTAGATTGTTAGATCCTAGAAGGCAGAGTCTATGTTTTGCCTCTTTTTTGTATCCCCAGTGCTTAGCACAACAGCAGGCACTTAGTAAGTACTTAAATGTTTATTGACTGACTGCTAAAGGGTGTAAATTACAAAGAAGGCATTCAAATTTGAGAAGGATATTGACAAATTGAACAGAGTCCAGAGGAAAACAACCAGGAGAGTGAAGACCCTTGCTTCATGGCATACAGGGGTGATTTAAAGGAACTGGGGTGGATGGGGGCAGTGTGTGATTAGTCTGGAGAAGAGAAGACTCAGCAGACATGATAGCTATCTTCCAATGTTTGAAAGACTTGTCAGGTAGAGGAAAGATTAGTCTTGGTACATTTGGACATAGAGGGCCAAACCATGAGCAATGGTTGGGAACTGCAAAGAGGCAACTTTGTGCCCCATGTCATTAAAAGCTTTCTAACAATTAGGGGCTGTCTAAAAGTTCAATGGGGCAGCTAGATGGCTCAGTGGAGAGACAGTTCAAATTCCTCCTCAGAAACTTACTAGCTGTGAGACCTTGGGCAAGTCACTTAGTCTTTGTTTACCTTAATGTACTAGTTAAAATCCACTAGTTTAAATATTATAATGAAGCGCTAGTCTATATTCCAGTGAGGGTCTTGGGGTATGTGACTTGGATTACCTAAGTCTCAATCAAAGAGACTTAGCCATTTCTGCATCACTGTCTGACAAAAGTAGGATCTACATTTTCTCAGACCTGTCTGAGTAAACACAATGGGCAGGAATCTTCCCATTAGCCCAAACTTAGAATTTCTCTTACTGTCTGCTTAGATCTTAACCTGGGTAAGTCTTTGAGCAAGATTTCTCACACTGATTGGTTTCTACATGAGGAAATAGAAAAGGGGAATACTCTTGGTACCAATTAAATAATGACTTATTAAATACAAGAAAGAAATAATCATTTCTCTCAGGTTGGACTTAATGACCATTGAAATCCATTCAAACTCTCAGACTCTGTGCTCCTGTGTCTAAGGTATGGGAAAAGCTAACAATTTTCCTTAACAAATCTACCAAGAGCTTAAAGGTTTCAAAGAATCATTTTCCCAAAGAAACTAAAATGGAGGTGATGGGGGAGATGCCAAGAATGTGCAAAGAAGAAGAGTTCCAAAGTAGAGTTTTCTGAACTGGCCTGTATACCAAAGACAATTCTAGAATCCCATTTCTACCACTTATTGTCTATTCTTGGACAAATTACTTCACTTTTCTGTTTCCTCCTCTGTAAAATGAAAGCACTGGACCTGGTGATGTCTAAGATCCCTTTCAGCTCTGAATCCTACCTAAATTCCAATCTTATCATTGAAAGGAACCTTAGAGAATACCTGGTCCAACCCTGAGGCATATCTGATAAGAAAGTGAGGTGAGCATAGAGGACCTGAGGTTAGGACTGCTAAAATCCCCACCCGTCTGACCTGATCTCAGCATAGTGGGCCTGCCATGACTCTCCAAGGCTCTTTGCTTCAATTGGAATTACTGAGAGAGGTGGCATGGCACAGTATGTAGGGTGCTGGGCTTGGAATAAGGGAGACCCGCATTCAGGTCCTGCTGCTATCTTATCATGGAGATGTCACATCTGTCTGAACCTCAATTTATTACCTCTAAAATCATAATAACTAATAATACTGCCTGTGGGTTTTTTGTGGAGATCAAATGAAACATGTGTGAAAATACTTCATAAACCTAAAACTGCTACCTACATGTCAATCATCCCTATTTTCTCTTTCTAGCATTTCCTTGTCGACCCCACAAGACACACATAAGTTCAGTCCTAGGTGTCTATCTCTTCCCCTTAAATGCCTTGGCCAAGTGTCCTTACCTTTGGCAGTGATATCCACACTTACAGATTTAAAGGATGTCTGCCCCACACTACATTTACAGTAGTAGGATCCACTGTGAGTATGATTCACTGGAGAGACAATGTAGTTGAATGTTCTGTGGTCAAACTTTATGGCAATGTCATTGTGGTAGTATATGACTTTGTGCAGTGGTTGGCTCTCCCAACTGTGGCACCTCAGGATCATCATGTCACCTGCCATGAATTCTAATCTCTCAGCTTGGGGTAGCAGCCAATCTGAAAGACAAACACAGAGGCCATTGGTTCAGGACATTTCCACTTGTCCTAGAGCCTTGGGCCATCTAAGATTTCCTGCCATCTCTAAAGACAAAGAAAAGCAGACCTTGATTCTGAACCTGAGGACCTGGTCTGAGGACATGCAGAATGCCACTTTCTAGCATGTGACCACATATTGCTGGTGCTGTTTTGTCCTTTGCTTTCAAAGAGGCCCAATGATATCACAGGGTGATGTCTTGACTCCTGGGTGAATTGGATTTAAGAGAGGCAGAGCTGCACAGAGTTGTCAGCCTCAGTCTCTCTTCCAAAGTCATCAAAGTCCAGTGGCAAGACAGAAGGTAGGCTGACTGGCAATTGGCCAAGATGATGGGGAGGACTCTGGGATCTTCAGTGTCTGACCAAGCCCTAAGCACCCCACAGTGCCACCTCTCTTCCTATAAGATGCAGCTCAGGCATGAAGCCTTTTCTCTCCTTGCAACTCCAAGCAATCTTCCCTCGAATGTGCCTTCCCTAGAGCTGTAGTTATTAATTTTATATGTATGCTGTATGTATGTTATATATCTACAGATGTGTATCTATATGTATATACATAGGTATTTACATATACATGTGCATATACATATGTGTGTACAGTACTTGTTATCTTCCCCTTTAGAATGTAAACTTTTTGTGACCAGGGATTGTTTTGATTCCCTATACTTGTATTTCCAGTGCTTATTGGTAGGCCTTTAAAAAAGGCTTATTGATTGATTAAATGTACATCTCTAGTCCCCTGGTCATTCGGGGAGGGGAGGTCTGGAAATTTCCTAGCAGAAATGATCAGTGAGTATAGAAAGAGTCAGTGAGAGCAACTTAGAATAAGACAAGCAGAACTCACACCTCAGTAAAGGTAATAGTGAAAAGGACAATTGAACTAACCTGCAGATTCTTAAAGACTGTCCCACCCATCGCTCCTGACATATTAGTTCAGCCAGGATGTGTCTGCTTCCAAGCTATATTATAAACAGATTTCAATTCTTCCCACCCCTACCTTACCCAAGATTCCTTATCTTTCACTTACGATTAGACACCTGTAATTTCACAGGGCTGCTGAGGGCTCTGTGTTGTGTTTGACACTGGTATTCCCCACTGTCCTCTATTCTGACACCTGTGATGATGTAGGAGTCCTGGTTGTTGGGGAGAGCTGACCCATTGTGGAACCATTCAGTGAATTCCTGTCCAGGAGTCTGGAACCCTTCACAAGTCAAAGTCACATTGTCCTCTTCAAGCACATTGAACCATGGGGGCTCCAGCATCACTATTGCCCTTGAGGTACCTGATGGTTAGAGGAGAAGGGAATGAAGAAAAGGAGTCCCCAAGGAGGCATCAGATCCCAGATATGAGAGGAGGACACCAGAGAGAGGCACAGAGGACAGAATGGAGCATGTTTAGATAAGGGCTGTGGAGGAGACAAAGGTCAGAGCTGCATCAAGTGCTGGTGGCAGTTTTCTCACACACTGACACCACACTGAGACATTAGAGCACAGAGCCTTTTCCAGAAGGGTGGACAGCTCCCTAGGGATTCCCTAGGTCCCATCTGATTGGCAAATACAAGAACAACAACCACCAACCACAAAACCCCAAGAGCTCTCATCTTCTTCTCAGAGGGAACCCATCTCAGGGAAAGGCGGAGTGAGTGATCTGGAAGTTCAGTCTCCAAAAGTTCTGGGGTCAGTTTTGTTCTGTGAGAAGGAGAGGGATCCATTTACTGAGGAAATACTCTTCCCACAGAAAGAGGGAGAGTCATATTTGCCTCCATTCCAGCCCCTACTACCTGCTAGCCTCATCAAAGGACCTGAGTCTCTGCCCCAATCCCTCCTCCTCCAATGCACCCAGATGATATAATACAGAGGCCCAAGATCTAAGCACAACAGATACACACACATGTACAAAGCACAGTACATATACTCAACAGGGTGTAGACAGCACCTCCCACAGATTGTGAGGTCTTTGTGCAAGGGGATTGTTTTTGCCTTTCTTTGTATCCCTAGCAATCACTTTCAGACACATCACAGACACTTAATAAAATACTTGTTGGCTTGATATGACATGACCCACATGGCACATACACAGATATCTAGAGATCAATTGGGGCAGGAGAAAGATGCTTGCTTTGGATTCAATTTCTGGGTTAGCCTCTTACTAGTTGTGTAAATTGTGTTTAGCCCAAATAACCAGTTGAGCAACTCGGTTAACCTTTCTTGGACTCAGTTTCCTCACCTGGAAAATAAAGGAGTTGGAGTAGATGACCCCTCCCTCTGATCTCTGACCCATTAACTATGTTGGCAACCTCAGAGCAACCACAGATATAAGGGGAGATGCCCTGGGGAGTGAGGATGGACAACAAGCACTTACTAAGTGCCTACTGTGTACCAAGTATGGTACTAATACACATCCTCTCATTTGATCCTAAATCTTAATATTTAAAGGTGAAAGTGACCATAAAGGTAACCTAGTGAGTCTGACTGGCACATTTTACAGATGAGAAAACTGGAAGTTAGAGGAATGAAATAATGAAGTCAATGTGTAATAAATAGCAGACCTTTCTTTCCATGGAAACACACACAAGTCCAGGGATACAGAAGAAATGGGGATCCATACAGGAACGACTCAAACCCAGAAGGGCAGTTAGATGGGACAGTAGATGTAGAGCTCCAGGACTGAAGTCAGGAAGACCTGAATTCAAATCTCTCCTCAGATACTTAATACCTGTGTGATCCTGGACAAGTCCAATATCCCAATTTGTCTCAGTTTCCACACCTATAAAATGATCCAGAGAAGGAAATGCCAACCACTCCAGTATCTTTGCCAAGAAAATCCCAAAAGCATCGTAAAGAGTCGAACAGGACTGAGTAAAAACAATTCACTCAAACATGGGGACACACTTGAGCAGACAAGTCCTTTTTGGAGGGAATATGCTTCCTGTGACTTTGTGACTGAAAACCAAATTCCCAATCAGAAAGATCAAAGTTCAAACCCAGGTTCAGACACTTACTAACGGTGTGTGTGAGAGTGAGTCACTTAATTCTTCTTTGCCCCAGTTCCCCATCTGTAAAATGGGGACACAAGGAGAGGCAGACATGACTGAACCACCTAAAAACAGACTCCTGAGGAAGAAGACTGAATCTCTAGCAGTAGGAAGGAGTGGGTGGAAGATACTGAGAGAAGAGAGTTATCTCAGTGACAGCTGCTGCAGTACTGGCCCTAAAGTCTCACTCTGTCCTTAATCAGGTGGGTTCAAGGCTCCAGTCAGGATAGGAGCTACTGTCCTGGATGTACTGATATGTCCTCTAGTGCATTGATATGGATGTTTAGGAAGTGGGGAAGTAAAGGGAGTGTTTAAAAAAAAAAAAAGACGCCAAAACTGAATACAGAACTTATCATTACTCTTGATGGCTGGAGCTGCAAGAGATCAGAAAGGAGAGATTAGACCAGTTCAGGGAATCCAGGGGCTGGGCAGCTCCAGCATGGGCCAGGCTGGGAACCAGAGGAGCCTGTTGTGCACACTTTCCCCAATGTTCCTCAGAGCTGCCTGGAATCAGTGGGATCCCAGGGGCACTGGAAGTCCCCTCCCCTCAAAAAAATTAAATAATAACCTACTGGCTGCTCAGTGACATCTGAAATGCCACCATCAATGTTTTGGTCCCTTCCAAAATGAAAACATCTTTACACCTCAGTGTCAATGAGTTTATTCAACTAAATCCTTTGTAAGAGTAGGATTAAATCTGAGTGCTCATGAGCAGGGAGAAAGGCAGAGAGAGGAGAGTCTCTAGGGGCCTGACTATATCTGGTTGTGCTTTTTCTTCTTTTTTGTTTGTTTTTTATTATTTTATTTTTATTATTTTATTTTATTATTTACTTATTTTTAACATTCTTCCTTTTTTTTAAATTTTGAGTTTCAAATTCTCTCTCTCCTTTCCATCTCTCAGTTACCCACTGAGAAGGCAAGAAATGTGATATCAACTATACATGTGAAATCATGCAAAAAATATTTCCATATTACTGTCTATGCTTCTTAAGAACTAGGAAAGGCCATGGGGGCTGCATATTTAATTCAGGATTGGTGAGTAGTCACAATTTAACCAGATGGTGCAGTGGATAGAGCACTAGGCCTCAGCAGGAAGACCTGAGCTCAGAACTAGGCCTCAGACATTTAAGTAGCTGTGTGATCCTGGGTAAGTCTCTTAATGCTACCTACTCATCTGTAAGATGAGGACAGTAACAGCACCTACATCACAGGGTGTTGTGAAGGTCAAATGAGATAGTCCATGTCAAGCCCTTTACAAACCTTAAAGAGCCATTTAACATAAACTCTTGTTATTAGCACAAAGGCAGAACTGGATCCTAGCCTGAATGGGGGAACAAGGTCAGGGATGTTCAGATGTTCAGAGACTGTACAGAGGGGAGGTGCAGGAAAATCAGAACTTTCCCTCCATGTAGACAGAAAGACAGAGCTATGGGAAAATCATCTCCCCAGTAATGGATTGAAAATAGAAGAAGTGCAGACATTCCAGTGTCTTGGACAGATGAACTGCTCTGAAAGTCAGGACACATGGCCATTGATCTCAACAAAGTCTCTTGCTTTACCAGGTGTTTATGGAACACTTTTATGTCACTTACTATCTATGGGACCTTGGGCTGGACATTGTGCCCTTCCAGAACCCAAGCCTCATCTTTAAATAGGACAGCTAGACTAGATGGCATCTCAGGTCTTCTTGGGCTCTACAGTTCTATTCTAGCCTTTGCTCTCCTTCATTTTTCACAACCAAACACTGCCCAGGATCAGGTCTGGAGATTTCTCTGCTTCAGTCCTATTACTGAAATAGGTCCAGGGTTCATGGAATCCCTAGGGCACTGAGGTGAACGAAAAGGTGCCTGGACTTGATAGAGGTCTGCATATCTAGGAATCTGTCCAGACATAAGCATGACATTTAGGGGAATGGAGAGGAGTGTCTGCCATGACCCACTGTGAGCAGGCCTAGAGCCTCTAGAATGTGTTTGGCCTTGGTGGAGTACAGGATGCACACACAGTATATCTCATCTCAACTTAAAACTGAATCTGGAGATGATTCCCCCCAAAAAAATGAAAGAAGAGGAATTTGCACCAAAATCAGAGCAATGGTCTGGCTTTGGAGTCAAATGATGACTCTTCTGCCTTTGAGACCTTGGGCAAATCATTTACCTTCTTTGACTTTGGGTTGACTTTTTTTTATCTAAAAAATAGGGGGGAAAGGGGAAGAATCTAAGTGGCCACTAAAGTTTCTTCCAACTCTCAATCTTTGATCCAGAGCCCCAGCTCAGTGCTTAAAACTACACTAACATGTAATGATGTACCCTTCCAACATTACCACCACCCTCCATTTCAGACAATGTCTATATATATGAAGGAAGCAACCACGAATCTCTTAACTCTTTAAGCCTCACAATCTGCTCCTTCTGAATTACTGAAATTGGTGTTCTCCCTATTCCCAAGTTGCCCAGATAAATACTTCCCTTCCCTCAATAAAGAAAGCCAACTTTAGACACAGGGGAGGGGGCAAACACCAGCAAACTTTCATGACTTGAGCCACAGAGGGAGAAGCATCCTCTTCCACCTCTTGACTGAAGCAATTTGATTCCACTGTGGTTATTAAAATAGAAACATCCTGAAGAAGTCTGCCTACCACTGAGTTGTTATCAGCCATTTATACCATAGAGAGGGTCAAGTTCTCAAAGGATGGCCACAATAGGAGGGAGAAAGTAAAACTATCAGGTGCCTGGTGGGGAGAAGACACCAAGAGAAGAGTTTTGTGTAGGAATCCGCATCATTGGCAACTTTCACATCTGTCCTCTGTCCTGATCCTAAGGAATTGGTCATGTTTAGCCCCTTCCCACTCCTATCCTCCTCCATCTTTCCATCTTCCCCACTTGTGCTTTCCTTCCTTGTTGGGCCCCCAAACAATGCCTGAGCTAGAATTTGCCTTTGTCTTTGCACCCCCATTTTCTACTGCATTAAGCTCAGACTCACCTAGACACAAGAGTGTTACCCACAGCAGCACAGAGCTGGTGGTGGTGACAGGTTGGGGCATCCACAGTCCCCCCATGGCAGGCAGGGGATTCCAGGAGTGGATTCCAAACAGCACAAAGATTCAGAAAATTGCAGCACACACCCATCCCAACAACCCAGCACAGTCCACCTAACAGGACATAAAACTCTTCCAAAAGAGGGACTGAGCATTAGGCTTCTACCTCAGTCTCTTCCCCTCCTCCTCTTTCACTGACCCTCCTCCCACTGAAGTCCCCCTTCCATCTGCTCCTTCCCTCTTTGCCAGTAGAATGCAGGGTTTCCTAGCTAAGGACCTACAGCTGGAACCAACTGATTACTCAACTGTAATTTCAGAGAAATCTATTAGATAGCAAGCAAACTACTCCACCCTAGCCTCAGTGGAACCCAAGATGTAAGCTGCACTGGAAGTAGAAGTGTGTTGTGTGTGTGTGTGTGTGTGGATAATATATACATATATGTTGGTATAATTACATGTAAAGAATACATGTATGTAGATACATATGTATTCAGGATCATAATCTTCCTATCCACCCCAGCAGGCTGTTGTAGGGATGAAATGTGATAATATATTTAAAGTTATTTGTCAGCCTCAAAGCTCTGTATAACCATCGGCTGTTGGGTTATTCAATGGGTCTATCCCAGAGCCCAGTCCTAACTCAGAGAAAGAATGGAGGAGTATGAAAAGTACTCTCCCCTAGATTCTCCTGAAGCTCCATAATCATAATGCATTTATGTGGCACTTTTCTCATAACCACCCTGTGACAGGTGGTGCATAGATTATTCCATTTGGTGGGTGAAGAAACAGGAGCTCAGACATGGTCATAGATCTAGGTCCCCTCATTCTCTCTGTCCATCACACCATTGGATCTGAGTTCTTGATGCTAGAAATAGTAACCTGAGGTTGCCCATAATTATGTTATCCATAATAATAGGACAAAATGCTCAAGGGAAAGTCAGGAGTTTGGGTGAGATGGGAAGCTCTTTAGAATGAATGGGTGTGGTGGTTCTGGCTTTCAGTACTCCATACTGGGGGAGGGGAGGCTGAGATTAGAGATCCATCTTGAGTTTGGCGTTGCAGTAGGGTTAAAGCTAGATGTGTGTCCGCACTGTCTCCCTGGGAGCAGAGGACTACCAGGCTGCCTAAGGAGGGTGTGCACTAGTGCAGGTCAGAAAAACACAGAAAGGTTAAGCTCTTAGTCTTCTCATTACTGGAATTGGGCCTTTGTACTTCCAGTGCGAAGGAGATAGGCCCTCAAAAAAAAAAAGTCTTGAAAAAATAGTAAGACAGAGAGAAAGAAATGGAAAAGCAATGGAATTTGAAGACACAAAGAGAAATAATTCCGAGGAGGAAGAAAATACATGAATTGTCTGAAATAAAGGAAACACAGAGGTACAGGCAACTCACCAAGTAAATTAGACTTTTAAAAGATACATAAAAAAGTTGGAGGCAAGGGCTAGTATCCTAGGGTCCATCAGGCTATTGGTCAATATGCCGGACGTTGTATTAGGAGATGGGAATACAGAGACAGAGCACACAAAAGCATGCCATGCATGATCCTACAAAAATGGTTTGAGGACTATTTATGCTCAGAAGCTGAGGTTGGCATGGAAAGTTAAGGACAACAAAAAGGGAGTATTCCAGGCTATAATTATCGGTTGGTTTGGGGTTTTGTTTTTTTTTTATCTATATTAAGGGACATAAAGAGATGCTGCGGTGTGAAGATGGTATGGTGTATTGCAGTGATGGGACCACTAAACGTAAAGATCTCTGCTGAGTACGTAATGACTTAGTTTTCAAATGCAACATTATTTATGTTTTATTGTATTTTTATGCATTTTGTAAATTTTCCAAATTACATTCTAATCTGATTTGAATTGCACTCAGGATTGTTGTGGGTTGCAGGTGGCCCACAGGCCTTGTGTCTGACCCCTCTGGTGTAGAGGCTGGAGAAGTATCCTCATGGCCAGATAGACTTGGTTCCAAGTCCTTTTTCTGACATGGAATGGTTTTGACGCTGGGCAAGTTACTTATACTCCCAATGTTCTAGACAACTTTCTCAGCTGTGAATTGCAGAGAAGGTACTAACCTATATTATTAGGAGTTTTCTTATTTTGCTGTTCTTTTATTAGTGAACTCGTTAATTTTGTCCTTATTTCTATGGAAAAAAAGGAAAAATGAGTGTGGAGCCAAGATGGTAGAGTAGTAAGTACAGAGAGCACTCCCTCCCACTCCCAACTCAAACTCCTCCAAACAGATCTAGAAAATCTGCCAGACTGAATCCTACTCAGGAAAACCAAGAAAAAGCTGCGAGTCATTTGTTCAGTTTAGTTTGGCATAGGGAGACAGGCAGAGTAGTCTGTTAACACTGGGAACAGAGTGTGGCCAGGAATCCAGCAGTCCAGAGCCCAGGGACTGGGCCCAAAGGCACAAGAATTTCAAGAAGTGATGAAACAAGGGGTTTTTTAAAAAGAGTTTACAAATGTTTCTTATAAATAAAATGAGAGCCCTGAAGGAAAAAATGGAAAAGAAATGAAATTTTTGTAAAAGAAGGAATTAGAAAAGTAATTATCAGCTTGATACAAAAGGTACAAAACTTGCTAAAGCAACGTATTTTTTAATTTCTAATTTATTTATTTATTAAGTTTTCAATATTCATTTCCACAAGATTTGGAGTTCCAAATTTGCTCCTCTCTACCCACCCCAAGACAGTGTACATTCTGATTACCCCTTCCCCCAGTCTATCCTCCCTTCTATCACACCACTCTCTTCTCTTATCTCCATCCCCTCTATTTTCTTGGAGCAGAAGATAGATTTCTATACCCCATTGCCTGTATATCTTATTTCCCAGCTGCATGTAAAAACAATTTTTAACATTCATTTTTAAAACTTTGAGTTCCACCTTCTCTCCTTTCTTCCATCCCCACCCATCCCATAAAGAAGCTTATTCCCTGAAAATTGAAATGGAACAAATAGAAGTCATGAGGCAACAATAAATATTAAACAGGAACAAAAGATTAAAAGAAGAAGAAAATCTAAGGCATTTCTTAGAAAAAAAACAGCTGCACTTGAAAACAAATCCAGGAGAAAAAAATTTAAGGATAATTCGGCTACCTGAGAAATTGCTACAAATAAAGGCTTGATTTAGTTTCTTGATTGTCTAGACTTCAGAAAGTGATGAAGAAAATGCTAGTAATGCATATTGAACTGAGAAGTGTGAAATGCATAATGTTTTTCCAGAGTTCTGACTGCTAAACATTTGGAAGCACATTCTAGAATGGGGGAAGGAGGAGAGAAAGCTAATTAGACCGAGGGTTAATGTCTAAAATGAGGAAGACATTCTAACCTCTGCTCTAATGGTGGAGGGAAATCACCTGGAACCCATCTCCTCCTCTACATGACCTTGGTCAAGGTGATTTATTTTTCTTACTCTGCTTCTTCCTACGAAAAATGAGAACACTGGATGTCTACTGTGTTGTAGGGTCTCCGGCAGTTCTAAATTCTAAGCATCTCAATTTTATTTTCCCTACAGTGCCTACCTAGTATGATGCTGAGCACAAAGCCAACAGACGCTAGAGAATTATGGTTCTGCCAGGGGAAAACAGGTTTCAGGGCCACATAGCTACCCTCAGTCAATGCTTTCTGTCTGCAGGCTCTCTCCCCAAGCCCTGAGAACTCTTAGGGCACTGGAGCTGGAGAAATTACAGCCACAACTACTTGTAGCCACTAGGTGGCAGACTCCCTTCATCTCTCTGTGGGCTCTATAGAGATTCTCAGGAGTTAACTCTACAGCTCACATAAGCTCTAGGAAGGAGGGTTCTTAGGAAAGGGATGAGAGATACCTCATCCTCAGGGTTCTGGGGATATTTCTGAGGGGCAATGGGGTTTTCTCTGAAGCTATAAGCTCAAGTTCAACACACCCCACTCTAGTGTGTTCTCTCCACTACAGTTAGTACCTCCCCAAGATCATTGATTGATCCAATGATGAGTGCCCCCCCATCGATATACCCAATTAACATCAATTGGCTTTTACAAAATGGTATTTACTATGATGACATAGGAAGAAGAGAAATGCAAAGCACTTCCCTGCAGGGATAACCCCCTATCTCCTCCATCTCAGCCCCTCATAAAAGTAGGTTCAAATTAAACAATTGTGCCCAAGTTTTTCTGCTACCAAGTTCATTTCTGAATGTGCCATGCTATTGGATGGTGACTCCTGACTTACAGGGCACAGTGTCAGCTCTCAGGTCAATTCACTGTTGGGCTAGAGCCCATAAGTTGTCCCTCCCCTGATCTGGCTGCCAGTAAACTATGATATGAATCTTATAAAATATCACAATACAATGTACCAGAGGAAGGAATCAATCCATCCCAAACAGAGGCTGGCTGAGGAGGCCGTGTGCACACTAGTTTCCTGGTAGCTATGAGAGAGAGAGGGCCTGAAGCCTCGAATCCAATCACAACCTTCCCAGAATTCATCCTGTTCACTTGAATGCAGCCAAGGTGGAAAGAAGTTGAGTTGGTCCTGTGGAAACATAATATTCACGATGGGTTCTGACTCAGCAACCAACTGAAAAGCCTTAATTTACCACATTGTAAACAGAAAGGAAACATTCTGGATGTTCTGAATCAGGTGCTTTTCCATTATGAATACCTGAAAGCAAGCTTACCTAACCTCTAAACAGGAAATTTCAGTAAGACACTGTTTAGGCTCACAGGCTGAGACCCTGATCTTAGGACTAAATTGAAGATGGTATGGGTTAAATGATAATACAGTCAGAAGGGTTTACAACTGGCTGTATGACTGGACCCTAAAGGTAACTTTTAATGTTCAATGTCATTGCAGAAGGAGATCCCTAGGGAGGGAAGTAACCCTATGATGTTAAACTTTTTTTTTTTTTTTTAATTAATCTATAAATCTGAAAAAGCTATCTCTACCTTCTGGGAAAGTGTAACAGGCATGGGAAGTTACTATTCTATTTTTTAAATACTTGCTCATTTGCGCTTATGAGTCT
This sequence comes from Bettongia penicillata ogilbyi, assembly GCA_023548195.1. Lineage (NCBI taxonomy): Eukaryota > Metazoa > Chordata > Mammalia > Diprotodontia > Potoroidae > Bettongia > Bettongia penicillata. Next base: position 4,005,807 of record JAJHZJ010000155.1, on the reverse strand, counting down.
TTCATGTTTTAAGCATTTCTCTAGCAGTAAAAGAAAAATAATCATCCTACAACTGTGTCAACTCTGAAAAATAAATAAGAACTGCCAAGTTTATACACCAACTGTTAACTCTGAAAAATTAAATAATAAATAAAGTAAAGTACCAAAGACTTGGAACTTCCTTTTGTGTGTTGTCTTCCCTCATTAGATTGTGAGTTTTTTCCTGGTCAGGATTTTCTTTTTAGTGTAAATATCCCTAGAACTTAGCATAGTGCCTGGAACATAGTAGATATTTGATAAATGGTTATTGACTTATTATTGTTACTGTTATTAAAAGTCAACCCCACCTAACAAATCGAGGCCTCAACTAATGCAATTGACTATTCTGGGCAGTAAGGAGTTTCCTGCCATTGGCTGGATGACCACTTTCTTATCAGATATGCCTCAGGATAGGATCAGGTATTCTCTAAGGTTCCTTTCATTGCTAAGACTGGAATTTAGGTAGGATTCAGAGCTGAAAGGGATCTTAGACATCACCAGGTCCAGTGCTTTCATTTTACAGAGGAGGAAACAGAAAAGTGAAGTAATTTGTCCAAGAATAGACAATAAGTGGTAGAAATGGGATTCTAGAATTGTCTTTGGTATACAGGCCAGTTCAGAAAACTCTACTTTGGAACTCTTCTTCTTTGCACATTCTTGGCATCTCCCCCATCACCTCCATTTTAGTTTCTTTGGGAAAATGATTCTTTGAAAACCTTTAAGCTCTTGGTAGATTTGTTAAGGAAAATTGTTAGCTTTTTCCATACCTTAGACACAGGAGCACAGAGTCTGAGAGTTTGAATGGATTTCAATGGTCATTAAGTCCAACCTGAGAGAAATGATTATTTCTTTCTTGTATTTAACAAGTCATTATTTAATTGGTACCAAGAGTATTCCCCTTTTCTATTTCCTCATGCAGAAACCAATCAGTGTGAGAAATCTTGCTCAAAGACTTACCCAGGTTAAGATCTAAGCAGACAGTAAGAGAAATTCTAAGTTTGGGCTAATGGGAAGATTCCTGCCCATTGTGTTTACTCAGACAGGTCTGAGAAAATGTAGATCCTACTTTTGTCAGACAGTGATGTAGAAATGGCTAAGTCTCTTTGATTGAGACTTAGGTAATCCAAGTCACATACCCCAAGACCCTCACTGGAATATAGACTAGCGCTTCATTATAATATTTAAACTAGTGGATTTTAACTAGTACATTAAGGTAAACAAAGACTAAGAGACTTGCCCAAGGTCTCACAGCTAGTAAGTTTCTGAGGAGGAATTTGGACTGTCTCTCCACTGAGCCATCTAGCTGCCCCATTGAACTTTTAGACAGCCCCTAATTGTTAGAAAGCTTTTAATGACATGGGGCACAAAGTTGCCTCTTTGCAGTTCCCAACCATTGCTCGTGGTTTGGCCCTCTATGTCCAAATGTACCAAGACTAATCTTTCCTCTACCTGACAAGTCTTTCAAACTTTGGAAGATAGCTATCATGTCTGCTGAGTCTTCTCTTCTCCAGACTAATCACACACTGCCCCCACCCCAACCCCAGTTCCTTTAAATCACCCCTGTATGCCATGAAGCAAGGGTCTTCACTCTCCTGGTTGTTTTCCTCTGGACTCTGTTCAATTTGTCAATATCCTTCTCAAATTTGAATGCCTTCTTTGTAATTTACACCCTTTAGCAGTCAGTCAATAAACGTTTAAGTACCTACTAAGTGCCTGCTATTGTGCTAAGCACTGGGGATACAAAAAAGAGGCAAAACGTAGACTCTGCCTTCTAGGATCTAACACTCTAATGGGGGATACAGCAAACAAACAAATATACACAAGCTATAGAAAGAGAAATAGGAAGGCAGTAGAATTGAGAGGGATTAGCAAAGGCTTCCTGTAGAAGATCGGATTTAGGTGGGGACTTAAAGGAATGCAGGAAAAGCAGGAGGTGGAGATGAAGAGGGAGAGCATCCCAGGTATATGGGAGAGCCAGAAAAGGTTGCCTAGAGCTGAGAGATAGTGTCTTGTTTGTAGAACAGCAAGAGGCCAGTGTCATTGAAAAAAAGAGTATATGTCATGGAAGAAGGTGTAAGAAGACAGAAAAAGTAGAAGGACTAAGTTATGAAGGGCTTTGAATGCCAAAGAGAAGTTTTAATATTGGGTTTTTGTTGTTGTTCGGTTGTGTCCAACTCTTTGTGACCCCACCTTGGGCTTTATTTGGCAAAGAAACACAAGTGGTTGGCCATTTCCTTCTGCAGCTCATTCTTAACAGATGAGGAAACAAATGTTAAGTGACCTGCCCACGGTCACATAACTAGTAAATGTCAGAGGCCAGTTGTGAACTCATGAAGAAGAATCTTCCAGGTTCTAAGTCTAGCGTTCTATCCACTGCAAGGCTTAGTTGCCCCCTTTTGTATTTGATCCTGAAGGCAATAGGGAGCCACTGGAGTTTACTGAGTAGGCAGTGACATAGTTAGACATATGCTTTAGGAAAATCACTTTGGTGGCAGGATAGAAGCTATGTTGGATTGAGGAAAGACTTGAGGCAGGCAGATCCACTGGCAGGATATTGCAAAAGCCCAGGAGTGAAGAAATGAGAGTCCACACCTCTGTGGTGACAGTATCAAAGCAGAAAAGGGGGGATATCGGAGGTATATTATGAAGATGAAATTGTTCTTTGTTCTCCCCTCCTGGACCTGAGACTCCATGACAGCTTTTCTGCTACTTGGAGTGGATTACCACATTCCCTTGAGCCTTTTCTGCTCTAAGAGAAACTTTCTCACTTCCTTCAAATGGTTCTCATTTGACAGAAGGTTGAGACCCTTCACACACACCTTCTGGTTGCCTCCTCTGAACACTCTCTAGCTTATCAATGTCCTCTTGAAATACAACACTCTGGATGTGTTTTGAGCCGGCACAGTACACTGGGCTATCATCTCCTTTTCCTACACATTATTCTTTTCCTACTACAACACAAAATCATATACTCTGTTTTTTGGATTTCATATTACAATGTTTGCTCATTTTAAATTTAATTCATTTTTACATTTGACTTATTTTGAACTCCACCAAAACGCCCTGGTATTTTTCAGATAAAATGCATCCAGTAAAGTTTCAACTGATTTTTTTAACCCAAGGAGAGGACTTCACTTCTACTCCTATTAATTTTCATCAGATTAAATTCATCCCAGTGTTCTAGTCATTATTGTATAAATTGACTTCTTGGCCCCATTCACTTCACTCTGCATCAGTTCATACAAATCTCCTCAGGTTTCTTGGGAAATAGCCCCTTTATCATTTTTTATATCACAATAGTATTCCATCACATTTATAAACAACATCCTCAGCCATTCCCCAATCAGTGGATACTTTCTAAGATTCCCATTCTTTGCTGCCTCAAAAAGAGCTGTAAATACTTTTGTATATCCTTAGAGTTTATTTTACTTAGGACTAATCTCTCTCTTACTCCATGTTTTTTTCTAATTTCTCTTTGTCCCATCCCTCCTTACCCTACTTCCTTCAGTAAAATGCCTTTCTGCACGCAACTGTGTGTATATATTTTTCTGCACTCATATGTGCGTATATATTCTTTGATGGGTTCAGATGAGAGAGAGGTTTACGTTTCAGCCATTCCCCCTATCCCTTCTTCCTAGTTTGTTTAGACTTCTACATGCACAGTATGATTATGTGTGATAATTTCCTCTAATCTTCCTCTCCCTTTCCTCCTCTAGTGTAATCCTCTTCCCTTCCATTTACATTCTTCTTTTAAAACCATTAAGACATAGCAGAATCACTCTCAGCCCTTCTATTCAGTTAGACTCTGACCCTTAATGATGATAGGATTCAGAGATCCCATGTATTATGTCCCTGCAACACAACATTAGCAAGTTAGCCTTTTTTATATACTTTACAATTGTTCATTCATATTTCCACTTAATGTTTCTTTTAGCTCCTGTGTTTGAACTTCAAAGTCCCTAAATAGCTCAGATCTCTTCATCAGGAATGGTTGGAAGTCTTCTTTTAATAAAGATTCATTTTTTCCCCTGTAGGATTATACTCAGTTTTACTGAATAGGTTGTTTTTGGCCATAGGCCCATATCCTTTACGTCTCAGAGTATTGTATTATAAGCTCTCTGCTCAATTATGGGCTTACTAAATTGTATGTGATTACAATTCTGATTCCTTAGCACTTTAATGCTTTCTTTCTCATGGCTTTCAGTATTTTTCCTTTGACATGGATACCCTGGATTTTGGCTGTTCTGTTCTTGGGAGCTTTCATTTTGAGATTTCTTTCAGAAGGTAACCACTTGATTGTATTTCCCCTTTTCCTTAAGGTTCCAAGATATCTTGGCAGTTCTATTTTTTTTTTTTTAATTTCATTATGATGACTCAGCTCTTTTTGGTCATGACATTCAGGTAATAAAATTCTTCTTAAATTTCTTTTCTCCTTGGTCTGTTTTCAAGGTTGGCTGTTTTTTTTTCTATTAAATATTTTATGTTTTCTTCTATTTTTAATCTTCTGATTTTGTTTAATATTTATTGTTACTTCGTGGAGTCATTGGCTTTTATGTGTTCCATTCTGATTTTCTGGGAATGCATTGGTTTAACAAGCTTTTGTGCCTCTTGTATCAAGCTGTTAATTCTTTTTCCAATTCAATCTTTTAGAGCTCTCATTAATTTTATATTTTTCCTTCCAGTGTTCTCATTACATTTATAAAAAAATTGTAAACTCTTTTAAGAGACTCTTGCTTCATCCTTTCTGGGGATTCTAGCTGAATTTATGCCCAAGCTATGTTTTGCTTTGAGGCTTTCCTTATAGCTGTTTGGGAGTCATTCTCTTCTGAGTTGTGTGTCTTCTCTGCTTTTTATGGTGGAGTTGTGCTTTTTTTTGTTAACTCATTCTTTTTTTCAATATAAATTTATTTATTTAACTTTTTACATTCATTTTCACAAAATTTTGGGTTCCAAATTTTCTCCCCATTTGTCCCCTGCCCCCACCCCAATACACAGAGCATTATAATTTCCCCTACCACCAATCTGCCCTCTCTTCTATCCTCCCTCCCTTCTCTTGTCCCCATCTTCTCTTTTGTCCTGTAGGGCCAGATGACTTTCTATTCCCCATTAACTGTATTTCTTATTTCCTAGTAGCAAGAACAATACTCTACAGTTGTTCCTAAAACTTTGAGTTCCAAATTCTCCCCATCCCTCCCTCCCCACCCATTCCCTTTGGGAAGGCAGGCAATTCAATGTAGGCCATATCTGTGTAGTTTTGCAAATGACTTCAATAATAGTCATGTTGTGTAAGACAAACTATATTTCCCTCCATCCTATCCTGTCCCCCATTGTTTCTATTCTCTCTTTTGATCCTGTCCCTCCACGAGTGTTGACTTCAAATTGCTCCCTCCTCCCAATGCCCTCCCTTCCATCAGCCCCCCCACCCTGCTTATCTCCTTCCCCCCCCCCACTTTCCTGTATTGTAAGATAGGTTTTCATACCAAAATAACTGTGCATTTTATTCCTTCTTTTAGTCAAATGTGATGAGAGTAAACTTCATGTTTTTTTCTCAGCTCTCCTCTTTTTCCCTCCACTAAAAAGTCTCCTGCTTGCCTCTTGAATGAAAGATAATTTACCCCATTCAATTTCACCCTCTCTCCTCCCACTACATTTCTCTCTCACCATTTACCTTAATTTCTTTTAAGGTATGATCCCATCCTATTCTATTCACTCTGTGCTCTCTGTCTCTGTGTGTGCATGCATGTGTGTATGTCTGTGCACACACGCATGTACATGTGTGTGTGCGTGTGTGTGTATGTGTGTGTGTAGTCCCACCAACTACCCAGATACTGAAAAGTTTTAAAAGTTACAAATATTGTCTTTCCATGTAGGAATGTAAACAGTTCACCTTTGCTAAGTCCCTTATGACTTCTCTTTGCTGTTTACTTTTTCATGATACTTCTCATTCTTGTGTTTGAAAGTCAAATTTTCTTTTCTGCTCTGGTCTTTTCATCAAGAATACTTGAAAGTCCTCTATTTCATTGAAAGACCATTTTTTTCCCCTGAAGTATCATACTCAGTTTTGCTGGGTAGGTGATTCTTGGTTTGAGTCCTAGTTCCTTTGACTTCTGGAATATCCTATTCCACGCCCTTTGATCCCTTAATGTAGAAGCTGCTAGATCTTGTGTTATCCTGATTGTATTTCCACAATACTGGAATTGTTTCTTTCTAGCTGCTTGCAATATTTTCTCCTTGACCTGGGAATTCTGGAATTTGGCCACAATGTTCCTAGGAGTTTCTCTTTTTGGATCTCTTTCAGGTGGTGATTGGTGGATTCCTTCAATACTTATTTTGCCCTCTGGTTCTAGAATCTCAGGGCAGTTTTCCTTGATAATTTCATGAAAGATGATGTCTAGGCTCTTTTTTGATCATGGCTTTCAGGTAGTCCCATAATTTTTAAATTGTCTCTCCTGGATCTATTTTCCAGGTCAGTTGTTTTTCCAATGAGATATTTCACATTATCTTCCACTTTTTTCATTCTTTTGGTTTTGTTTGGTGATTTCTTGGTTTCTCAGAAAGTCCTTAGCCTCCATCTGTTCCATTCTAATTTTGAGAGAACTATTTTCTTCAGGGAGCTTTTGAACCTCTTTTTCCATTTGGCTAATTCTGCTTTTGAAAGCATTCTTCTCCTCATTGACTTTTTGAACCTCTTTTGCCAATTGAGTGAGCCAATTTTTCAAGGTGCTATTTTCTTCAGCATTTTTTTGGGTCTCCTTTAGGAAGGTATTGATCTATTTTTCATACTTTTCTTTCATCTCTCTCATTTCTCTTCCCAGTTTTTCCTCCACCTGTCTAAATTGATTTTCAAAATCCTTTTTGAGTTCTTCCATGGCCTGAGCCCATTGGATATCTATTTCACATGTTCGGGATACAGAGGCCTTGGCTTCTATGTCTTTCCCTGATAGTAAGCATTGTTCTTCCTCATCAGAAAGGAAAGGAGGAAACATCTGTTCACCAAGAAAGTAACCTTCTATGGTCTTATTTTTTTTTTCCCTTTTCTGGGCATTTTCCCAGCCAGTCACCTGACTTCTGAGATTCCTCTCCACCCCTACCTCACCAGTGTTTGGGGTCTAAGATTCAAATGCTGCTCCCCAGACTCAGGGCTTTCAGCAGCGGGGTGCGACTGCTATTCAATGTGAGCTTAACTTCTGGTGCTTAGGTGGGGGCAGGGCTGCCTCCCAGGCTCAGTTCCCTCAGGGGTTTTATGCAGAGACCTTCAAAAATGGATCTGAGCTCCTGTCTTCTCCGGGAGCTCCTGGCTGCCGCTGCCTCTGCCACTGCCTCCCGAGGGGCCTGAGTTATGGAGATACCCCGCTCCCCTCTTGGGCAGCCCAGAAGTCTCTCTCACTGACCTGTAGTGCCTGTGGCTGGAGGGACCTTTGTGGCCGTGGGGGTTCTGTCCCTGAAGCCTGCTCGGATCTGCTCCTCTTGGGGCTGTGCAGCCATGGCTGGGCTCCGCTGTCTGGTGCACAATGGACCCTTGGGGTTGGTTTTTCAGGGCTTTCTGGAACAGAAATCTCCTCCACTGCATTGCTGCATGGCTTGCACTGCTCCAGAATTTGTGGGGAGTTCTTTTTACAGGAAATTTATGGGCTGTGGGTTCGGAGCTAGCATATGTGAGTCTTTCTACTCCGCCATCTTGGCTCCTCCCCCCTTGTTAGCTCACTCTTCCACCCAACTTTCTGATTTCAGGAAGGCCATGCTCTTTACACTTCTAGAGGAAAGATCTAGGTTGGTTCTGATGATGGTTTATTGCTTTATTAGCTGTGGTGCTATCCAGGCTTCCAGGGACAGCTCAGGCCAGGGATCTGCAAGCTTTCCTGTTCCCAAAGAGGTATGATCCAGGGAAAAGTCTGATTTACTGTTCCCTTGGTCTGAGCCTTACAAGTTCTTGACCTTGGTTTGGATCTGAGCAACAGTAGACTGCTGCCTTACTCAAACTCTATCAGTCAACTGGAAAGCTCTGCTGGTTCAAAGTGACAGAACTCTAGGCTTTCTTTTGTCCTTTCTCTGCAGGCTTCAGATGAGGTTAGAAGATAGAAGTGAGAGCCCACTTCACTGTTGAGGTCAAAACCACACAGCTTGTACTTGCTTCCAAACTTGCTAAGCACACAGCCCAGAGCTTGCAATTTCTTCCCACCCTGAATTGTTACACTCAGGTGCAGTCCCCTTCCTCTCTCTGCCCTGGATCTGTGATCAACAAAGCAGCCAGTAGAGACTTGTTCCAGTATGAGTTTAAGTACTCATCTAGCTTCTGGGTACAGTCCTTGGGCTCTGAACTGCTCAGTTCTTGGGCATTCCTGGCCCATTCCCAGTGTCAGTAGATTACTCTGTCTGTCTCCCTTTGCCAAACTAGGCTGAACTAATGACTCACTGCTTTTTCTTAGATTTCCTGAGTAGGATTCAATTTGTCAGATTTTCTAGATCTGGTTGGAGGAGTTGGAATTGGGGGTGGGGAGGGAGTGCTTTCTGTGTTTGCTATTCCACCATCTTGGCTCCACACTCACTCTCTCTTTATGTGGAGAGCTCACTAAGAAGAGAACAGCAAAATAAAGAAACTCTTTTACCAATACAGGTTAGTACCTTCTCTGCAATGTATACTTTTAGAAAGTCATCTAGAACATTGAGAGTTTAAGAAACTTGCTCAGGGTCACAACTGTCCTGTCAGAGAGAGAACCTGAACCCATCTTTCTGGCTCTGAGGGCACTTTTCTAGCCACCACACCAGAGGGGTCAGACACAAGACCTGTGGGCCACCTGCAATCCACAACACTCCTGAGGGTAACCTACCCAAATCAGATTAAAATAGAATTAAGAAAATTTATAAAAGAAAAAAATACAAAACAATATAGATAATGTTGCTTTATATGGCCAGTAGGGATCTTTATGTATAGTTTGGTGGCTCCTTTTTTTTACACGAGTTTAGCACCACTACAATACACCACACCATTTCTCTATGTCCCCTAGTATAGCTAAAAAAAAAACCCCAACAGACCCTGAAATATTTCCATTTTGCTGTCCTTAACTTTTCATGCCTGCCTCAGCTGATTCCAAGTATTGGTAATCTTCAAACCATTTTATAGGACCACACATGGCATGCTTTTGTGTGCTCTGTCTCTGTATCCCCATCTCCTAATACAATGCCTGGCATATTGACCAATAGCTTGATGGACCCTAGTTTACCAGCCCTTGCCTCCAACTTCTGTATTCATCTTTTAAAAGTCTGACTTGGTTGGTGAGTTGCCTGTATATCTGAGGTTTTTTTTCCTTCAGACAATTCATGTGTTTCCTGCTCTCCAGAATTATATCTCTGTGTCTTTAGAATGTCATTCCTTTTTTTCCTTTCTTACTATTTTTTGAGACTTTTTTTTTTAGATTCTGTCTCCTCCCAATTGGCCCAATCCCAATAACAAGCAGACTGGGAGCTTAAGCTTTCTTTCTTTTCCTGACATGTGCTCACTCATCCTTCTTAGGAGAGATGACCCTCCACTCCTGGAGAGACAGTGCAGACACACACTTGGCTTTAACCCTACTGCAACTCAGAACTCAAGATAAATCTCCAGTCTCAGCACATACACATCCTGGTCCCCAGCATGGAGTACTGAAAGGAAGCACGAACTCACCCATCTATTTTAAAGAGCTTCCCATCCCATCCAATCTCCTGACAGCATTTTGTACTATCATTATGAATAAGCTATAATTATGGGCAACCTCAGGTCACTATTTCTAGCACCAAGAACTCAGATCCAATGGTTAATGGAGAGAGAGAATGAGGGTTCTGAAGCATCATAGCTCTATGACCATGAGCAAGTCACTCAGATTATCTGAGCCCTTACTTCTTCACCCATGGAATAATGGGTGATATATGAAATATGTCATGCAAATGGAATAATATGGAATAATATATGCACCACATGGCACAGGATGGTTGTAAGAAAAGTGTCACGTAAATGTGTTATGATTATGGCACATCAGGGGTCTCTAGGGAAGAGTATTTTCATGGTTCTCCATTGTCTCTCTAAATTAGAACTGGGCTCTGGGGTAGGTTCCTGAAAAACCAACAGCTGATATATATATATATATATATATATATATATATATATATATATATATATATATGTATATATATATGTATATATATGTAGAACTTTGAGGTTGACAACTTTAAATTTTGTCTCTTTTGTATATACATATATATGATACATACATACATGCACACACCTGCACACACACACACACTTCTACATACAGTGCAACTTACATTTTGGGTTCCACTGAGGCTAGGGTGGAGTATTTTGCTTGCTATCTAATAGATTTCTCTGAAGTTACAGTTGAGTAATCAGTTGGTTCCAGCTGTAGGTCCTTAGCTAGGAAACCCTGCATTCTACTGGCAAAGAGGGAAGGAGCAGATGGAAGGGGGGACTTCAGTGGGAGGAGGGACAGTGAAAGAGGAGGAGGGGAAGAGACTGAGGTAGAAGTCTAATGCTCAGTCCCTCTTTTGGAAGAGTTTTATGTCCTGTTAGGTGGACTGTGCTGGGTTGTTGGGACGGGTGTGTGCTGCAATTTTCTGAATCTTTGTGCTGTTTGGAATCCACTCCTGGAATCCCCTGCCTGCCATGGGGGGACTGTGGATGCCCCAGCCTGTCACCACCACCAGCTCTGTGCTGCTGTGGGTAACACTCTTGTGTCTAGGTGAGTCTGAGCTTAATGCAGTAGAAAATGGGGGTGCAAAGACAAAGGCAAATTCTAGCTCAGGCATTGTTTGGGGGCCCAACATGGGAGGAAAGCATGAGTGGGGAAGATGGAAAGAAGGAGCAAGTTGGAAGTGGGAAGGGGTTAAACATGACCAGTTCCTTAGGATCAGGACAGAGGACAGATGTGAAAGTTGCCAACAATGCTGATTCTTACAGAAAACTCTTCTCTGGGTGTCCTCTCCCCAACAGGCACCTGATAGTTTTACTTTCTCCCTCCTATTGTGGCCATCCTTTGAGAACCTGACCCTCTCTATGGTATCAATGGCTCATAACAACTCAGTGGTAGGCAGACTTCTTTGGGTTGTTTCTGTGTTAATAACCACAGTGGAATCAAATTGCTTCAGTCAAGAGGTGGATGAGGGTGCTTCTCCCTCTGTGGCTGAAATCATGAAAGTTTGCTGGTGTTTGTCCCTTCTCATGTATCTGAAACTGGCTTTCTTTACTTAGAGAAGGGAAGTGTTTATCCACAAAACCAGGGAATAGGGAAAACCCCAATTTCAGTAATTCAGAAAGAGCAGATTGTGAGACTTGAAGAGTTAAGAGATTCGTGTTTGCTTCCCTCATATATATAGACATTGTCTGGAATGGAAGGTGGTGGTGATGTTGGAGGGGTACACAGGCTGTCCAAGCGCTGAGCTGGGGCCCTGGATCAAAGATTGAGAGTTGGAAGAAACTTTAGTGGCCACTTAGACTCTTCCCTGTTTCCCCCTATTTTTTAGATAAAAAAAAACCAACCCAAAGTCAAAGAAGGTCAATGATTTGCCCAAGGCCTCAAAGGTAACATATCCATCATTTGACTCCAAAGCCAGGCCATTGCTCTGATTTTGGTGCAATTTCCTCTTCTTTCATCTTTGTTGGGGGAATCATCTCCAGATCCAGTTTTAAGTTGAGATGAGATATACTGTGTGTGCATCCCATACTCCACCAAGGCCAAACACATTCTAGAGGCTCTAGGCCTGCCCACAGTGGGTCATGGCAGATACTCCTCTCCATTCCCCCAAATGTCATGCTTGTGTCTGGACAGATTCCTGGATGTCCAGAGCTCTATCAAGTCCAGGCACCTTTTGGTTCACTTCAGTGTCCTGGGGACTCCATGAACCCTGGACCTATTTCAATAATAGGACTGAAGCAGAGAAATCTCCAGACCTGATACTGGGCAGTGTTTGGTTGTGAAAATGAAGGAGAGTAAAGGCTAGAATACAACTGTAGAGCGAAAGAGAACCCGAGATGCCACCTGGTCTAGCTGTCCTATTTTATAGTTGAGGCTTGGGCCCTGGGAGGGCTCAATGTCCAGCCCAAGGGTCCCATAGATAGTAAATGACATAAAAGTGTTCCATAAACACCTGGTAAAACAAGGGACTTTGTTGAGATCAATTGCCATGTATCCTGACTTTCAGAGCAGTTCCTCTGTCCAAGACACTGGAATGTCTACACTTCTTCCATTTTCAATCTTTTACTGGGGAGATGCTTTCCCCATAGCTCCATCTTTCTGCCTACATGGGGAGAAAGTTCTGATTTTCCTGCACCTTCCCTCTGCACAGTCTCTGAACATCTGAACATCCCTGACCTTGTTCCCCCATTCAGGCTAGGATCCAGTTCTGCCTTTGTGCTAATAACAAAAGCTAAAGTTAAATGGCTCTTTAAGGTTTGTAAAGGGCTTGACATGGATTATCTCATTTGGTCCTTACAACAACCCTGTGATGTAGGTGCTCTTATTATCCTCATCTTACAGATGAGTAAACTGAGGCAGGCAGCATTAAGAGACTTACCCAGGATCACACAGTTATGATTAGTTAAGTGTCTGAGGTCTAGTTCTGAGCTCAGGTCTTCCTTCTGAGGCCCAGTGCTCTATTCACTGCACCATCTGATTATATTGTGACTACTCACCAATCCTAAGCCAACGATGCAGCCCCCATGGCCTTTCCTAGTTCTTAAGAAGCATAGCCAGTAATATGGAAATACTTTTTGCATGATTTCACATGTATAATTGATATCACATTTCTTGCCTTCTCAGTGGGTAACTGAGAGATGGAAAGGAGGGAGAGAATTTGGAACTCAAATTGTAAAAAAAAGAAAGTGTTAAAAATAAGTAAATAATAAAATAAAATAATAAAAATAAAAATAATAAAAAACAAAAAAGAAGGAAAAGGACAACCAGATATAGTCAGGCTCCTAGAGACTCTCCTCTCTCTGTCTTTCTCCCTGCTCATGAGCACTCAGATTTAATCCTACTCTTAAGAAAGGATTCAGTTGAATAAACCCATTGACACTGAGGTGTAAAGATGTTTTCATTTTGGAAGGGAACACATTGAGCTACCGGAAGGTCTCCAATGGTGGCATTTCAGATGTCACTGAGCAGCCAGTAGGTTATTTTCTTATTCGTTTGAGGGGAGGGGACTTCCAGTGCCCCTGGGATCTCTCTGATTCCAGGCAGCTCTGAGAAAACTTGGGGAAAGTCTGCACAACAGGCTCCTCTGGTTCCCTAGCCTGGCCCATGCTGGAGCTGCCCAACCCCTGGATTCCCTGAACTGCTCTAATCCCTGCTTTCTGCTCTCTTGCAGCTCCAGCCATCAGGAGTAATGGTAAGTTCTGTATTCTGTTTTGACCTCTTATTTTTTTTTAAATACTCTCTTTACTTGCTGAACATCCATATCAATACAGTATAGGACATATCAGTATATCCAGGACAGTAGTGCCTATCCTGACTGGGGCCTTGAAGCCACCTGATTACGGACAGAGGGACTTTAGGGTCAATACTGCAGCAGCTGTCACTGAGATAACTCTCTTCTCTCAGTATCTTCCACCCACTCCTTCCTACTGCTAGAGATTCATTCTTCTTCTTCAGGAGTCTGTTCTTAGGTGGTTCAGTCATGTTTGCCTCTCCAGGGGAACTGAGGTGATTGGGAATTTGGCTTTCAGTCACAAAGTCACAGGAAGCATATCCCCTCCAAAAAGGACATGTCTGCTCAAGTGTGTCCCCATGTTTGAGTGAAGTGTTTTTGTTCAGTCCTGTTCGACTCTTGCGGATTTTCCTGGCCAAGATGCTGGAGTGGTTTGCATTTCCTTCTCTGGCTCATTTTATTGGTATGGAAACAGACAAACTGGGTTATTGCGCTTGCCCAGGATCACACAGGTAGTTAAGTCTCTGAGAACAGATTTGAACTCAGATCTTCCAGACTTCAGTCCTGGAGCTCTACATCTACTGTCCCATCTAACTGCCCTTCTGGGTTTGAGTCGTTCCTGTATGGATCCCCACTTCTTCTGTGTCCCTGGACTTGTGTGTGTTTCCATGGAAAGAAAGGTCTGCTATTTATTACACACTGACCTCATTATTTCATTCCTCTAACTTTCAGTTTTCGCATCAGTAAAATGAGCCAGTCAGACTCACTAGGTAATCTTTATGGTCCCTTTCAGCTTTCAATGTTAAGATTTAGGATCAAGTGAGAGAATGTGTGTTAGTACAGTACTTGGCACAGAGTAGGCACTGAATAAGTGCTTGTTGTCCATCCTCACTCCCCATGGCATCTCCCCTTATATCTGTGGTTGCTCTGAGGTTGCCAACATAGTTAATGGGTCAGAGATCAGAGGGAGGGGTCATATACTCCAACTCCTTCATTTTCCAGGTGAGGAAACTGAGTCCAAGAAAGGTTAACTGAGTAGCTCAACTGGTAAGCTGGGCTAAACACAACTTACACAACTGGTAAGAGGCTAAACTAGAATTTGAATCCAAGATCCTTGAATTCAAAGCTAGCACTGCCCCAACTGATATCTAAATGTCTGTGTATGTGCTGTGTGGGTCATGTGAAATCAAGCCAACAAGTATTAAGTCTGTGATGTGTCACAAAGTGAATGCTGGGGATACAAAGAAAGGCAAACACAATCCCCTTGCACAAAGACCTCACAATCTGTGGGAGGTGCTGTCTACACCATGTTGAGTATATGTACTGTGCTTTGTACATGTGTGTGTATCTGTTGTGCTTAGATCTTGGGTCTCTGTATTATGTCATCTGGGAGCCTTGGAGGAGGAGAGATTGGGGGCAGAGACTCAGGTCCTTTGATGAGGCTAGCAGGTAGTAGGGGCTGGAATGGAGGCAAATGTGACTCTCCCTCTTTCTGTGGGAAGAGTATTTCCTCAGTAAATGGATCCCTCTCCTTCTCACAGAACAAAATTGACCCCAGAACTTTTGGAGACTGAACTTCCAGATCACTCACTCCACCTTTCCCTGAGATGGGTTATCCCTGAGAAGAAGATGAGAGCTCTTGGGGTTTTGTGGTTGGTGGTTGTTGTTCTTGTATTTGCCAATCAGATGGGACCTAGGGAATCCCTAGGGAGCTGTCCACCCTTCTGGAAAAGGCTCTGTGCTCTAATGTCTCACTGTGGTGTCAGTGCGTGAGAAAACTGCCACCAGCACTTGATGCAGCTCTGACCTTTGTCGCCTCCACAGCCCTTATCTAAACATGCTCCATTCTGTCCTCTGTGCCTCTCTCTGGTGTCCTCCTCTCATATCTGGGATCTGATGCCTCCTTGGGGACTTCTTTTCTTCATTCCCTTCTCCTCTAACCATCAGGTACCTCAAGGGCAATAGTGATGCTGGAGCCCCCATGGTTCAATGTGCTTGAAGAGGACAATGTGACTTTGACTTGTGAAGGGTTCCAGACTCCTGGACAGGAATTCACTGAATGGTTCCACAATGGGTCAGCTCTCCCCAACAACCAGGACTCCTACATCATCACAGGTGTCAGAATACAGGACAGTGGGGAATACCAGTGTCAAACACAACACAAAGCCCTCAGCAGCCCTGTGAAGCTACAGGTGTCTAGTGGTGAGTGAAAGATAAGGAATCTTGGGTAAGGTAGGGGTGGGAAGAATTGAAATCTGTTTATAATACAGCTTGGAAGCAGACACATCCTGGCTGAACTAATATGTCAGGAGTGATGGGTGGGACAGTCTTTAAGAAATCTGCAGGTTAGTTCAATTGTCCTTTTCACTATTACCCTTACTGAGGTGTGAGTTCTGCTTGTCTTATTCTAAGTTGCTCTCACTGACTCTTTCTATCCTCACTGCTCATTTCTGCTAGGAAATTTCCAGACCTCCCCTCCCCGAATGACCAGGGGACTAGAGATGTACATTTAATCAATCAATAAGCCTTTCTTAAAGGCCTACTAATAAGCACTGGAAATACAAGTATGGGGAATCAAAACAATCCCTTGTCACAAAAAGTTTACATTCTAAAGGGGGAGATAACAAGTATCGTACACAAATACATATGTGCACATGTGTGTATATGTAAACACCTATGTATATACATATAGATACACATCTGTAGACATATAACATATATACAGCATACGTATAGAAGTAATACCTACAGCTCTAGGGAAGGCACTTTTGAGGGAAGATTGCTTGGAGTTGCAAGGAGAGAAAAGGCTTCATGCCTGAGCTGCATCTTATAGGAAGAGAGGTGGCACTGTGGGGTGCTTAGGGCTTGGTCAGACACTGAAGATCCCAGAGTCCTCCCCATCATCCTGGCCAATTGCCAGTCAGCCTACCTTCTGTCTTGCCACTGGACTTTGATGACTTTGGAAGAGAGACTGAGGCTGACAACTCTGTGCAGCTCTGCCTCTCTTAAATCCAATTCACCCAGGAGTCAAGACATCACCCTGTGATATCAATGGGCCTCTTTGAAAGCAAAGGACAAAACAGCACCAGCAATATGTGGTCACATGCTAGAAAGTGGCATTATGCATGTCCCTCAGACCAGGTCCTCAGATTCAGAGTCAAGGTCTGCTTTTCTTTGTCTTTAGAGATGGCAGGGAATCTTAGATGACCCAAGGCTCTAGGACAAGTGGAAATGTCCTGAACCAGTGGCCTCTGTATTTGTCTTTCAGATTGGCTGCTACTCCAAGCTGAGAGATTAGAATTCATGGCAGGTGACACAATCATCCTGAGGTGCCACAGTTGGAAGAGTCAACCACTGCACAAAGTCATATACTACCACAATAACAAAGCCTTAAATTTTGACAATCAGACTTTCAACTATATGGTCTCTCAAGTGGACCCTACTCACAGTGGATCCTACTACTGTAAAGGGAAAATAGGGAATGTGAGCTATGTGTCTCCAACCATGGTTATCACTGTCCAGGGTAAGGACATTTGGTCAAGGCATTGAGGGGAAGTGGTGGACACCTAGCACTGAGCTTATGTGATTCTTATGGGGTGGACAAGGAAATGCTAGAAAGAGAAAATAGGAATAATTGACATTTAGATGGTATTTCTAGGTTTATGAAGCATTCATTTGGTCTACACCAAAAAAACCACCCACAGGCATTATTATTGCATTGTTATCATTTTAGAGGTAATAAATTGAGACCCAGAGAGATGTGATGTCTCTGTGATAACCACAGCAGTAGGACCTGAATGTGGATCTTCCTTATTTGAAGTCCAGCCTTCACACTATGTCATACCACCACTCTCAATAATTCCAATCAAGGCAAAGAGCCTTGGAGAATCATGGCAGTCTCACTATCCACTATCATCTCCCAGGCCACTTCCTTCAGGATAACTCTTTATCCAGGTAGAGACTGTGTAAGGTGCACACATGGCCCCACCTTGGAAGAGAGGCTTGAGGAGTGTACTTTTCTTCTGGCTCTTGGGCCCCATCTGCCAGGTTATGTGTGAAGGCCTCCATCAGTAAAGTGAAGGAGCCTGAACCAAGTCAACAAAAAATATACAAGCATTTATTAAGTGTCAGGTGCCATACTATATTTAGGTCTCTAGATACAAAGAGAAAAAATAAGTCTTTGACTTTAAGGAGTTTACACTCTGAAGGGGGAGATAACATCCAAGCAACTTTGTATATTTAGGATCAATTGGAGCTCATCTCTGAGGGAAAGTAATAGAATTAAGGGGGATGGGGAAAGGCTTCTTGGGGAAGGTGGGCTTGGAGCTGAGACTAAAAGAAGCCAGGAAATGGCCTAGAACTGGGCTTGGCTAATGAAGATAAGGGAGGAGCAAAGGGGAAGCCTGAGGCATGACTGATTTAGCAAGAGTGGAGGGTAAGGAGAGGGTAGAGCTAAGGAAGAAGAAATTCTGTGTATTGGAGCTCTGTCTCTCTCCCAGGATCAGGAAGGAAGCTGAGCATTCTGAATGTGCTTATAATAACATTTTTCCTGGTGGCTTTGATTGCTGTGTTTGTTGCTGTTGCCCTGTATTACTAGAAGTGACACAATAAACCAGGTACGTGATTCCCCTTGGTTTCTTATATAATGGGCTCTCTTGTTGGCCAAGATCCTGACCCTGTCCTTTCCCAGACCTTGGATATTTCTCCTGGTCTAGAGGATCCCCAGACACACACATACCTATAATTATAAGATTCTCTAACACAACAAGGGAATTCTTTTACCCCACAGATCCTGGAGTTGAGAGCTTAGAGATAGTACTTTACAAATCTAATAAATAGAAAATATGAAAATTTATCACTCCAAACAGCTAGCTTGATGAAGAAACAAAGATGCTATAAAAGTAACAGTAAGAAACAGGGGTAAAGAGAGTCACTAAGAGACTCTAAAATCCACACGGAGGGACTTCTGAGACACACCCCTAACTCTTCCACGTAGTTATCAGCATTCTTGCCTCTTTGGACAATCCTCTAGATTTACTAAAGTGTCTTCTTTTCCCTTGGGCTGGGGTTATTCCAACTGGATTCTTCTGTGGTGCCCTTAGTAAGAGACAGGCTGTGTGCGGGGTGGTGGAAATGGGAAAGCAGTGCTTGAAATTTTACAATATCAGAGATTTAGAGCAGGACGGGATCTTCTAGGTCATCCAACAAAGTCTTCTGACTTTCAAGTTGAGGCAGTGGGGACCTAAAAGGTGAAACAGCTTGTCTGGAGTCACACACAGGGAAAGGGGACAGACTCAGAGCTACAGTGCTGCTCCAGCTTCCGATCTGGCCTCTTTTCGGCAGTCTTGGCTCCCTTTCTCTTTCTCCCCATGCTCCCACCAGTTAAATAACTTGCTTAAGGCACACAGGTGGCAGAGCTCTGCTTTGCCTGAACCTAGCCTTCGTTCCACCGCACTGTATGCAGATTCTGAGTGGTAGCAGCAGAATTCAAATCCAGATCTTTCAGGTTCAAATCCAATGTCTTTAGCAGAAGACGACGATGGTTAGCTAAGAGAGGTGAGGAGTCAGGGCTGTGGAGCGGAGGTGCGCTGCAGACCCAGCGGGCACTGTGTGGCTGGGAGGTAGGTAGAGTTCGCCCAGGGAAAGAGTCTGGCCACCTTTTTCTTCCATTGCAGAAATGAACTGAGGATGAGGAAGGCTTGGATCCTTTTTTCTTTTTAATTGTAGCACATTGAGTGATACTTTTTAGTTTCTGTCTTGTTCTGTCTTATTAAAGAGGTGGACAGCAACAGTATCCCTAGCACTCTATAAATGCTTTAGTGTAACAATGCTTTGGCTTGACAACTTTCCTTTTCATTCATAGCCAAGGCTCATCGTGAGGCAGGAAGGGCTAAGGTAAGCAGTGCCTCAGCTCCCTCCCCCACATCCCACCTCCTCCTCTTTCCCCCTTCCTTACGTTTCTCTCTGTTCTATCTCTTTTGCTCTATACATCCCACTTCCTCAATTCATCGTCATCTCTCTGTTTCCTCTAGGTGGGGATTTCGACATCTCATTCGCTTCTAAAGCACACAGATGTCATGAGATTAAGAGGAAGCCAGTTTTTGTGCTCCGAGTTTGTCATACATAGCAACAACCCCTTGTGCTCACCTTCTGGGTGATCTCACTGTCTGGAAAAATAATAGAAATACTGTATTGCTTTGACCAGCAGCAGGTGTTCTCTGAGTTTGGATGAGTTGCGGTCATGAAGCCCCTCTCCCAATCAAACTTGTCACATCGTTGTTATTGCAGTGTGATTGTAATCACGTGGTCAGGGCTATGGTTCACTGCACAGCCATTGAGATGCGGCCACACCAAAGTGCATCCGTCCTACAAGCAGCAGGAACCCAGCCCATGTGTAATTGCTTTCAAGTTGTCCTATCGCTTTGATATTGAACTTCTGTTTAATGCCTGACTCTCCCCTTTCTAGCCTTCTCTGCTCATCCATGGGCTCTCTCGAATTAGAAGCTGATTCCATCCAGTTATCACATAGACAATCCTGAGGAAGAATTATCAGAATCACCAATAGTCATGACCACCCCTGTTCCTCCCTCAGTGGCCCTGACCTGCTTATTCCCACAAACATCAGATTGAGGGATCTAGAGGACCTAAGATTGGAGACCAGCTGCTTCCTGAGCCAACTTTGCCATTCCAGGAAAATGGATTTGAAAATCTGTTTTGTGGTTGTCTGTATGAATCCTAAACTGCTTTTAGAGACATGAAGGCAATTGACTGTCAGCGTTTACACTGCCTATCTGTACTGCCAACATCTACTCAATTCAAATGACTTCCTACCTTGAATCACTCTCCAACAGTACTTTGGACGGAACAAAAAGTCTGGGTCTCTTTAGAGGAATTGCTCTGCTCTCTCCTGAAACTGCTCCCTCCCTGGGATACCTTCAAGGAAGCTTGTTCCTCAGGAATCTGGGATGAAGATGGAATGGCAGCCCTGAGAGTCTAGTTCTCCACTGAGGAGACAGACAGCCCTTGAGCAATGAATCTAGAGAAAACCTTGAGAGTAGGTACTGGCAAAGGAAAGGAGCAGCTGGGTGACAAATCCAGCCTCAGACACTAACTAGCTGTTTGACCCTAAGTTACTCAAGCCTGTTTCCTTCAGTTCTTCATCTATAAAATCAGCTGGGGAAGGAAATGGCAAACCCCTCCAGTATCTTTGCCAAGAAAATCCCAAATGGGGTCCTGAAGAGCCAGACATGACTGAAAATGACTGACCAAAAGCAGCACTAGCCCCTGTGGCATCAGCCTTGTGTTGCCTGCCCAGTCTTTTCTTATAGCTACTGCCTTTTCTGTTATCTGGATTGGAGGATGGGAATAAACAACCTTTTCCTTCCTCTCCCTTACTCACTCCCAGGGGCCTTCCTAATTTCACAGTCAGACTGGCTCTGTAGTTTCAGATGCATTTCTGATTTATTTCTGATACTTATTAAATGTTTTTCTGTACCAATTGATATTACATGATTTTTGTTACTTTTATTATTCATACAGTCAATTATATTAATAGTTTTCCTTATTGTAAACCATCCCTGCATTCTTGGTATGAATCCTACTTGAATAAAATGTGTAATCTGTGTAGTGTATTGTAATCTTTTAGATAGGATTTTATTTAGGATTTTTGCATCCATGTTCATTAATGAAAGTGATCTATAATTTTCTTTCTCTGTTTTTACTTTTCCTGGTTTAGGTATCAGTATCATATTTGCTTTGTAAAAGGAGTTTGGTAGGACAACTTCTTTGCCTATTATTCCAAATAATTTATTTAATATTGGAATTAGTTGGTCTTTAAATGTTTGATAAAATTCACTTGTAAGTCCATCTGGTCCTCTTGTTTTTTTCTTAGGAAACTCATTTATGTTCAATCTTTTTCTAAAATGGGCATATTTAGATATTCTATTTCCTCATCTGCTGATCTGGAAAGTTTGTATTTCTGTAAATATTCTTCCATTCTGGTTTAGTTATTAAATTTATTGGCATATAATTGGGCAAAATAACTCCTTATAATTGCTTTAATTTCATCTCTAGTGGCATATTCATCCAAAAATCACATTAACCAATGGTTTATCTATTTTATTGTTTTTTTCATATTACCAACTCCTTACTTTATTTAGTACTGTAATGATTTTCATATATTCAGTTTTATTAATTTTGCCTTTCATTTTTAGGACTTCCTTTATTTGTGGCACAGAGCAGGTTCCTTTCATTGCTGTACTGAGGTCACTCTTTAGGCTATGGAGGAAGGAAGATTTGCTAGTGTTCTGGACTGAAAAGAGCAGTCTGGAGAATATAGAAAATGAGCAGACTATACCAGGTATCATGGGAAGGGCAGAGAAGGAAGAGGGAATTCAAAACCTAACTCATATGGGAGCAGCCACTAGGTGGCGCAGTTGCTCTGGAATAAGGAGGATCTGAGTTCAAATTTGATATCTGATATTTACGAGCTGGGTGATCCTGGGCAAGTTACTTAACCCTACCCTGACTGCCAAAAAAAAAAAAAAAGGTAGCTTGTGTGAAGGCCTCCACTTAGTAAAATGAAATTTGATAGAGTTAAAAAATAAAGTCTTTCACTTAGGTTTAAAAACCCAACTTTACATGTAGAGGATGAGAGAATTGTGCCAAGAAATATGGTTTTTAGTGAACTGCAAGTCTGGTACGATTGAATCCTGTGAAACAGGTATCTAGGTCTAGACTTGAAAGAGAACCTAGACGGCCCCTCATTTTGCAGGTGAGGGAATGTTAGGCTGTGATCCTAGGAACAGTGTCCTACAATCTTCCCTCCTCCCACCCCCCACTTCATGGTAATTTATTTTTTCCAATTACATGTAAAGATAGTTTTCAACTTTCACTTTTAAAACTTTTATTTAGTATTCTATTTTTTCCCCCACTTTCATTTAAAAACTATTTTTAGCATTCATTTTTAAAGTTTAGAGTTCCAAATTCTCTCCTTTCCTCCCTCCCCATCCCCCTCCCCCTTTGAGAAGGCAAGCAATTAGATATAGGTTATACATGAGTAGTCATGCAAAACATATCCACGATAGTCATGTTGTAAAAAATATATATTGACAAAAAACTCAAGAGAAATAAAGAAAAAAGTGTGCTTTAATCTGTATTCAGACACTTCAGTTCTTTTTCTGGGGATTGATAGCATTTCTCATCATGAGTCCTACAGAGTTGTCTTGGATCATGACATTGTGGAGAAGAGCTAAGTCACTCACAGCTGATCATGTCGGTGTCATACAATCTTCGGTTGCATTTAAAAAGGAAAAATGTCCATAACTAAGAAAGGTAGTCATTCCATTGCCCTGGTTAGGCTATATTTGAAGGATTAAGTTGTGGTCTGCATATAATATTGAAAGTGGTGGAGGATTAGATATTTTCTTTTTTTTTTCTTTTTTAATATAAATTTATTTATTTAAATTTTTACATTCATTTTCACAAAATTTTGGGTTCCAAATTTTCTCCCCATTTGTCCCCTGCCCCCACCCCAATACACAGAGCTTTCTAATTTCCCCTATCACCAATCTGCCCTCTCTTCTATCATCCCTCCCTTCTCTTGTCCCCATCTTCTCTTTTGTCCTGTAGGGCCAGATGACTTTCTATTCCCCATTTACTGTATTTCTTGTTTCCTAGTAGCAAGAAGAATACTAAATAGTTGTTCCTAAAACTTTGAGTTCCAAATTCCCCCCATCCCTCCTTCCCAACCCATTCCTTTTGGGAAGGCAGGCAATTCAATATAGGCCATATCTGTGTAGTTTTGCAAATGACTTTGATAATAGTCGTGCTGTGTAAGACAAACTATATTTCCCTCCATCCTATCCTGCCCCCCATTGTTTCTATTCTCTCTTTTGATCCTGTCCCTCCCCAAGTGTTGACTTCAAATTGCTCCCTCTTTCCGTTGCCCTCCCTTCCATCATCTCCTCCACCTTGCTTATCTCCTTCTCCCCCACTTTCCTGTATTGTAAGATAGGTTCTCATACCAAAATGAGTGTGCATTTTTTTCCTTCCTTCAGTCGAATGTGATGAGAGTAAACTTCATGTTTTTTTCTCAGCTCTCCTCTTTTTCCCTCCACTAAAAAGTCTCCTGCTTGCCTCTTGAATGAGAGATAATTTACTCCATTCCATTTCACCCTCTTTCCTCCCACTACATTTCTCTCTCACCATTTACCTTAATTTCTTTTAAGATATGGTCCCATCCTATTCAATTCACTCTGTGCTCTCTGTCTCTGTGTGTGCATGCATGTGCGTATGTGTGTGCACGTGTGCACATGTGTGTGTACATGTGAGTGCATGTGTGCGTATGCATGTGTGTGGTCCCACCAACTACCCAGATACTGAAAAATTTTAAGAGTTACAAATATTGTCTTTCCATGTAGGAATGTAAACAGTTCATATCAAGTAAATCCAAAACAATCAAGAACCACAATCATGCTATTTGACAAAAAAAAAAAAATTAACACTAAAAAAAAGAATAGAGAAAGAATATATTGCTGAAAGGAACCATAGATAACAACTGACTCTTTTAGTACCTCAACATAACTGGGAAAATGGGAAAGGGGAACAATGGGCATTTCTGGAAAGATTGGAGTCCTTGTGTCATGACAGTTTTCCTGGTTCATCCAACTTGGGAGAGAACTTCAGTGGTCATGTTATCGGACCTGCTCCTGAATAAAAATGCCTTCTGATAATCGCCAATGCACCTTGTTAGATGGTTGTTACAACTATTTTCCTTAATCAAGCCTGATTCTCCTTTTATGCATTCCCAGCCTTCCACTGCTCTTCATTTTGACCCCTTTTCCCTGACAAAATACATTTAGTCATTCTTTTACATGATAGCCCTTCAAATGTTTGAAGGTATCTCTCATAGCACCTCCCCTTTTCTAACCATTTCTCTATTTCCAATATCTATTAGAAAAGCTTCTAGTATATCCTCATTGCACATGATGCTTGATTTTGTTTGAGGTAGAGTCTTTCTATGATATTACAAAAGGTCTCTCTATGTCTGTATTTTGTAGGGTTTTTAGCACAAAAGTGTGCTGTACTTCATCAAAGGCTTTTTTTTGCATCGATTAAAATAAGTGTGTGGCTTTTGGCTGTTTTGGTTTTTAACGTGATCAATTATGTTGATTGTTTTCTTGATGTTGAACCATCCTTCCACCTTTGGTAGGAATCTTATTTGTTCAAAGTGAATAATTTCTTGGACAAATCACTGTCATCTGTTTTACAGGATTTTGCTTAAAATTTTTGAGTCAATATTCATTAATTATATAGGCATATAGTTTTCTTTCTGGTTTTTATCTTTCCCTCAAGTAGGTAGTAGGACTACATTTGTCTTATAAAAAGAATTCTGGCAGGGAATTTTCTTTCTCAGTTTTTGAGAATAATTTGTAGAGTTTGGACACTGAATATTCTTTAAAATTAATTTCCTTTTCTGAGATTGGGTTATGTAAGATCTCTATTTGGGCTTCTGATAGTTTGGATATTTTACAGTTTTGGAGGTATTCCTTTTCTTTTATGATTTTATTTTTGATTTTGTCTGCATATAACTCGATAACCTGCTCTGATTATTCTTTTTTTTCTTCTGATTTTGTTGTGATTTCACCTTGCTCACCTATTTTATGGATTCAATTGTCTACTCTCTAATTTTAATCAGATTAATTAATTATCAATCTTATTGATCTTTTCAAAGAACCATCTTCAAGTTATACAATACTCCTTAAGCTAAAGGCAGAATAGCCCTTTTAACACATGAAGCCTCACTACGTAGAAAATCTTGTATTTTTTTCAAAACCCTTATTAACCTCCCAACTTCCCCCCATTCTGTCTTCCTCTGTTGTTCCTTACACAGGACACTCCATTTTCTGGTTTCAGGAATTTTCACTGTTTGTCCCCTATACCTGGAATTCTCTCCCTCCTTCTTTCGACCTCCTGATGTCAATGGCTTCCCTCAATTGCCACCTACAAGAACGCTTTCTCAATTCACCTTAATGCTAATGCTTTCCCTCTGTTGATCATCTCCAATTTATCCTGTATCTATCTCATCCATATTTAGTTGTTTCCATGGTGTATCTCCTATTAGATACTGTGAGATCCTTGACAATTGGGTATGTTCTGTTTGTTTGCCTGTCTATTTATGTGTAGAGCTTATCATGTGGCCAGCTATATGGTACAATGGATAGAGTTGCCAAGGGTTATCTTCCTGAGTTCAAATTCAGCCTTGGATAATAGCTGTGTGACTCTGGGCAAATTGCTTCACCCTGTTTGCTTCAATTTCCACATCTGTAAAAATGATCTGGAGAAGGAAATGGTAAACCACTCTGGTATTTTTGCCAAGAAAATCCCAAGTGTGAATATTTGGATATGATTGAACAATAAATTGAATAGAACACCTCAGTCCATATATATTCATTTGCTAAAGACTCCACTGAAGAAAAGTGACAGTAAGGAATGGTGGTATTCACTCTAGCTCTGAACTGAAAGAAAGTTTGAATGAAAAAGGCTATATCTCTCTCACCTACCTGCAAAGTTACAAACCACAGACCTGAGAGAGTCAAAGGAGAGAGATTTCTGCCAATCTTAGACTAAATATCTCTGCCTTTTCCAAAAAAGAATAATAATATTCCATAGGAAAAGAGCCCTATCACATCACAGCATAAAGAGGATTGTAACACCCAGCCTAGCTGGTGGCTGGAAGTAGTGGACGATGCAGCTTCCTATTGGACCAGGGAGTCCAGAGGATTGACCTTCCTAGGAGGAACCACCTGGTGAGGAGCCAGTCTAATAACCAACCCACCAGTTAAAGGGAAAATTCTTTGTTCAGGCTTTTGCTCTGTGGCTAATAAGGCAAAACTCAAGAATAGAAAATTAAAAACATTTTTTAAAGTCAAGATTGAAAACATCTTGTGAGCCTAGCCTAAGAAGAGAACCAACCCAGAATTCAAGATGGATGATGTTTTTCTTAAGGCATCTTTTGGAATAAGAGCAGACAAATCTGATAGGTATATGCCACCAAAAGATGACTGGCCATTGTGTCTAAGATCTTCCCCATTGCTGAAGTCTAGGGTAATAAGATTAGAAGAAAGGGAATGGGATCAGAGGCACATATGTGGCAAGTTCTAGCTAAGAGATAGGGGATGAGATCAAAAGGACATGCAGCAGACTATGGCCTCTCTCAGTAGACTAACTATCACCACCTGGAAACAAGCCAGATTGGAAACAGGAGGGTCACTGCAGAGATTTCATTATGCCACCTAGCCAAACTTGTAGGAGGCTATGGTCAGTGAGGAGATAGACTAATCCATGGGAAGATCCATGCTAGGTGAGGAGCTGATCCAGAAGACAACTCATCATAACCAGACAATGATTCCTCACTAAATTTCTACATGGTCTCTTGAGTTGAAAGCAAGTAGGGAATGTCTGTGCATGTTCAAAGGACAGCCCTCTCCCACTGGCCAGTTCACCTGTATTACATTCCATATGCATGGCTAGCTCATATAAGCTCTGGGGAACCTTATCCCATCTCATCCCCACTGCCATATTGAGTCTCACAAGACAAGATGATGCTTAGGTGTCATGAAAATGACAAGTCTCCATTCAGATATATTCTCCACAATATTAATCACAAATTACAGTTATTATCTGCCTTTTATCATTGGTATCACTCCAGTTTCACTTAATTAATATCCATTAGCTTTACAAAGGCATAGTTACTAGGATGATCAAGCATGAAGAAAAATATAAGCATCTGCCTCTAACAGCTAGGGTACATCGTCCCCTATACCACCTTGATCCGTGGGGAGAGTGGACTCAAACTTAAAGCAGTTTCTATAGAACATTCACTCCTCCAAGTTTGCTTCCAAATTCAGCATAACAGATGGACAAATCAAATCATTCTCTATTGGCTACCTTGGATCCACTTTTCAACTGGTTCCAATAGACCATCCAACATCTTACTCATCACAGGGCTCAACTGTCTGCAAAATCTGCTATGGAATTGAGCTCCTGAAAGTCTAGTGGCTCATTCAACAGAGATAGGAAACAGCTATCCATCATTCACTCTGTCAAAACTCATCAGGACATAAGGGCCTGAGGTCTCTGTCTCCACCCAGAGACTTATAGAACTCCTCTTCAAAGTATTTCAGGGAACTAGGGGGACTGAGTCATCTGGTTCTAGGTCAGCAGTCCATGAGAAAACTTCTCTTCTTCCTGTGCTAAGGAAATGAAAGTAATAGTTATATAAGTTCTAAAAAATCTACATGAGGCCTTCATCATGCTATTCTCATGCTCATAAGGACTGGGTGTCATTGGGAAACCCCATATCCCCTCCTGGGTGTTTCCCAAAGTACCTCCTCAGGCTAGGGGCCAGACTGCTGACTCTGAGGTGTGTGATAGCAACTTTCCTATTAAATTCTTACTTCCCAGAAATCAGATTTGGAGGCCTCAGTCTACTGGGCTTTCTTTCCTGAAAACCAAGATTGTTTACAGGAAAAGCAACCTGGAGTGGGGGGTGGCGAATGATTGTTTTCCTTCCTCTTTTCTAATTTATTCTAAAAACCTCAGTTAAGTCACATGCAGTCCCAGGGCAGCAGTGGACAACTGGTCTGGTCTATTTCATCCCATCAGAATGCAACTATTGGTACTGCCATTTTTGCTGTTTCTGGGTGAGTTATGGTTCCCCTGAATAGGAGAGGTGCAGGGTATCCTTGGTCCCTGGGATTAGCAGAGACCTTTTCCAAGTCCATATAAGAACACTGGTCTCTTTGTGGGGTTAGGAGGATGGGAAGAAGGACATGATCTTTGACTGAACGTAGCTGGGAAAGGGAGGGTAGACTCTATGTCCTTGGGTCATAATGGCTCCCATTTAAATGAGACTTTAAGGTCTACCAAGTACTCTACATATAATCTCATATGACATTCACAAAAACCCTGTGAGTTTGGTGCTTTCATTATCCCCTTTTTTACAAATGAAAAAAATGAACCTCAGAGTGCTTAAATGATATGCCTAGACTCACACAGCTTGTGTTGGTAGAATTTGAATCTGATTCCCTAAATCCAAGTCCAGGGCTCTAACTACTATGTCTCAACCTCAGTTTTCTTATCTGTAAAATAAGGCAGATGGAGCAGAAAATAACTAATATCTCATAGAGTTCTAAAATTATATGATTTCTCCCTATGAATTTCTAACCTTCCGGAGTGAAATTCAGAGTTGTTGTTTCTGTTGTTTTTTCTGATGCTTCCAGGATCACAGCAGGTAAGCATCATCAAGGCAGATAGGTGGTGCAGGGTTTGCCAGCAGGATAGTTCATCCATCTCCCTGAAGGTTACATATAATTTCATCAAAAGTAAAGTACAAGCAAAGTTCAGAAAGATGCAGGATTCTTGGCTCAGTAAGAAGAGATGACATTCAGTTTTATGCTGATAGTAACAGTCCAAAACAATCCAAAAACCTAAAAAGGCTTTTGTGATACCCTAGAGGCTATTTATGGGCCAAACACATATGTTGCATCTCAGCTACTCAGCGCTGATGGAGTCACATTGGTTAGTGATAAGGACATGATCCTGGAGAGATGAGCTCAATATATTCATTGTGTTCTGAACAGACCATCATCAGATAAGGCTAAAGCCACTAACCATTTACCTCAGGTTGAAGTCAATCCCCTCTTAGTTGAACTTCCAACTGAAGGAGAGTTTTGAATTCCATTAGCCTGCTTTCTTGTGGCAAAGCACCAATTTCTGTTCCAGGTGAGATTTACAAGGTGGGGGTCCATTGCTCAAACAAACGCTGACAGAATTTTCCTGGTTTATATGGCAAGAGGAGGTTATCCCTGAGGATTTCAAGGATGCCGTATCTTTAAAGGAAAGGGAAATACGTTGTTCTGTGAAACAGACCAAAAGGACAAAATCATGAAAAAAGAAAGAAAATAAAAATAGTATACTTTGATCTGCATTCAGATTTCATTAGCTCTTTCTCTGAATGTGGGTAGCATATTTCATCATGTGTTCTTTGGAATTATCTTGAATCATTATATTGCTAAGAATCTGAGATAGGTCCTAGTGGGTAGGTGGTGACCTGTAACTTTAGTCATAATGGGGAAGAAATGAGTGTATGGACCCAAGAGATCCCTGTCATTCAGAATCAGGTTATTAAAAATATCTGTTCTCATTTAATCCATCAAGAAGCGTTCAGTAAACGTCTGGTATGGGCCAGACACACAGGTAAAGACACTTGACAAGCATCTATTTTCCTAATATTTATGATCAGAAGGTCATTGAACAAGATCATTTATTTCCAAAGATCTTAAATGATTTTAATCTGCCTGAACTGGAAAAAACACATACATCCAGTGACTGGTGAATGGCTACATAAATTGGAATGTTATCATGTCATAAGAAATGACAAAATACAAAGAGATTTGGAAAGACATGTAAAATCATACAAAATGAAGAAAGCAGAGTCAGAAAATTATGCAAACTACATTTATGATCTTTAAAAGGGAACCAATTTTTAAAATGAAGTTTAGAAAAATAGATCAGAAGGATCCAGAAAGGAACAAGTCAATAAAATCATTTAGTTAAATTTCTTTTTATACATAGTAAATAGTTCGGGCTTTGTGGCCTTCTCCCAAATCTATTTATAATTTCTATCCATTTACAATATATTAATCATTTACTTTTCATTTGAATGTTGGTGGGTTTTGATGGGTTTTTATGTTCTGGATATATGATTTCATGGGTGTAGGAGAGCTCCAGGGACTTGCAACTGTCTGCAATGTATGCTCTGAGAACGCTCAAATGACAGGGCAATGAAAGATTAAGTGGCTTGTCAAGCATCAACTCTATGTATCATGGGAGGGACTTGAACATGAGTCTTCCTACTTTTTCCCCCTAAAGACAAATAAAACAAGACTAATTCTTCTTCTACATATGTCTATCTTTCTCCATTCTTCCGGAAGTCACAGTGTGCACCTGTCAGCAGAAAGCAAATTGTGTCCACCCTTGGGCCAGTCCAATAGGGTTTTTTTTTCTCTTAAAGTATGGATTCTGAGGCAAAAAAGGAATCCACACTTGCCATGCAATTAACCAAAGTTGTTTATGGGCAAAATTACTTGATGGGAATGTATACACTTTGCCCAAGCTTTGGCCTCTAGATGCTTCAATACACTGGGGTCCTTGGGAGCATAGCAGGGTTTTAGGTAGGTGACTGGGATGATGGGGGACAATAGTCTAATAGGCCTAATTGTTTTTAGTCAGTAATGCAGTTCAGTGGTCACTTTGAGGGATGTTTTCTCTCTGTTTCTCTCCCTCTATCTTTCAGTCTACCAGTATTGTATAGTTCTAAAAACATGAGTTAAAAAAGTGATAGTTCTCAGCTAACCAGCTCTTCCCCATTACAGTCCTAATCCTAGACAAGCATTCTGGAGAGTTTTAATAAAGGGCCAAGCTTTACAGAGTTCTCCAATGGGGACTCTCAGATAAGGGCAATCATGTCATGCACAAGTTAATCAGGGCATACAGTACACCCAGGTTAGGTGAGACGTTCCAATCAAGCACCATGTGCCTTGGGATGGAGGTCTTGTCTGGAGCAGAAATGAGACAATGTACAAGAAACGAGCAAGTCCAGAAATGGTAAGGCAAGGGGCAAGTCCCATGAGTTGGGGAATGTGCTGGATCTGGAAACTGGGACAGTCTGTTGAAAATATGTGACAAAGGACAGCAATGGCCTGTCCCCTGGACTTGTACATTTACAAGGACAGGACTTTTTTCTTTTGACCGCATCAGCTCTGAGTGGCACCCAGGGGCCAGTGGTAGGCAAGTTCACTGCCATCACTTGAACCCCATGAGTTGTTCCTCACTAGCTCAGCAATTTGGGGCTGTTGTTCCCTCCAGGAGCTCCAAGAGATCTGGCCTCACTTCTGCATTTCTGCAGCACTCCAAGGTCACCCCAGTCTGGTCCCCTGCCCTAGACCTTGAGTTGTTATGGCAGAGGAATGAACAGCCCACCCTGCCAAGGGCAAAATATACCCTGTACCTGCCTAACACTGACTAAAAAGCCTTCCAAAAAGCCTCCTTCAAGTCCCAGAGAATGTCTTTTCTTGGACAAGAAGCCTTCCCTGACCCCCTTTAATCCTAGTGCCTTCCCTCTGTTGGTTAGTTCCAATTCATCTTGAATATAGTGTGTTTGTACCTACTTGTGGGCATATCTCCATCATTAGACTGAATTCACTGAATGCAGGGGTTGTCTTTTGCCTTTCTCTGTATCTTCAGCACTTAGCACAGTTCCTGACACATAGTAGGCACTTAATAAGTGCTTATTGACTTATGGAAAGAAAAAGTATTTATTAAGCAATTACTATACAATCTTCAGTTCTGCAAAGTCAACACTCTCTGATGTCTCCATCCAGAAGTGTGAAGATGTTGGACCAGGGATTTCCCAACGACCACTTGTGGAAGCAAGAGATAATTCTTCCCAGGTTTCTAGATGGACAAACTGAGGAGCTGATGTGGGCTAGGGTCAATGCCTGACCTCTGACACTTGCCTCTTTCTTCATTGTGGTCATCAGGAAAGAAACCAAATCAAACCAAATATTTTGTGGAGCCTGAGTTTTCCTTCCTTTTCAAGGTCTCTCACTGCTCTAGAGATAGCCCAGTCCTCCATCACTTCTCATTCCCCCTCATCTTCCTCTCTCTGTCTCTGTCTGTATTTCTTTCCTGGAATTCTCCATGGGTGTTGTCTCTTATGCTAGGAATGCCCATGCTTCATGCAGTCTCCTTGCAGCTCCATGCTTGTGACAACAGAAATGAGTAAGGATCTACCTCAACCTCTCCCTACGTAAAGTCCATGGTTCTGGCCTGTTTCATCGTTGACCAAGTGAGGGGGCTGCTGTTCTAGTATATATATATATATATATATGTGTGTGTGTGTGTGTGTGTGTGTGTGTGTGTGTGTGTGTGTGTGTGTGTGTGTGTATGTATGTATATATATGTATATTTATGTATGTATATCGGTATGTGTATATTAATATATGTGTGTATATATACATATACACACAACGTGTATACACACACGCACAATGGCTACTGTAGTCTTAGAGGTGTTGTTTCCTGATACCCAGAGTGGATGGGTAGTGGGGAGAGATGGGGGAGCCTTACAGAAGGAGATGGGCCCCAGGCAGTGTCCCACAGTCTTTAGAAGGAATGAGCAGAGAGGAGAAGCTGGACATGCCACACAAAAAGATTAACCTCTTTGGAGGACCATTATGGAATCCCTTTCCTTCTCTTGCTATAGCCTAGAGATTGCTCATCCTTCCCCTGCTGTCCCTGCCTTTTTCTTTCAGCTTCTATCCATGTGTATTCCCTTTTGTCTCAAGCTTTCCCTTGTGCAAATTAAAATGTGCCAAATAAGGACTTCTTACTTTAGTATCACTCTTTGACTTTGGTCTCTGTGCCAGCCTTCTAAGTCCCCAGAGCATCTCCAGTGGACTGGGACACTTTCCATTCAGAGTCAGAAGAGAAAAATCATCTTTCTCTCATTGGGAAAAGTCATTGCTGGGGTTACTGTCTTCTGAATGAATAATAAATAACACAAGGTCTTTGCCTGCTCAGGGCCTAAGGATGATGTCATGCCCTTAGAGGCCAGACTCAGGGCTAGCCCAAGATACCTGAGAAATTGTCAGTGTCTTCATTGGCTTCTCTTGCTGTGCCTCCAACCATCACTTTTAGTACATCCTAATAGGCTCTTCAGGTTTCCAGTTATCCCAGGCTACCTAGCACATCAGTCCTCCCCTCCTTCCCCCCTTCCCATGGGTCTACCTTCTCTGAGCAGATGTTTCTACACAGAGCCTCCCTTATATCCCTGACATTTCATCATGTAGATAATTCAGCCATACTTCTATCCTTCTCACCCTGACGTCTCTTCTCCTAAGGGACATTATTGAGTCAGAGGAAGTGGTCTGACCAGAAAACCCTCCCTAGTGGGGGATGAAGTGATCACAGGTTTTGACTCACATAGGCAGCAGGGGCACAAGAGGAACAGAAACCAAACATGCCTCAGGTTAGGACAGTGATTCTCCAAGTGGGATCCAGGCACCACATCATTAAAAGTTTTTTCAGTGAAGATAATAGGATTAATGTCAAAAAAGCCAATAGGAGAGATAGTACTGTAAAGTTGGGATGGGAATGATGAATATGTTTAAATATTGCAAAAAGTTCGAGGACCATGAGACTTAAGGTGATTGATTGGTCCTTGGTGACCTTGGGGCAAGCCATTCCAATCGAGAGGGAAGGGTGAAAAATATCTTCCAAGAGAGTGAATGGATGGTGAGAAATTAAGTGTAGATAGTTCTTTCAAGAAGTCTGGTGGTTAAAGGGAGGAACAAGACAATGAGGTATCTTGAGGGGGATCAAACAATTAAGGGCAAGTTGTTTAGGGTATAGGAGACCTAAGCATGTTATAACTAGATGGGAAGGACAAGATCAGTGGCGCAAGAAAGCCAGGGAAGATAATGAAAGATTAACGATGCAAGAGAGGATATTAATGAACAAGGACTGAAGGAGGTTTAAGAGTTATGTCAACAGCATAATTAGGCAGTAAAGACAAGAAAGATGTCTTCCTGAGGATGAAAGTAAAGCAAGAAAGGATGGGTGAAGACAGACATTTTAAGGTAAAGAGAAAGGAAGGTGAGGGACCTCACGGTAAATCATCTCAATGTTACTGATAATGTAAAATCTATTGTCTTTTCTGAGTGAAGGAGGTGAAGGGTGGGATTGGTAATTTGAGGAGAATGGAAAAGATTTTGAATAGCCACTATGGGAATTGGATAAAAAGTTGCTTATGTGGATTCATATAACAGGCATGTTGAGCAGGAAGATAGGAATAAGAATGGTCAGGGAGATAAGGTTCACAGAATCATAGAATTTCAGAGCTAAAAGGGACCTGAGAGGGCATCCAGGGTAACCCATATCTGAGCAGGAATCCATTTTATAATATTAAGAAAGGGGGTATTCCAGCTTTTGCTTAAAGATTTCCAGTGATGGGAAGTCCCTTCCTCCTAAGGCAGCCCACATTACTTTGGGATAATACTAATTGATAGTAATTTCCTCCCCTTTTATAGGTCCCAAATTTGCTACTTTGCAAAGTCTACTCACTCTTCCAAGTTCTGTCTTACAGGGTAAAAAAAAATCAAATTTATTCTCTTTCCACATGATGACATTTCAAACACTTGAAGTCAGTTTTAAGTTCCCCCAAACCTTTTCCTTTAAAGGCTTAAAAAAATACAATTTCTTCAATTGATTCTTTTGGGCATGCTTTTTCAGTTTCCTCGCACTGCAGGTTTTCTTCCCTGTACATGTTCCAGCTTGTCAATATCCTCCCTAAAATATGGTACGCAGAATCAAACACAAGGTGTTACCTGACTAGAGCAAACTTCACAACTCTTTCCTCTTTTTAGATATTATCCCTCAGGTCTAATTAGCTTTCTCTTCTTGTTACCTCAATACTAGGGTGTGTTGCTAATGTTTGGCAATGAAATCTCTGAAAAAAACTTTACACATTTGACAATTTTCAGTTTATTCTGCATTATTAACATTTTTTCATTGTTTTCTTAAGTCTTGACAATCAAGAAAACATAAATCAAGGTTTTATTTGTAGCATTTGTCAATTTCTCAGGTGTTGATGCTCACACTAAAAATTTAACAATCAGCTCTCCTGAGATAGTATTAGCAAGCACCAGTAATTCCTTGCCTTGTCACGGAACACAGAGGGGCTTACATGGAAATTGAAGTCCACTAAACCCAGGCCTTTCTCATATGAACTGTTGTGCGGACACATCTCTCCTATCTTGTAGTTATATCATTGATGTGATCAGTTGATGTAACATTTGTATAGTTGATATTTTAAATACAATCTATGTTTATTCACATTAATCCTTATTAAAGGTAAACAAGGTTCAGATGCTTCAAACTCCAAAATGGTGTCGTTTCCAGACCTTTTGGCAGCTCCTTCTCCCAAACTGTCAAAGCTCACAAGTCA
The DNA here is from genome assembly GCA_023548195.1 of Bettongia penicillata ogilbyi. Classification (NCBI taxonomy): domain Eukaryota; kingdom Metazoa; phylum Chordata; class Mammalia; order Diprotodontia; family Potoroidae; genus Bettongia; species Bettongia penicillata. Next base: position 3,970,304 of record JAJHZJ010000155.1, on the reverse strand, counting down.
TATTTCTCTCTAATATTCCTTTACCACAGACCAAGATTCATACAACAGAGACAGGTGCAATGGCAGGGTCATGTGTTCTTGGCCCACATGGTGGATGCCTGGGTAGGGAGAGAAAAGCCCAAAGTCCCCTTCAGAGGCATATAGTATTTTACTTTCCCAACTTGAACACAAACAACTGTCTGCACCCACAGTTCCAACTTAGGAATTAATGAGACTCATTAACCTCATTAGGAAGTAAACCAACAAAAACATGTAGCAAATACTTTAACATCCTCTGCAATAGAGAGCCAGGCTCCTCTATTCCACATTATCAAGCACTTCCAGAAGCAGCCTGAACTCCTAGCCTCCCCATGGAGGATTGAATCAGACAGAAGAGGCTCTTCGTGATAATAAGGACTGGACTTCCAGTGCCAGTCCCCCCATTATCTGTGGAATCATAGAATGTTAGTGTTAGAAGAAATCTCAATGGAGAGCTAGTCAAACTCAAATCTAAAAAATAATCTCTACCACAACTCACCTGACAAGTACTCACTCAGCCTTGGCTTGGAGCCACCAAAGAACATGAATTCGTCCCATTCAAGGCATCTCTTTGGACCTTTGGATAGTTCTAGCTGTTAGAAAATGTTTCTCACTCACTTCTTCTTATTCACTACTCATATCTGCCAGGAAATTTCCAGAACTCCCCACCAAGTCACCAGGGGACCAGAGACCTACATTTAATCAATCAATCAGTACTTATTAAAGGCTTTTCATGTACTAAGCACTGGAAACATAAGTAGAGACAACAAAATACTCACTGGTCACAGTGACCTTATATCTTAATGGGGGAGATAATAAGTACATGTAATGTATATGTACACATATACACATACATTTTAACCATATAGACATGAAGCATATATTACATGCATTATATATATACAACATATGTATACATACATACCTATATATATGCTCACACAACATATGTATAAAACATATACAAGCTATGTTAGAAGGAAGACTATTAACAGCTGAGAGGACCAGGAAAGACCATGAACTAAGGTATTGCCTGAGCTGCATATTTTAGGAAGAGAAGATCTTTATGAGGGCAAGGTATGGAGGGGCTGCATTCCAGGTATGGTAAGTGTGGTTCAGAATAGAGATGGACAGTGGAAAAGCCTGAGGTTGGGAACTGAAGGTATCATGAGAAGAACAGAGAGAAGGACACTTTGGATGGGTGGTCAAATCCAAGGGAGGGAAGTCATGTCCAGTGATGTTGGCTAGGTTGTAAAGACCTTTCACAAGTAACAAAAGAATTGGCAACTTTTTCTAGAGGCAATGCCAAAACCCTGGAGTTGCTTGAGCAATACAGTCCCATGGTCAGTCCACCATGCTATGCTAGCATCTCCTGCAGGTTGAGTATTATGGCTCCAGATTATAAATGACCTCACATTCTCTAAAATGTTTTGGTCTCTTACCTAGTTCCTTCCTTCCTCCCAAATTGCCCCAAGGATTGTTTGCTTGCATATTCTCCCCATTTATTGGGCTCTGATATGTGGTGTGTCCTCTGGATTTTATGTGGGCAGATGGGATGTGTGGCAATTCAAGGTCTAGTACCATGGTGTGAGGGTTTTCCAAGCCCTTTTCCGGGATGCTCATCCACTTTTGTTGTCCACTTGATGCTCAGTTTGCCCCTGTGGTTCCAAGATGCTGTAGATATGCTTTGGTCAACTGTTTTGGCAGATGGGCTAATGAAGTTGAGGGTAAACAATCATCCACAGACCCATTGGCAAGTTGGTGTGGTGTCTACCCCAAGCATGTGAAGACTTCTGACAGTGGAATGGATAAGATTAAAAACATCTTGTTCCAATGACCATAAAGGTGACTGAAGCAGGCATTGTGGAGTGGTTGGAGCTTGGTCAGGCGTTGAAGAGGCTAGGGTCATCCACTTCAATCTGGGCCATTGCTAGCAATCCTAACTTTTGTCTTGCCACTGGACTTTGATGACTCTGGAAGAGTGAATCTGACAACTTGGTGCAACTCTACTTCTCTAAAGTTCAATTCACCCGAGTCAAGACATCACCCACCTTTAGATGCCATTGGTCTTCTTGGAAAATGAATGCCAAAGAACAGCAGCACCATGTGGGCAGATTCTAGCAAAGGGAATTCTGCATGTCCTCAGGCCAGCTTCAGTGACCAGAATAATTGTTCAGAGTCAGGGTCTGCTTTTCTTTCTCTTTGGAGATGGCAGGAAGTCTTGGATGGATCAAAGCGGGAGGACAAGCTGAAATGTCCTGAGCTAGTGGCCTCTGTGTTTGTCTTTCAGATTGGCTGCTACTCCAAGTAGAGAGATTAGAATTCATGGCAGGTGACACGAGGATCCTGAGGTGCCACAGTTGGAAGAGCCAACCACTGCACAAAGTCATATACTACCACAATGACATTGCCATAAAGTTTGACCACAGAACATTCAACTACATTGTCTCTCCAGTGAATCATACTCACAGTGGATCCTACTACTGTAAATGTAGTGTGGGGCAGACATCCTTTAAATCTGTAAGTGTGGATATCACTGCCAAAGGTAAGGACACTTGGCCAAGGCATTTAAGGGGAAGAGATAGACACCTAGGACTGAACTTATGTGTGTCTTGTGGGGTCGACAAGGAAATGCTAGAAAGAGAAAATAGGGATGATTGACATGTAGGTAGCAGTTTTAGGTTTATGAAGTATTTTCACACATGTTTCATTTGATCTCCACAAAAAACCCACAGGCAGTATTATTAGTTATTATGATTTTAGAGGTAATAAATTGAGGTTCAGACAGATGTGACATCTCCATGATAAGATAGCAGCAGGACCTGAATGTGGGTCTCCCTTATTCCAAGCCCAGCACCCTACATACTGTGCCATGCCACCTCTCTCAGTAATTCCAATTGAAGCAAAGAGCCTTGGAGAGTCATGGCAGGCCCACTATGCTGAGATCAGGTCAGACGGGTGGGGATTTTAGCAGTCCTAACCTCAGGTCCAGTTCCTCTATGCTCACCTCACTTTCTTATCAGATATGCCTCAGGTATTCTTGAAGGTTCTTCAATGCTAAGATTGGAATTTAGGTAGGATTCAGAGCTGAAAGGGATCTTAGAGATCACCAGGTCCAGTGCTTTCATTTTACAGAGGAGGAAACAGAAAACCGAAGTAATTTATCCAAGAATAGACAGTAAGTGGTAAAAATGGGATTCTAGAATTGTCTTTGATACTTAGGCCAGTTCAGAAAACTCTAGTTTGGAACTCTTCTTTTTTGCACATTCTTGGCATCTCCCCCATCATCTCCAATTTTAGTTTCTTTAGGAAAATGATTCTTTGAAAACCTTTAAGCTCTTTGTAGATTTGTTAAGGAAAATTGTTGGCTTTTCCCATACCTTAGTCACGGAAGCACAGAGTCCAAGAGTTTGAATGGATTTCAAGGGTCATTAAGTCCAACCTGAGAGAAATGATTATTTCTTTCTTGTATTTAATAAGTAATTATTGAATTGGTACCAAGGGTATTCCCCTTTTCTGTTTCCTCATGCAGAAACCAATCAGTGTGAGAAATCTTGCTCAAAGACTTACCCAGATAAAGATCTAAGCAGACAGTAAGAGAAATTCTAAGTTTGGGCTAATGGGAAGATTCCTGCCCATTGTGTTTACTCAGACAGGTCTGAGAAAATGTAGATCCTACTTTTGTCAGACAGTGATGTAGAAATGGCTAAGTCTCTTTGATTGAGACTTAGGTAATCCAAGTCACATACCCCAAGACCCTCACTGGAATATAGACTAGCGCTTCATTATAATATTTAAACTAGTGGATTTTAACTAGTACATTAAGGTAAACAAAGACTAAGTGACTTGCCCAAGGTCTCACAGCTAGTAAGTTTCTGAGGAGGAATTTGAACTGTCTCTCCACTGAGCCATCTAGCTGCCCCATTGAACTTTTAGACAGCCCCTAATTGTTAGAAAGCTTTTAATGACATGGGGCACAAAGTTGCCTCTTTGCAGTTCCCAACCATTGCTCATGGTTTGGCCCTCTATGTCCAAATGTACCAAGACTAATCTTTCCTCTACCTGACAAGTCTTTCAAACATTGGAAGATAGCTATCATGTCTGCTGAGTCTTCTCTTCTCCAGACTAATCACACACTGCCCCCACCCCAACCCCAGTTCCTTTAAATCACCCCTGTATGCCATGAAGCAAGGGTCTTCACTCTCCTGGTTGTTTTCCTCTGTACTCTGTTCAATTTGTCAATATCCTTCTCAAATTTGAATGCCTTCTTTGTAATTTACACCCTTTAGCAGTCAGTCAATAAACATTTAAGTACCTACTAAGTGCCTGCTGTTGTGCTAAGCACTGGGGATACAAAAAAGAGGCAAAACATAGACTCTGCTTTCTAGGATCTAACAATCTAATGGGGGACACAGCAAACAAACAAATATACACAAGCTATAGAAAGAGAAATAGGCAGGCAGTAGAATTGAGAGGGATTGACAAAGGCTTCCTGTAGAAGATGGGATTTAGGTGGGGACTTAAAGGAATGCAGGAAAAGCAGGAGGTGGAGATGAAGAGGGAGAGCATCCCAGGCATATGGGAGAGCCAGAAAAGGTTGCCTAGAGCTGACAGATAGTGTCTTGTTTGTAGAACAGCAAGAGGCCAGAGTCATTGAAAAAAGAGTACATGTCATGGAAGAAGGTATAAGAAGACAGAAAAAGTAGAAGGGCTAAGTTATGAAGGGCTTTAAATGCCAAAGAGAATGTTTAATATTGGGTTTTTGTTGTTGTTCGGTTGTGTCCAACTCTTTGTGACCCCACTTTGGGCTTTATTTGGCAAAGAAACACAAGTGGTTGGCCATTTCCTTCTGCAGCTCATTCTTACAGATGAGGAAACAAACATTAAGTTACCTGCCCAGGGTCACGTAACTAGTAAATGTCAGAGGCCAGTTGTAAACTCATGAAGAAGAATCTTCCAGATTCTAAGTCTAGTGTTCTATCCACTGCAAGACTTAGTTGCCCCCTTTTGTATTTGATCCTGAAGGCAATAGGGAGCCACTGGAGTTTACTGAGTAGGGAGTGACATAGTTAGACATATGCTTTAGGAAAATCACTTTGGTGGCAGGATAGAAGATATGTTGGATTGAGGAAAGACTTGAGGCAGGCAGATCCACTGGCAGGATATTGTAAAAGCCCAGGAGTGAAGAAATGAGGGTCCACACCTCTGTGGTGACAGTATCAAAGCAGAAAAGGGGGAATATTGGAGAGATATTATGAAGATGAAATTGTTCTTTGTTCTCCCCTCCTGGACCTGAGACTCCATGACAGCTTTTCTGGTACTTGGAGAGGATTACCACGTTCCCTTGAGCCTTTTCTGCTCTAAGAGAAACTTTCTCACTTCCTTCAAATGATTCTCATTTGACAGAAAGTTGAGACCCTTCACATACCCCTTCTGGTCGCCTCCTCTGAACACTCTCTAGCTACTGTCAATGAGTTGAAATACAACACTCTGGATGTGTTCTGAGCAGGCACAGTACACTGGGCTATCATTTCCTTTTCCTACACACTATTCTTTTCCTACTACAACACAAAATCATATACTCTGTTTTTTGGATTTCATATTACATTTTTCACCCATTTTGAATTTTATTCATTTTTACATTTTACTTGTTTTGAACTCCACCAAAACGTCCTGATACTTTTCAGATAAAATGCGTCTAGTAATGCTTCAACTGATTTTTTTTTTAACCCAAGGAGAGGACTTTATTTTTACTCCTATTAATTTTCATCTGACTAAATTCATCCCAGTGTTCTAGTCATTATTGTATAAATTGACTTCTTGGCCCCATTCACTTCACTCTGCATCAGTTCACACAAATCTCCTCAGGTTTCTTGGAAAATAGCCCCTTTATCATTTTTTATATCACAATAGTATTCCATCTCATTTATAAACAACATGCTCAGCCATTCTCCAGTCAGTGGATACTTTCTAAGATTCCCATTCTTTGCTGCCTCAAAGAGAGCTGTAAATACTTTTGTATATCTTAGAGTTTATTTTGCTTAGGACTAATCTCTCTCTTACTCCATATTTTTTTCTAATTTCTCTTTGTCCCATCCTTCCTTACCCTACTTCCTTCAGTAAAATGCCTTTCTGCACTCAACTGTGTGTATATATTTTTCTGCACTCAAATGTGTATATACATTCTTTGACCAGTTTGGATGAGAGAGAGGTTTAAGTTTCAACCATTCCCCCTTTCCCTTCTTCCTAGTTTGTTTAGACTTCTACATGCACAGTATGATTATGTGTGATCATTTTCTCTAATCTTCCTCTCCCTTTCCTCCTCTAGTGTAATCCTCTTCCCTTCCATTTACATTCTTCTTTTAAAACCATTAAGACATAGCAGAATCACTCTCAGCCCTTCTATTTAGTTAGACTCTGACCCTTAATGATGATAGGATTCAGAGATCTCATGTGTTATGTCCCTGCAACACAATATAAGCAAGTTAGCCTTTTTTATATCCTTTATCATTGTTCATTCATATTTCCATTTAATGTTTCTTTTAACTCCTGTGTTTGAACTTCAAAGTCTGTAAATAGCTCAGATGTCTTCATCAGGAATGGTTGGAAGTCTTCTATTTTAATAAAGAATCATTTTTTCCCCTATGGGATTATCCTCAATTTTACCGAATAGGTTATTTTTGGCCACAGGTCCATATCCTTTGCCTTTTAGAGTATTGTATTCTAAACTCCCTGCTCAATTATGAGCTTACCAAGTTGTGTGTGATGACAACTCTGATTCCTTAGCACTTTAATGCTTTCTTTCTCATGGCTTTCAGTATTTTTCCTTTGACATGGATACCCTGGATTTTGGCTCTTATGTTCCTGGGAGCTTACATTTTGAGATTTCTTTTCAATACACTTGATTGTATTTCCCCTTTTCCTTAAGGTTCCAAGATATCTTGGCAGTTCTATTTTTGTTTTTGTTTTTTTTCAATTTAATTATGATGACTCAGCTCGTTTTGGTCATGATATTCAGGTAGTAAAATGCTTCTTAAATTTCTTTTCTTCTTGGTCTGCTTTCAAGGTTGGCTGTTTTTTTTTCTATTCAATACTTTATATTTTCTTCTACTTTTAATCTTTTGACTTTGTTTAATATTTATTGTTACTTCATGGAGTCATTGGCTTTTATGTGTTCCATTCTGATTTTCTGGGAATGCATTGGTTTAACAAGCTTTTGTGCCTCTTGTATTAAGCTGTTAATTCTTTTTCCAATTCCTTCTTTTATAACTCTCATTAATTTTATATTTTTTCCTCCATTGTTCTCATTACATTTATTAAAAAAATTGTAAACTCTTTTACAATTTCTTGTTTCATCCTTTCCTGGGATTGTAGCTGAATTTATGCCCAAGCTGTGTTTTTCTTTGAGGCTTTGCTTATAGTTGTTTGGGAGTCATTCTCTTCTGAGTTGAGTGTCTTCTCTGCCTTTTATGGTGGGGTTTTTTTGTTAGGTCACTCTTCCAGTCTACTTTCTGATTTCAGAAAGGTCATGCTCTTTATACTTCTACAGGAAGGATCTAGGTTGGTCTTGATGATGGTTTATTGCTTTATTAGCTGTGGTGTTATCCAGGCTTTCAGGGACAGCTCAGGCCAGGGACCTGCAAGCTTTCCTGTTCCCAAAGAGCTGTGATCCAGGGAAAAGTCTGATTTACTGTTCCCTTGGTCTGACCCTTACAAGTTCTTGACCTTGGTTTGGATCTGAGCAACAGTAGACTGCTGCCTTACTCAAACTCTATCAGTCAACTGGAAAGCTCTACTGGTTCAAAGTGACAGAACTAGGCTTTCTTTTGGTCTCATGTTCCTGCCTTTGTCCTTTCTCTGCAGGCTTCAGATAGAAGTGAGAGCCCACTTCACTCTTGAGGTCAAAACCACACAGCTTGTACTTGCTTCCAAACTTGCTAAGCACACAGCCCAGTGTTTGCAATGTGACACCCAGGTGCAGGCCCCCTTCCCTCTCTGTCCTGGGTCTGATCAACAAAGCTGCCAGCTGAGACTTGTTCTGGTAAGTGTCTAAGTACTCATCTAGCTTTTGGGTACAGTCCTTGGGCTCTGGACTGCTCAGTTCTTGGGCAGACTCCATGCCCAGTGTCAGTAGATTACTCTGTTTCCCTTTGCCAAACTAGGCTGAACTAATGACTCACTGCTTTTTCTTGGATTTCCTGAGTAGGATTCAATTTGTCAGATTTTCTAGATCTGGTTGGAGGAGTTGGAATTGGGGGTGGGGAGGGAGTGCTTTCTGTATTTGCTATTCCACCATCTTGTCTCCACACTCACTCTCTCTTTATGTGGAGAGTTCACTAAGAAGAGAACAGCAAAATAAAGAAACTCTTTTTACCAATACAGGTTAGTACCTTCTCTGCAATGTATAGTTTTAGAAAGTGGTCTAGAACATTGAGAGTTTAAGAATCTTGCTCAGGGTCACAACTGTTCTGTCAGAGAGAGAATTTGAACCCATTTTCCTGGCTCTGAGGCCACTTTTCTAGCCACTACACCAGAGGGGTCAGACACAAGACCTGTGGGCCACCTGCAATCTACAACACTCCTGACGGTAACCTCTCCAAATCAGATTAAAATATAATTAGAAAAATTTATAAAAGAAAAAAATACCAAAAAATATATAGATAATGTTGCATTACATGGCCAACAGGGATCTTTATGAATGGTTTAGTGGCTCCTCTTTTTCTACACGAGTTTAACACCACTACAATACACCACACCATTTCTCTATATCCCCTAGTATAGCTAAAAAAAAAAACCCCAAGAGACCCTTGAGTATATCCATTTTGTTGTCCTTGACTTTTCAGGCCTGCCTCAGCTGATTCTAAATATTAGTAATCTTCAAACCATTTTATAGGACCACACATGGCATGCTTTTGTGTGCTCTGTCTCTGTATCCCCATCTCCTAATACAGTGCTTGGCATATTGACCAATAGCTTGATGGACCCTAGTTTACTAACCTTTTTTATTCTTTTTTTTTTTTTTAACACAGTTTATAACAGATAAGCAATTCAGACTTTTGGTCAGGTGATACATCTTTTGAAAGCATTTACAATATGGACCACAAAAGAATTTTTTTTTTAAACATAAGCCAGCTGAAACACAGATAATAATTTACGTTGCTAACTTCACAATCTCTTGATCTAATTGTCTCCACAGCATTACTAAGAGTAAAAGGACCCTAACTTAATGTTGTTGTTCTAAAGTCCTAGGCCTAATAGCTTAATTTTAGACAGTCTCACGTGTTCCTCTACCCATAATCTATAATTGAATAGATCTGGTATTCAACTTACAAACCTTTTGACTATAGGAAATTGCCACCAAGAGTCAAGACATTGCAGGGATACAATATCTCCCCAACTTCATGTCTATTCCAGGCAGGAGTAGATTATCCACTTGCATTCAGGCAGGCTTAAAGTCTGCCAGGTGTCAGTGGGGAAATTGAGTCCGGAGAATCCCATCTCAGCCCATGCTGAACAGTTGCTCTCCCACTCTTCCCTTGAGATCACCTATGCAGTTCATGCCAGTATGCTCATGAGAGCATCTTTTAGGAACGTCTTTTAGGCAAGTCTTAGGTGGCTTACGTATATTTCTATACATGTTCTAGTTCCTGATTAAATGGCAATCATAAAATCAAATTTACCATTAAAACCTTGACTTTTCCATCAATGCCAAATTTTATCAGAGGTTACCTTCCTCTTGGAAAGTTAGACTGAAATTCTTTTCTCCAAACTAAAGATGTCATTGATTTATTCTCAGTAATTAATTCAGTCTATTGTTTTAATACCAATTGCTTTTACCTCACTTTGTAACATGACCAATTTTTCTCCCCATGACCCCCCTCCCCCCACTTCCTAATACCTTGTATTCTGTTTGCTCCTTCCCTCTATGTACCCTCCCCTCCATCACACCCCACCCCTGTCCTATTCCCTCTTCCTTCTTTTCTTTCAGGGCAAGATAAATTTTCGTACCTCTATCCCTGTAATTCTTATTTCCCGATTATGTGCAGTATCAATTCTCAACATTAGTTTCTACTACTTTGAATTCCAACTTCTCTCCCTCCCTCCTCCCTCCCCAGCTCCATTAAGAAGGGAAGCAATTCAATACAGACTAAACATGTGTTGTTTTGCAAAAGACTTCCATAGTAATCATGTTGTGTAATACTAATTATACTGCCCTCTGACCGACCTACTCTATCCCCCTTATTTTTCCCCCTACAACTGACCTTGTCCCTTCTCAAAAGTGTTTATTTCTAGTGACTCCCTTCTCTCATTTACCCTCCCTTCTAACATTCCCTTCTCTCCACTTGTTGCCTCCTCTCCTACTTTCCTGTGGAGTGATATAAATTTTCATATCAAATTTAGTGAGCATGTTATTCCTTCCTTCAGCCACATGTGGGGAGAGTAGCTTTATTCCACCCCCCTCCCCTTCTCCCTTATCTCCTCTATTGAATAAGATTTTTCTTATCTCTTTTATGAGTTATAGCCTGCCCTGTTTCATTACTCCCTTTCTCTTCCTGGTATTTTCCTCCTTCACCCCTTAATTTTTATTCTATTTTATTTACTTATTTATTGTGTATATGTCTGTGTGTGTGTGTGTGTATCATCTCTTCTCATATAACATACCCTGTACTCTCTATCTATGTGTATGTATGTGAGTGTGTGTTTACAATCTCTCCAACTAGCCAAATACTGAGAAAAGATTCGAGTTAAAAATACTTTCTTTCCATATAGTAATGTAAACGGTTCAGATTTAGAGAGTCTTTTATGATTTTTCTTTTTTTTTTTCCCTGTTTACCTTTTCATGCTTCCCTTGATTTTTCTCTTGGAAAGTCACATTTTTAAAATGCAGATCTGGTCTTTTCCTCAACATGAAATCTTCAAATTTATCTCCATCACTGAATGTCCATTTTTTCCTTTGAAGTATTATATTCAGATATGCTGAGTAGGTGATTGTTGGCTTCAATCCCAGTTCCTTTGACTTCTGAAATATCCTACTCCAGGACCTTCATTCATTTAATTTTGAAGCTGCCAGATCCTGTGTTATCCTGATTGTATTTCCACAGTACTCAAATTGTTTCTTTCTAGCTGCTTGCAGTATTTTCTCCTTGATCTGGGAACTCTGAAATTTGGCCACAATATTCATAGGAGTTTCTCTGTTCGGGTTTCTTTCAAGGGGTGAGTGATGAATTTTTTCAATATCCATTTTGCCCTCTGATTCTATAACATCAGGGCAGTTTTCCTTGATAATTTCATGGAGGATAGTGTCTAGGTTCTTTTTTTGATCATGGCTTTCAGGTAGTCCAATAATTTTTAAATTATTTCTCCTGGACCTATTTTCCAGGTCAGCTGTTTTTCCAATGAGTTGTTTCACATTATCTTCTACTTTTTCAAATTTTTTGTTTTGTTTAATAACTTCTTGGTTTAACTCATAGTCATTCGTTTCCCTGCACTCAATTCTCTCTTTCAATGAATTATTTTGTTCGGTGAGCTTTTGAACCTTCTCCTCCATTTGGCTAATTCTGCTTTTTAAAACCTCCTTCTCCTTGTTGGCTTTTTGGACCTCTTTTTCCAACTGAGTTAGCCTCTTTTTTAAAGCTGCTATTTTCCTCAGCGTTTTTTTGGTTCTTCTTCAGTAAGCTGCTAACTTGTTTTTTAAGGTCTTCTATTTCCTGAGCCAAGTTTAAGTCCCTTTGGAGGGAGGGCCCTTGACTTCCTGTGGCAGTATGCCTTGTTCTTCCTCATCCAAAGGGATGGGAGGAGACACCTATTCCTCAAGAAAGTAATCTTCTATGGTCTTATTTTTTTCCCCCTTTCCTGGGCATTTTCCCAGCCAGTTACTTGATGTCTGAGTTTCCTCTCCACACCCATCTTGCCTCCAGTTCCACTCAGCTAGCTCTTGGGGGCTGAGATTTAAATGCTGCTTCCCAGCCTCAGGGCTTTCAGTGGGGACAGGGCTGCTATTCAGTGTAAGATTAAGTCCAGGTGCTCAGGTGGGGGCAGGGTCGCCACACGGGGCTCAGTTCCCTCACAGGTTTACGCAGAAATCTTCAACAATGGATCTGAGCTCCTGCCTACTTTGGGAGCCACTATCTGCTGCCGCCTCCTGGGGGGCCTGAGTTATGGGGACACCCCACTCCCCTCTTGGTGAGCTGAAAAGACCCTCTCACTGCCCTTTGGCACTTGTGGGTGGAAGGACCTGTGCTGCTGCTGGAGATTCAGCCCCTCAAGCCTGCTCAGATATGCTCCCCTCGGTGCCTCATGGCCAAGGCAGGGCTGGACTCTGCTCCAGGTCTGGTGCTCAACAGACATTTCCCAGCGGTTTTTCAGGTCTCTCTAGAACAGAAATCTCCTCTGCTCTGTTATTCCGTGGCTTCTGCTGCTCCAGAATTTGTTGGGAGTTCTTCTTTACAGGTATTTTATGGGTTGTGGGTTAGGAGCTAGTTTATATGTGTCTTTCTACTCCTCCATCTTGGTTCCTCCCCTGTGCATCTTTTAAAAGTCTTACTTGGTTGGTGAGTTTCCTGTATATCTGAGTTTTTTCCCTTCAGAAAATTCATGTGTTTTCCTGCTCCTCAGAATTATATCTCTATGTCTTTAGAATTCCATTCCTTTTTTTTCTTACTAATTTTTTTGTATTTAAATTTATTTAAGTTTTCAACATTCATTTCCACAAAATTTTGGGTTCCAAATTTCCTCCCCATTTCTCCCCTCCCACCACCTCAAAATGTGGAGCATCCTAATTGCCTATATCACCAATCTGACCTCCCTTCCAACATCCCTCCCTTCCCTTATGCCCATCTTCTCTTTTCTCCTGTAGGGCAAGATAAATTTCTATATTCCATTACCTGTATTTCTTATTTCCTAGTTGCAAGAAAAATACTCAGCAGTTATTCCTGAAACTTTGAGTTTTTGGAATTTCTCTTCATCCCTCCCTCCCCAGCCATTCCCTTTGGGAAGGCAAGCAATTCAATATAGGCCATATCTGTGTAGTTTTGCAAATGACTTCCATAAAAGTCATGTTGTGCAAGACTAACTATATTTCCCTCCATCCTATTCTGCCCTCCATTTCTTCTGTTCTCTCTTTTGATCCTATCCCTCCCCAAGAGTGTTGACTTCTAATTGCTCCCTCCTCCCACTTTCCTCCTTTCCATCATTCCCCCACCCTGCTTATCCTCTTCTCCCCCACTTTCCTGCATTGTAAGATAGGTTTTCATACCAAAATGAGTGTGCATTTTATTCCTTCCTTTAGTCAAATATGATGAGACTAAGCTTCATGTTTTTTCTCTCACCTCTTCCCTTTTTCCTTCCACTGAAAAATCTTTTATTTGTCTCTTTTATGAGAGATAATTTGCCCCATTCCATTTCTCCCTTTCTCCTTCCAATATATTTTTCTATTCCCACTTAATTTCATTATTTTAAGATATGATCCCATCCTATTCTATTCACCCTGTGTTCTCTCTCTCTCTTTCTCTCTCTCTTTCTCTCTGTCTCTCTCTCTCTGTCTCTGTGTGTGTGTGTGTGTGTGTGTGTGTGTGTGTGTAATCCCACCAACTACTCAGATACTGAAAAAACTTTCAAGAGTTACCAATATTGTCCTTCCATGTAGGAACGTAAATAGTTCAACTTTAGTAAGTCCCTTATGATTTCTCTTTGCAGTTTACCTTTTCATGCTTCTCTTGATTCTTGTGTTTGAAAGTCAAATATTCTCTTCAGCTCTGGTCTTTTCATCAAGAATGCTTGAAAGTCCTCTATTTCATTGAAAGACCATTTTTTCCCCTGAAGTATTATACTCAGTTTTGCTGGCTAGGTGATTCTTGGTTTTAGTCCTAGTTCATTTGACTTCTGGAATATCATGCTCCATGCTCTTCGATCCCTTAATGTAGAAGCTGCTAGATCTTGTGTTATCCTGATTGTATTTCCACAATACTGGAATTGTTTCTTTCTAGATGCTTGCAAGTTTTTCTCCTTGACCAAGGAACTCTGGAATTTGGCCACAATGTTCCTAGGAGTTTCTCTTTTTTTTTTTTTTATTTCTTTCAGGAGGTGAGTGGTGGATTCTTTCAATATTTATTTTGCCCCCTGCTTCTAGAATCTCAGGGCAGTTTTCCTTGATAATTTCATGAAAGATGTTGTCTAGGCACTTTTTTTGGTCATGGCTTTCAGTTAGTCCTATAATTTTTAAATTATCTCTCCTGGATCTATTTTCCAGGTCAGTTGTTTTTCCAATGAGATATTTCACATTCTCTTCCATTTTTTCATTCTTTTGGTTTTGTTTGGTGATTTCTTGGTTTCTCATAAAGTCATTAGCCTCCATCTGTTCCATTCTAATTTTTAAAGAACTATTTTCTTCAGTGAGCTTTTGAATGTCTTTTTCCATTTGGCTAATTCTGCTTTGTAAAGTATTCTTTTCCTCGTTGGCTTTTTGAACTTCTTTTGCCAATTGAGTGAGCCTATTTTTCAAAGTGTTATTTTCTTCAGCATTTTTTTGGGTCTCCTTTAGCAAGGTGTTGACCTGCTTTTCATGCTTTTCTTGCATCTCTTTCATTTCTCTTCCCAGTTTTTCCTCCACTTCTATTACTTCATTTTCAAAATCCTTTTTGAGTTCTTTTAAGGTCTGAGACCACTGAATATTTATTTTGGATGTTTGGGATACAGAAGCCTTGATTTTTATGTCTTTCTCTGATGGCAAACATTGTCCTTCCTCATCTGAAAAGATGGGAGAAGGTATCTGTGCACCAAGAAGTTAACCTTCTATAGTCTTATTTTTTCCCCTTTTTTGGGCATTTTCCCAACCAGTTACTTGACTTTTGGGTCCCTTGTCTGGAGTAGGGTATACTCTGGGAATCTGTAAGATCTCGTTCTTCCAAGGTGGCACAATCAAGCATGTACTGGTCTGGGTGCATGGAGGAATTTTTGTGCCCAGAATCTTAGCAGTTACCTCTCCACAGGCACCTGGCCTCCAGTTCCACCAAGTCAGCACTGGGGACTGATTTTCAGACAAGCTGTGGGGGCAGGGCCACTATTCAGTGTGAGATAAAGATCTGTTCCCTCAGGGTGTCTCAATTGCTCAGTGCCCCCAGGAGTTTTGCAATCCAACAATGGACAGAGCTGCGGTAGGGGCTGCGGGAGGGGCTGCAGGAGGAATTGCTGCTCCTGCCCAATCTGGCCTCTGTGGCCAACTGCCTCCTGAGACCAGAGCTATGGGAAGGCCCTTCTCCCTTCCCAGCCAGCTGAAAAAACCCTGTCACTGACATTTGGCACCTGAGGGTTGAGGGATCTGGGAACTTGCTGCTACTGGGACTGGGGATTCCATGACAGGAGATTCTGCCCCTGAGGGCTGTTCATGTGGCCAGAGCTGGGCTGGGCTCTGCTTCACTGGTGCAACAGACATTTCCCGTGGGCCTTTCAGGTCACACTGGGCTGGAAAGCTCCTCCACTCTATTGTTTTCCACTTCTGCTGCTCCAAAATTTGTTGAGAGTCCCTCTCTACGTGTATTTTATGGGCTGTGTGGGGAAAGCCTACCTTTGTGTGTCTTTCTATTCTGCCATCTTGGCTCCACCTCCATTCCTACTATTTTTTGAGACTTTATTTTTTATTCTAACTCCTCCCTACTGGAAGTGAAAGGCCAAATCCCAATAACAAGCAGACTGGGAGCTTAAGCTTTCTCTGTTTTCATGTGCTCACTCATCCTTCTTAGGTAGCCTGATGATCCTCCACTCCCGGAGAGACAGTGCAGACACACACTTGGCTTTAACCCTACTGCAACTCAGAACTCAAGATGAATCTCCAGTCTCAGCACACATCCACCCTGCTCCCCAGCATGGAGTACTGAAAGGAAGCACCAACCTACCCATCTATTTTAAAGAGTTTTCCATCCCATCTGATCTCCTGACAGCATTTTGTACTACCATTATGAATAAGCTATAATTATGAGCAACCTCAGGTCACTATTTCTAGCACCAAGAACTCAGATCCAATGGTGTAATAGATAGAGAGAATGAAGGTTCTGAAGCATCATAGCTCTATGACCATGAGCAAGTCACTCAGATTATCTGAGCCCTTACTTCTTCACCCATGGAATAATGGGTGATATATGGAATATGTCAGGCAAATGGAATAATATGGAATAATATATGCACCACATATCACAGGATGGTTATAAGGAGAGTGTCATGTAAATGTGTTATGATTATGGGACATCAGGGGTCTCTTGGGAAGAGTATTTTCATGCTTCTCCATTCTCTCTCTAAAGTAGAACTGGGCTCTGGGGTATTCCATTGAATAACCAACAGCTGGCATTAATACAGAGCTTTGAGGCTGACAACTTTAAATTTTGTCTTTTGTATATACATATATATGATGCATATGCACACACACACTTCTACATACAGTGCAACTTACATTTTGGGTTCCACCGAGGCTAGGGTGGAGTACTTTGCTTGCTATCTAATAGATTTCTCTGAAGTTACAGTTGAGTAATCAGTTGGTTCCAGCTGTGGGTCCTTGGCTAGGAAACCCTGCATTCTACTGACAAAGAGGGAAGGAGCAGATGGAGGGGGGACTTCAGTGGGAGGAGGGTCAGTGAAAGAGGAGGAGGGGAGGAGACTGAGGTAGAAGCCTAATGCTCAGTCCCTCTTTTGGAAGAGTTTTATGTCCTGTTAGGTGGACTGTGCTGGGGTTGTTGGGACGGGTGTGTGTTGCAATTTTCTGAATCTTTGTGCTGTTTGGAATCCACTCCTGGAATCCCCTGCCTGCCATGGGGGGACTGTGGATGCCCCAGCCTGTCACCACCACCAGCTCTGTGCTGCTGTGGGTAACACTCTTGTGTCTAGGTGAGTCTGAGCTTAATGCAGTAGAAAATGGGGGTGCAAAGACAAAGGCAAATTCTAGCTCAAGCATTGTTTGGGGGCCCAACATGGGAGGAAGGCATGAGTG
Organism: Bettongia penicillata ogilbyi; assembly: GCA_023548195.1. Taxonomy (NCBI): domain Eukaryota; kingdom Metazoa; phylum Chordata; class Mammalia; order Diprotodontia; family Potoroidae; genus Bettongia; species Bettongia penicillata. Next base: position 3,953,311 of record JAJHZJ010000155.1, on the reverse strand, counting down.
GGGAAGATGGAAAGAAGGAGCAAGGTAGGAATGGGAAGGGGTTAAACATGACCAGTTCCTTAGGATCAGGACAGAGGACAGATGTGAAAGTTGCCAACAATGCTGATTCTTACAGAAAACTCTTCTCTGGGTGTTCTCTTCCCAACAGGCACCTGATAGTTTTACTTTCTCCCTCCTATTGTGGCCATCCTTTGAGAACCTGACCCTCTCTATGGTATCAATGGCTCATAACAACTCAGTGGTAGGCAGACTTCTTCGGGTTGTTTCTGTGTTAATAACCACAGTGGAATCAAATTGCTTCAGTCAAGAGGTGGATGAGGGTGCTTCTCCCTCTGTGGCTCAAATCATGAAAGCTTGCTGGTGTTTGCCCTTTCGCACGTATCTGAAACTGGCTTTCTTTACTGAGAGAAGGGAAGTATTTATCCACAAAACCAGGGAATAGGGAGAACCCCAATTTCAGTAATTCAGAAAGAGCAGATTGTGAGGCTTGAAGAGTTAAGAGATTCGTGTTTGCTTCCCTCATATATATAGACATTGTCTGGAATGGAGGGTGGTGGTGATGTTGGAGGGGTACACAGGCTGTCCAAGCACTGAGCTGGGGCCCTGGATCAAAGATTTAGAGTTGGAAGAAATTTTAATGGCCACTTGGATTCTTCTCCTTTCTAACCCCACTTTTTAGATGAAAAAAAAAAACAAAACAACCAACCCAAAACCAAAGAAGGTAAATGATTTGCCCAAGGTCTCAAAGGTAGCAGAACCATCATTTCATTCCAAAGCCAGACCATTGCTCTGATTTTGGTGCAAATTCCTCTTCTTTCATCTTTTTTGGGGGAATCATCTCTAGATCCAGTTTTAAGTTGAGATGAGATATATTTTGTGTACATCCTGTACTCCACCAAGGTGAAACACATTCTAGAGGCTCTAGGCCTGCTCACAGTGGGTCATGGCAGATACTCCTCTTCATTCCCCCAAATGTCATGCTTGTGTCTGGACAGATTCCTGGATGTCCAGAGCTCTAGCAAGTCCAGGCACCTTTTGGTTCACATCAGTGCCCTAGGGACTCTATGAACCCTGGGCCTATTTCAGTACTAGGTTTGAAGCAGAGATATCCCCAGATCAGATCATGGGCAGTGCTTGGTTGTGAAAATGAAGGAGAGCAAACGCTAGAATAGAAATGGAGAGCCAAAGAGAACCCAAGAAGCCATCTAGTCTAGCTGTCCTATTTAAAGATGAGGCTTGGGCCCTGGGAGGGCTCAATGTCCAGCCCAAGGTCCCATAGTTAGTAAATGACATAAAAGTGTTCCATAAATATTTGGTAAATGAAGGGACTGTCTTGAGATCAATGGCCATGTCTCCTGACTTTCAGACCAGTTCCTCTGTCCAAGACACTGGAATGTCTGCAGTTCTTCCACTTTCAATCCATTACTGGGGAGATGCTTTCCCATAGTTCTATCTTTCTCTCTACATGGGGAGTAAGTTCTGATTTTCCTGCACCTCCTCTCTGCACAGGCTCTGAACATGTGAACATCTCTGACCTTGTTCCCCTATCCAGGCAAGCATCCAGTTCTGCCTTTGTGCTAATAGCAAGAGCTAACATTAAATGGCTCTTTAAGGTTTGTAAAGGACTTGACATGGATTATCTCATTTGGTCTTCACAACACCCCTGTGATGTAGGTGCTCTTATTGTCCTCATCTTACAGATGAATAAACTGAGGCAGAAAGTGTTAAGAGTCTTACCCAGGATCACATGATTAGTTAAGTGTCTGAGGTCTACTTCTGAGCTCAGGTCTTCTTGCTGAGGCCCAGTGCTCTATCCACTGCACCGTCTGGGTAAATTGTGACTACTCACCATTCCTGAATTAAATATGCAGTCCCCATGGCCTTTCCTGGTTCTTAAGAAGCATAGACAGTAATATGGAAATATTTTTTGCATGATTTCACATGTATAGTTGATATCACATTTCTTGCCTTCTCAGTAGGTAACTGCGAGATGGAAAGGAGGGAGAGAATTTGGAACTCAAACTTCAAACGAAAGAAAAATAAGCAAATAATAAAAATATTAAAAAATAAACAAAAAAGAAGAAAAAGCACAACCAGATATAGTCAGGCCCCTAGAGACTCTCCTCTCTCTGCCTTTCTCCCTGCTCATGAGCACTCAGATTAAATCCTACTCCTACAAAAAATTTAGTTGAATAAACTCATTGACACTGAGGTGTAAAGATGTTTTCATTTTGGAAGGGAACAAAACATTGAGCTACAGGAAGGTCTCCAATGGTGGTATTTCAGATGTCACTGAGCAGCCAGTAGGTTATTTTCTTATTCATTTGAGGGGAGGGGACTTCCAGTGCCCCTGGGATCCCTCTGATTCCAGGCAGCTCTGAGAAAACTTGGGGAAAGTATGCACAACCGGCTCCTCTGGATCCCAGCCTGGCCCATGCTGGAGCTGCCCAACCCCTGGATTCCCTGAACTGATCTAATCCCTGCTTTCTGGTCTCTTGCAGCTCCAGCCATCAGGAGTAACGGTAAGTTCTGTATTCAATTTTGACCTCTTATTTTTTTTTAAACACTCCCTTCACTTCCTGAACATCCATATCATTGCAGTATAGGACATATCAGTACATCCAGTCCAGTAGCTCCTATCCTTACTGGAGCCTTGAACCCACCTGATTAAGGACAGAGTGAGACTTTAGGGCCAGTACTGCAGCAGCTGTCACTGAGATAACTCTCTTCTCTCAGTATCTTCCACCCACTCGTTCCTACTGCTAGAGATTCAATCTTCTTCTTCAGGCATCTGTTTTTAGATGGTTCAGTCATATCTGCCTCTCCTTGTCTCCCCATTTTACAGATGGGGAACTGAGGCAAATAAGAATTAAGTGACTCACTCACACACAGCTAGTAAGTGTCTGAACCTGGGTTTGAACTTTGATCTTTCTGATTGGGAATTTGGTTTTCAGTCACAAAGTCACAGGAAAGTCACATACCCTCCAAAAAGGACTAGTCTGCTCAGGTGTTTCCCATGTTTCTCTGTGTTTGAGTGAATTGTTTTTACTCAGTCCTGTTCGACTCTTTACGATGCTATTTGGGATTTTCTTGGCAAAGATATTGGAGTGGTTTGCATTTCCTTCTCTGCATCATTTTATAGATGTGGAAACTGAGACAAACTGGGATATTGGGCTTGTCCAGAATCACACAAGTTGTAAGTGTCTGAGGACAGATTTGAACTCAGGTCTTCCTGACTTCAGTTCTGGAGCTCTACATCTACTGTCCCATCTCACTGCCCTTCTGGGTTTGAGTCGTTCCTGTATGGATCCCCACTTCTTCTGTGTCCCTGGACTTGTGTGTGTTTCCATGGAAAGAAAGGTCTGGTATTTATTACACACTGACCTCATTATTTCATTCCTCTAACTTTGTTATCTGTAAAATGAGCCAGTCAGACTCACTAGGTAATCTTTATGGTCCCTTTCAGCTTTCAATGTCAAGATTTAGGATCAAGTGAGAGAACATGTGTTAGTATAGTACTTGGCACAGAGTTGGCACTTAATATGTGCTTGTTGTCCATCCTCACTCCCCAGGGCATCTCCCCTTATATCTGTGGTTGCTCTGAGGTTGCCAACATAGTTAATGGGTCAGAGATCAGAGGGAGGGGTCATCTGCTCCAACTCCTTCATTTTTCAGGTGAGGAAACTGAGTCCAAGACAGGTTAACTGAGTAGCTCAACTGGTAAGTTGGGCTAAACACAACTTATACAACTGGTCAGAGGCTAAACTAGAATTTGAATCCAAGATCCTTGCATCCAAAGCTAGCATCTTTCTCCTGCCCCAATTGATCTCTAGATGTCTGTGTATGTGCTGTGTGGGTCATGTCATATCAAGCCAACAAGTATTTATTAAGTGTCTGTGATGGGTCACAAAGTGATTGTTGGGGATACAAAGAAAGGCAAACACAATCCCCTTGCACAAGGAGCTCACAGCCTGTGGGAGCTGCTGTCTACACCCTGTTGAGTATATGTACTGTGCTTTGCACTTGTGTCTGTATCTGTTAGGCTTAGATCTTGGGTCTCTGTATTATGTCATCTGGGTGCATTGGAGGAGGAGAGATTGGGGGCAGAGACTCAGGTCCTTTGATGAGGCTAGCAGGTAGTAGGGGCTGGAATGGAGGCAAATGTGACTCTCCCTCTTTCTGTGGGAAGAGTATTTCCTCAGTAAATGGATCCCTCTCCTTCTCACAGAACAAAACTGACCCCAGAACTTTTGGAGATTGAACTTCCAGATCACTCACTCTGCCTTTCCCTGAGATGGGTTATCCCTGAGAAGAAGATGAGAGCTCTTGGGGTTTTGTGGTTGGTGGTTGTTGTTCTTGTATTTGCCAATCAGATGGGACCTAGGGAATCCCTAGGGAGCTGTCCACCCTTCTGGAAAAGGCTCTGTGCTCTAATGTCTCAGTGTGGTGTCAGTGTGTGAGAAAACTGCCACCAGCACTTGATGCAGCTCTGACCTTTGTCGCCTCCACAGCCCTTATCTAAATACGCTCCATTCTGTTCTCTGTGCCTCTCTCTGGTGTCCTCCTCTCATATCTGGGATCTGATGCCTCCTTGGGGACTTCTTTTCTTCATTCCCTTCTCCTCTAACCATCAGGTACCTCAAGGGCAATAGTGATACTGGAGCCCCCATGGTTCAATGTGCTCGAAGATGACAATGTGACTTTGACTTGTGAAGGGTTCCAGACTCCTGGACAGGAATTCACTGAATGGTTTCACAATGGGTCAGTTCTCCCCAACAACCAGGACTCCTACATCATCACAGGTGTCAGAATACAGGACAGTGGGGAATACCAGTGTCGAACACAACACAGAGCCCTCAGCAGCCCTGTGAAGTTACAGGTGTCTAGTGGTGAGTGAAAGATAAGGAATCTTGGGTAAGGTAGGGGTGGGAAGAATTGAAATCTGTTTATAATACAGCTTGGAAAGGGACCTATCCTGGCTGAACTAATATGTCAGGAGTGATGGGTGGGACAGTCTTTAAGAAATATGCAGGTTAATTCAATTGTCCTTTTCACTATTATCCTTACTGAGGTGTGAGTTCTGCTTGTCTTATTCTAAGTTGCTCTCACTGACTCTTTCTATCCTCACTGCTCATTTCTGCTAGGAAATTTCCAGACCTCCCCTCCCCGAATGACCAGGGGACTAGAGATGTACATTTAATCAATCAATAAGCCTTTCTTAAAGGCCTACTAATAAGCACTGGAAATACAAGTATGGGGAATCAAAACAATCCCTTGTCACAAAAAGTTTACATTCTAAAGGGGGAGATAACAAGTATCGTACACAAATACATATGTGCACATGTGTGTATATGTAAACACCTATGTATATACATATAGATACAAATCTGTAGACATATAACATATATACAGCATACATATAGAAGTAATACCTACAGCTCTAGGGAAGGCACTTTTGAGGGAAGATTGCTTGGAGTTGCAAGGAGAGAAAAGGCTTCATGCCTGAGCTGCATCTTATAGGAAGAGAGGTGGCACTGTGGGGTGCTTAGGGCTTGGTCAGACACTGAAGATCCCAGAGTCCTCCCCATCATCCTGGCCAATTGCCAGTCAACCTAACTTCTGTCTTGCCACTGGACTTTGATGACTTTGGAAGAGAGACTGAGGCTGACAACTCTGTGCAGCTCTGCCTCTCTTAAATCCAATTCACCCAGGAGTCAAGACATCACCCTGTGATATCATTGGGCCTCTTTGAAAGCAAAGGACAAAACAGCACCAGCAATATGTGGTCACATGCTAGAAAGTGGCGTTCTGCATGTCCCTCAGACCAGGTCCTCAAGTTCAGAGTCAAGGTCTGCTTTTCTTTGTCTTTAGAGATGGCAGGAAATCTTAGATGGCCCAAGGCTCTAGGACAAGTGGAAATGTCCTGAACCAATGGCCTCTGTGTTTGTCTTTCAGATTGGCTGCTACTCCAAGCTGAGAGATTAGAATTCATGGAAGGTGACACGATGATCCTGAGGTGCCACAGTTGGAAGAGCCAACCACTGCACAAAGTCATATACTACCACAATGACCAAGCCTTAAATTCTGACAATCAGACTTTCAACTATGTTATCTCTCCAGTGGACCCTACTCACAGTGGATCCTATTACTGTCAAGGGAAAGTAGGGAATGCTAACTATATGTCTGCAACTATGGTTATCACTGTCCAGGGTAAGTAGATTTGTTCAAGGCATTTGAGGGGAAGAGTCAGACACCTAGCACTGAGCTTATGTGGTTCTTATGGGGTGGACAAGGAAATGCTAGAAAGAGAAAATAGGAATAATTGACATTTAGATGGTATTTCTAGGTTATGAAGTATTTTTCACATATGTTTGATTTGATCTCCACAAAAAACCTACAGGAAGTATTATTACTGTTATTGTTATTTGAGAGGTAATAAATTGAGACCCAGAGGGATGTGATGTCTCTATGATAACACAGCAGCAGGATCTCAATGTGGGTCTTACTTATTCCAAGTCCACCCTTTACACTATGCCATACCACCACTCTCAGTAATTCCAATGAAGGCAAAGAGCCTTGGAGAATCATGGCAGTCTCACTATCCACTATCATCTCCCAGGCCACTTCCTTCAGGATAACTCTGTATCCAGGTAGAGACTGTGTAAGGTGCACACATGGCCCCACCCTGGAAGAGAGGCTTGAGGAGTGTCCTTTTCTTCTGACTCTTGGGCCCCATCTGCCAGGTTATGTGTGAAGGCCTCCATCAGTAAAGTGAAGGAGCCTGAACTAAGTCAACAAAAAATATACAAGCATTTATTAAGTGTCAGGTGTCATACTATATTTAGGTCTCTAGATACAAAGAGAAAAAATAAGTCTTTGACTTTAAGGAGTTTACACTCTGAGGGGAGAGATAACATCCAAACAACTTTGTATATTTAGGATCAATTGGAGCTCATCTCAGAGGGAAAGTAATAGAATTAAGGGGGATGGGGAAAGGCTTCTTGGGGAAGGTTGCCTTGGAGCTGAGACTAAAAGAAGCCAGGAAATAGCCTAGGACTGGGCTTGGCTAATGAAGATAAGGGAGGAGCAAAGGGGAAGCCTGAGGCAGGACTGATTTAGCAAGAGTGGAGGGTAAGGAGAGGGTAGAGCTAGGGAAGAAGAAATTCTGTGTATTGGAGCTCTGTCTCTCTCCCAAGATCAGCAGGGACGCTGAGCACTTTGTACGTGCTTATAATAACATTTTCCCTGGTGGCTTTGATTGCTGTGCTTGTTGCTGTTGTCCTGTGTTGCAGGAAGTGACACAACAAACCAGGTACGTGATTCCCCTTGGTTTCTTATATAATGGGCTCTCTTGTTGGCCAAGATCCTGACCCTGTCCTTTCCCAGACCTTGGATATTTCTCCTGGTCTAGAGGATCCCCAGACACACACATACCTATAATTGTAAGATTCTCTAACACAACAAGGGAATTCTTTTACCCCACAGATCCTGGAGTTGAGAGCTTAGAGATAGTACTTTACAAATCTAATAAATAGAAAATACGAAAATTTATCACTCCAAACAGCTAGCTTGATGAAGAAACAAAGATGCTATAAAAGTAACAGTAAGAAACAGGGGTAAAGAGAGTCACTAAGAGACTCTAAAATCCACACGGAGGAACTTCTGAGACACACCCCTAACTCTTCCACGTAGTTATCAGCATTCTTGCCTCTTTGGACAATCCTCTAGATTTACTAAAGTGTCTTCTTTTCCCCTGGGCTGGGGTTATTCCAACTGGATTCTTCTGTGGTGCCCTTTAGTAAGAGACAGGCTGTGTGCGGGGTGGTGGAAATGGGAAAGCAGTGCTTGAAATTTTACAATATCAGAGATTTAGAGCAGGACGGGATCTTCTAGGTCATCCAACAAAGTCTTCTGACTTTCAAGTTGAGGCAGTGGGGACCTAAAAGGTGAAACAGCTTGTCTGGAGTCACACACAGGGAAAGGGGACAGACTCAGAGCTACAGTGCTGCTCCAGCTTCCGATCTGGCCTCTTTTCGGCAGTCTTGGCTCCCTTTCTCTTTCTCCCCATGCTCCCACCAGTTAAATAACTTGCTTAAGGCACACAGGTGGCAGAGCTCTGCTTTGCCTGAACCTAGCCTTCGTTCCACCGCACTGTATGCAGATTCTGAGTGGTAGCAGCAGAATTCAAATCCAGATCTTTCAGGTTCAAATCCAATGTCTTTAGCAGAAGACGACGATGGTTAGCTAAGAGAGGTGAGGAGTCAGGGCTGTGGAGCGGAGGTGCGCTGCAGACCCAGCGGGCACTGTGTGGCTGGGAGGTAGGTAGAGTTCGCCCAGGGAAAGAGTCTGGCCACCTTTTTCTTCCATTGCAGAAATGAACTGAGGATGAGGAAGGCTTGGATCCTTTTTTCTTTTTAATTGTAGCACATTGAGTGATACTTTTTAGTTTCTGTCTTGTTCTGTCTTATTAAAGAGGTGGAACAGCAACAGTATCCCTAGCACTCTATAAATGCTTTAGTGTAACAATGCTTTGGCTTGACAACTTTCCTTTTCATTCATAGCCAAGGCTCATCGTGAGACAGGAAGGGCTAAGGTAAGCAGTGCCTCAGCTCCCTCCCCCACATCCCACCTCCTCCTCTTTCCCCCTTCCTTACGTTTCTCTCTGTTCTATCTCTTTTGCTCTATACATCCCACTTCCTCAATTCATCGTCATCTCTCTGTTTCCTCTAGGTGGGGATTTCGACATCTCATTCGCTTCTAAAGCACACAGATGTCATGAGATTAAGAGGAAGCCAGTTTTTGTGCTCCGAGTTTGTCATACATAGCAACAACCCCTTGTGCTCACCTTCTGGGTGATCTCACTGTCTGGAAAAATAATAGAAATACTGTATTGCTTTGACCAGCAGCAGGTGTTCTCTGAGTTTGGATGAGTTGCGGTCATGAAGCCCCTCTCCCAATCAAACTTGTCACATCGTTGTTATCGCAGTGTGATTGTAATCACGTGGTCAGGGCTATGGTTCACTGCACAGCCATTGAGATGCGGCCACACCAAAGTGCATCCGTCCTACAAGCAGCAGGAACCCAGCCCATGTGTAATTGCTTTCAAGTTGTCCTATCACTTTGATATTGAACTTCTGTTTAATGCCTGACTCTCCCCTTTCTAGCCTTCTCTGCTCATCCATGGGCTCTCTCGAATTAGAAGCTCATTCCATCCAGTTATCACATAGACAATCCTGAGGAAGAATTATCAGAATCACCAATAGTCATGACCACCCCTGTCCCTCCCTCAGTGGCCCTGACCTGCTTATTCCCACAAACATCAGATTGAGGGATCTAGAGGACCTAAGACTGGAGACCAGCTGCTTCCTGAGCCAACTTTGCCATTCCAGGAAAATGGATTTGAAAATCTCTTTTGTGGTTGTCTGTATGAATCCTAAACTGCTTTTAAAGACATGAAGGCAATTGACTGTCAGCGTTTACACTGCCTATCTGTACTGCCAGCATCTACTCAATTCAAATGACTTCCTACCTTGAATCACTCTCCAACAGTACTTTGGACAGTCCAAAAAGTCTGGGTCTCTTTAGAGGAATTGCTCTGCTCTCTCCTGAAACTGCTCCCTCCCTGGGATACCTTCAAGGAAGCTTGTTCCTCGGGAATCTGGGATGAAGATGGAATGGCAGCCCTGAGAGTCTAGTTCGCCACTGAGGAGACAGACAGCCCTTGAGCAATGAATCTAGAGAAAACCTTGAGAGTAGGTACTGGCAAAGGAAAGGAGCAGCTGGGTGACAAATCCAGCCTCAGACACTAACTAGCTGTTTGACCCTGAGTAAATAACTGAGCCCTGTTTCCTTCAGTTCTTTATCTGTAAAATCAGCAGGGGAAGGAAATGGCAAACCCCTCCAGTATCTTTGCCAAGAAAATCCCAAATGGGGTCCTGACTGAAAATGACTGACCAAAAGCAGCACTAGCCCCTGTGGCATCAGCCTAGTGTTGCCTGCCCAGTCTTTTCTTATAGCTACTGCCTTTTCTGTTATCTGGATTGGAGGATGGGAATAAACAACCTTTTCCTTCCTCTCCCTTACTCCCAGGGGCCTTCCTAATTTCACAGTCAGACTGGCTCTGTAGTTTCAGATGCATTTCTAATTTGTTTCTGATACTTATTAAATGCTTTTCTGTATCAATTGATATTACATGATTTTTGTTACTTTTATTATTCATACAATCAATTATATTAATAGTTTTCCTTATTGTAAACCATCCCTGCATTCTTGGTATGAATCCTACTTGAATAAAATGTATAATCTGTGTAGTGTATTGTAATCTTTTAGATAGGATTTTATTTAGGATTTTTACATCCATATTCATTAATGAAATTGATCTATAATTTTCTTTCTCTGTTTTTACTTTTCCTGGTTTAGGTGTCAGTATCATATTTGTTTTGTAAAAGGAGTTTGGTAGGACAACTTCTTTGACTATTATTTCAAATAATTTATTTATTATTGGAATTAGTTGGTCTTTAAATGTTTGATAAAATTCACTTGTAAGTCCATCTGGTCCTCTTGTTTTTTTCTTAGGAAACTCATTTATGTTCAATCTTTTTCTAAAATGGGCATATTTAGATATTCTATTTCCTCATCTGCTGATCTGGAAAGTTTGTATTTCTGTAAATATTCTTCCATTTTGGTTTAGTTATTAAATTTATTGGCATATAATTGGGCAAAATAACTCCTTATAATTGCTTTAATTTCATCTCTAGTGGCATATTCATCCAAAAATCACATTAACCAATGGTTTATCTATTTTATTGTTTTTTTCATATTACCAACTCCTTACTTTATTTATTACTTCAATGTTTTTCTTATATTCAGTTTTATTAATTTTACCTTTCATTTTTAGGACTTCCTTTATTTGTGGCACAGAGCAGGTTGCTTTCATTGCTATACTGAGGTCACTCTTTAGGCTATGGAGGAAGGAAGGTTTGCTAGTGTTCTGAACTGAAAAGAGCAGTCTGGAGAATATAGAGAATGAGCAGACTATACCAGGTACGAGAAGGGAAGAGAAGAGGGAATTCAAAACCTAACTAACATGGGAGCAGCCACTAGGTGGCGTAGTTGCTCTGGAATAAGGAGGATTTGAGTTCAAATTTGATATCTGATATTTACTAGCTGGGTGATCCTGGGCAAGTTACTTAAACCTGACTGCCAAAAAAAAAAAAAAAAGGTAGCTTGTGTGAAGGCCTCCATTTAGTATACCTTGGTCCATGGGGAGAGTGGACTCAAAGCAGTTTCTATAGAACATTCACTCCTCCAAGTTTGCTTCCAAATTCAGCATAACAGATGGACAAATCAAATCATTCTCTATTGGCTACCTTGGACCCACTTTTCAACTGGTTCCAATAGACCATCCAACATCTTACTCATCACAGGGCTCAACTGTCTGCAAAATCTGCTATGGAATTGAGCTCCTGAAAGTCTAGTGGCTCTCTCAACAGAGACAGGATACAGCTATCCACCATTCACTCTGTCAAAATTCATCAGGACATAAGGGCCTGAGGTCTCTGTCTCCACCCAGAGACTTATAGAACTCCTCTTCAAAGTATTTCAGAGAACTAGAGGGACTGAGTCATCTGGTTCTAGATCAGCAGGCCATGAAAAGGTTTCTCTTCTTCCTGTGCTAAGCAGACACAATTAATAGTTATATAAGTTCTAAAAAATCTACATGAGGCCTTCATCATGCTCTTCTCATGCTTATAAGGACTGGGTATCATTGGGAAATCCCATATCCCCTCCTGGGTGTTTCCCAAAGTACCTCCTCAGGCTAGGGGCCAGACTGCTGACTCTGAGGTGTGTGATAGCAACTTTCCTATTAAATTCTTACTTCCCAGAAATCAGATTTGGAGGCCTCAGTCTACTGGGCTTTCTTTCCTAAAAACCAAGATTGTTTATAGGAAAAGCAACCTGGAGTGGGGGAAGGGGAATATTTATTTATTTTTATCTCTAGTGGCATATTCATCCTTTTCATTTTTGATACCAGTAATCTGATTCTCTTCTCTTTTTAAAAATCACATTAGCCAATGGATTATCTATTTTATTGTTTTTTTCATATTACCAACTCCTTACTTTATTTAGTACTGCAATGATTTTCATATATTCAGTTTTATTAATTTTGCCTTTCATTTTTAGGACTTCCTTTATTTGTGGCACAGAGCAGGTTGCTTTCATTGCTGTACTGAGGTCACTCTTTAGGCTATGGAGGAAGGAAGGTTTGCTAGTGTTCTGGACTGAAAAGAGCAGTCTGGAGAATATAGAGAATGAGCAGACTATACCAGGTATCATGGGAAGGGCAGAGAAAGGAAGAGGGAATTCAAAACCTAACTCATATGGGAGCAGCCACTAGGTGGCGCAGTTGCTCTGGAATAAGGAGGATCTGAGTTCAAATTTGATATCTGATATTTGCTAGCTGGGTGATCCTGGGCAAGTTACTTAACCCTACCCTGACTGCCAAAAAAAAAAAAAAGGTAGCTTGTGTGAAGGCCTCCACTTAGTAAGATGAAATTTGATAGAGTTAAAAAATAAAGTCTTTCACTTAGGTTTAAAAACCCAACTTTACATGTAGAGGATGAGAGAATTGTGCCAAGAAATATGGTTTTTAGTGAACTGCAAGTCTGGTACGATTGAATCCTGTGAAACAGGTATCTAGGTCTAGACTTGAAAGAGAACCTAGACGGCCCCTCATTTTGCAGGTGAGGGAATGTTAGGCTGTGATCCTAGGAACAGTGTCCTACAATCTTCCCTCCTCCCACCCCCCACTTCATGGTAATTTATTTTTTTCCAATTACATGTAAAGATAGTTTTCAACTTTCACTTTTAAAACTTTTATTTAGTATTCTATTTTTTCCCCACTTACATTTAAAAACTATTTTTAGCATTCATTTTTAAAGTTTAGAGTTCCAAATTCTCTCCTTTCCTCCCTCCCCATCCCCCTCCCCCTTTGAGAAGGCAAGCAATTAGATATAGGTTATACATGAGTAGTCATGCAAAACATATCCACGATAGTCATGTTGTAAAAAATATATATTGACAAAAAACTCAAGAGAAATAAAGAAAAAAGTGTCCTTTAATCCATATTCAGACACTTCAGTTCTTTCTCTGGGGATTGATAGCATTTCTCATCATGAGTCCTACAGAGTTGTCTTGGATCATGACATTGTGGAGAAGAGTTAAGTCATTCACAGCTGATCATGTCGGTGTCATACAATCTTAGGTTGCATTTAAAAAGGAAAAATGTCCATAACTAAGAAAGGTAGTCATTCCACTACCCTGGTTAGGCTATATTTGAAGGATTAAGTTGTGGTCTGCATATAATATTGAAAGTGGTGGAGGATTAGATATTTTCTCTGACCGCTATGTCCTCTCAAACACCTCCAAAATATAAATTAAGCACCAAAGATAAAGCAATATCAGCTGTTTGCATGGTCTTCAACATCTAAAATGCAAAAGAAGGTAGAAAAAAATTAACTGATACCTACCCTGAGCTCACTCAGGACCCTTTCCCCACTACCAACAACAAGGATGCTCTAGTTAACCCAAAGACCAACATATGGGTTTGCAGCAAAGCCCACCCTCACACTCCAACCCACCCCACCCTTTTTCCAGGGCCATGTGTGTGGGATGGCTCGGGTCCCTACTGAATTAATTACTCACAGGCCTCTCAAAGTGAAAACAGAAAGTTTATTTATTCAATTTTCAAGAAGCGGGGCAATCCTGTACCAGCTCACCTGGAGTAGGAAAGACAAAGACAAAGAAAGGGCAGTGACTTACATAGACTCTAACACAAATCCCTCCCCGCCCACTAACCATTATTCTCATTAGCTGAGAATATGATCTTACATTCTAGACGTGAAATCTAACCAATCCCTTTTGAAATGAAGAATTATATAAGTTTTATCCAATCATTGAGACCCTAATGTACTACACAGTTTTATATCCTTATATGGAATTATTCTATTCTAAAAATATTGTGACCTTGAGCCTCTCAGTCTTACCTCACCCCTGGGAGAAAAATTACAATCTGAGAAGTATTCACTAAACCTCACTTCCACTCACATGGAAACCCTGTCTCCAGGCTGCTGAGGTTTGCCAGCTAATGTGGCAGCAGCCCCTCAACACCCTGCTTGAGTCCTTGATGGAACTGGGGGAAGGTAAGGGGGATGGGGGAGAAGACTGAAATTAACAAAGATCTCTGGAAGAAGAAAACTCAAGAACCTGGAATATCAGCAGATAAATCCACAAGGAAAACATTAAGAACAGAAGGAACTAAAGTCTAGTAAATGAATTCAGTCATCTAGGAAGAAATACATCAAAGGAAAGGAAAATGACCCAACACTTGATAAGCTAGAGGAACCTATGGACTGTAATGGGAAGATGGAACCACAACATGTAGTTCCTGAGTGATTGAGAAGAGAAATGAGCATTATCAGGGCAGACTTGCAAAGCAAAAATCATGGGCAGAATAGAAAAATCTGAATCTACAATGTGGAATTTCACCAAAGAAACAAAAGAGAGGACAATAGATTGGAAATACAAATATACAGAAGTGAAGGACAATCCTGAAGAAGAGAAGCAAAAACCAATAAAATTCAAAGAAAATCTGTTCATTATGCAAGGAAAATATAGCCAACTGAAAGACAGGATGCATAGAGACAACCTAAGGGTCATAGGTCTCCCAGAAGAACCGACAGGTCAAAAAACCTTAACAATGATAATGCAAAAAGTAATAGATTAGGATAATAGAAGACTGCATGGATCCTCAGATGATAGACAATTCAACACAAACTGAAAAAATTTAGACATTTCCTTCAGAGAACCATCAAGGCTGCACACTCCAAAACACATAGTGGTTAAATGGAATAACTCAACTGAGAAACAAGTTGTGCAAGTGACGCAGAGGAAGAATTTCACATACAAAGGAAAGGAAATTCAAGACAATCCTGGACCTGACCAGAAAATAGAGGAAGGAATGGAATGAGGTATTCTTAAGAGAAGTGGAGCTCAGGGTGCAGCTAGGAGTCTCCTACTCTACAGATCAGAACTTACCCATAAATCAAAATGAAGAAAGCTGTGTGATTTTTTTTGAAAGAAGCATTTGAAACATTGTTAGAAAGAAAAGAAAAATGAAAAGATTATTTGCTTCTTCAACATCCTGAACAACAGAAATGCAGGAGGATTGAATACATCCAGCAGTCAAGGAAGGCAATGGAAACACAAAGAGAGCAGATACATCCCTAAGAAATTTCCCTCTAAATGTAAGCAATGAGACAGGGATGATGGAGGTAACAGGAAAGAGGCAGACCTGGGGTGCTATGGACAGAAGTTGATGATACCCAGCCTTCTGATGAATCAAAGTTGTGTTGTTTTTTTTTTGTGGGACTACATAACAATATGGGAGGGTTCATGAAAGTGGGAGAGAGCAGCAGGAGAATAGAGTGAAATGTTTGATTTTCCAGGTCAAATCAAGGGTTAGCAATGAAGGGAAGGTGACCCCTGTGGTCTCACTAAGAGAAGAGTCAGCACATGAGTGGGTGAGGAGGAGAAGGGAAGGATTAAATAGAAGGAAAGAAAGAAGACCTCACTTTGGTGACAGGAGGGGATTCCACTGATGCATGTTCCTATGGATAAAGAGAGATTGTCTTTGAAGAGAGATGGAGACTGAACACTGGGTGTGATATGGAGCATCTGGTACTTGAAAAGTCCATTCCTCCTACCTGGAATAAGGGTTGGGGGAATTGGAAATCCTATAGGCAATTGGTAGATGGGAGAGCAGGGAGCTATGGAGGAAAATTTTAGTCAAGTGTGTGTGTGGGGGAAATGATAATCAGGAAAGGGCATAGATCAATGGTGGTCTGTAATCATGGACATGGTGGGCAAGGGATCTCATCATGGGGCATTATCCTCTCTGACACCTGCAACTGACATTGTTCTGAGAAGGAGGTACCATGGCAAAAAGAAATCAGTAAGGAAAGTTCTACAAGGCAGTGGGAGAAACTGCCTGGAGGAGAGAGTCTAGAATGAAGTCTTTGGAAGTTTTGATTGCTTTAGGAATACAGAGAATAGAGAGACACTAGATTGTTAGAGGCATCATGAGTGGGAGAATGATTGTATAGATTAGACAGAGAGAATGGCTAATGAAGAGGGTGAGGGAAATCCTCTTTTGGAAAGGGGCACAAAAATGAAATTAAGAAACTAATGAACAGGACTAGTTGAAAGGGAGGAGAGGAACAGGGAATTTACTTGACTAACAGAGGCAAAAAAAAGAGTGAAGAATTCTATAACCAGATAAAGTTAGGTTAGAAAAAGGAACTAATGTAAAACATTAAAAAAAAAGAAAAGAAAAGAAAAAAAAAAGAAAAAGGAACTAATGAGTAAAACCCTAAAAAGAAAGGGATAGCAAATAAGAGGAAGGGATCAAAAGGGAAGGGAAGACAGTCAGTGGGAATAGGGCCACTTTATTAAATATAAAGGTAAAGTAACTGAGTGGAAGCTGGGTGGTAACAGTAGATAGAGTGCCAGACCTGGTGTCAAGAAGACTTATCGTACTGAATTCAAATCTGGCCTCAGACAATCCCTTGGTGACTCCGGGCAAGTCACTTAACCCTGTTTGCCTAAGTTCCTCATTTGTCAAACGAGTTGGAGAAGGAAATGGCCAACCGCTCCAATATCTTTGTCAAAAAACAAAAACCCACAAAATGGAAGGGTGTGTCACAAAGAGTCAGACTTGACTGAAACAATTGAACAACAACCAAAGTCACTAAAGTACAAAATCATAACTTAAAAAAATAAAATTAGATGGTGCAGAATATAAACTTAATTCATATAACTTTAAATGTGAATAGATGAAGCAGTTCAATACAATGAAAATTAGTGAGAAATTTGACAAGAAAACAAAACCCTACAATCTATTGCTTATAAGAAGTACATTTCAAAAACAAAATCATACACCTATGCACAAACACACACACACACACACACACACTCACACACAAACTGAAGTGATGGGGAAAAAATTTAGCACATATCAAGTAAATCCAAAACAATCAAGAGCTACAATCATGTTATTTGACAAAAGAAAAATAAACATTAAAAAAAGAATAGAGAAAGAATATATTGCTGAAAGGAACCATAGATAACAACTGACTCTTTTAGTACCTCAACATAACTGGGAGAATGGGAAAGGGGAACAATGGGCATTTCTGGAAAGATTGGAGTCCTTGTGTCATGACAGTTTTCCTGGTTCAACCAACTTGGGGGAGAACTTCAGTGGTCATGTTATCTGACCTGCTCCTGAATAAAAATGCCTTCTGATAATCATGAATGCACCTTGTTAGATGGTTGTTAGAACTATTTTCCTTAATCAAGCCTGATTCTCCTTTTATGCATTCCCAGCCATCCATTACTCCTCATTTTGATCTCTTTTCCCTGACAAAATACATTTAATCATTCTTTTACATGATAGCCCTTCAAATGTTTGAAGGTATCTCTCATAGCACCTCCCTTTTCTAACCATTTCTCTATTTCCAGTATCTATTAGAAAAGCTTCTAGGATATCCTCATTGCACATGATGCTTGATTTTGTTTTAGGTAGATTCTTTGTATGATATTACAAAAGGTCCCTCTATGTCTGTATTTTGTAGAGTTTTTTGCACAAAAGTGTGCTGTACTTCACCAAAGGCTTTTTTTTTGCATCGATTAAAATAAGTGTGTGGCTTTTGGCTGTTTTGGTTTTTAACGTGATCAATTATGTTGATTGTTTTCTTGATGTTGAACCATTCTTCCACCTTTGATAGGAATCTTATTTGTTCAAAGTGAATAATTTCTTGGACAAATCACTGTCATCTGTTTTACAGGATTTTGCTTAAAATTTTTGAGTCAATATTCATTAATTTTATTGGCATATAGTTATTTTTCTGTGTTTTATCTTTCCCTCACTTAGGTAGTAGGACTACATTTGTCTTATAAAAAGAATTCTGGCAGGGAATTTTCTTTCTCAGTTTTTGAGAATAATTTGTAGAGTTTAGGCACTGATTTTTCTTTAAAATTAATTTCCTTTTCTGAGATTGGGTTATGTAAGATCTCTATTTGGGCTTCTGATAGTTTGGATATTTTACAGTTTTGGAGGTATTCCTTTTCTTTTATGTTTTTGATTTTGTCTGCGTATAACTCGATAACCTGCTCTGATTATTCTTTTTTTTCTTCTGATTTTGTTGTGATTTCACCTTGCTCACCTATTTTATGGATTCACTTGTCTGCTCTCTAATTTTAATCAGATTAATTAATTATCAATCTTATTGATCTTTTCAAAGAACCATCTTCAAATTGTACAATACTCCCCAAGCCAAAGGCAGAATAGCCCTTTTAACACATGAAGCCTCACTACATATAAAATCTTCTGTTTTTTTCAAAACCCTTATTAACCTCCCAACCTCCCCCCATTCTGTCTTCCTCTGTTGTTCCTTACACAGGACACTCCATTTTCTGGTTTCAGGAATTTTCACTGTTTGTCCCCTATACCTGGAATTCTCTCCCTCCTTCTTTTGACCTCCTGATGTCAATGGCTTCCCTCAATTGCCACCTACAAGAAGGCTTTCTCAATTCACCTTAATGCTAATGCTTTCCCTCTGTTGATCATCTCCAATTTATCCTGTATCTATCTCATCCATATTTAGTTGTTTCCATGGTGTATCTCCTATTAGATACTGTGAAATCCTTGAGAATAAGGTCTGTTCTGTTTGTTTGCCTGTCTATTTATATATAGAGCTTATCATGTGGGCAGTTATATGGTGCAATGGATAGAGTTGCCAAGGGTTATCTTCCTGAGTTCAAATTCAGCCTCGGATAATAGCTGTGTGACTCTGGGCAAATTGCTTCACCCTGTTTGCTTCAATTTCCACATCTATAAAAATGATCTGGAGAAGGAAATGGTAAACCATCCTGGTATTTTTGCCAAGAAAATCCCAAGTGCGAAGATTTGGATATAATTGAACAATAAATTGAATAGAACACCTCAGTCCATATATATTCATTTGCTGAAGACTCCACTGAAGAAAAGTCACAGTAAGCAATGGTGGTATTCACTCTAGCTCTGAACTGAAAGAAAAGTTGAATGGAAAAAGCTATATCTCTCTCACCTGCCTGCAAAGTTACAAACCTCAGACCTGAGATCTGAGAGAGTCAAAGGGGAGAGGTTTCTGCCAATCTTAGACTAAGGATCTCTGCCCTTTCCAAAAAAGAACAATAATATTCCATAGGAAAAGAGCCCTATCACATCACAGCAGAAAGACGATTGTAACACTTAGCCTAGCTGGTGATTGGAAGTAGTGGAAGATGCAGCTTCCTATTGGACCAGGGAGTCCAGGGATTGACCTTCCTTGGAGGAACCACCTGGTGCGGAGCCAATCTAATAACCAACCCACCCGTTAAAAGGAAAATTCTTTGTTTGGGCATTTGCCCTGTGGTTAATAAGGCAAAACTCAAGAACAGAAAATTAAAAACATTTATTAAAATCAAGATTGAAAACATCTTGGTAGGCTAGCCTGAGGAGAGAACCAGCCTGGAATTCAAGATGGATGATGCTTTTCTTAAGGTAGCTTTTGTAATAAGAGCAGACAAATATGATAGGTATATGCCACCAAAAGATGACTGGCCATTGTGTCTAAGATCTTCCCCATTGCTGAAGTCTAGGGAAATCAGATTTAGAAGAAAGGGAATGGGATCAGAGGCACGTATGTGACAAGTTCTAGCTAACATATGGGGGATGAGATCAAAAGGACATGCAGCAGACTATGGCCTCTCTCAGTAGACGATCACCACCTGGAAACAAGGCAGATTGGAAACAGGGAGGGTCACTGCGGAAATTTCACTATGCCACCTAGCCAAACTTGTAGGAGGCTATGGTCAGTGAGGAGATAGACTGATGGCTAATCCATGGGAGGATCCATGCTAGGTGAGGAGCTGATCCAGAAGACAAGTCATCATAACTAGACAATGATTCCTCACTAAATTTCTCTTGAGTTGAAAGCAAGTAGGGAATGTCTGTGCATGTTCAAAGGACAGCCCTCTCCCACTGTCCAGTTCACCTGTATTACATTCCATATGCATGGCTAGCTCATATAAGCTCTGGGGAACCTTATCCCATCTCATCCCCACTGGCATATTGAGTCTCACAAGACAAGATGCTGCTGAATTGTCATGTCAATGACAAGTCCCCATTCAAATATATTCTACACAATATTAATCACAAATTACAGTTATTATCTGCCTTTTATCATTGGTATCACTCCAGTTTCACTTAAACAGTTAATATCAATTAGATTTACAAAGGCATAGTTAATGGGATGATCAAGCATGAATAAAAGTATAAGTATTTGCCTCTAACAACTAGGGTACATTGTCCCCTATACCACCTTGGTCCATGGGGAGAGTGGACTCAAACTTAAAGCAGTTTCTATAGAACATTCACTCCTCCAAGTTTGCTTCCAAATTCAGCATAACAGATGGACAAATCAAATCATTCTCTATTGGCTACCTTGGATCCACTTTTCAACTGGTTCCAATAGACCATCCAACATCTTACTCATCACAGGGCTCAACTGTCTGCAAAATCTGCTATGGAATTGAGCTCCTGAAAGTCTAGTGGCTCTCTCAACAGAGACAGGATACAGCTATCCACCATTCACTCTGTCAAAATTCATCAGGACACAAGGGCCTGAGGTCTCTGTCTCCACCCAGAGACTTATAGAACTCCTCTTCAAAGTATTTCAGAGAACTAGAGGGACTGAGTCATCTGGTTCTAGATCAGCAGGCCATGAAAAGGTTTCTCTTCTTCCTGTGCTAAGCAGACACAATTAATAGTTATATAAGTTCTAAAAAATCTACATGAGGCCTTCATCATGCTCTTCTCATGCTCATAAGGACTGGGTATCATTGGGAAATCCCATATCCCCTCCTGGGTGTTTCCCAAAGTACCTCCTCAGGCTAGGGGCCAGACTGCTGACTCTGAGGTGTGTGATAGCAACTTTCCTATTAAATTCTTACTTCCCAGAAATCAGATTTGGAGGCCTCAGTCTACTGGACTTTCTTTCTTAAAAACCAAGATTGTTTACAGGAAAAGCAACCTGGAGTGGGGGGTTGCGAATGATTGTTTTCCTTCCTCTTTTCTAATTTATTCTAAAAACCTCAGTTAAGTCACATGCAGTCCCAGGGCAGCAGTGGACAACTGGTCTGGTCTATTTCATCCCATCAGAATGCAACTATTGGTACTGCCATTTTTGCTGTTTCTGGGTGAGTTATGGTTCCCCTGAATAGGAGAGGTGCAGGGTATCCTTGGTCCCTGGGATTAGCAGAGACCTTTCCCAAGTCCATATAAGAATATTGGTCTCTTTGTAGGGTTGGGAGGATGGGAAGAAGGACATGATCTTTGACTGAACGTAGCTGGGGAAGGGAGGGTAGACTCTATGTCCTTGGGTCATAATGGCTCCCATTTAAATGAGACTTTAAGGTCTCTCAAATACTCTACATATATTATCTCATATGACATTCACAATAACCCTGTGAGTTTGGTGCTTTCATTATCCCCTTTTTCACAAATGAAGAAAATGAACCTCAGAGTGGTTAAATGATATGCCTAGAGACACACAGCTTGTCTTGGCAGGATTAGAATCTGATTCCCTAAATCCAAGTCCATGTCTCAACCTCAGTTTTCTTATCTGTAAAATATGGCAGATGGAGCAGAAAATAACTAGTATCTCATAGAGTTCTAAAATTATATGATTTCTCCCTATGAATTTCTAACCTTCTGGACTGAAATTCAGTTGTTGTTTCTGTTGTTTTTTCTGATGCTTCCAGGATCACAGCAGGTAAGCATCATCAAGGCAGATAGGTGGTGCAGGGTTTGCCAGCAGGATAGTTCATCCATCTCCATGAAGATTACATATAATTTCATCAAAAGTAAAGTACAAGCAAAGTTTCAAAAGATGCAGGATTCTTGGCTCAGTAAGAAGAGAGATGAAATTCAGTTTTGTGCTGATAGTAACAGTCCAAAACAACCCAAAAGCCTAAAAAGGCTTTTGTGAAAAGCCTAGAGGCTATTTATGGGCTAAACACCTATGTTGCCTCTCAGCTACTCAGCGCTGATGGAGTCACATTGGTTAGTGATAAGGACATGATCCTAGAGAAGTGGGTTCAATACTTTCATAGTGTTCTCAATAGACCATCATCAGACAAGGCTAAAGCCACTGACCATTTACCTCAGGTTGAAGTCAATCCCCTCTTAGTTGAACTTCCAACTGAAGAAGAGTTTTGAATTCCATTAGTCTCCTTTCCTGTGGCAAAGCACGTGGTGCAATTTCTATTTCAGCTGAGATTTACAAGGTGGGGGTCCATTGCCCATACAAAAGCTGACAGAAATTTCCTGGTTTGTATGGCAAGAGGAGGTTATCCACGAGTACTTCAAGGATGCCACATCTTTAAAGGAAAGGGAAATAGGCTGTTTCGTGAAACAGACCAAAAGTAAAAACCATGAACATACAAAGAAAATAAAAATAGTATTCTTTGATCTGCATTCAGACTTCATTAGCTCTTTCTCTGGATGTGGGTAGCATTTTTCATCATGTGTCCTTTGGAATTATCTTGGATCATTATATTGCTAAGAATTTGAGATAGGTCCTAGTGGGTAGCTTTAGTCATAATGGGAAGAAAATGAGTGTATGGACCCAAGAGATCCCTGTCATTCAGAATCAGGTTATTAAAAATATCTGTTCTCATTTAATCCATCAAGAAGCATTCAGTAAATGTCTGGTATGGGCCAGACACACAGGTAAAGACACTTGGCAGGCATCTATTTTCCTAATATTTATGATCAGAAGGTCATTGAACAAGATCATTTATTTCCAAAGATCTTAAATGATTTTAATCTGCCTGAACTGGAAAAAACACATACATCCAGTGACTGGTGAATGGCTACATAAATTGGAATGTTATCATGTCATAAGAAATGACAAAATACAAAGAGATTTGGAAAGACGTAAAATCATGCAAAATGAACAAAGCAGAGTCAGAAAATTATGCAAACTACATTTATGCTCTTTAAAAGGGAACCAATTTTTAAAATGAAGTTTAGAAAAATAGATCAGAAGGATCCAGAAAGGAACAAGTCAATAAAATCATTTAGTTAAATTTCTTTTTATACATGGTAAATAGTCTGGGCTTGGTGGCCTTCTCTCAAATCAATTTATAATTTCTATCCATTTACAATATATTTATTATTTACTTTTTATTTGAATGTTGGTGGGTTTTGATGGGTTTTTGTGTTCTCCATATACGGTTTCATGGGTATAGGAGAGCTCCTGGAACTTGTAACTGTCTGCAGTGTACGCTCTGAGAACACTCAAATGACAGGGCAGTGAAAGATTAAGTGGCTTGTCAAGCATCAGCTCTATGTATCATGGGAGGGACTTGAACATGAGTCTTCCTACTTTTTCCCCCTAAAGACAAATAAAACAAGACTAATTCTTCTTCTACATATGTCTATCTTTCTCCATTCTTCCGGAAGTCACAGTGTGCACCTGTCAGCAGAAAGCAAATTGTGTCCACCCTTGGGCCAGTCCAATAGGGTTTTTTTTTCTCTTAAAGTATGGATTCTGAGGCAAAAAAGGAATCCACACTTGCCATGCAATTAACCAAAGTTGTTTATGGGCAAAATTACTTGATGGGAATGTATACACTTTGCCCAAGCTTTGGCCTCTAGATGCTTCAATACACTGGGGTCCTTGGGAGCATAGCAGGGTTTTAGGTAAGTGACTGGGATGATGGGGGACAATAATCTAATAGGCCTAATTGTTTTTAGTCAGTAATGCAGTTCAGTGGTCACTTTGAGGGATGTTTTCTCTCTGTTTCTCTCCCTCTATCTTTCAGTCTACCAGTATTGTATAGTTCTAAAAACATGAGTTAAAAAAGTGATAGTTCTCAGCTAACCAGCTCTTCCCCATTACAGTCCTAATCCTAGACAAGCATTCTGGAGAGTTTTAATAAAGGGTCAAGCTTTACAGAGTTCTCCAATGGGGACTCTCAGATAAGGGCAATCATGTCATGCACAAGTTAATCAGGGCATACAGTACACCCAGGTTAGGTGAGACGTTCCAATCAAGCACCATGTGCCTTGGGATGGAGGTCTTGTCTGGAGCAGAAATGAGACAATGTACAAGAAACGAGCAAGTCCAGAAATGGTAAGGCAAGGGGCAAGTCCCATGAGTTGGGGAATGTGCTGGATCTGGAAACTGGGACAGTCTGTTGACAATATGTGACAAAGGAGAGCAATGACCTGTCCCCTGGACTTGTACATTTACACGGACAGGACTTTATTCTTTTGACCGCATCAGCTCTGAGTGGCACCCAGGGGCCAGTGGTAGGCAAGTTCACTGCCATCCCTTGAACCCTATGAGTTGTTCCTCTCTAGCTTAGCAATTTGGGGCTGTTGTTCCCTCCAGGAGCTCCAAGAGATCTGGCCTCACTTCTGCATTTCTGCAGCACTCCAAGGTCACCCCAGTCTGGTCCCCTGCCCTAGACCTTGAGTTGTTACTGGTGGAGGAATGAACAGCCCACCCTGCCAAGGGCAAAATATACCCTGTACCTGCCTAACACTGACTAAAAAGCCTTCCAAAAAGCCTCCTTCAAGTCCCAGAGAATGTCTTTCCTTGTACAAGAAGCCTTCCCTGACACCCTTTAATCCTAGTGCCTTCCCTCTGTTGGTTAGTTCCAATTAATCTTGAATATAGTGTGTTTGTATCTACTTGTGGGCATATCTCCATCATTAGACTGAATTCATTGAATGCAGGGATTGTCTTTTGCCTTTCTCTGTATCTTCAGCACTTAGCACAGTTCCTGACACATAGTAGGCACTTAATAAGTGCTTATTGACTTATGGAAAGAAAAAGTATTTATTAAGCAATTACTATACAATCTTCAGTTCTGCAAAGTCAACACTCTCTGATGTCTCCATCCAGAAGTGTGAAGATGTTGGACCAGGGATTTCCCAACGACCACTTGTGGAAGCAAGAGATAATTCTTCCCAGGTTTCCAGATGGACAAACTGAGGAGCTGATGTGGGCTAGGGTCAATGCCTGACCTCTGACATTTGCCTCTTTCTTCATTGTGGTCATCAGGAAAGAAACCAAATCAAACCAAACATTTTGTGGGGCCTGAGTTTTCCTTCCTTTTCAAGGTCTCTCACTGCTCTAGAGATAGCCCAATCCTCCATCACTTCCCATTCCCCCTCATCTTCCTCTGTCTCTGTCTGTCTTTCTTTCCTGGAATTCTCCATGGGTGTTGTCTCTTATGCTAGGAATGCCCATGCTTCATGCAGTCTCCTTGCAGCTCCCTGCTTGTGACAACAGAAATGAGTAAAGGTCTACCTCAACCTCTCCTTACGTAAAGTCCATGGTTCTGGCCTGTTTCATCGTTGACCAAGTGAGGGGGCTGCTGTTCTAGTATATATATGCGTGTGTATGTTTATATATATATATATATATATATATATATATATATATATATGTATATTTATGTATGTATATCTGTATGTGTATATGTATATATGTGTGTATATATACATATACACACAATGTGTATACACACACACACACAATGGCTACTGTAGTCTTAGAGGTGTTGGTTCCTGATACCCAGAGTGGATGGGTATTGGGGAGAGATGGGAGAGCCTTACAGAAGGAGATGGGCCCCAGGAAGTTTCCCACAGTCTTTAGAAGGAATGAGCAGAGAGGAGAAGCTGGACATGCCAAGACAAAAAGATTAACCTCTTTGGAGGACCATTATGGAATCCCTTTCCTTCTCTTGCTATAGCCTAGAGATTGCTCATCCTTCCCCTGCTGTCCCTGCCTTTTCCTTTCAGCTTCTATCCATGTGTATTCCCTTATGCCTCAAGCTTTCCCTTATGCAAATTAAAATGTGCCAAATAAGGACTTCTTACTTTTAGTATCACTCTTTGGCTTTGGTCTCTGTGCCAGCCTCCTAAGTCCCCAGAGCATCTCCAGTGGACTGGGACACTTTCCATTCAGAGTCAGAAGAGAAAAATCATCTTTCTCTCATTGGGAAAAGTCATTGCTGGGGTTACTGTCTTCTGAGTGAATAATAAATAACACAAGGTCTTTGCCTGCTCAGGGCCTAAGGATGATGTCATGCCCTTAGAGGCCAGACTCAGGGTAGCCCAAGATACCTGAGAAATTGTCAGTGTCTTCATTGGCTTCTCTTGCTGTGCCTCCAACCATCACTTTGTAGTACATCCTAATAGGCTCTTCAGGTTTCCAGTTATCCCAGGCTACCTAGCACAGCAGCCCTCCCCTCCTTCCCCCCTTCCCATGGGTCTACATTCTCTGAGCAGATGTTTCTACACAGAGTCTCCCTTACATCCCTGACATTTCATCATGTAGATAATTCAGCCATACTTCTATCCTTCTCACCCTGACGTCTCTTCTCCTAAGGGACATTATTGAGTCAGAGGAAGTGGTCTGACCAGAAAACACTCCCTAGTGGGGGATGAAGTAATCACAGGGTTTGACTCACATAGGCAGCAGGGGCACAAGAGGAACAGAAACCAAACATGCCTCAGGTTAGGACAGTGATTCTCCAAGTGGGATCCAGGCACCACATCATTATTTTTTTTCAATGAAGACAATAGGATTAATGTCAAAAAAGCCAACAGGAGAGATAGTACTGTAAAGTTGGGATGGGAATGATGAATATGGTTAAATGTTGCAAAAAGTTCGAGGAGCATGAGACTTAAGGTGATTGATGGGTCCTTGGTGACCTTGAGGCAAGCCATTCCAATCGAGAGGGAAGGGTGAAAAATATCTTTCAAGGGAGTGAATGGATGGTGAGAAATTAAGTGTAGATAGTTCTTTCAAGAAGTCTGGTGGTTAAGGGGAGGAACAAGACAATGAGCTATCTTGAGGGGGATCAAACAATTAAGGGCAAGTTGTTTAGGGTATAGGAGACCTAAGCATGTTATAACTAGATGGGAAGGACAAGATCAGTGGTGCAAGAAAGCCAGGGAAGATGATGAAAGATTAACGATGCAAGAGAGGATATTAATGAACAAGGACTGAAGGAGGTGTCAGAGTCATGTCAACAGCATAATTAGACAGTAAAGACAAGAAAGATGTCTTCCTGAGGATGAAAGTAAAGCAAGAGAGGATGGGTGAAGACAGACATTTTAAGGTAAAGAGAAAGGAAGGTGAGGGACCTCATGGTAAATCATCTCAATGTTACTGATAATGTAAAATCTATAGTCTTTGCTGAGTGAAGGAGGTGAAGGGTGGGATTGGTAATTTGAGGAGAATGGAAAAGATTTTGAATAGCCACTATGGGAATTGGATAAAGAAGTTGCTTATATGGATTCATATAACTGGCATGTTGAGCAGGAAGATAGGAATAAGAATGGTCAGGGAGATAAGGTTCACAGAATCATAGAATTTCAGAGCTAAAAGGGACCTGAGAGGGCATCCAGGGTAACCCATATCTGAGCAGGAATCCATTTTATAATAGTAAGAAAGGGGGTATTCCAGCTTTTGCTTAAAGATTTCCAGTGATGGGAAGTCCCTTCCTCCTAAGGCAGCCCACATTACTTTAGGATAATACTAATTGATAGTAATTTCCTCCCCTTTTATAGGTCCCAAATTTGCTGCTTTTCAAAGTCTACTCACTCTTTCAAGTTCTGTTTTACAGTGTAAAAAAAATCAAATTTATTCCCTTTTCACATGATGACATTTCAAATACTTCAAGTCAGTTATTAAGTTCCCCCAACCTTTTCCTTTAAAGGCTTAAAAAAATACAATTTCTTCAATTGATTCTTTTGGGCATGCTTTTTCAGTTTCCTCACACTGCAGATTTTTCTCCTCCGCACATGTTCCAACTTGTCAATATCCTCCCTAAAATATGGTAGGCAGAATCAAACACAAGGTGTCATCTGACTAGAGCAAACTTCACAACTCTTTCCTCCTTTTAGATATTATCGATCCATATTTTCTAATTTCTTCTCTCTTCCCTCCTTACCCTATTTCCCTGTTGAGAAATGGATTTTTGTACTCAAGTGTGTATATATTCTTCCATCCTTTGACCAGGAAAGGAGGGAGAGAATTTGGGACTCAAATTTAAAAAAAAGAGAACATGTTAAAAACAAGTAAATAGCAAATAAAAAACAAAAAAAAAGAAAAAGCACAGCCCTCAGAGATTCTCCTTTCTGTATCCTTCTCCCTGCTCATGAGCACTCTTACATTAGATCCTACTCTTAAGAAAGGATTTAATTCAATAAACTCACTCACACTGAGGTGCAAAGATGTTTGTATTTTGAAAGGGAACAAAACATTAAGCCACAGGAAGGTCTCCAAGGATGGCATTTCACATGTCACTGAGCAGGCAATAGATTATTTTCTTATTTGTTTGAGGGGAGGGGACTTCCAGTGCCCCTGGAATCCTCTGACTCCAGGCAGCTTTGAGGAATGTTGGGGAAAGTCTGCACAACAGGCTCCTCTGGATCCCTAGCCTGGCCCATGCTGGAGCTGCCCAGCCCCTGAATTCCCTGAACTGCCCTAATCCCTGCTTTCTGGTCTCTTGCAGCTCCAGCCATCAGGAGTAATGGTAAGTTCTGTATTCGGTTTTGGTCTCTCTCTTTTTTTAACTGCTCCTTTCCCCTCACCTTCTTGAACATCCATGACATATCAATACATCCAGGACAGTAGCTCCTATCCAGACTGGAGCTTAAACCTACCTGATTAAGAATAGAGTGAGACTTTAGGGCCAGGAAGGAAGCAACTGTCACTGAGATAACTCTTCTCCCAGTACCTTCCAACCAAAGCTGTTTGCTCCCCTTTCTACTGCTAGACACTCAACCCTCTTCCTCAGGAGCCTGTTGTTTTCAGATGGTTCAGTCATGTCCAACTCTCCTTCTCTAATGTGTCCCCATTTTACAGATGGGGACCTGAGGTAAATGAGGGTTAAATGACTCACTCATGGAAACACAGCAAGTAAGTATCTGAGGCTGGTTTTGAACTCAGATTTTCCTGATTCCAGGCCCATTGCTCTATCCACTGTGCCTCCTAGCTACCCGATAGATTTGTTTTTCAGTCACAGAGTCACAGGATGCACATACCCTCTAGAAAGAGCTAATCTTCTCAGGTGTGTCCCCATGTTTCTTTGTGTTTGAATGAATTGCTGGTCAGCCTTGCGCCTCTCTTCACAACACCATTTGGGATTTTCTTGGCAAAGATGCTGGAGTGATTTGCTGTTTCCTTCTCCAGCTCACTTTACAAATGAGGAAACTGAGGCAAACAGGATTATGGGGCTTGCTCAGAGTCATACAGCTAGTAAAGGTCTGAGGCCAGATTTCAACCCAGGTCTTCCTGACTTTAGGCCTGGTGCTCTATCCACTGCCCCACCTAGCTGTCCTTCTGGGTTTGAGCAGCCCTTGTGTGTGCATCAACATTTCTTCTGTATCCCTGAGCTTGGGTATATTTCAGTGCCTATTCCATGGAAAGAAAAGTCTGCTATTCACTACTCATTTGACCTCATTGTTTAACTTCTTCAAGCCTCAGTTTTCTCATCTGTAAAATGAGCCAGTTGGACTCACTAGATAATTTCTATGGTCAGCTCTAAATCTTATGATTTAGGATCAAATGAGAGCATGTGTGTACAATGCTTAGCACAATACTAGGAGCATAGTAGGCACTTAGTAAATGCTTGTTTCCCATCCCCACTCCTCATGTCATGGCTGGATTCCTCATGTCTGTGGTTGCTCTCAGGTTATCAACATAGTTGAAGAGTCATGGATCAGAGTGGGAGGGGTCATCTAGTCCAGCTGCCTCATTTTGCAGGTGAGGAAATTGAGTCCAAGAAAGGTTAGCTGAGTAGCCCAAGGTCACAGAACTAGTAAATGACTAAACTAGAACTTGATTCCAAGATCCTTGAATCCAAAGCTAGCATATTTCTCCTGCCCCAAGTGATGTCTAAATGTCTGTGTATGTGCTGCGTGGGTCATTTCAAATCAAGTCAACAAGTATTTATTAAGTGTCTGTGATGTGTCAGAAAGTAATGATTGTTGGGGATACACAAAAGGGCAAACACAATCCCCTCTCCCAAGGAGCTCACAGTCTGTGGGTGCTGCTATCTACACCATGTTGAATATATGTACTGTGCATTGTACATGTGTCTGGATCTGTTATGCTTAAATCTTGGGTCTCTGTATTGGGGAGACTGGAGAAAGAGACATTGGGGGCAGAACCTCAGACCCATTGATGAGGCTAGCAGGTACTAGGGGCTGGGGTTCCTGGCCTTGAAATGGAGGCAAATATGACTCTCCCCCTTCCTGCAGGAAGAGCATTTCCTCAGTAAATGGATCCCTCTCCTTCCCACAGAATAAACCTGGCCCCAGAACTTTTCAAGGTTTTCTCTAGATTTTGGAGATCAAACTTCCAGATTGTTCACTCTCCCTTTCCCTGAGATGGGTTCCATTTGAGAACATGAGAGCTCTTGGGATTTTGTAATTGTTGGTTGCTGTTCTTGTGTTTGTTTTTTACCAATCTGATGGCACCTAGGGGATCCTTAGGGAGCTCTCCACCCTTCTGAAAAAGGCCCTGTAGCCTCATGCCTCAGGGTGGCATCAATGTGTGAGAAAACTGCCACCAGCACTTGACCCAGCTCTGACCTTTTGTCTCCTCCACAGACCTCTAAACATGTTCCATTCTGTTCTCTGTGCCTGTCACTGGGGTCCTCCCCTCACATCTGGAATCTGATGCCTCCTTGGGGACTCCTTTTCTTCATTTCCCTCTTCTCTCTTCCCATCAGGTTCCCCAAGGGCAGTAGTTACCCTGAAACCCCCATGGTTCAATATGCTCCACGGGGACAATGTGACTTTGACTTGTGAAGGATTCCAGATCCCTGGAAAGGATTCCACTGAATGGTTCCACAATGGGTCAGTTCTCCCCATCCACCAGGACTCCTATAACATCACAGCTATCAACGTGGAGGACAGTGGGGAATACCAGTGCCAGACAAAAGGCACAGCCCTCAGTAACCCTGTGAAACTACATGTCTCCAGTGGTAAGTGAAGGGTAAGGAGACTGGGGTAAGGTGGAGGGGGATGGGATACTTGCTATCTGCTTACAACACAGCCTGGAAAGGGACATATCCTCTTCATTGGCAGAACTAATATATTAAGGTGCATCAATGGGAGAGTTCATGAGAAATCCACAAGTTACTTTAATTCTCCTTTTCACTACTGCCTTTACTGAGGTGTAAGTTTAGCTTGTCATGTTCTAAGTTTTTCTCACTGACTCTTTCTATACTCACTACTCATATCTGCCAGGAAATTTCCAGAACTCCCCACCAAGTCACCAGGGGACTAGAGACCTACATTTAATCAATCAATCAGTACTTATTAAAGGCTTTTCATGTACTAAGCACTGGAAACATAAGTATAGACAACAAAATGCTCACTGGTCACAATGACCTTATATCTTAATGGGGGAGATAATAAGTACATGTAATGTATATGTACACATATACAAATACATTTTAACCATATAGACATGAAGCATATATTACATGCATTATATATATACACAACATATGTATACATACATACCTATATATATACTCACACAACATATGTATAAAACATACACAAGGTATTTTAGAAGGAAGACTATTAATAGCTGAGAGGACCAGGAAAGACCATGAACTAAGGTATTGCCTGAGCTGCATATTTTAGGAAGAGAAGATCTTTATGAGGGCAAGGTATGGAGGGGCTGCATTCCAGGCATGGTAAGTGTGGTTCAGAATAGAGATGGACAGTGGAAAAGCCTGAAGTTGGGAGCTGAAGGTATCATGAGAGGAACAGAGAGAAGGACACTTTGGATGGGTGGTCAAATCCAAGGGAGGGAAGTCATGTCCAGTGATGTTGGCTAGGTTGTAAAGACCTTTCACAAGTAACAAAGGAATTGGCAATTTTTTCTAGAAGCAGTACCAAACCACTGGAGTTGCTTGAGCAATAGAGTCCCATGGTCAGTCCACCATGCTATGCTAGCATCTCCTTCAGGTTGAGTATTATAACTCCAGATTATAAATGACCTCACATTCTCTAAAATGTTTTGGTCTCTTACCTAGTTCCTTCCTTCCTCCCAAATTGCCCCAAGGATTGTTTGCTTGCATATTCTCCCCATTTATTGGGCTCTGATATGTGGTGTGTCCTCTGGATTTTATGTGGGCAGATAGGGTGTGTGGCAATTCAAGGTCTAGTACCACTGGTGTGAGGGTTTGCCAAGCCCTTTTCTGGGATGCTCATCTACTTTTGGTATCCACCTGATGGTCAATTTGCCCCTGTGGTTCCAAGATGCTGTAGATTATGCTTTGGTCACCTGTTTTGGCAGATGGGCTAATGAAGTTGAGGGTAAACAATCATCCACAAACCCATTGGCAAGTTGGTGTGGTGTTTGCCCCAAGCATGTGAAGACTTCTGACAGTGGAATGGATGATTAAAAATATCTTGTTCCAATGGACATGAAGGTGGCTGAAGCAGGCATTGTGGAATGGTTGGAGCTTGGTCAGACATTGAAGAGGCTAGGGTTATCCACTTCATTCTGGGCCATTGCCAGCACTCCTAACTTTTGTCTTGCCACTGGACTTCGATGACTCTGGAAGAGTGAATCTGACAACTTGGTGCAACTCTACTTCTCTAAAGTTCAATTCACCCGAGTCAAGACATCACCCACCCTTAGATGCCATTGGTCTTCTTGGAAAATGAATGCCAAAGAACAGCAGCACCATGTGGGCAGATTCTAGCAAAGGGAATTCTGCATGTCCTCAGGCCAGCTTCAGTGACCAGAATAATTGTTCAGAGTCAGGGTCTGCTTTTCTTTCTCTTTGGAGATGGCAGGAAGTCTTGGATGGATCAAAACAGGTGGACAAGCTGAAATGTCCTGAGCTAATGGCCTCTGTTTGTCTTTCAGATTGGCTACTACTCCAAGTAGAGAGATTAGAATTCATAGAAGGTGACACAATGATCCTAAGGTGTCACAGTTGGAAGAACCAACCACTGCACAAAGTCATATACTACCAGAATGGCATTGCCTTAAAGTTTGACCATCTGACATTCAATTACATTGTCTCTCCAGTGAATCATACTCACAGTGGATCCTACTACTGTCAAGGGAATGTGGGGCAGGCATCCTTTAAATCTGTAAGTGTGGATATCACTGTCAAAGGTAAGGACACTTGGCCTAGGTATTTAAGGGGAAGAGATAAACACCTAGAACTAAACTTATGTGGTTCTTATGGGGTCAACAAGGAAATGCTAGAAAGAAAAAATAGGAATAATTGACATGTAGGTAGCATTTTTAGGTTTATGAAGTATTTTTCATACATGTTTCATTTGATCTCTACAAAGAACCCACAGGCAGTATTATTACTGCTGTTATTATTTTAGAGGTAATAAATTGAGGTTCAAACAGATGTGACATCTCTATGACAAGATATCAGCAGGACCTGAATGTGGGTCTTCCTTATTCCAAGCACAGCACCCTACATACTGTGCCATGCCACCTCTCTCAGTAATTCTAATTGAAGCAAAGACCTTTGGAGAGTCAAGGCAGTCCACTATGCTGAGATCAGGTCAGATGGGTGGGGATTTCAGCAGTCCTAACCTCAGGTCCAGTTCCTCTATGCTCTCCTCCTTTGGGGACCACAGCTCCCATGTGGTAAGCTTTAAGAATATAGCTTTTCAATAACGCTTACAGAGCTTACCCCAGAATATCAAAGGAACCCCCTAAGATGGGGAGAAGATCATCCAGATACTTACAAAGTACTCCTAGAACCCCATGTGTTCTGTGAGGCTAGAAGTCTTCCCAGGGGAGTGAGAAGCCCTGAGTTAACCAGCCCATTCACTGCCAAACTTCAACCCCCAATTACTCTCACCAGACACAGACTTCACTTCTACTTCCATGCTAATGAAAAGGGCTGAAAAAAATTACACAAATAAACTTTCCTGATTTCTCCTTGTTCACCCCAGATATTAGTGTTCTCACCTATTTAAAAAATAATTTTTATTATACAATAAGTATAATATAATATGATAATTAGGATATATTTATATATAATATGGCTATAAGCACCTCATCCCCCAACCCTAGTCACCAAAATATTAAGTTGTGCAGGTTTCCTATTTAATCTCAAAGTAATAATATGTAAACAAGGTTTTGGAAAACAACACACTGAGGCCATTTTTGTCTTTAGTAAGTATGTTTCTCTAAGTCTGATTTCTCTCAGGTCTTCTCAAAACTGCCCATACTTCTCCTTTCCACAAATAAAACTGTCCAAATCCAAAAGGGGAATATATCTTGCCTATACTTATTTGTATGTGTAAAATTTCCTCTATAGACAGTAAGCCCTTTAAAGGTAAATCTTTCATTTTTATCTATGCTTCGCTCTGTGCCTAATACAATACCTGGCCCATAGCAGGTATTCAATAAGTGGCTGTTGATTGATCAAACAAATGACCTTGCCTTGCCAACTTCACAGATAAAGTTCTTCCAGTCCATCAGATGGGAGATACCTGAGCTTCTCTCCTATCTCCCTCATCATTCAAACCATCCTCCTTACCTGACTTAGAGAAAATGATCCAAAACCTCCTCTCCCAAATTAACCACCATCTGTGCTCTTAATCATTTCTCATTGAGATATTACTCGCTCATCATTTCTCTTGTATCCTTAATGTCTCTTTCTATCAGATCTTTCTCCTCAACCTGCAAACAAGCTGATCCTGCCTTAAAATATTGTTCCCTCGAGTCTGCTACTCACTTAAGCTACAATCCTATCACTTTCCTTTAACCACTAAACTTCCCAGTAAAGTGATCTGTACTCCCTATATCCCAAGACCAAGTATTCTGTGCCCTTGATCCCATCACCTCCTGTCCCTTATGGGTGCTTGTTCCTTTCACCATCCCTTATCTCTAGCTCCCTAAAATTTTTAACTATTTCCTTATCTATCAGCTCCTTCTCTGCTGAAATCTCCTCATCCTTAAAAATTCCCTTAACTCTGTAATCCCTAACAAGCTACTTTACATCTCTCTGCTTTTTCACAGCCAAAATCTTAGGGGAAAAATGTTTGTTGTCTCCCTTCACTTCTTTGGAGAGGTGGGAAGATACACGGGTAGGGGACATTACACATGATGTAAGGCGTATTTGATGTATTGTTTGCTTTTAGTGATTTTTTTCTCTTCTTTTTCTCTTTTTAAATGAAAGCTCCTTGTTACAAGAGATGCTTTGCAGATATGGTGGAAGGGATACAGGCAGAAAACAAAGGAAAGTTCAAACCAAAAAGGACTAAAAACCTTTTTTGTTTTTTTTAAAAAGAAAGCCATCTACCTTTGTCCACTCTTTCTCATGTCACATTTGCTTCTCAAACATTTTCAGTTTCACTTCTGCTCCATCATTTAACTGAAGCTGCTTTCTTCAAAGTTACCACTGATCTAGCACAGTACCATACAATGAGCTATCATGGCACCTTGTACTGTACACTGGTTTCACAGTCAGAAAAGCTGAGCTCATCTTTCCACAGAAGTTGACAATTTCTGTTACCCTCTGGGTCACCATTTCCTCATTTGCAAAATGTGATTGGATTAGATGGTTTCTCAGGCTCCTTCTAGAACTCAGTCCTCATCGTTCTTGACCTCTCTGTAGCACTGAAAACTACTGTCCAGATGATCCTTCTGGCTAGTTTCATCCCTCTGCATTTTTGTAGTACACTTCCTTCTGGGTTGTCTTCCTCCTTGCTAACGGATGTTTCTGAGTATCCATGTTGAGCCCCTGATGTTTGAGTGCATCCAAGAGCTCTGTCCTGTGCCCTCTTCTTTTCTCTCTCAACATTCTCTATCGCCATGATCTCATCAGCTCCCACAGGTTCATTTTGTGCAAATGTATCCTAAATCTACTCTTTCCTCAGGTTGAGGTTCCACATCTCCAGCTGCCTGTTAGATGGCTCTACCTGGATGTGTCATTAGCATCTCAAATTCCACTGAACTCACTCATTTTGTCCCCTAAACTCATCCCTCCCCCTATTTTTCCTACTTCTCTCAAGAGTGTTACTTGGATTTCTGAGATCATCCTGGACTCTTCATTCTCCTCTCTCACCTCCTAAATCCAACCAGTTCTCTGGTCTTACTGATTCTAACTCCACACTTGTCCCTTTTCCACTCACATGACTGCACCATCCTAGTTCAGGGGCTCCTAACTCCTCACCTACTATACTATTGCAATAGCCTCCTAATTGGTATCCATGCCTCCAGTCTCCCCTCTCTCCCATTCACCTTCCACATAGAGGCCAAACTGATCTTCCTAAAACCATAGGTCTGACCATGTCAGTCCACAGCTGGTTCCCTCTTAACCTATAAAAACAAGAATAAAATGGAAACTTCCCTGCTTGGCATTTAAAGTCCTTCCTATCAGACTTCAAACTGTCTTTATAGACTGACTTCATGTTGCCCCTCCTCATGGACTCTCTAGCCAAAGCGGCCTACTTGCTATTCCCTATACACAATAGCCAGCTCTCACCTCCATGGTTTTGGACCAGTTGTCCCCCATGCCTGAAACATTCTCCCCATTACCTTTGTGCCTTGGAATTCTCTGTCTCATCAAGACTGGCCTCAGATGCCACCTCCCACAGGAGGACTCTTCTGACTGCCCTAATTGTTGCTGCTCACCTCACCCCAATTACTTTGTATACATTTTGTATTTTCTTACCTATGTATACAGGTTGTTTCCTCCAATACAATGCAAGCTCTTCTAGGGCAGGCAGGATTGTTTCATTTATGCCTTTGTATCCCTAGTGTCTTGCACAGGGTAAGTGCTTAACTAATACCTCTTAGACTGAATTTTTAAATTTAATTTAAAATCAAAGATTCTGGGTTTTATTTTCCAGAATAAACAGATGGGTTTTATGTTTTATTTCCATGAATGCATTTCTCTCCTTTATTTTTTAAAATTCTCAACTTAATGAATACCTCAAAAATAAACATTTTCATATGCAAAATAGAAATAAAAAAGATTATACGTGAAAGCATATGTCTATGTTATATATAGTTTGCTTTTCTAAAAAACGTATGTAAGAAATTCAGTGTGTTATTTGAA
Source organism: Bettongia penicillata ogilbyi (assembly GCA_023548195.1). Taxonomy (NCBI): domain Eukaryota; kingdom Metazoa; phylum Chordata; class Mammalia; order Diprotodontia; family Potoroidae; genus Bettongia; species Bettongia penicillata. The sequence continues at coordinate 3,916,072 of JAJHZJ010000155.1, read as the reverse complement.
AAGCTGTCCTATTTCTTTGTATTTCCTTCTGAACTTTATTCTGTTCTCCTCTATGCATTAAAAATGGTTCAGTAGCCATTTTTCTTCTTCTCTTTTTTTGGAAACACTACTGATAAATCTCTTTTCTCCCCAAAACCAACCATGAAAGAAAGAGAAACATAATTCTTGTAACAAAGATATGTCATCCAGCAAAATAAATCCACACATTGGTCTATTTTGAAAATGCTTGTTTCATTCTGTCACTTGAATCCCATCCTGTGTCAGGAGGTAGAAAGCATCATACATTTATTTCTATTTTTTTTTGGTGTCCTATGACTTTTTCACATGATGTCTGTACTATGATCCTATTAAATTGGAAGTCGTCAGGGGCAAGGAGGTTGATTTTATAGCTTCCTACAGTGCCCAGTCAATGCTATTGACTGAGGGTACCTCATCATTTGATAGTTTTCTTTGTCCTGGGAGCTTGCCATCTCTCCCCATTCCAGTCTAGAATGACTTGAGATTCTACTTTGAATTGAGACCTCCTGGATTCCTGGTTCTTGTTTCTCTTTTAAAACTGGACGCTACTCCAGTCCTTGAAATTGGTTTATATGAAAGGGAGTCTATGACACTGAGGTGCCATGACTGACAAAACAAATCCATCTCTAAAATTACATTCTAATAAAATGGAAAGGAAGATTTTTCAACATGATTGCAACTTTTCCATCAATCAAGTGAACTATAATGACTATAAATGAACTATAATGGTTTCTGTTCAGTGACCAAAGGAAATAAGGAGAAGTCAAGAATGGTGAGTATTACTGTCCAAGGTGAGATATACCCATCCAGGAAAGAGAGAAGGTTGTTGGACTTGGAGGGAAGGGGACTCTAGAGGATGAATCTGAAGAGGGTTAATGATAGTTTTAGGGTACTAAATCATCATGAATTGCCTTTCTTGCTACCAGTACAAAGACTGAAAATATCTACCTGCCCTACCTATTTTATTTGTACCTAAGTTGTACAAAGCACTTTTTGGGAGGTGGGGCATCATTCATTCAGATGTGACTGCAAAGGAACAGAAATTATACTTCTGCCCTCATTCCTCAACTCTGAATTCCTCCATTGAAGGGAATAACTTCTCCTTCCCATGCAAACCACTCCATCTTTTAGAATCCTGGTTCAATGCTCCCTGATTCAACCATGCTCCCAATCATTTGGAACAGCACAACAACTTTAGCATGAATCTTTGCAACTTCCCTTCCTCCACTTCTACTGGTAAACAATCAGGTGTCTGGCCCTTCTGATGAAACTCTGAATTCCTGAATCCCTAAAAGAGACCTGCAGGAGTTCATCTTTTGAGTTTACTGGCTCAGGCAAAACCTCTTTTCATCATATAGTGTGAAAAACAAAGTCAAGGAACTTAATTCAGAAGTTATAGCAATAATTAAGTGTAGCAAGAATAATAATAAAACTTATGTCAAATATCACAAAATTCAAATGTAGCATAGGTGTAGTGTAGGTGTGGCTTCTCACTCTCATTGTTCTCTCTCCCTCTCCCTCCCTCCCTCCTTCTCTCTCTCTCTCTCTCTCTCTCTCTCTCTCTCTCTCTCTCTCTCTCTCTCTCTCCTCTCTCTCCCTCCCTCTCCCTCCCTCCCTCCCTCCTTCTCTCTCTCTCTCTCTCTCTCTCTCTCTCTCTCTCTCTCTCTCTCTCTCTCTCTCTGTTCGGAGCAACCCTCATAGTACCTCTTGGCTGAGACCCTTAGCAACAGGTCACCTTAGGAATCTAATCAGTCTTCTCTCTGAAAATCTCACAGTACCTTTCCCAAACCCCAGGCCCAAGGACAGATGCCTACCTCTTCTTTCTTTCTCCTTTAGGAAGCAAGTGTTTCATGGGTATTTGTTGAATTGTTTTGTTGTTCCACTAGAATTCTAATGGTTCTTCCTCCTGTCTCCTACTTTTATACAAATGTAGATCCAAATGCATCCACTTCCTCATCTTCTAAAATCTGGTACTACATTGTTTTCTACCTTGTGATGGGAATTCTGTTTGCAGTGGACACTAGTCTGTACTTTACACTTCAGAAAAAGATTAATGGCCCAAAGAAGAACACAAGGCGCCCTTTAACCAGATGGCGCTAGGAACCTGAGGATGACTGATTCATTAGCCTGTGGAATGACTGGGGACTTGGCATAGCAGTGACCCATTCATCTCTGTCTACTTCCTCATCTCCTAGTCTTCATCCTTCTTAGTCCATTTCTGAAGGCATCAGTGGATGACTCCTATCAAGCCTGGGATGAGGACTCTTCCTTATGCCTGACCTCCAGTATCTCTTTGTCTTCAGAAGATAGAGGTGTCTGTGAGCTCCAGGCAAAGTAGTCTGCCCCAACTAGCACCCTTCTCATGACTGAATTCCTAGGACCTCAGGGCTGCACTGTTACTGACCCTCCCCTAGACACAGAAGAACTCTGGAGATGTATGAAATGATTTTAGTATTTTAATAAACAAATAACTTTCTGGGACAGTAACAATTGGCTGCATCTTTCTGTTACATGAGTGATTTAAAGACAATTCTCCATATTTGTCTTGGAGGATTGCTGATACAGGGAGTTTGAAAAGAGACGAAAGATAAAAGAATCATGAAAGTTAAGGCAACACAGTTGGATGAGATGGGGCCAAGGGATCCTGCAAGTATTCTAAGACCCAGAAAAGAGGTGACCTCATCCATCAGAAGAAGAGTCTGCAGATATCTCCTCCCCCACTATGGAGAAGAGGAGACTACAAGGTCGGAATATTATATACATTAGAAAATGTTTTTACTTGATTGCTTTTCTTCCTCACAAGGGAGGAAAATGACTACCATGTTAAGACAAAATACGTCAATAAAATGTTTTTTTTTTAAGCCAAATCAAATATCTTGAAAATAAATTAAAGGGAAAATAAAACATGCAACCAGGCTGATTTCAACTTAGGCTGTCTATTCTTACTGGAGAGTGCCATGTTCCTGTCTTGACTTCAAGCTCAATAGCATCTCCTTTCAAAGGAAGCTCCCAGCACCCCCTTTCAGTCCATTCACTCAACAAGTATTTATTCACAATCCCTTTGTATAAGGCACTATAGTAATCACTACTGGAGCTGCAAAAATGAGACCTTATCCTCAACCCGATAGGTTGATGATGGTGGTCAGGATTATAATCAGATTTTAGAATGTCAAAGAATATGGGTGGTGAGGAATTAGAGTCAGTGAATTGACCCTACCATTTTGAGAAGTTCACCAGTAAATAGGAAAGAAATAAAAGGAGAGAATAAGCATTTTTTAAGTGTCTACTCTGTATCAAGCACCACGCTAAATGTTTTACAAATATCTCATTTGATTCTCACAACAATCCTGGAGGGTTAGGAATTATTATTACATTCCTTTTACGAATGAAGAAAGTGAGACAGACAAAGTTTCATTCGTTGATTTTCTTAAGGTCAAATTTGAGATCTGAAGTCAAATTTGAACTCAGGTCCTCTTCACTCCAAGCCCACTACTCTGCCCACTGTACCACCTAGTTGCCTTTAGATGAGAAGCTGGAGGTTCAAGTAGAGTCCAGCATAAAGTTTTAGTTTTAAGATGAGGAAAAGTCATGTGTTCTTGAAAGCAAAAGAGAAGGAGCCAGCAAAAGGGAAGAGATTAAAGGTGGTTGGTGTAGAGGAAACAACTGAAAGGAGCAAGATGTTGGAGGAGATAGAAGGGAATGACCTTACCACTGAACAGGAAAGTCTAAGCCAGATGTTTCAAAGAGATTAAAAACAGACAAAATGGTCCTATCTATACCAAAATATTCATAGCACACCTTTCTGTGAGAACAAAGACCTGTTAACAAAGTAGAGGCTCATAAGGGAGTGCTAAACTAAATAAATTTTATTAACTACAAATATAATGAATATGATGAATTCAGAGAAGCATTAAGAAGATATTTCAGTATGTGAACTGATGCACACTGAAACAGAACCAAATAATATATGTATGTCTCTGTATATCTGTATGCATAGACACATCCACATATATGTATATATATATGGATGGATGGATGTGTATTTTGTATATGAGCGTGGATGGAGAGGTTTTAACTGGTTTGTTTGCCTACTGCATGTTTGGGAGAAGTGAAAGAATGAACAGCCAGAACCATTAGTCTTTTCAAAAGGCCCAAGCTAGTTCTCACTCTCTCTGCTACATTTGTATCTGAGGGGAGCAAGGTGGCCCCTTATGGCATATAGTGAGACCAAGTAAAAAAGGGAGAAGTGTTTCCACCTGTCTGAGAAGTGGAATGTCCTTGGCCTGTTTTTTCTTTTCGAGTCTAGATCCAGAGGGAAAAGTCTCTAATTTGGGTAAAGAATTTGAGTTTCCCCAATCCAGTCTAGGTGTTGCAGCCAGCACAGCGTCAATGACACGAGGTGCAAGGAACAAGGAGCTTCATTGGGAAAGACCATCAAGGCTCTGGCCCATAGGGAGGATTCACCTGGAAGTGCTTTTGGCCTTCAAATAAACTGGATGGGCCTGATGCTATGTACAGACTGAGCTCATTCAGAGTTATCAGCTGCTACCTCAGTGTGGCAAACACTGCCTTCATACTCTTGTCTTGTACCATCTCTTTAATGCTTCCTTGGAGTGTGGGAGAAAAATTCAACACACTGCCCTTTGTATATAAGTTGGTCAGAAACAATTTTTTAATTAAAGTGTTCTAAGTCTAGGTTGTACTGGGAGACCTCTAGTATGCAGAGTGCAGGGTCTGGAGTCAGGAAGACTTGAATTCATATTGAACCTGAGAAAGTTAATGGCTATATGTTCCTGGGCAAGTCATTTAGCCTCTGCCTCAGTTTCTTTTACTCTAAAATGGGGATCAAATGACACCTAAAATTCAAATCAGATAATATTTGTAAAATGCTTTGCTCAGTGCCTGGCACATTGTAGGCACATATTAAATGTGTGTTCTTTTCCTTCCTTGCTTAAAGAAAGAGAAAATCAAGAGTCAAAAATCTGTCCTTCCTCTGGACATCCTTCTGTGACAGAGACCATTTTCACTCACCACTTAAAATATTTTCCCTTAAAGACAAAATTCCATAAGAAGACAATGCATAGACACATAAATTTCAGTGCAGGATTTAGTTGTAGAAATACTGATAAGGATTCCTCTTTCTAGTGGAACCATGGACTTCAGAATAAAGTACAATCCAGATATGATTTTGTAATATGTAACCTAAAGAGGTAACAGGTTATTGGAAAAGGGGAGAAGGAAGTCTTAGTATATCTCTCTGCAAGTTGTCTCCATCAGTCAAGGAACTGGTTATGTGTAGCCCCTTTGCACTACCACCTACACCTTCTTTCCGTCTTTACGACTCATGTTTTTTTCCCAAATTAGGTCCCCAAATAATGCCTGAGCTGGAATCGACCCTTTGTCTTTGCACCGCCCCCCCCATCCTCTGCTCCAGTAAGCTCAGACTTACCTAGACACAACAGTGCTATCCACCACAGCACAGGGCTGGTGATGGTGACAGGCTGGGGCAAACACAGACTCCCCATTGTAGGCAGGGCATGCCAGGAGTGGACTTCAACCAGTATGGATTCAGAAAACAGTAGCACAAACCTGTTCCACCAACCCCAGCACAGTATATTCCACAGGACACATAAATACTCCTAAAAGAGTAACTGAGCATTGGCTTTCTATCTAAGAATCTCCTCCCCTTCTGCCCATTTCACTGGCCCTCCCTCCACTGAACTCCCCCTTATTTCTGCTCCCTCTTTACCAGTGGAATATAGGGTTTCCTGGCACAACACTCACACAGTTGGAACCAATTCATAACATGAGTCTAAATTTAGAGAAATCTACTAGAAAGCAAAAACACTACCCCATCCTGGAACCCAAGGGTTAAGTTGTACTGCAAGTAGAAGTTTGTATACATACAGACAGACACACATAAACATACATACATATGGAGATGGATGGATGGATATGTGCCCTTAGTGAAGGACAAATGCGTGTGAGGTGGAGGAAATGGGAAAGCAATGCTTGAAATTTCATAGGATCACAGGTTTACAGCAGGAAGGGATCTTTTAGGTTATCTAACAAAGTCTCCTGACTTTAAAGGTGAGGCAATGAGGGCCTAGAGAGGCTGGTCTGGAGTCACACAAATAGAAAGGGGGCAGACTCAGAACTACAGTGATGCTCCAGATTCTAAGCTGCCTCTTTTCAACAGTCTTGGCTGCCTTTGTCTTTCTCCCCATGCTCCCACCCAGATTTCCCTGAATAACCTGAGTGCTACATGGAGGGGTTTCAGTGACTTGGAACTGAACTGTCAGGGAAGGTGGGAGTCACAGTCTCTACTGGCAGTAGGATGGGGAGGGGTGGGAGGTGGTAGTGGCTCAGCCACTGTTGGGTCTTGGTCACAGATATCTCTCCACATGAGATGAGGATTGGGGCTTCCCCTCCTGGCCCACCACCTCTCCTGTCCTGAGATCTAGAGTACAATAAACCCAAGGTCTTTGTACTTGTTTACTTCCTACTGTCTCAGAAAGTATCTTATTGAGTGGTGGGTGGCAGCTTTCAGGAGGTGTCTGTTTGTCCCTTAAACAAACCCTTTACCTTCTCATTGATTCTGAGATTCATGACTGTCCCATTGTGCCACCTTATATATGCTCTGCCTTAGCTCTCCCAGACAACCCTAAACATAGGGAACAAGAGAAGAGTCTAACAGAGTACATACAGGTGCCTCTCTTACTGGCTGTCCCACTGCATGATGGGACACAGATACACCTTGCCCAAGTTGGAACTGTAAGGTGGACTGGAGGCCGAAGAAAAGGAGGTTCGTGGGAGCCCAGCAGAGCTGCGAGGAGGACAGAAGCTCAGTTCTCTTGGTCAGCTCTGTAGCACAGCTAGGACAACATTGGAGATGGGGAAAAGTGGAGATACTACATGGCAAAGTCCATACAACCAGGAGTTCAGGACAGTGCTTCTCAGAAAGGGGCATAAGGGGTATCTAGGGCTAGTATAGAACTCTCAGGAGCTCTATGAGGTCTGTAGTACAGGGAAGGGAGCTAATAATACAATCCTTACATTAACTCTGTGAGTTAAGTAGTATAAGCATTATTACCCCCATTTTACAGATGAAGTAACTGATATTCAAAAGGATCATATGATTTGTCCAAGATCCTAATATCAAAGGATTACAGATTTGGAGGTGGAAATAACCTCAGACATCATTTAGTCCAATCCCTTCATTTTACAGATAAGGAACTGAGTCCCCTAGAATTTGAGTGATTTACTGAAAGGCAAGAGCTCAGCTTTGACTCCAAATTCAGGTTTCTTTCATTTCATCTTCTTTAGTGGTATATTTTCCCTTTTCATTTTTGATACTAGTAACTTGGTTTTCTTCTCTCTCTTCCTTTAATCACATTAGCTGATGGTTTATCTATTTTATTGATTTTTTCAAAATGCCAACTCCTAGTTTTCTTTATTAATTCAATGGGCTTCTTACTTCAATTTTATTAATTGACCTTTAATTTTTAGTACTTTATTTATTTGTGGCAGAGAAGGGGCTGCTTTAATTTTGTATTGAGATAACTCTTTGGACCAGAGGACAGAAAATTTGCTAGTGTCCTGGACTGAAGAGAGCAGAGCAGAGAATATAGAGATGTAGCATGTTATATACCAGATATTATGGGAAAAGCAGAGAAGGAAGAGTGAATTGAAAAGGTACTGGGGCAGCCAGTAGGTGGCACAGTGGATAGAGCGTTGGCTCTAGTCATAGAGGGTCTGAAATCTTCAAACCTGGCCTCAGATACTTTACTAGCTGTGCGATCCTGGGCAAATTACTTAACCATGACAGGCTTAAAAAAAAAAAAAGCAGCTACTACTGAGACTTCCATTTAATGGGTTAAACTTGATAGAGTTAAAAGGGAAAATCTTTCATTTAGGTTTAAAAACCTAAGAGAGTTATACCTAGAAATGTGGATGGCAAGTCTGGTATGATTAAATCCTGTGATATGGGTCCTAGGTCTAGACTTGAAAGGGAACTTAGAAGGCTTCCAATCCAAGCTCCTCTTTTTACAGATGAGGAAATATTAGGCTGTAATCCTAGGAGTGGTATCCTACAATCTTAGGTTGCATTTGAAAAGTAAAAATGTCCAAATTGAGAAAGGTATTCATTTTGCTGCCCTGGTTTGGTTACATTTGAAGTACTGAGTTCTGTTCTGCATACCATGCTAAAAAATTGAACAAGGTAGAGGATTAGATATTTTCTCTGATCACCAAGACCTCTCAAACCTCTTCAAAATATGAATCAAGCACCAAAGATAAAGCAATGTCAGCTGTCTGCATGTGCAGGACACACAAAATGCAAAAGAACATAGGAAAAAATGAACTGATGCGTACTGTGAGGTCACTCACGACCCTTCCCCCACTAGTAGGAGCAAGGTTGTGCTAGCTGACCCAAGGATCAACACATGAGCTTGCAACAAAACCCAATCGCACACTCCAGCCCCACCCCTTCCTCTTTCCAGTGCCATGGCGACCCTGGCTCTGGGTTGCAGAGGTTTGCTTGGAATGTAACAGCCAGCCAGTGTGACAGCAGTATCTCAGGAGCAGAGCCCTGCTTGGGTTCTTGAAAGAGTCAAAAGAAAATAAAGGGGACAGGGGGGAGAAGACTGAAATTACAAAGATCTTCAGAAGAAGAAAACTCAAGGATCTTGAGTATAGGCAGATAAATCAACAGGAAAAGACAACAACAGAAGGCACCTAGCACATGAGCTCAGGCATCTATGAAGAAATACGGCAAAAGAAAGGAAAATGACCCAACACTTGATAAGACAGAGGAACCTGTAGACTGTAACGGGAAACTGAAACCATAACATGCGGTTCCCGAGTAGTTCAAAAGAGAAATGAGGATTATGAGAGCAGAACTTATGGTCAGCAAAGCAAAAGTAATGAGCAGAATGGAAAAGTCTGAATCTACAATGTGAAGTCTTACCAAGAAACATGAGAACAATAGACTGGGAATGCAAATATACAGAAGTGAAGGACAATCCAGAAGAAGAGAAGCAAAAAACAATAAAATTCAAAGAAAATATGTTCTCTATGCCCAGAAAAAATAGCCATATCAAAGACAGGATGCATAGAGACAACCCAAGGATCTTAGGTCTCCCGGAAGAACATGATAGGTCAAAAAAACTTAAGAACTGCCCAGAACTTCTGAACACACAGACAATTAAATATGAAGTGAAGGAATTTCCAGATATCTTTCAGAAAACAATCAAGAATGCAAATCCCAAAACACATGGTGGTTAAATTGAATAATTCAACTGAGAAACAAGTTTTGCAAGTGATCCAGAGAAAGATCTTCACATATAAAGGAAAGGAAATTCAAGACTATTCTGGACCCAACCAAAAAATATAATAGAAGTGGAATAAGGTATTCTGAAGAGCAGTGGAGCTCAGGATGAAGTTAGGAATCACATACTCTACAGATCTGAACTTATCCATGAATCAAAATTAAGAAAGAAATCTGTTTGTTTTTTTTAAAAAGAGGCATTTGAAACATTCTTAGAAAGAAAAGAAGAATTCAAAAGATTATTTGCTTATGACTATCCCAAACAACAGAAATATAGGACTGAATAAATGCAGCAGCCAAGGACAGCAATGGAAACAATGATAGCAGATACATATCACTAAGCGACTTCCTTCTAAATGAAAGCAGAGACAGGGATGATGGAGGTAACAACAAAGGAGCAGGCCTGGGACGTTATGGACAGAACTTGATAATACCCTGCCTTTAATGTCTTTTGTGAGATTACATAACAACATGGAAGGGTTCATGAATTTGAGGGAGGGGAGCAGGTGAATAGAGAGAAATATTTGATTTCCCAAGTGAAATCAAGGGCTAGCAATGAGGGAAATTCCTATCTGCCCATTACTCTTCATTTTGACCTCTGATGATTGACAAAATACATTTAGTCATTCCTTCATATCATAGCTTTTCAAATATTTGAAGACAGCTCTCATAGCACCTCCACTTTTCTACTCATTCCAGTATTTCCAGTTTTTATTGGAAAAGCTTCTAGTATATGCTCATTGTATATGATATTGATTTGGGTTTTAGGTAGATTCCTTTTATGATATTACAAAAGGTCCCTCTATGTCTATATTTTGTAGGGTTTTTAGCAGAAAAGTGTGTTGTACTTCATCAAAGCCTTTTTTTCCCCATCTATTAAAATGGTCATATGGCCTTTGGATGTTTTCATCTTTAATATGATCAATTATGTTGATTGCTTTCTTAATGTTGAACCATCCTTTCATCTTTTGTATTAATCTCATTTGTTCAAAATGAATAACTTGGGCAAGTCATTGTAGTCTGTTTCATAGGGTTTTGTTTAAAATTTTTGAGTCAATGTTCAGTAATTATATTGGCATATAGTTTTCTTTCCATGTTTTATCTTTCCCTCATTTTGTATTAGGACTATATTTGTCTTTTAAAGAATTCTCGCAGGGTGTTTTCTTTCTCAATGTTAAGAATAATTTGTGCAGTATGGCACTGATTGTTCTTTAAAAGTTTGATAGATTTTCCTGGGCATTCATCAGGATGAGATTTTTTTTCCTTTGGTGGTTCCTTTACAGCTAAATTAATTTCCTTTCCGAGATTGGGTTACTTAAGATCTCTATCTGGGCTTCTGACAGTTGGGTATTTTATAGTTTTGAAGGTATTTCTCTCTTTTTTTGTTTTCAGTTTTGTTAGCATACAACTATCTAACCTGCTCTGATTATTCTTACTTATTTCTTCTGATTTTGTTGTGATCTCACCTTGCTCACCTGTTTTATTTATTAGATTTTCTGCTTTCTTCTTTTTAATCAGATTAGCTCTGAGAAGGATGAGCTCTGGAGAGCCCATAGTTGGGATAGAGACCTCAGGTCCTCTCTCACTCATAGCCTCCAGGAAACCTGTGTGCATGTGGCATCCTCAGCCCACCTGTTTGGGATGGATTGTTTTGTATTTCTTCCTCTGGTACATTGTATTGTGACATTTTATAACATTCATATCATAGTTTACTGGCAGCCGGGTCAGGTGAGGGACAACTTAATGGGCTCTAACCCAACAATGAATTGGCCTGAGAGCTGACACTGTGCCCTGTAAGCCAGGAGTCACTCATCCAATAGCATAGCACATTCAGAAATGAACTTGGTGGGGGAAAAGCTTTGACACAATTGTTTAACTTGAATCCACTCTTATGAGGGGCTGAGATGGAGGACATGGGGGAGGGTTATTTCTCTTCTTCCTATGTCATCATAGTAAATACCTTTTTGTAAAAGTCAGTTGGTGTTAATTGGGTATATTGATGGGGGGGACTCATCACTGGATCAATTAATTATCTCAGGGAGCTACTAACTGGAGAGAACACACCAGAGAGGAAGTTTAAGCTTACAGCTACAGAAAAAACCCCACTGCCCCTCAGAAATACCCCCAGAACCCTGAGGAGGAGGTCTCTCAACCCTTCCCTAGGAACTCTCCTTGCCAGAGCTTATGTGAGCTAGAGGGTTAAGTCCTAAGAGTCACTATAGAGCCCATAGAGAGCTGGAGGGAGTCTGCCACCTAGTCGCTGCAAGTGGTTGTGCCTGGAACTTCTCCAACTCCAGCGCCCTAAGTGAGCTCTCAGGGCTTGGGGAGAGAGACTGCAAAGGTAGAATGCATTGGCCTGGGGTGGCTTCATAGCCCTGAAACCTGTTTTCCCCTGGCAGAACCATAATACTCTAGTGCCTGTTGGCTTTGTGCTCAGCATCATACTAGGTAGGCACTGTAGGGAAAATACAAATTGAGAAACTGGGACCATAAACTTAGAACTGCAAGAGATCCTACAGAACACAGCAGACATCCAGTGTTCTCATTTTTCATAGGAAGAAACTGAGAGCTAGAAAAGTAAATCAGCTTGACCAAGGTCATGTAGCTAGTAAGCAACATAGTTAGTATTGTTTTCTCAGGCTTTCTGTTTTCTTTCCACTACAATCCTGAGTTTAAAATGACTGACACTATAGGGCATTATTGATAAAGGTAAGTCTAAAACAAGTAGATAACCTGAACTTCCCTCATTATGGGCTCTCTGAAAACTATCCCAAGTCATGCTTTGGGTTGGAATCAACAGTTCACAAGCACCCACCAATGTTCCTTTTACCAGATTAACCAGAGGTCGTATTGTTTTAAAGCAAAAGACATTTAATTAAGACAAAACAAATGACAGGGAAACTTTACCCATATACACATAAAAATCTCACATGGATTGTACGTAATGGTTACAAAGGGGATACGCAGAGAAAATTCATGTGACAAGGGCACTGTCATGGAAACCCTCATGGCCACGTGACAAGCAGAGCTAGAGAAACTCCTATTTTGAGATGTTTCCAGGATGTTGTCCCTGCCAGAACTTTCTCTTGTCTCTGATGTTGCTGCTGCTTAGCCCTGCAGACATTGTCTGGATGGTCCGGAGGATGCTGATAAGCTCTGGTTGGATGGGCTTTCCTACAGGGCAATTCTGTCCATCTATTTTACAGGATCTTTTCATCTGGGGGGTGGCTTTCTCTTTTCTCCTGCTACCTGCTGATCTCCTAGGGAAATTCTATTCTCTTTCCTGTGAAAAGCTCTTTTCAGCACATAATTCCAGTGATTACCTTGATTTTTGTGTGTGCATGTGTGATTCAAACCACAAAGCCACAGCCAGCTGGTCAGTCAACAGAAGGCCTGTGGCATAGGATAAATTTGGATTTTGAGGTCCTTGGATTCTAACTGAGCTGCCACTTCGAATGAGAAAAGCTCCCTTCAGCTCCCACTATGTCAATTTTGTTCTATTAAATCCCTACCTCTCCCTCCACTACCCCCCTAACAGGTCCAGCCTGAGAGAAAAAGGTTGGATGATGGTAAATACTTTTGTCCTACTACCCTGCTGGTTTTCCCTACAAGCAGTATAAAGTCTACATACAAAAAAGTTACAGAAAAGCATCAGGGATAGTCAAGGAGGGAGTTTTATTGATGATCATGGGCTTCAGATGTACTTTTTTCGCAATTACATGTAAAGACAAATTTTAACATTCATTTTAAAAAGATTTTGGGTTCTAAATTTTCTCCCTTCCTCCTTTACCTCCCTCCTCCCTAAGATGTAGGTAAGCAATTAGATATAGATTATATATGTAAAATCACAGAAAATATTCCTATATTAGTCATTATGTGAAAGGAAAGAAAAGAGACCAAAAGAAAACAATGAAAAATAAAGAGAATGAAAATAGTAGACTTTGATCTGCATTCAGATTCCATCAGTTCTTTGTCTGGATGTGGATAGCATTTTTTTCATCAATGGATTTGTCTTGAATCATTGTATTGCTGAGAATTTGAGACAGGTCTTGGTGGATGAGTGGTGACATGTAGTTTTAATCATAACAGGAAAAAATGAGTGTGAACTCAACACATTTCTGTCATTCAGAATCAAATTATTAAGAATATCTGTGTTCAATCAGTCAACAAGCTTTTAGTAAGTGCCTCCTATGGGTCAGACACACAAGTGAAGATATTTAGTAAGCATCTATTTTCCTGTTTTATACATTGGCTGATATTTATGATCAGAAAGTCATTGAACAAGATGATTTTTTTTAGCTTATTAGATTTTTAAAATTGTATTTATTTATTTTTAGTTTTCAACATTCACTTCCACAAGATTTTGAGTTCCAAATTTTCTCCCCATCTCTCCCCTCCACCCACCTCAAGACAATATGCATGCTGATTACCACTTCCCCCAATCTGCACTCCCTTCTATCACAACCCTCCCTTCTCTTATCCCTATTCCCTCTATTTTCTTATAGGGAAAGATAGATTTCTATACCCTATTGCCTGTATATCATATTTCCCAATTGCACGTAAAAATAATTTTCAACATTTGCCTTTGCAACTTTGAGTTCCAGGGGGGGCAGAGCCAAGATGGTGCAGTAGAAAGATGTACCCACTCTAGCTTTTCCCCCCGACCCATAAAATATCTGTTAAAAATGACTCAGAACAATTCTAGAGGAGCAGAAACCACAAAAAGACAGAGATTTCCAGCCCAAGGCAGCCTGGAAGGCTGACAGGAAAGATCTATCACATGGCGTGCAGAATGGAGCACAGCCCACAGAGTCCAGCCCAGCCTTGGCTGCACAGCAGTGGCAGGAACAGGACTGAAACAGACCTCCGAGTGGAATCTCTGTCAGCAGCTGTGGTTCCCAGATCCCTTAACCAACCAGTGCCAAAAATGGCTTCAAAGGTCAGTGAAAACTTTTTCACCTGGATGAGAAGGGAGCAGCATCCTCCCCTAGACCCTGGCCCCAGGTGGTGGCTGAGGCTGTGGCAGTGGCAACAGCAGTGTCCATTGTTGGAGCCCTGGCCTAAAGTTCCTGGGGTAATTGAGATGCTGATCTGGGTCTCATCCCTGAGAGGTAGCCCAGGGTGAGGAAGAGTGCTGGTTGGTGTGGTGAAGCTGGTGGAGGCTCTGGAAAGGGAATTTTAATTGCAGATCTGGGCAGAAAAGTTTCGGTAGCTCCCAGACCAGAGTGCAGGCCAAGGAAGTAGTAGACTCCTCTTCCTTGACTGTACCACCTCAGAGGAACTGAGAACTTACAGGTCCCCAGAGTATATCCCCTTCTTGACAAAGGACTTGCAAGTCAAGGAACTGACTGGGAAAATGCCCAAAAAAGGGGAAAAAAATAAGTCTATACAGGTTACTTTCTTGGTGAACAGGTATTTTCTTCCAACCTTTTGAATGAGAAAGAACAATGCTTACCATCAGAGGAAAACAAAAAATCAAGACTTCTGATTTCAAAACCTGGAAAATAAATATGCTATGGTCTCAGGCCATAGAAGAGCTCTAAAAGGATTTTGAAAATCAAGTAAGAGAGGTGGAGGAAAAATTGGAAAGAGAAATGAGAGTGATGCAAGAAAATCATGAAAAGCAAGTCAACTGTTTGCTAAAGGAAACCAAAAAATACTGAAGAAAATAGCACCTTTAAAAATAGGCTAACTCAATTGGCAAAAGAGGTCCAAAAAGCCAATGAGGAGAAGAAGACTTTAAAAAGCAGAATTAGCCAAATGGATAAAAGAGATTCAAAAGCTCACTGAAGAAAATAGTTCTTTAAAAATTAGAATGAAGCAGATGGAAGATAATGACTTTATGAGAAATCAAGAAATTACAAAACAAATCCAAAAGAATGAAAAAATAGAAAATAACGTGAAATACCTCATTAGAAAGACAACTGACCTGGAAAATAGATCCAGGAGAGACAATTCTAAAATTGTCTAAAATTTCTACCTAAAATTCATGATCAAAAAAAGAGTCTAGACATCATCTTTCATGAAATTATCAAGGACAACTGCCCTGATATTCTAGAACCAGAGGGCGAAATAAATATTGAAAGAATCCAGTCATTACTTCCTGAAAGAGATCCAAAAAAGAGAAACTCTTAGGAATACTGTAGCCAAATTTTAGAGTTCCCAGGTCAAGGAGAAAATATTGCAAGCAATTAGAAAGAAACAATTCTAATATTGTGGAAATACAATCAGGATAACACAAAATTTAGCAGCTTCTATGTTAAGGGATCAAAGGACTTGGAATATGATATTCCAGAAGTCAAAGGAACTAGGATTATAACCAAGAATCACCTACTATAATACTTCAGGGGGAAAAGTGGTCATTCAATTAAATAAAGGACTTTCAAGCATTCTTGATGAAAAGACCAAAGCTGAATAGAAAATGTGACTTTAAACATAAGAATCAAGAGATGTAGACAAAGGTAAACAGGAAAGAAAAATCATAAGGGACTTACTAAAGTTGAACTATTTACATTCCTATATGAAAAGATCAGGCTTTACATATAGGAATGTAAATAGTTCAACTTTAGTAAGTCCCTTATGATTTCTCTTTCCTATTTACCTTTTCATGCTTCTCTTGATTCTTGTGTTTGAAAGTCAAATGTTTTATTCATCTCTGGTCCTTTCATCAAGAATGCTTGAAAGTCCTCTCTTTCCCTGAATGACCACTTTTTCCCCTGAAGTATTATACTCAGTTTTGCTGGGTAAGTGATTCTTGGTTTTAATCCTAATTCCTTTGACTTCTGGAATATCATTCCAAGTCCTTTGATCCCTTAATGTAGGAGCTGCTAAATCTTGTGTTATCCTGACTGTATTTCCACAATACTTGAATTGTTTCTTTCTGGCTACTTTTTCCTTGACCTGGGAGCTCTGGAATTTGGCTACAATATTCCCAGGAGTTTTCCTTTGGGGATCTCTTTCAGGAGGAAATTGGTGGATTCTTTCAATATCTATTTTACCTTCTGGTTCTATAATATTAGAGCAATTTTCCTTGATAATTTCTTGAAAGATAATATGTAGGTTCTTTTTTGATCATGACTTTCAGGTAGTCCCGTAATTTTTAAATTGTCTTTCCTGGATCTATTTTCCAGATTAGTTGTTTTTCCAATGAGAAATTTCACATTATCAGCTATTTTTTTCATTCCATTGGCTTTGTTTTATAATTTCTTGATTTTTCATAAATCATTTGCCTCCATCTGCTCCATTCTAATCTTCAAGGAATTATTTTCTTCAATGAATTTTTGGACCTTCTTTTCCATCTGGCCAATTCTGTTTTTTAGGGCATTCTTCTCCTCATTGGCTTTTGGGTCTCTTTTGGTATTTGGGTTAGTCTATTTTTTAAAGTGCTACTTTCTTCAGCATTTTTTGGATCTCCTTTAGCAAGTAGTTGACTTGTTTTTCATGATTTTCTTGCATCACTCTTATTTCTCTCCCCAGTTTTTACTCAACTTCTCTTACTTGATTTTCAAAATCCTTTTTGGTTTTTCCATGACCTCAGACCAATTCATATTTTTCTTGGAGACTTTGGATGTAGGAGCTTTGACTTTGTTGTCTCTTTCTGCTTGTATGTCTTGATCTTCCTTGTCACCAAAGGAAGATTTTATAGTCTGATTCTTTTTTCAGTTTTTGCTCATTTTCCCAGCTGTTACTTGACTTTTGAGCTCTTTGACAAGGTAGTTCTCTGCTTCCAGTGGGGGTGGGGGGTATACTGTCAGTCACTTGATCCCCCCACAGTCTACAGGCCTAGAGCTCCAGAAACAGTTGCTGCTGCCCCTACCCCTGATGCAGCTGCCACAGGTTCCTTCACCCGCTCTGTCTCCCTAGGCCTGAGGCAGACCACTCTACTTTCTCACACAGGTGTCACAGGTTTTTTTCACTGACCTTCCAATTTGTCCTCAGTATTTTAGGGTTTTCAAGTCTGGAAACCACCACAGGTGCTCAAGATTCAGTCCCTGTAAGGCCTGCTCAGTGCCAACATGGCCCACACTGGACTGTGCTCTGCTCCCAGCACAGTGCAAGAGACTCTTCCCAGTGAGCTTCTAGGCAGTCTTGGCCTAGACATTTGCTTCATTCTATCATTCTGTGGGTTTACAGCTCCAGAATTTGTTTAGAGTCATTTTTACAGGTATTTGTCTGGGTTTGGGGGGAGAATGCTAGCAAATCCATGCTGTTATATCTTGGCTCCACCCCAAAGATAATTTCTTTCTTTTTTTAATTCTTTTTTTTGTTTACTTCATATTTAATTTTCCCCAGTTACATGTAAAAATAATTTTTATCATTTGTTTTTAAGACTTTGAGTGCCAAATTTTCTCCTTTCCTCCCTCTCCTCCCCTGCTTCCTTGAAAAGGCAAGCAATTCAATATATATATATGTGTGTGTGTGTGTGTGTGTGTGTGTGTGTGTGTGTGTTGTCATGCAAAACATATCTATAATAGTCATGTTGTGAAAAAAAAGATAGATAAAAAAACTCAAGAGAAATAAAGAAAGTTTAAAAAGTATTCTTCAATTTGTATTCAGACACCATCAGTTATTTCTCTAGGGATGGATAGCATTTTTCATCCTGAGTCCTTCAGAATTGTCTTGGATTGTTGTATTGTAAGAATAGCAAAGTCATTCACAGCTGATCATCTTACAATATCACTGTTACTTTTTACCTAGTACATTTCACTTTGCATCAACACATGCAAGTCTTTCCATGTTTTTCTGAGAGCATCATGCTCATCATTTATTATAGTACTATAGTATTCCATTATACTTATGTGCCACAACTGATTCAACCATTCCCCAATTGATGGGCATCCCCTCAATTTCTAAATTCTTTACCCCTAGAAAAGAGTTGCTATAAAATTTTTGTACATATAGGTCCTTTTCCTTTTTTTAATCTCTTTTGCAATAGAAACTTAGTAAAGATTATTTATTTCAAAGGATCTTAAATGATTTTCATCTGCCTCAATTGGAAACAACAAATACATCCAGTGACTAGGGAATGGTTAAATAAATTGAAGTCTATGGACATAAGGGAATGTTATTATGCCGTGAGAAATGACAAAATGAAAAGAAACTTGGAAGGACTTACATAAATTCATGCAAAGCAAACAAGGAAGAGTCAGAAAATTATACAAACTACATATATGTTTCTTAAAAATGAACCAATTTTTTTAAATGAGATGAGAAATAGATCAGAAGGATTCAGAAAGAAATAAGTCAAAATTATTTAGTTAAAAAGTTCTTTTACAAATTGTGAATAGTTTGGAATTTATGGTCTTCTCTCAATGTATTTATTTATAATTTCTACTGACTTACAATATATTTATCATTAACTTTTTATGTGAATGTGATCGTTGATGGGTCTTTATGGTCTGGACTTATGATTTCATGGGTATGGGTGAGTCCCTGAAGTTTACAGCTGTCTACAATCTATAATCTGGAGCACTCTCTGGGGCAGGGGTCAGAACCTGCGACCTCAAGGTCACATGTGAAAGAACCATTTTGTTTTGTGAAGTTTGTATTCAGTCAAAGAGCCACACTTGAGGACATAGAGGGCCACATGGGGCAATGAAAGAGTAAGTGATCTGTCTACCATTAGTTTGTATGTATCATAGGAGGGACTTGAACATGAGTCTTCCTTCCTACATTTTTTTCCCATAGTGACAAATAAAACAAGTCTGATTCCTCTTATAAATATGTCTATCCGTTAGAGACATGTTTGACACTAATAAGATAGTAAGGAAATTTTATTGCAGCAGATTTCAGAGAAATTGAACACATTGGCCAAAGTCAGTTCAAACCCCTCCCCTCCCTTAGGAAGGAAGAGCGCTGAGTACAGAAGAAAGATGAGGTATACACCATTAGTTCAAGACATATCCTGCTACCAGGAGATGGATTGGCCCCTTCTCCATTAGGTCACCATCTTTTCTACATGCCTATTACATATCTCCTTGACATGTTTCCTCCCCCCACATATGAATTGTGCCTAATTTTGTGCTATATCTCCCCCGCTGGATGGAGAAGTTAATATGCAAATAGCTTATTAAGCAAGTGCAAAGAAGAAAAGCTTTCTATCAGTTATTCCTGATCATATTCCCTGACTGGTTCAGGCTGGTTTTAGATTTTATTAAGAACTTTGTGATTTTCTGAAGGTCATTAACTATCTCTTGATTGGTTGATGCATCTAAATCTGCTAGCTTTCTTACTATCTGACTTACTCCCAACGACTTCAGCAGCTAGAAACTCTGTTGAAACAGCTCTTTGCTTCTGTCTCTCACATATCTTTCTTCATTTTCCTGGAAGTCACAGTGCTGACCTGTCAGCAGAAAGCAAATTGTGTCCCTTGGGTCAGTCCAGTAGGGTTGATTTTTTTCCCCTCAAAGTGTGGTTTCTGAGCCAAGAAAGGAATCCACACTTGCCATACAGTTGACCAAAATTGTTTATTGGCAAAGTTACTTGAGGGGAATGTATACACTTCACCCAAGCTTTGGCCTCCAGATTCTTGAATGCACTGGGGTCCTTGGGAGCAAAGCAATTGCTTTAAGTAGGGGGCTGGCATGATGGGTCACTAACTTTAACAGGGGTAATAGTTTTTAGTACTGCAGTTCAGTAGCCACTTTGGGGGACTTTTCTCTGCCTTTGATAGGTAGATCAGAAACCCATGTTTGGTAAGCTGTCTCTCAGTCTACCAGTTTTGTATGGGTTCTAAAAACATGAGTTAAAAAAGTGATAGTTCTCAGCTAATCGCCTCTTTCCTATTACAGTCCTAATCCTAGGGGAGCATTCAGGAGAGTTTTAATAAAGGGCCAAGCCTTACAGAATTCTCCAATGGGGCCTCTCAGATAAGGGCAATCATGTCATGCACAAGTTAATCAGGGCATAAAGTACATTCAGGTTAGGTGAGACGTTCTAATCAAGCACCATGTGCCTTGGGGTGGAGGTCTTGTCTGGAGCAGATATGAGACAAAGAATAAGAAAGGAGCAAGTCTAGAAATGGTAAGGCAAGGGGTAAGGCCCATGAGTTGGAGAATATACTGAATCTGGAAAGTGGGACAGTCTGTTGAAAATATGTGACAAAGGACAGCAATGGCCTGTCCCCTGGAATTCTACATTTATAAGGACAGGACTTTTTCTCTTTTGACTCTGCATCAGTTCTGAGTGGCACCCAGGGGCCAGTGGTAGGCAAGTTCACTGCCATCACTTGAACCCTGTGAGTTGTTCCTCACCATCTCAGCAATTTGGGGCTGTTGTTCCCTCCAGGAGCTCCAAGAAACCCAGCCTCACTTCTGCATTTCTGCAGCGCTCCAAGGTTACATCAGTCTGATCCCCTGCTCCAGACCTTCAGTTTTTCTGGATGGGGAATGAACAGCCCACCTTGCCCAGGGCAAAATATATTCTGTACTTGTCTAAGACTGACTAAAAACTTCCTGGCATGCCTAGCTTCCTTCAAATCTCAGAGAATCTCTTCCCTTCTACAACCAGCCTTTCTGGTACCCTTTAATATTAGTGCCTCACTTCTGCAATTCTGCAGGGTCACCCCAATCTGATCCCCTGCCCTAGAACTTGGGTTCTTACTAGGAGGGGAATAAACAGCCCACCCTGCAAAGGGCAAAATGTATCCTGTACCTGCCTAAGATTGACTAAAAAAACCTTCCAAAAAGCCTCCTGGCCTTCCTAGCTTCCTTTGAGTCCCAGAGAATGTCTTCCCTCATCTTTCCTGACACCCTTTAATCCTCGTGCCTTCCCTCTGTTGGTTAGTTCCAATTAATCTTGAATATAGCATGTTTGTACCTACTTGTGGGTGTCTTCACCATTAGACTGAGTTCCTTGAATGCAGGGATTGTCTTTTGCCTTTCTCTGTATCCTCAGCACTTAGCATAGTTCCTGACACATAGCAGGACCTTAATAAATGATTATTGACTTATGGAAAGAAAAAGTACTTATTAAGCAATTACTATATAATCTTCAGTTCTGCAAAGTCAAAACTCTCTGCTGTCTCCATTCAGAAGTGTGAAGATGTTGGAGCAGGGATTTCCCAACGACCACTTGTGGAAGCAAGAGATAATTCTTCCCAGGCTTCTAGACAACAAACTGAGGACCTGAGGTGAGCTAGGGACTTTCCCATAAAAAGTATGTCAGAGGACAGTGACCACCAACATTTGCCTCTTTCTTCATTGTGGTCATCAGGAAAGTAATCAAATCAAACCAAACATTTTGTGGGGCCTGAGATTTTCTTCCCTTTGAGGGCATTCTTTCGCTTCCTCCTCTTCCTCTCTCTGTCTCTCTCTGTCTCTCTGTCTCTCTCTGTCTCTGTCTCTCTTTGTCTCTCTCTCTCTCTGTCTCTCTCTCTTTTCTGGAACTCTCCATGGTTGTTACCTTTTATGCTAGAAATGTCCATCCTTCATGCAATCTTCTTACAGCTGCCTGCTTGTGACAACAGAACTGGAAAACTAACCAGAGTAACAACCTACCCTGATCCCTCCCTGTATGATGCCCATGATGCTGGTCTATTAGTTGTGCGGGGCCTTCTGTCTTAGTATATACATATATGTAGATATACATATATTGCTTCCATTCCTATTTATTTCTTTGCACCTCAAGCTTTCCCTTGTGCAAATTAAAATGTGCCAAGGAAGGACTTCTTACTTTTAGCATCACTCTTTGACTTTGGTCTCTGTGCCAACTTCCTAAGTCTGCCGAGGTGATCCAGTGGACTGGGACACTTTCATTCACAGTGAGAGGAGAAAATCATCTTTCTCTCATTGGGAAAAGTCATTGCTGGGGTTACTGTCTTCTGAGTGAATAATAAATAACACAAGGTCTATGCCTGCTCAGGGCCTAAGGATGATGTCATGCCCTTAGAGGCCAGACTCAGGGTTAGCCCAAGACAACTGAGAAATTGTCAGTGTCTTCATTGGCTTCTCTTGCTGTGCCTCCAACCATCACTTTTAGTACATCCTAATAGACTTTTCAGGTTTCCAGTTATTCCAGGCTACCTAGCATAGCAGTCCTCCCCTCCTTCCCCCCTTCCCATGGGTCTACATTCTCTGAGCAGATGTTTCTACACAGAGGGAGCCTTCCTTATATCCCTGACATTTCCTCATGTAGATAATTCAGCCATACTTCTATCCTTCTCACCCTGACGTCTCTTCTCCTAAGGGACATTATTGAGTCAGAGGAAGTGGTCTGACCAGAAAACCCTCCCTAGTGGGGGATGAAGTAATCACAGATTTTGACTCACATAGGCAGCAGGGGCACAAGAGGAACAGAAACCAAACATGCCTCAGGTTAGGACAGTGATTCTCCAAGTGGGATCCAGGCACCACATCACTAAAAGTTTTTTCAGTGAAGATAATAGGATTAATGTTAAAAAAGCCAACAGGAAAGATGGTATTGTGAAATTGAGATAGAAATGGTGAATATGATTAAATCTTGCAAAAAAAAGATCAAGGAGGATGAGACTTGAGATAAGGTGATTGATTGGTCATTGGTCACCTTGGGGTAGTAGAGAGGCAAAGGTAAAAAAATGTCTTCCAAGAGAGTGAATGGATGATGAGGAATTAAGTGTAGATAGTTCTCTCAGGAAGTTTGGTGTTTAAGGGGAGGAAGAAGACACTGAGGTATCTTGAGGGGGGTTGAAAAATTAAGGGCAGGTTTTTAAGGTATAGGAGAGCTAAGCATCTTATAACCAGAAGGGAAGGACAAGATTAATGGTGCAAGAAAGCCAGTGAAGATGATGAGCAATGAACAATGCAAGAGAGAGGATATTAATGGACAAGGACTGAGAGAGGTATAAGAATCATAGCAACAGCATAATCAGGCTATATATATATATATATAATATAATATCATATTAATAATATATATTATTATATATATAATCAGGTTTGTGTATATATATGTACATATATATGTATACAAACAAGCAAGTTATATACAGGATGAATAGGAAATAATTAAGAGAAGGAAGGCAATAGAATTAGAAGTTTTTCAGAAAGGTTTCCTATAGGAGATGGAATTTTCCTTGGAACTTATAGGAATCCACGGAAGCCGGGAGGTGCAGCTGAAGAAGGAGAACATCCCAGGTATATGGGACAGTTGGAAAAAAAATGCCTAGAGCTGAGAGATAGTGTTTTGTCTATAGAATATCAAAGAGAGCAGTCAGTGTCAGTGGGGGGAAAAAGAGCACGTGTCAAGGAACAAGGTTCGAGAAGACTGGAAAAGCAGAAGGGGCAAAGTTATAAAGGGCTTTGAATGCCAAACAGGATTTTTTTTTTGTGGTTGTATCCAACTCTTCATGATACTTTGCATTTCTTTCTGCAGCTCATTTTTTACAGTGGAGGAAACTGTAAGCTTAAAGGTTAACTTATTTGCCCAGAGTCACACAGTTAGGTCAATGCCTAAGGCCATATTTGAACTCATGTCAATGATCTTACAGATTCCAGGCCCCAGTACTTTATCCACTGCACCACCTAGCAACCCCCTTTTGCATTTGCTGCTGAAGGCAATAGGGAGTCCCTGGAGTTTACCGAAGACATACACTTTAGGAAAATCTCTTTGGTGGAAGCATGGAGGACAGGTTGGATTGAAGAGAGACCTAAGGCAGACAGACGCATCAATAGGATATTGCAAAGGTCCAGGAGTGAGGAAATGAGGGCCCACACTAGGGGGGGTGACAATACTGGAAGAGAGAAGGAGGGATAGTGGAGAGATGTTATGAAGATGAAATTGTTCTTGGTTCTCCCTTCCTGGACCAAAGAGACTCCATGACAGCTTTTTTAGCATTTGGAGAAGATTATAATGTTCCCTTGAGCCTTTTCTGCTCTAAAAGAAACATTCTCCCTTCCTTCAAGTGATTCTCATTTGACAGAAACTTGAGACCCTTCACACAACCCTTCTGGTTGCCCCCTCTGAACACTCTCTAACTTGTCAATGTCCTCCCTAAAATACAATACTCTGCATGTGTTCTGAGCAGGGCAGAGTACACTGGGCTATTACCTCCTTTTCCTGGATACTGTTCCTCTCTTAATGCAACATAAAACCATATAATCTTTTTTTTGGATGTCATATTACATTTTTTACTTATTTCTAATTTGCACTCATCCAAATGTTCTGGTATTTTTCATATAAACCACTGTCTAGTAATGCTTCCCTTATTTTCTACTTAGAAAACTGATTTTTGAAGGATTTGCCTTTTAGTCCTATCATTTTGAACTGATTCAATTCAGCCCAGTGTTCTGGTTGTCACTGTAGAAATTCTTTTCTTGACTCCATTCACTTCACTCTGCATCAGTTGATCCAAATCTCCTAAGGTTTCTTGGAAAATATAGCCTCTTTATCATTTTTTAATACAATTGTATTCTGTCACATTTATAAACAGTAATATGTTCAGTCATTCTCCAATCAATGGGTACTTTCTAGGATTCCCATTCCTTGCCACCTCAAAAAGAGCTCTAAACATTTTTGACGTACTTAGAGTTTGTTTTACTTGGAACTGGGCTTTCTCTTATTCTGTATTTTTTTCTCATTTTTCTTTCTCACTTCTCTCTTTACCTTACAACCTTGTTGAGTAAAGTGTTTTTCTGCACTCAACCGTGTGTATACCTTTTCTTCCATCCTTTGAATATGAGTGAGATTTAAGTATCCGCCATTCTCCTGACCCTTTCCTCCCAGCTTCTGTAGACTTCTATATGCACATTTTGATTATATGAGATAATTTTGCCTAACCTTCCTCTCCCTTCCCTCCTCTGGTATAGTCCTCTCCCCTTCCTTTTTAGATTCTTCTTTTAAGACAATCAAGAGATAGTGGAAACATTCTCAGTCTTTTTGTTTAATTAGACTCTTGACCCTCCATGATGACAGAATTCAGAGGCATCACATATATTATCTCCCTATAATAGAATGTAATCCATTTAGCCTTTTTTAGTACTTTATCATTGTTCATTCATATTCACCTTTTTATATTTTATCTTATATTTTTTATTTTATTTTATATTTTATATTATATATAATATTATGTTCTTAACTCCTATGTTTGCACTTTAAAGTTTCTTCACAGCACAGATCTTTTCATTAGGAATTCTTGGAAATTGTTTATTATTTTGAAGTCTTTCTTTTCCATGTAGGATTATACTCAATTTTGCTGCGTAAGGTATTCTTGGTCATAGACCCATACATATCCTTTGTTTTTTAAAGTATTGTGTTCTAAGCTCTCTCTCCTCATTTATGAAGATGACTTCTAAATTGTGTGTGATTATGACTGATTCTTTGCCTCTTTACTTCTTTATTTCTGACTGCTTTCAGCATTTTTTTTGACCTGGACATTCTGGATTTTGACTATAATGTTCCTGAGAGTTTTCATGTTGAGATATGTTTTAGGAGGTAACCAACAATTCTGTTCATTTTCACTTTTACCCTCTGGTTCCAAGATATCTTTGCAATTTCATTTTGAAAATTTATTGAATTGTGGATGACTTGGTTTTTGTAGTTTGTGATGCTCAGGTGGTCAAATGATTCTTGCATATTTTTCTCCTACGTCTGCTTTTGAGGTCAGTTGTTATTTTCTAGGAAATACCTCATATTTTTTCTATTTATGATTCCAAATACATATATATATATACATACATTCATACATACATTCATATTCTCGCTCTCTCTCTACACACACACACACACACACACACACACACACACACACATACATACACATACATAAGCACACAAACCTATTTCCAGTAAAACTTATAGCTTGGGTTCTACCCAGGCAACAATGGAGCACTTTATTTTCTAGCAGATTTTCTAAATGTAGAGTTGTGTAATCTTTTGGTTCCAGCTGTGTGGAGTGCTGAGCCAGGAAACCTAGTAATCCACTGCCAGAGGAAGGAAGGAGAAAGAAGGGGGCCTTCAGTGGGAAATGAGTCAGTGAAAGAGGTAGGAGAGGAGACTGAGGTAGATTGCAAATTCTCACAACCTCTTTTAGAAGAGTTTTCTGTCTTCTGGAGTGGACTGTGCTGGGCTTGTTGGGACGGGTGTGCGCTGCTATTTTCTGAGTCTGTGCTGCTTGAGATCCACTTCCAGCATCGCCTGCCTGTCATGGGACTGTGGATGTCCCAGCCTGTCACCACCACCAGCTCTGTGCTGCTGTGGGTAACCCTGTTGTGTCTAGGTGAGTCTGAGCTTAATGCGGCAGAAAATAGGGATGCAAAGACCAAGGCAAATTCTAGCTCAGGAATCATTTGGGGGCCTAACATGGGAGGATAGCACAAGTGGGGAAGATGGAAATAAGGGAGAGGGGGACTAGGAAGGGTCTAAACATGACCAGTTCCTTAAGATCTGGACAAAGGGCAGATGTTAAAGTTTCTGAGTCAGTCCCGTGCCAACAATACTGATTCTCACAGCAAATTCTTCTCTGGGTGTCTTCCCCCCATCAGACACCTGAGAATTTTTCTTTCTCCCTCCTATTGTGGCCTTCTTTTGAGAACCTGCCCCTCTCTATGATATAAATGGCTCATAACAACTCAGTGGCAGATAAACATCTCCAGGATGTTTCTATTTTAATAACCACAGTGGAATGAAATTGCTTCAATCAAAAGATGGATGAGGGTACTTCTCCTTCTGTGACTAAAATCACAAAAAGTTTGCCGTTCTTTGCTGCCTCTCCCATGTCTAAACCTGGCTTTCCTGGTTGGAGGAAGGAACAGTAGATGGTGAGGCTTGAAGAGTTACTTCCTTCCTATAGAAACTGTCTGGAATGGAGGGTGGTGGTGATGTCAGAGGGGTACACAGGCTATCCCAAATACATGTTAGTGTAGTTTTAAGCTCTAAGCTGGGGCCCTTGGATCAAAGATTTAGAGTTGGAAGAAATCTTAATGGTCACTTGCATCCCTCCCTTTTTTCTCCCATTTTTTAAATGGAAAAAAAAAAACAACCCAAGGCCAAAGAAGGCAAATGATTTGCCCAAGGTCTCAAAGGTAGCAGAGCCATCACTTGATTCCGAACTCACACCATTGCTCTGATTTTGGTGCAATTTCCTCTTCTTTCATCCTTTTAGGGGGTGTCATCTCCAGATCCAATTTTAAGTTTAGATGAGATATACTGAGTGTGGATCTCCTTCCTAACCAAGATCAAAATGCACTCTAGAGGCTCCAGGTCTGCCCATAGTGGGTCATGGCAAACAGTCCTCTCCACTCCCCCAAATGTCATGCTTGTGTCTGGACAGATTTCTGGATGTCCAGAGCTCTATCAAGTCCAGGCACCCTTTGGTTCACCTCCGTGCCCTGGGGACTCCATGAACTCTGGACCTATTTCAGTAATAGGCCTGAAGCAGAGAAAACCCCAGACCTGATCCTGGGCAGTGCTTGCTTGTGAAAATGAGGGAGAGCAAAGGCTAGAATAGAACTGTAGAGCCAAAGAGAACCCGAGATGGCATCTAGTCTAGCTGTCCTATTTTATAGTTGAGGCTCAGGCCCTGGGATGGCTCAATGTCCAGCCCAAGGTCCCAGTTAGTAAATGACATAAAAGTGTTCCAGAAACACTTGGTAAATGAAGGGACTTTCTGGAGATCACATGGCCATGTCTCCTGACTTTCAGACCAGTTCCTCTGTCCAAGACACTGGAATGACTGTACTTCTTCCATTTTCAATCCATTACTGGGGAGATGCTTTCCCCATAGCTCTGTCTTTCTGCCTGCATGGGGGGCAAAGTTCTGATTTTCCTGCACCTCCCCTCTGCACAGTCTCTGAACATCTGAACATCCCTAACGTTGTTCCCTCATTCAGGCAAGGATCCAGTTCTGCCTCTGTGCTAATAACAAGAGCTAATGTTCAATGGCACTTTAAGGTTTGTAAGGTTTTAAAGGGCTTTAAACGGACTGTCTCATTTGATCTTCACAATGTTGTGATGTAGGTATTGTTATTGACTCCATATTATAGATGAGGAAATTGAGGCAGACAGTGTTAAGAGACTTGCCCAGAATCACATAGTTAGCAAGTGTCTGAAGTCTAGTTCTGAACTCAGATCAGCCTGCCTAGGCCCAGTGCTCTATCTACTGCTCCACTTGGTTAAATCATGAGTACTCACAAATCCACAGCGAAACATATAGCCTCCATGTTCTTTCCTAGTTCTTAAGAAGCATAGCCAATAATATGGAAATATATTTTGCATGATTTCACATGTATAATTGATATCACATTTCTTGCCTTCTTAAAGAGTAACTGAGAGGAAGAGAAGATGGAGAGACTTTGGAGCTCAAACTTTAAGAAAAAGAAAGAATGTTGAAAAATAAGTAAATAGCAAATAAAAAAGACAAACAGAAAAAAAAAGAAAAAGCATAACCAGAGATAGCCAGTTCCCCAGGGACTCTCCGTTCTTCTTCCTCTTTATGATCACTCTTAGGTTAAATTCTACTCTTAAGAAAGGATCTAATTCAATAAACTCACTGACACTGAGATGGAAAAATGCTTGCATTTTTAAAGGGAACGAAACATTAAGCCACAGGAAGGTCTCCAAGGATGGCATTTCACATGTCACTGAGCAGGCAATAGATTATTTTCTTATTTGTCTGAGGGGAGGGGACTTCCAGTGCCCCTGGAATCCTCTGACTCCAGGCAGCTTTGAGGAATGTTGGGGAAAGTCTGCATAACAGGCTCCTCTGGATCCCTAGCCTGGCCCATGCTGGAGCTGCCCAGCCCCTGGATTCCCTGAACTGCTCTAATCCCTGCTTTCTGGTCTCTTGCAGCTCCAGCCATCAGGAGTAATGGTAAGTTCTGTATTCAGTTTTGGCCTCTCTCTCTTTGTTTTTAACAACCCCCTTCTCCTCCTCCCTTCCTGAACATCCATATTGGTGCAGTATAGAACACATCAGTACATCCAGGACAGTAGCTCCCATCCTAACTGGATTCTTGAACCTGTATGATTAAGGAGAGAGTGAGACTTTAGGGCCAGTACTGCAGCAACTTTCACTGAGATAACTCTTTTCTCCCAGTACCTTCCAACCAAAGCTGTTTGCTCCCCTTTCTAGTTCTAGATACTGAACCCTCTTCCTCAGGAGCCTGTTGTTTGTAGGTCTTTCAATCATTCCCCACTCTCCTTCTTTAATGTGTCCCAATTTTACAAAAGGGGAACAAGGCAAATAAGGCTAAGTGACTCACTCATGGAAACACTGAGCCTGTATTTGAACTCAGATCTTCCTGATTCCAGGCCCATTGCTCTATCGAATGTGCCACCTAGCTACTCAGGAAATTTGTTTTTCCATCACAGAGTCACAGTATGCATATACCCTCTAAAAAAAGCTAGTCTTCTCAGGTGTGTCTCCATGTTTCTTTGTGTTTGAACAAATTATTATTCAATTGTATGACTCTTTCTGACACCATTTGGGGTTTTCTTGGCAAAGACACTAGACTGGCTTGCCATTTCCTTCTCCAGCTCACTTTACAGATGAGGAAACTGAGGCTAACAGAGTTATGAAGCTTTCTCAAGGGGTCACACAGCCAGTAAGTGTCTCAGGCCAGATTTGAACTCAGGTCTTCCTGACATCAAGTCTGGGGCTCTATCCACTGCCCCACCTAGCCATCCGGGGTTTCAGCAGGTCTTGTGTGTATACCTCCATTCCTTCTGTAACTCTGGGCTTGTGTGTATTTTACTACCTGCTCAATGAAAAGTCTGCTATCTACTACCCATTTGACCTTGTTATTTAACTGCTCCAAGCCTCAGTTTTCTCCTCTGTGAAATGAGCCAGTTGGACTCACTAGATAATCTCTATGGTCCTTTTCAGCTCTTAAGATTTAAATATTATGATTTAGAATCAAATGAGAGAATGTATGTAAAATGCTTAGCACAATACTTGGCACACAGTAGGAACTTAGTTAATGCTTCTTTCCCATTCTCACTCCTCATGTCATGACTGGATTCCTTATGTTTGTAATTGCTCTGAGATTATCAACATAATTGATGAGTCATGGATAAGAGTGGGAGGGGTCATCTAGTCCAGTTGTCTCATTTTGCAGGTAAGGAAACTGAGTCCAAGAAAGGTTAGCTGAGTAGCCCAAGGTCACACAACTAGTAAGTAACTAAACTAGAATTTGATCCCAAGATCCTTGAATTGAAAGCTAGTTTCTCCGGCCCCAAGTGATCTCTAAATGTCTGTATATGCACTGTGCGGGTCATGTCAAATCAAGTCAACAAGTATTTATTAAGTGTCCATGATGTCTCAGAAACTAATGATTGTTGGGGCTACAAAGAAAGGCAAACACAATCCCCTCCCCCAAGGAACTCAGCCTGTGGGTGCTGCTGTCTACACCATGTTGAGTATATGTACTGTGCATTGTACATGTGTCTGGATCTGTTGTGCTTAGATCCTGAGTCTCTGTATTATGTCATTTGGACACATTGGAGGAGGAGAGATTGGGGGCAGAGACTCAGATCCTTTCATGAGGCTAGCAGGCAGTAGGGGCTGGGACGCCTGGCCTTGGAATGGAGGCAAATGTGACTCTCCTTCTTCCTGCAGGAAGAGCATTTCCTCAATAAATGGATCCCTCTCCTTCCCACAGAACAAAACTGATCCCAGAACTTTTCAGGAGTTCCCCTAGATTTTGGAGACTGGTCTTTCATATCATTCACTCTGCCTTTCCCTAAGATGGGTTCCCTCTGAGAAAAGGATGAGAGCTCTGGGGGTTTTCTGGTTTTTGGCTATTGTTCTTGTGTTTGTTTTTTTGTTTTTTACCAATCAAATGGGACCCAGGGAATCCCTGGGGAGCTGTCCACCCTTCTGGAAAAGGCCCTGTAGCCTCATGCCTCAGGGTGGCATCAATGTGTGAGAAAACTGCCACCAGCACTTGACCCAGCTCTGACCTTTTGTCTCCTCCACAGCCCTCTAAACATGCTCCATTCTGTTCTCTCTGCCTGTGTCTGGTGTCCTCCCCTCACATCTGGAATCTGATGCCTCCCTGGGGACTCCTTTTCTTCATTCCCCTCTCCTCTACCCAGCAGGTCCCCCAAGATCACTACTGACCCTGGAGCCCCCATGGTTCAATGTGCTCCGAGGGGACAATGTGACTTTGACTTGTGAAGGGTTCCAGACCCCTGGACAGGAATCCATTGAATGGCTCCACAATGGGTCAGCTCTCCCCTTCCACCAGGACTCCTACTTCATCCCAGCTGTCAACATGGAGGATGGTGGGGAATACCAGTGTCGGACACAACACACAGCCCTCAGCAGCCCTGTGAAGCTACAGGTGTCTAGTGGTAAGTGAAGTAAGGAGCCTGGGGTAAGATGGAGGGGGAGGGGAGAGTTGAAATCTGCTTGGAGTACAGCCTGGAAAGGGACATATCCTGCTTATCCGCAGAACTAATGTGTCAACGCGAGTGGATGGGAGAGTTCCTGAGAAATTCATAAGTTATTTTAATTCTCCTTTTCACTACTGCCCTTACTGAGTAATAAGTTTAGCTTGTCTTGTTCTAAGTTTTTCTCACTGACTCTATTTTCACTGCTCATTTCTGCCAGGACATTTCCTGAACTCCCTCCCCCACCTGCAAGTGCCCAGGAGACAAGGGGCCTACATTTAATCAATCAAAAAGTACTTATTAAAGGCCTCCCATGTACTAAGCACTGGAAATACAAATATAGAGAATGAAACAGTCCCACGTCACAAATAGCTTAAAAGCGGGGAGATAATAAGTGTATGTAATGTATATTTACACATACATATATTATTTATATTATATATGTATACACACACATACACACACACACACACAACATACTGAACAATTTACAAGTACAAATAAAGACAGGGTATTTTGGAAGGAAGGTTACTAGCAATTAAGAGGACCAGGAAAGACTTCAAGCACTCATATACTGCCTGAGCTGTGTCTTATATAGAGAGGGACTGTATGAGGGGGAGGTAAGGAGGGGCTGCATTCCAGGCATAGGCAATATGACTCAGCGTAGAAAGGGACAGTAGAAAAGCCTGGAGTGGGGAATGGAAGGTAGCATGAGAGGAAGAGAGGGAAGGACTGGATGCTGAAATCCAAGGGAGGGAAGAGTCATGTCCAATGAGGCTGGCTAAATTGTAAAGGCCTTTCAAAGCTAACAAAGGAATTTGCATTTTTTTTTCCTAGAGGCAATGGGGAGCCACTGGAGTTGGTTGAGCAGTATAGTCCCATGGTCAGTTCACCATGCTCTACTAGCATGCCCTGTGAGATGAGGATTGGGGCCCCAGATTACAAATGATCTCACACTATCTAAAATGTTTAGGCCCCTGCCTAGTTCTTTAGTTCCTCCCAAGTTGCCTCCATATTTGTCTTACTGAACGTTCTCCCCATTTCTTGGGTTCTTATGTGTGGTGAATGGTTATTTAAGGAGAACTAGTACCTCTGGTGTGGGGGTTTGCTACATACATCTCTGGGCTGCTCATCTACCTTTAGGGTCTACCTGACTTCCCCTCTCCCTCTTGGCAGATGGGCTAATGAGATTGAGGGTAACCAACTAGCCATAAACCCATTCACAAGGTAGCGGGGTATCTACCCCAAGCATGTGAAGACTTCTGCCAGTAGAGAGGGCAGATAAGAACATCTTATTCCAATGGCCATGGGCTGAAGCAGGCACTGTGGCATGCTTAGAGCTTGGTCAGACAGCCAAGATGCCAGGGTCATTCACTTCATCCTGGGCCTTGGCCAGTCATCCTAATGTTTGTCTTACCACTGGATTTTAATGACTCTGGAAGAGTAAATCTGATGAGTGTGTAACTGCCCCTCTCTTAACTCCAGTACACCCTTGAGTCAAGACATCAGGGACAAACAGCAAGGGGCATTCCCCTGCCCTCAATTCAGCAGTTGGAATCATTGCTCAGAATGAAGGTTTGCTTTTCTTTCTCTTTGGAGGTGGCAGGAAGTCTTAGATGACCCAAGGCTCTAGGTCCAACTGAAATGTCCTGAGCCAGTGGCCTCTGTGTTTGTCTTTCAGATTGGCTGCTACTCCAAGTAGAGAGATTAGAATTCATGGAAGGTGACATGATGATCCTGAGGTGCCATACTTGGAGAAACAAACCACTGCACAAAGTCACATACTACCAGAATGACATTGCCTTAAAGTATGAATATCAGAGTTTCAACTATGTTGTCTCTAAAGTCAACTATACTCACAGTGGATCTTACTTCTGTACAGGGATCATGGAGCATACTCCCCATGTGTCTGCAACTGTGGTTATCACTGTCCAAGGTAAGGAGACTGGCCAAGGCAGTGAGAAAAAAACACAGACATCTAGGACTGAGCTTATGTAGTTCTTAAGGGGTGGACAAGGAAATGCTAGAAAGAGAAAATAGAAATAATTGACATTTAAGTAGCAGTTTTAGGTTATGAAGTATATTTCATATGCGTTTCATTTGATCTCCACAAAAAACCTACAGGCATTATTATTACTGTTATTGTTATTTAGAGGTAATAAATTGAGGCTCAGGCAGATGTGACATCTCTATAATAAGATAGCAGCAGGACCTGAATGTGGGTCTCCCTTATTCCAAGCCCAGCACCCCACCTACTGTGCCATGCCACCTCTCTCAGTAATTCCAGTTGAAGCAAAGAGCCTTGGAGAGTCATGGCAGTCCACTAAGCTGAGATCAGGTCAGATGGGTGGGGATTTTAGCAGTCATAACCTGAGGTTCAATTCCACTATGTTTACCTCCTTTGGGGACTCCAGCTCCCATGTGATTAGCTTTAAGAAGATAGCTTTTCAATGACTCTTAACATTACTCTAGAATATCAAAGGAACCCCCTAGTTGTGGGAGATGATTATTCGGATATTTATAAAGTAATCCTTGAACCCCACGTCCTATATGTGATCCTGTGAGGCTAGCAGCCTTCCCAGGGGAATGAGGAGCCCTGCAGTTAACCAGCCCATTCACTGCCAAGCTTCAGTGTTGAATTACTCTAACCATACACAGACTCCACTCCTACTTCGAAGCTGATGAACAGGGCTGAAAAATAATACCCAAACTTTCCTGATTTCCTCTTGCTTATCCCAGATATTAGTGTTCTCACCTGTTCAAAAAATAATTTTATTATATAATAATTATAATAATATGATAATTAGGATATATAGCATAATGAGTAAGATAACAATTTTATTTATGTATAATATGGCTATAAGTACCCCATCCCCCATCTCTAGTCACAAAAATATGAAGTTTTGCAGGGTTCTTAGTAGTGATATGTAGCAAGGTACCAGAAAACAACACTCTGAGGCCATTTTTGTCTTCAGTAAGTATGTTTCTCTGAGTCTGATTTCTCTCAGGTCTTCTCAAAACTGTCCATGTTTCTCCTTTTCACAAATAAAATTGTCCAAATCCAAAAGGGGAACATACCTTGCCTGTACTTATTTGTATGTGCAAAATCTCCTTTATAGACAGTAAGCCCTTTAAAGGTAAGTCTTTCATTTGTATCTGTGCTTCCCTCTGTGCCTAATACAGTGCCTGAACCATAGCAGATATTCAATAAATGGCTGTTGATTGATCAAACAAATGACCCTGCCTTTACCACTTCACAAATAAAACTCTTCCAGACCATCAGATGGGATATACCTGAGCTTCTCTCCTATCTCCCTCATCATTCAAACTATCCTCCTTACCTGACTTAGAGAAAATGATCCAATACCTCCTTTCCCAAATTAACCCCATCACCTGTGCTCTTAATCATTTCTCCTGGAGATATTACTCACTCATCATTTCTCTTGTATCTTTAATATCTCTTTCTATCAGATCTTTTTCTTCAGCCTGCAAACAAGCTGATCCTGCCTGCCTTAAAATATTATTCCCTAGAGAGTGCTACTCACTTAAGCTACAATCCTATCACTTTCCTTTCACCACCAACCTTCTCAGAAAAGTCATCCATACTCCCTGTACCTTTTTTTCCTCACAGCACACAGCACATTCATACCTCAACCTCTCTCCAGTCCGACTTCTGACCACAAAAATCCAGTGAAATGACTTTCTTAAAGTTCTCCAGCAGCTCTCATGACTTAAATCCAGTCCCCTTTTCTGAGTCCTCTTCCTTCTTCATTTGTCTGCAGCATTTGTCAGTATTTACCATCCGTTGTCTTGCTTGAAACTTTCCTTATTTTTAACTTCCAGGAGATGCCACAGTTATGGTGCTCCTCCTGCTTCTGATCATTTCGGCCCTGCCTCTTTCTTTTGGCCTGCTTCCTCTTTCCAACCCCCAGATGAAGATGATCCTCTAGGATTTTTTTCTTCTTTCTTCTCTTCTTTCATTCTCAAAGAATGGCAACTTACCAACTCTCAAGACGTTAATTAAAATCTCTATGTAGATGACAATGAAGTTCAATGGAGAAAACACTGGGGGTGGTCCAAGGACCAAAATTCTGTTCCCTTGAGACCCTAAATCTCCTCTCTTTTATGGGAGCTTGTCCCTTTGACAATCCCTTCTCTCTCTGTAATTTTAAAAAATATTTCCAACCCATAGGCTCCCTCTCTGCTGATGTCTTCTGACCCCTAAAAATTCCTTTAGCTCTACCATCCCTAACAAGCTATTCTACATCTCTCTGCTCTTTCACAGTCAAAATCTTAGGGGGAAAAATGTTAACCATCTCCCTCCTCTTCTTTGTAGAAGTATGAAGATCCACGGGTATGGGTATGGAACATTGTATATGATGTGAGATGTGTTTGATGTACTGTTTGCTTCTACTGATTTCTTTCTCTTCTCTTTCTTTTTAAATGAAAGTTCATTGTTATAAGGGATCCTTTGCAGATATGGTGGAAGGGATACAAGCAGAAAACAAGGGAAAGTTAAAAACCAAAGAGACTAAAAGTATTTTTTGTTTTTTAAAGACAAAGCTGTCTACCTTTGGTCATACTTTCTCATGTCACATTCGCTTCTCAAACATTTATTTGCAGGTTCACTTCTGCCCCATCATTTGACTAAAATTGCTCTCTCCAAAGTTACCAATGATCTAACATAATACCATGCAATGAGTTAGCATGGTACCATTTGATGAGCATTGGCTTCAGAGTGTTGAAAAGCTGATGGATGTTCCATGGATGTTGACCATCTCTATTGCCTTGAGCAAGTGATGTAACCTCCTCTGGGCCTCTGTTTTCTCATTTGTGAAATAGTATTGGATTAGATGGTTTCTCAGGCTCCTTCTAGAGCTCAGTCCTCATCCTTCTTGACCTCTCTGTAGCAATGCATACTATTGCCCATACCATCCTTTTGACTACTTTCTCACATCTGGTTTTTTATAACATTTTTCTTTCTTGGTTATCTTCCTCCTTGCTAACAGATGTTTCTGAGTATCCATGTTGAGCCCCTGATGTTTGAGTGCATCCGAGAGCTCTGTCCTGTGCCCTCTTCTTTTCTCTCTCAACATTCTCTATCTCCATGATCTCATCAGCTCCCACAGGTTCATTTTGTGCAAATGTATCCTAAATCTACTCTTTCCTCAGGTTGAGGTTCCACATCTCCAGCTGCCTGTTAGATGGCTCTACCTGGATGTGTCATTAGCATCTCAAATTCCACTGAACTCACTCATTTTGTCCCCTAAACTCATCCCTCCTCCTATTTTTCCTACTTCTCTCAAGAGCGTTACTTGGATTTCTGAGGTCATCCTGGACTCTTTACTCTCCTCTCTCACCTCCTAAATCCAACCAGTTCTCTGGTCTTACTGATTCTAACTCCACACTTGTCCCTTTTTCACTCACATGACTGCACCATCCTAGTTCAGGGGCTCCTAACTCCTCACCTACTATACTATTGCAATAGCCTCCTAATTGGTATCCATGCCTCCAGTCTTCCGTCTCTCCCATTCACCTTCCACATAGAGGCCAAACTGATCTTCCTAAAACCATAGGTCTGACCATGTCAGTCCACAGCTGGTTCCCTCTTAACCTATAAAAACAAGAATAAAATGGAAACTTCCCTGCTTGGCATTTAAAGTCCTTCCTATCAGACTTCAAACTATCTTTATAGACTGACTTCATGTTGCCCCTCCTCATGGACTCTCTAGCCAAAGTGGCCTACTTGCTATTCCCTATACACAATAGCCAGCTCTCACCTCCATGGTTTTGGACCAGTTGTCCCCCATGCCTGAAACATTCTCCCCATTACCTTTGTGCCTTGGATCCTCTGTCTCATCAAGACTGGCCTCAGATGCCACCTCCCACAGGAGGACTCTTCTGACTGCCCTAATTGTTGCTGCTCACCTCACCCCAATTACTTTGTATACATTTTGTATTTTCTTACCTATGTATACAAGTTGTTTCCTCCAATACAATGTAAGCTCTTCTAGGGCAGGCAGGATTGTTTCATTTATACCTTTGTACCCCCAGTGCCTTGCACAGGGTAAGTGCTTAACTAATGCCTCTTACATAGAATTTTAAAATTTAATTTGACAGCAAAGATCCTGTGTTTTGTTCCCCAGAATGTACAGATGGGTTTTATGTTTTGTTTCCCTGAATTTCTGTCTTTTATTTTTTAAAAACTGTGAACTTAATGAACACCCCCAAAATAATGATTTTTCTATAGAAAATAGAACATAAAAAGATTAAATGTGAAAGACTATATCTATGTTGTATACAGTTTGCTTTTTAAAAAAAAGTATGTAAGTAATGCAATGTGTTATTTTAAAAACTATTCGACTTCTTTGTGTTTCCTTCTGAACTTCATTCTGTTCTCCCCTCTGCATTAAAAATGGTCCAATAACCACTTTTCTTTCTTTTCCTCTTTTTTTGACAACACTTGTGATACCTCTCTTTTTTCCCCAAACTCAGCCATAAAAAAAGAAAGACATGATCCTTGTAACAAAGATGTGTAGTCAAGCAAAACAAATCCACACATTTGCCATGTTTGAAAATGCAGTTTCATTCTGCAACCTGAATCCATCTCCCCTCTGTCAGGAGGGATGTAGACATAAGCTCTTTCTATCATATACTATGAAGAAGAAAATATCACGTGGGGCTACAAGATTAAGGTACTTGATTCAGATGTTCTAGTAATAATAATAGTATTATAATCAAATAATAGCAAGAGTAATAATAAAACTATTGTCAATTATTACAAAATTCAATGCATTTATTTCTATTTCTATTTTTTTTTGGTGTCCTATGACTTTTTCACATGGTGTCTGTACTATGACCTTATTAAATTGGAGGTCATCAGGTGAAAGGAGATTGTTTTCATAGCCTTCTACAGTGCCGAGTCAATGCTTTTGACTGAGGGTACCTCACCATCGGAAATTTTTCTTTGTCCTGCCTGGGAGCTTACCATCTCTCCCCATCCCAGTCTAGAGTGACTTGAGACTATACCTTGAGTTGAGACCTCCTGGATTCTTGGTTATTGTTTTTCTTTTAAAACTGAATGCTACTCCAGTCCTTGAAATTGGTTATATGAAAGGGAGCCCATGAGGCTGAGGTGCCATGACTGGCAAAACAAATCCGTCTCTAAAGTCACATTCTAGCAAAATGGCAAAGGAAGGAAATTTTTCCCAACTTTTCTATCAATCAAGTGAACTATAATGACTATAAATGAACTATAATGATTTCTGTTCAGTGACCATAGGAAATAAGGAGAAGTCAAGAGTGGTGAGAATTACTGTCCGAGGTCAGATGTACCCAACCAGGAAAGGGAGAAGGGTGTTGGGCTTTGAGGGAAGGGGACTTTGGAGGATGAATCTGAAAAAGGCTAATGATAGTTTTAAGGTACTAAACCATCATGAATTGCCTTTCTTGTGACCAGCACAATGGCTGAAAGTATCTACCTGATCTGCGTGACTATTTTATTTGTATCTAAGTTCCACAAAGGACTTCTTGGGAGTTGGGGTATAATCATTCATTCAGATGAGGTTGTAAAAGAACAAAAGTTATACCTCTCTCCTCATTTCCCAACTCTGGATTCCTCCTTTGAAAGGAATAACTTCTCCTTCTCATGCAACCCATTTCATTTTTTAGAATCCTGAGGTCTAATGCTCCCTGATTCAACCATGCTGCCAATCATTTTGACCAGCACAACTTCTTTAGTATGAATCCTTGCAACTTACTCCTCATTCCCAGGGTAAATGATCAGGTGTCTGGCCCTTCTGATGACATCCTGAATTCCTGAATCCCTAGAAAGACCAGTAGGAGTTCATCCTTTGATTCTGCAGGCTCAGGTAAAAGCTCTTTCCATCATATAGTGTGAAGAAAAAAATATCACATGGGGCCAGAAGATCTAGGAACTAGATTCAAAAGTTCTAGTAATAATAGTAGTATTATAATCAATAATAACAAGGGTAATTATAAAACTGATGTCAACGATTACAAAATTCAAATGTAGCATAAGTATGGCATAGGTGCAACACCTCACTCATACTGTTTCTCCCTCTCCCTCCCTCTCTCTCTCTCTCTCTCTCTCTCTCTCTCTCTCTCTCTCTCTCTTTCTCTATCTCTCTATCTATCTTTATCTCTCTGTCTCTGTTCCTCTGTCTCTCTGTCTCTATCTCTCTGTCTCTGTCTATCTGTCTGTCTGTCTATCTGTCTCTTTCTCTGTCTTTCTCTTTCTCTCTCTCTCTCCCTCTCTCTTTCTCTGTTCTCTGTTAGGAGCAACCCTCATAGTACCTCTTGGCTGAGACCCTTAGCAACAGGTCACCTTAGGAATCTAATCAGTCTTCTCTCTGAAAATCTCACAGTACCATTCCCAAACCCCAGGCCCAAGGACAGATGCCTACCTCTTCTTTCTTTCTCCTTTAGGAAGCAAGTGTTTCATGGGTATTTGTTGAATTGTTTTGTTGTTCCACTAGAATTCTAATGGTTCTTCCTCCTGTCTCCTACTTTTATACAAATGTAGATCCAAATGCATCCACTTCCTCATCTTCTAAAATCTGGTACTACATCCCTTTCTACCTTGTGATGGGAATTCTGTTTGCCATGGACACTAGTCTGTACTTTACACTTCATAAAAAGGTTAATGGCCCAAAGAAGAACACAAGGCGCCCTTTAACCAGATGGCGTTAGGAACCTGAGGATGACTGATTCATCAGCCTGTGGAATGACTGGGGTCTTGGCATAGCAGTGACCCATTCATCTCTATCTACTTCCTCATCTCCTAGTCTTCATCCTTCTTAGTCCATTCCTGAAGGCATCAG
Source organism: Bettongia penicillata ogilbyi (assembly GCA_023548195.1). Lineage (NCBI taxonomy): Eukaryota > Metazoa > Chordata > Mammalia > Diprotodontia > Potoroidae > Bettongia > Bettongia penicillata. The sequence continues at coordinate 3,875,578 of JAJHZJ010000155.1, read as the reverse complement.
TGGATGACTCCTATCAAGCTTGGGATGAGGACTCTTCCTTATGCCTGACCTCCAGTATCTCTTTGTCTTCAGAAGATAGAGGTGTCTGTGAGCTCCAGGCAAAGTAGTCTGCCCCAACTAGCACCCTTCTCCTGACTGAATTCCTAGGACCTCAGGGCTGCACTGTTACTGACCCTCCCCTAGACACAGAAGAACTCTGGAGATGTATAAAACGATTTTAGTATTTTAATAAACAAATAACTTCTAGGACAGTAACAATTGGCTGCATCTTTCTGTTATATGAGAACTAAAGATAGTTCTCCATATTTGTCTTGGAGGGTTGTTGATACAGGGAGTTTGAAAAGAGATGAAAGATAATACAAGAATCATGAAAGTTAAGGCAGCACAGTTGGTTGAGATGGGGCCAAGGGATCCTGCAAGTATTCTAAGACCCAGAAAAGAGGTGACCTCATCCATCAGAAGAAGAGTCTGCAGATATCTCCTCCCCCACTATGGAGAAGAGGAGACTACAAGGTCAGAAAATTATATACATTAGAAAATGTTTTCACTTGATTGCTTTTCTTCCTCACAAGGGAGGAAAATGACTACCATGTTAAGACAAAATACACCAATAAAATGGTTTTTTTAAAGCCAAATCAAATATCTTGAAAATAAATTAAAGGGAAAATAAAACATGCTACCAAGCTGATTTCAACTTAGGCTGTCTATTCTTACTGGAGAGTGCCATATTCCTGTCTTGACTTCAACCTCAATAGCATCTCCTTTCAAAGGAAGCTCCCAGCACCCCCTTTCAATCCATTTACTCAATAAATATTTATTCACAATCACTTAGTAATATAGTAATATAGTGTAGCACTATAGTAATCACTATTGGAGCTGCAAAAATGAGACCTTATCCTTAACCCTATAGGTTGATGATGTCATACTTTCCATAAGGTAGTCAGGATTACATTCTTTTTAGGATGTTAAAGAATATGGGTGGTGAGGAAGAAGAGTCAGTGGATTTACCCTACCATTTTGAGAAGTTCACCAGTAAATAGGAAAGAAATAAAAGGAGAGAATAAGCATTTTTTAAGGGCCTACTCTGTATCAAGCACCATGCTAAATGTTTTACAAATATCCTATTTGATTCTCACAACAATCCTGGAGAGGTAGGAATTATTATTATATTCCTTTTACACATGAAGAAAGTGAGACAGACAAAGCTTCATTCATTTATTTTCTTAAGGTGAAATTTGAAATTTGAAGTCAAATTTGAAATCAGGTCCTCCTCACTCCAAGCCCACAGCTCTATCCACTGTCACACACATAGTTGCCTTGAGGTGACAAGGTAGACATTCAAGTAGAGTCAAGCATAAAATTTTTGTTTTAGTTTTAAGATGAAGAAAAACCATATGTGCTTGAAAGCAAAAGAGAAGGAACAAGTAAAAGGAGAAGGATTAAAGATGTTTGGTGTAGAGGAAACAACTGAATGGAGCAAGATGTTGGAGAAGATAGGAGGGAATGAGCTTAACTTGGAAATGAATGGGAAAGTCCAAGGCAAATGTTTCAAAGAAGTTAAAAAAGACAGAATGGTCCTTTCTATACCAAAATATTTATAGCAAGACTTTCTGTGAGAGCAAAGACCTGTTAACAAAGTAGAGATCCATAATAAGGGAATGCTAAACTAAATTAGTTTTATTTTGCCCCCAAAATAATGAATATGATGAAATCAGAGAAGCATTAAGAACACATTTCAATATATGAACTGACACAGAATGAAATAAACAGAATCAAATATTTGTATGTCTATGCATATCTGCATGCATAGAAACATCCACATGTGTGTACATATATATATATATATATATATATATATATATATATATATATATATATGTATGTATATGTGTGTGTGTGTGTATGTATATGAACATGAATAGAGATGCTTTAAGTGATTCCAGTTTGCCTGCCACATGTTTGGGAAAAGTGAGTGAATGAACAGCCAGAATCTCTTAAGCCTTTTCAAAAGGCCCAAGGCAGCTCTCATTCTCTCTACTATATTTGTATCTGGCAGGGGAGGGAGCATGATGACTTCTTCCCTTATGGGATATGGTGAGACCAAGTAAAAAGGGGAAAGGCTTACACCTGACTCTTAACATGTCCCCTTTCTATTCCTTATCTGGAAATGACCCATTTTATACTTCTGCAGAGAGATTAGTAGGCTACTGGAAGTCTTTGAAGGAATGTCATATCAGATCAAATAACAGGATGCTTTCTGGAGAAGATGGCATTCAAAAGTGGCTTTAAATTGAAATTATGCTGGGATAAAGAAAGAGAAGACACTTTCAGGAATAGGAAACCCTTAATAACTAGCACAAGGGGTGGGCTTGACAAAAGTAGAGACCTTGGAGTATGAGACATAGCTTCAAAGACAGGGTGGCACCACACCGTGGAGGGCCTCAAGAGCTGGGAAGAAAGTTTGAACTTTATTTAGTAAGTGCCACTCCTGAAGTTTGCCAGGAATTGAGAGTAAATGTCATGTAACTCTTGGCAGAACCTCCTGCCAAATCAATCACAGCCCTGGCAATTACTCTTATCTAGGCAATAAATCATCATGAGGAAGCAGAAGGGAAGTCACTTGAGGGCACAAGGGGAAAGAATAGTTTCTCTGTCTTCTTTCTCTGAGACATCGTTCACCTCTGATCCTCACTAGCTGAAGGGAGAAGAATGAAAGCCAGAAATCCAATTTACTCCTTGTTTTTGCTTCCCTCATGCCCAAGCCCTTCAGAGGTCTGCCGAAATGTTTCCTCTTGACTCTGCTCCAGCCAGGTACCTGCCCAGCCTGTCACTTCACACCAGCTCCCTGTTCAGAGGCTCAGGTGCCCCATTCTCATCATTCACAACCTAGGTCCCTGAAGAAGCTCAACTTATAAGAAGTAATACTGAAAAACAAGTAGGATATAAAAGAATTATATTCTCAACAGTTACTAGAATGTAAATAAAGATAACAGTAAAAAGTAATAAAATTCAGGTCAAGTACAATGGACAAAGGTGGTATCAAGTTATTAAAGCATACTTCCTTTCTGTAAATAACAGATAAACTGAAAAAAGCATGTGCTATCAGTCATAATTACTATAAAGTGGTATTTATGCAATCAGTGTGTGGGAGGGGGGCTTCTTCAGCTGTTTTTTGGGAAGTATTTGTGGTGTCAAAAACTATCAAAACTAATAAAGAATAAATATGCAGATTGCTTTAAAAGAAAAAAAGGGAGGGAAAGGCTTTCTGTCCCTCTGGCAAATGGAATTCCTTGGCCTGTTTGTTTATTCTTTTCACTCTAGCTTCAGAGATAAAAGTTTCCGATCTCTTGTTAAAAATTTGAGTTTCCCCAATCCAGGCATCAGAATCCAGTCTAGGTGTTGTAGTCAGCAAAGTGTCAATGACACGAGGTGCAAGGAACAAGGAACTTCTTTGGGAGAGACCATCAGGACCCTGGCCCATAGGGAAGACTCACCTGGCAGTGCTTTTGGTCTTCAGATAAACTGGATGGGCCTGTGCCATGTAAGGACTAAACTCATTCAGAGTTATCAGCTGCTACCTCAAGGTGAAAAGTACTGCCTTAATTCTCATCTTGTTGCACCATCTTTTTAATACTTCCTTGTAGTGTGGAAGAAAAATTAAGCACACTTTGCTTTGTACATAAGTTGAACAGAGACAATTTTTTTTTAAACTGCCTTTAATTCAATCAATCAGTAAGTATTTATTAAGCACCTTCTACAAGCTAGGCGCTGTGCTGAATGCTAGGGTTACAAAAAGTTTCAAAGGACAGTCCCTGACCTTAAGCAATTCACAATTTAATAGAGGAGACAACAGTAAACATGTACAAACAAGCTATCTATATGACAGTAGTAAATAATTAAAAGAGGGAAGGTAAGAGTGTCGAGGGCCAGGGGGGAGTGTGGTTGACAAGATCAGGATAGACCTTCGGGGAAACTGTTCTTTGAGACTTGTGCTCATTACCATCCGGAATGGCTCTCCATGCCCCCCAGATGCTGCTGTCTCTGTGAGACAAACCAGAGAATTACAGAAAACAAGGGATATGTAAAATAGATGCCCTTAGGACACTGATTTAATCACTAGGGTGGAGACAAGCAGAATGTCACATAGGCTTGCAGTTTCTGTCTATAAATACTCAGACCCTGAGATCAATAAAGTGGAGTTGGTCTTTCTTCTCCTGCTTCCCCTGTCTTTCTTCTTCACCACATCGCCGAACTGTGTAGGGACGCAGGCCGTCCGCTACATATGGCACCCAAACAGGGACATGATCCAGGAAAGGGACTTGTCTTTCAGTGATGGTGGCCCCCTGGAAAAGAGCTCTGAGTTGTGACAACTTAAGTAAGGAGAAGCCTTGAAGAACTCCTGCGGTGGTATTTTACTTTGTCCGAGGTTCACACAAGCACAGTAAAATCTCAGCAATTACAGGCTTACAGGGAGAGCTTACTGTGTTAACAGAATCAGAAGGTAGATTCTGTTCATAAGAGGTTAACAATGGGTCAGATACTTTTTAAGGGCAGAAACACTCAGGTAGAGGTGGTTGAGGAAAAGGAGGAAGGGGAAGAAGAGGTGAATTCCTGATCAGAGGAAGCCTCAGCACCCCTGGAACACTTGGCTCCCACAGAACTGCTGCCATTCTATACTCCTCCAGAAACCCCAGATCCCATTAACTCAGGAGGAGTTGCAAGAGAATTCACCCCTCAGGATTTTAAACTTTTACAAGAATTAAAACAAGGGGCAATCAATTATGGACCAAGTAATCCTTACATTCAGTCTCTTCTAGACAGCATTTCTCAGACAACTCTATGCCCCAGTGATTGGTGTAATTTAAGATAAAACCACTTGATTGGCTTATGCTAATTATAAACAACGAATAAGACCTGCTCAGAAGTTGAGGATTTTTGGCGATTTGCTTTTACATCTGGACAAGGTTTAAACTTAAAAAGGAAAGATCTTAATGGGATTCTCTTATGCATGTGAATCCTGTTTACTGTAATTCCATGACAATAGGAATGACTATCTGGCTCTGAGCTAATGAGCAAATTTTGCTGTTTAAGGCGAAGACATTTGAGACCATAAATATTTTTGTTTTGAGTTTGAATTTGAGTATAGTTGTGTGCATTAAATCAGTATCTGAGAGAAATACCACAAGCTACTCAAAGGGAATATTTCCCACCTGACTATTCCTGATACTACATAATTGGAAAATTTTATTCTTATCTGAATTAAAACAAAGTCAGGGATGTTTTATTTGCTATGTCATATGTCCCTGTTTTCTATAGCAAATTTCTATGATCAGTAACAAGTGACCAACAAAGCATGTGAGCCCCTTTTGTGCAATCTTACTGGGAAATCTATTTTATCTGAAATTAGAACAGGTTCAGCAATCTAAGTGAACTCCTTAAGACTCACCTAAAATGTCCCCATTGTTTAAAAGGATTTTATAAGCAGTAGTGTTTTTCTGGAATCAGTCTCTTACTGTTATCAGTGTGAGAGTATATATTGCACCTTTTTGACTAAAGTATTTTGTGTTATCTAGGAATTCTGTGATAATTAAGAATGGTTTGTTATAATACTTTGGGCATTCATATCATTTAAGGACATTTTCATACCAACTAAGCTTTAATGGATTTTAATTTTAAAGGTCTATTTTTGTTTCAAAGTAAAGAGAGAACTATCATTTTATGGTAAATGGATGTCACAAATGTCCCAGAACTTGGAAGGAATAAATACCTTCATGTGACTAGACACATATTCAGGTCATACTATTGCCACCCCACTGAATGGTGAGTCAACAAAATTTGTAATCAATCATCTGTTTAGGTGTTTTGCAACTCTAGGTATTCCACAAGTTATAAAAATAGCTTTTACTAAGTTCTGTCTGTCATACAGAATACAGCATAGAACTGGCATCCCATATAATCCTACTGGTCAAGCCATTGTAGAACATCGTGATAATGACATAAAAATTCTCCTCCAAAAACAAAAGAAAGGGGGAGAAGAAGGCAATAGAATAAGGAGAAGAGTTGACATGGTGCTGTATACCTGATACCAGATAGAGAGAGGCTTATGCCTGCTCAAAAATTTCAAAAAGGCAAAACACACCTCACTGATTGGAAAAAAGTGAAGGTGAAATGGAACAACACAAAGGCAGGCCCTGTGTTAACATGAGGGTGAGGGTATGCTTGTATTTCCACAGAAAATGGTGAAGAAATGATCTGAACACTGGAAAGAAACATCTGACCTCTGCCATACATTGGAGAAGATAAGAATCGAGGAAAAACGGAAAGAAAAACAAGTCAAGACCACAATGAACCCGTCGTCGGACTGACAGGACAATGAAGACACTCATTATGCTTCTGGGCACCCTCCAACTGACCACTGCAGCAGAAGGAACTGATTGAGAGGAAGATAGATGAACTTTTTGTACATAATCCGCCTTGGGTTACAGGCGGTGAAATGGGGAGGAAAAATAGAGGAGGTAATTATGATAGCACATGGGCTGTTGGGTCTTGGACACAGATATGTCTCCACTTGAGATGAGGATTGCTGCTTCTCCACCTGGTCCACCACCTTTCCTGCCCCAAGATCTAGAGTACAGAAACCTCAAGGTCTTTGTACTTGTTTACTTCCTACTGTCTCAGAAAGTATCTCATTGAATGGTGTGTGGCAGCTTTAAGCAGGTGTCTGTTTGTCCCTTAATCAAACCCTTTACCTTGTCATTGGTCCTGAGGTTCATTACTCTGTCCCATTGTCCCACCTTATATATGCCCTGCCTTAGCTGTCCCAGACAGCCCTAAACTCAGGGAACAAGGAAAGAATCTAATGGAGTACAGGTGGATGGCTCTCTCACTGGCTGTCTCAGTGTATGGTGGGACACAGATACACCTTGCTTAAGTTGGAACTGTGAGGTGGACTGGAGGCTGAAGAAAAGGAGGCTTGTGGGAATTCAGCAGAGCTACAAGGAGGACAGAAACTCAGCTCTCTTGGTCAGCTCTGAAGCACAACTAGGACAACATTGGAGATGGGAAAAAGTGGAAATATTATACGGCAAACCCTACACAATAAGAAGTTCAGCCTTCTCAGAAAAGGCAGTAAGGGGCATCTAGGGCTAGTATGGGATACTCAGGAGCACTGAGATCTGTAGTGTGGGGAAGGGTGATGATATAATCCTCACAGTAACCCTGTGAGTTAAAGAGTATAAGCATTATTATCACCTGTAATAATTAATAAGTATCACCTGTAATAAGTAACTGAGAGTCAAAAAGGATCATATGATTTGCCCAAGAACGTAGTATCATAGGATCACAGGTGTAAAATGATATCTCCAGGTTGTTTTAGTTTGCATTTCTCTAATCAATAATGATTTAGAGCACTTTTTCATATGACTATAAATTGTTTGGGTTTCTTCATTGGAAAACTGCTTTTTTATATCCTTTGACCATTTATCAGTTGGAGAATGACTCACATTCTTAAAGAGTCGACCAAATTCTATAAATGTTTAAGCTATGAGAACTTTATCTGAGAAACTGTCTATAAATTGTCTCCACATTTTCTGCTTTCCCAAGATCTTATAATCTTGGCTACATTCATTTTATTTTTATAAAATCTTTTTAATTTCATGTTTTAATTTCAAAATTATCTATTTTATATCTCACAACACTCTATCTCTTGTTTGTTCATAAACTGTTCACCTCTCCATAGGTCTGATCTACTAATCTTCCTTTTTCTTAGCCAGTACCAGATACTTTTGATAATTACTACCTTAAAATATAGTTTAAGATCTGGTGCTGCTAACTGCCTTCCTTTACATTTTTTCTATAGTTTGCTTGATATCCTTGACCTTTTGTTCTTTCAAATGAATTTTGTCATTATTTGTTCTAACTCCATGAAATACTTTTTTTGGTAATTTAATTGGGATGGCATTGAATATATGGATTAATTCTGGTAAAATTATTATTTTATTATTTTTATCATGTTGGCCCTTCCTACCCATGAACAATTACTATTTCTCCATTATTTAAATCTGATTTTATTTGCACACAAAGTTTTTTATGGTTTTGGTTATAGATATTGGGGGTTTTTGGTAAGTATATTCCCCAGCATTCCATAATGTCTAGGATTATTTTAAATGGGGTATCTCTAGTTATCTCTTCCTGCAGGATCCTGTTGGTAATATATGGGAATGCTCATAATTTATTTTAAATCCTACTATTTGGGGTTTATTTTGTATCCTACTATTTTGCTGAAATTATAGTTGTTTCAATTAACTTTTTAGTTGAGTATTTAGAATTTTCCAAGTATATCATTATATCATCTGAAAAAAAAGATAATTTTTTCACCTCTTTCCCTATTCTGATTCTTCCTATTTCTTTTTCTTTTCTTATTACTAGGATTTCCAAAACAATACTGAATAATATTGGTGATAATGGGCACCTTGTTTCACACCAGATCTTACTAGGAAGGCTTCTAGCTTATATATAATTACATATAATGCTTGCTAATGGTTTTAGGTACATGTTTCTTATCCATTTAAGGAAAAGTCCATTTATGCCTGTACTTTCAAGTGTTTTCCATGGAAGTGAGTATTGTACTTCCTTAAATTCTTTTTCTGCATCTATTGATATTATATGATTTTTGTCACTTTTATTATTCATACAATCAATTATATTAATAGTTTTCTCATGTGAAACCATCCTTGTATCCTTGCTATGAATTCCACTTGGTCATAATGTATAATCTTTGTAATATGTTGTAATCTTTTAGCAAGTATATTTTTTAGGAGTTTTGCATCCATATTCATAATGAAATTGATCTATAACTTTCGTTCTCTGTTTTTACTTTTCCTGTTTTAGGTTATCAGTACCATATTTGTTTCATAGGAGTTTGGTAGGACCCCTTCTTTGCCTATTATTGCAAATAATTTATTTAATTTTGGAATTAGTTGGTTTATAATATTTGATAAAATTCACTTGTAAATAAATTTGTTGCTGGTCCTTTTTTTCTTAAGAGACTCTTTTATGGAATATTCAATTTCTTTTTCTAAAATAGGTCTATTTAGGCATTCTATTTCCTCTTGCTATTCTGGGCAGTACGTATTTTTGTAAATATGCTTCTTTTTTGCTTAAGTGGTAATTTACTGGCATACAATTAGGCAAAATAATTTTTATACTTGCTTTAATTTCATCTTTTTTAGTGGCATATTCACCCTTTTCATTTTTGATACTAGTAACTTGGTTTTCTTCTCTCTAGCCAACAGTTTATCTATTTCATTGATTTTTTTCAAAATACCAACTCCTAGTTTTCTTTATTAATTCAATGGTTTTCTGACACTCAGTTTTATTAATTTCACCTTTAATTTTTAGTGCTTCCTTTATTTGTGGCAGAAAGGGGGGCTTATTTTCATTGTTGTATAGAGGTCACTCTTTGCGCCATAGAGAACAGTAGGCCTAGTGTCCTGGACTGAAGAGAGAATTCTGGAGAATATAGAGATGTCGCCGACTATACCAGGTATCATAGGAAAAGCAAAGAGGAAATTCAAAAGGTAGCTCACATGGGGGCAGCCACTAGGTGGCACAATGGGTAGAGCACAGGGCTCAGACACTAGCTGTGTGATCCTGGACATGTTACTTAACCCTTATTGCCTTAAAAAAAAAAAAAAAAGTAGGATGAAAGAATTGTGCCTAGAAACGTGGTTTTTAGTGGATGGCAAGACTGGTATGATTAAATCCTGTGATATGGGTCCTAGATCTAGACTTGTAAGGGAACTTAGAGGGCTTCTAGTCCAACTCCCTCTTTTTACAGATGAGAAAATATTAGGTTGTGGTTGCAGGAACAATGTCTTACAATCTTAGGTTGTATTTGAAAAGTAAAAATGTCTACAATGAGAAATGTAATCATTTCACTGCCCTATTTAGGCTACGTTTGAAGCATTAAGTTCTGTCCTGCACAGCACATTGAAAAGTTGAGCAACAAGGCAGAGGATTAGACAGTTTCTCTGATCTCCATGACCTCTCATGACCCTCCAATGAATCAAGCACCAAAGATAAAACAATGCCAGCTGTCTGCATGGTCTAGGACACCCAAAATGCAAAAGAAGGAAAAAAACGAACTAATACCAGCCCTGAAATCACTCAGGATCCTTCCCCCACTACCAGGAGCAAGGCTGTGCTAGTTGACCCAAGGACCAACTCATGGGCTTGCAATAAAACCCAACCTCACACTTCAGCCCCATCCCTCCCTCTTTCCAGTGCCATGGCAACCCTGGCTCTGGGTTGCAGAAGTTTACTTGGACTAACAGCCAGCCAGTATGACAGCAGTCTCTCAGGAGCAGAACCCTGCTTGGGTCCTTGAAAGAGTCAAGGGAAAATAAGAGGGACAGGGGGGAGAAGACTGAAATTAAGAAAGATCTTCAGAAGGAGAAAACTCAAGGACCTTGAATATAGGCAGATAAATCAACAGGAAAAAAACATTGACAGCAGAAGGAACTATGACCTCCAGGTCTAGTAAATGAGCTTAGGCATCTATGAAGAAATACAGCAAAAGAAAGGAAAATGACCCAACACTTGATAGGACAGAGGAACCTGTGGACTGTAATGGGAAATTGGAACCACAACATGTAGTTCCTGAGTGGTTCAAAAGAGAAATGAAGATTATGAGAGCAGACTTTATGGTCTGCAAAGTAAAAATAATATGCAGAATTGAAAAATTTGAATCTCCAATGTGGTCTCATCAAAGAAACGTAAGAGAGAACAATAAACTGGAAATGCAAATATACAGAAGTGAAGGACAATCCAGAAGAAAAGAAGCAAAAAACAATAAAATTCAAAAAAATATGTTCTCTATGCACAGAAAAAATAGCCATATCAAAGACTGGACGCATAGAGACAACCCAAGGATCTTAGGTCTCCCAGAAGGACATGACAAGTCAAAAAAACTTAACAACTGCCCAGAACTTCTGAACACAGACAATTAAATAGGAATTGAAAGAATTTCCAGATATCTTTCAGAAAACAATCAAGACCTCAAACCCCAAAACGCATGGTGATTAAATTCAATAATTCAACTGAGAAACCAGTTTTGCAAGTGATCCAGAGAAAGATCTTCACATACAAAGGAAAGGAAATTCCAGACTCTTCTGGACCCAACCAGAAAACATAGGAAAAAGTGGAATAAGGTATTCTGAAGAGCAGTGGAGCTCAGGATGCAAGCTAAGGGTCACCTACTCTACAAATCTGAACTTATAAATGAAAATGAAGAAAGAAATCTGTTTGATTAAAAAAAAAACAGGCATTTGAAACATTCTTAGAAAGAAAAGAAGAACTGAAAAGATTATTTGCTTCATGAATATCCCAATGTAGGAGGATGAATAAATGCAGCAGCCAAGGACAGCAATGGAAACGGAATGACAGCAGATATATCACTAAGAGACTTCCTTCTAAATGTAAGCAATGAGACAGGGATGATGGAGGTAACAGGAAAGAGGCAGGCCTGGGACATTATGGACAGAACCTGATAAACCCTGCCTTCTGATGAATCAATGTTTTGGGGGTTTTTTGTGGTTTTTTTGTGGGACAACATAACACCATGGAAGGGTTTGTGAACACTGGGGACCGAGCAGGAGAATAGAGAGAAATGCTTGAGTTTCTAACTCAAATCAAAGGCTAGCAATGAGGGAAATTCCCATCTGTCCATTGCTCCTCATTTGGACCTCTGATGCCCGACAAAATACATTTTGTCATTCTTTCACATGACAGTCATTCAAATATTTGAAGACAGCTCTCATAGCACCTTCCCTTTTCTACCATTCCTGTATATCTAGTATTTTTTGGAAAAACTTCCAGTATATATTTATTGTGTGTGATACTTAATTTTGGTTTTAGGTAGATTCTTTCTATGATATTATAAAAGTTCCCTCTATGTCCATATTTTGTAGGGTTTTAGCATAAAAGTGTATTGTACTTTTTCAAAGGCTTTTTTTTGCATCTATTAAAATGATTATATGACTCTAGATGCTTTTGTTTTTAATGTGATCAATTATGTTGATTGCTTTCTTAATGTTGAACCATCCTTCCATCTTTGGTATTGACCTTATTTGTTCAGAGTGAATGATTTCAGCAAAGCACTGTAGTCTGTTTCATAGGATTTTGTTTAAAATTTTTGAGTCAGTATTCATTAACTCATTAATATTGGAAGTCTTCTGTTTGTGTTTTATCTTTCCCTTGCTTATGTATTAGGACTATGTCATTTAAAGAATTCTGGCAGGGTTCTTCCTCAACGTTAAGAATAATTTGTACAGTATGAACACTGATTGTTTTTTGAAAGTTTGATAGAATTTCCTGGCATCCATCAAGAAGAGATTTTTTCTTCCTTTGATGGTTTCATTACAGTTAGATTAATTTCCTTTACTGTGATTGAGTTACTTAAGATCTCTATTTGGGCTTCTGATAGTTGGGTACTTTATAGTTTTGAAGGTATTCCTCCTTTTTTATATTCTCAGTAGCATGTAACTGCCTAACCTGCTCTGACTATTCTTACTTATTTCTTTTGATTTTGTGTGATCTCACCTTGCTCATTTGATTTGATTGATTTGATTTTCTGCTCTCTTCTTTTTAGTCAGATTAGATATGAGAAAGATGATCTCTGGAGAGCCTATACCTGGGATAGAGACCTCAGGCCCTCCCTCACACATAGCCTCCAAGAAACATGTGCATGTGGCATCCTCAGTCAGCCTCTGTTTGGGATGGAGCCACCTCCTGTTTGTATTCCTTCCTTTAGAACACTGTCTTGCATTATTTTATAAGATCATATTATAGTTTGCTGGTAGCCGGATCAGGTGAGGTACAACTTATAGGATCCAACCCAGTAATGAATTGGCCCAAGAGCTGACACTGGCCTGTAAGCAAGGAGTCACTCATCCAATGGCCATGGCATGTTCAGAAATGAACTTGATTGGGAGAAAAAGCTTTAGCACAATACCTTTAGGTTTAAATCCACTCTTACTAGGGGCTGAGATGGAAGAGATAGGGAGTATATCCCTGGAGGGAAGTGCTTTATACTTCCAAACTTCCTATATCATCATAGTAAATATCTTTCTGTAAAATTGAATTGGTATTAATTGGTTATATTGATGGGGGAGGCATTTATCACTGGGTCAATTAATGATCTCAGAGAGATAATAACTGTAACTAGAGAGAATGCACCAGAGTGGGAGCTCGAGCTTACAGTTCAAAGAAAAACCCATTGCCCCTCAGAAATATCCTGTCTGGGACAGGGGTGGGGAACTTGCATTCTCAAGACCACATGTGGCAGAACATTTGTTCTGTGATGTTTAGATTCCATTGAAGAGCCACACTTGAGGACCTAGATGGTCACCTGTAGCCTCGAGGCTGCAGATTTTCCAACCCTGTTCTGGGGCAATGACAGATTAAGAGATTTGTGAGCCATCAGTTGGTATACAACATAGGAAGGACTTGAACATGTGTCTTCCTTCCTACTTTTTTCACCCTAGTGACAAATAAAACAAGCCTAATTCCTCTTTTAAATATGTCTATCTTTCTTCAGTCTTCTGGAAGTCACAGTGCTGATCTGTCAGCAGAAAGTAAATTGTGCCCCTTGGGTCAGTCCAGTAGCGTTGGTTATTTTTCCCTCAAAGTGTGACTTCTGAGCCAAGAAAGGAATCCACACTTGCCACAGAGTTGACCAAAATTATTTATTGGCAAAGTTCCTTGATAGGAATGCATATACTTCACCCAAGTTTTGGCCTCCAGATTCTTGAATACACTGGGGTCCTTGGGAGCACAGAAATTGCTTTAGGTAGGTGACTGGGGTGATGGGGTCAATAGTTTTAATAAGGCTAATAGTTTTTAGTCAGTACTGCAGTTCAACGGCTACTTTGGAGGATTTTTCTCTGTCTTTCATTGGTAGCTCACAAACTCATGTCTGGTGACATATCTCTCTCAGTCTATCAGTTCTCTATATGTTCTAAAAATATGAGTTAGAAAAAGTGATAGTCCTGAGCTAATCAGCTTTTCCCCATTACAGTCCTAATTATAGGCAAGCATTCAGGAGAATTTTAGTAAAGGGACAAGCCTTACAGAATGCTCCAGTGGGGCCTCTCAGACAAAGACAAGCTCTTCAAGAATATTATGCACAAGCTAATCAGAGCATAAAGTACACTCAGGTTAGGTGAGACGTTGTAATCTAGCACCATGTGCCTTGGGGTGGAGGTCTTATCTGGAGCAGATATGAGACAAAGAATAAGAAAGGAGCAAGTCTAGAAATGGTAAGGCAAGGGGTAAGGCCCGTGAGTTGGGGAATGTGCTGAATCTGGAAACTGGGACAGTCTGTTGACAATATGTGACAAAGGACAGCAACAGCCTGTCCCTGGACTTCTAAATTTATAAGGACAGGACTTTTCTCTTTTTGCTCTGCATGAACTTTGAATGGGGCCTCCACCTAGTATGGGCAAGTTCACTGCCATCACTTGAACCCTATGAATTGTTTCTCACCAGCTCAGCAATTTAGAACTGTTGTTGCCCCCAGGAGCTCCAAGAAATGCAGCCTCACTTCTGCAATTTTGCTACACTCCAAGGTCACATTCGTCTGATCCCCTGCCCTAGATCTTGGGTTTTTAATGGATGGGGAATGAACAGCCTACCCTGCCCAGAGCAAAATGTATCCTATACCTGTCTAAGACTGACTAAGAGTCTCCTGGTATCCCTAGCTTCCTTCATGTCCCAGAGAAAAATCCCTTTTTCTACGAGAAGACTCTACTAGTAGGCTCTTCAGGTTCTCCAGTTACCCCAGGTTATGTGGGGTAGCACCCTGCCCCTGGAGCCTACATTGTCTGGGCAGCTGTTTGTAGGCAGAAGGAGCCTCCCTTATGTTCCTGACGTTTCACTACATAGACAATTCAGCCCTACTTCTGTCCTTCTCACTCTGATACCTCTTCCCCAAGGGACATTATAAGGAAGTGATCTTGCCAGAAAACACTCCCTAGTGGGGACTGATGTAGCAATCACAGGGTCCTACTCAGATAGTCAGCAGGGGGACAAGAGGAACAGAAACCAAACAAGTCACAGGTTAGGACAATGATTCTCCAAGTGTGATCCAGGGACCACAATATTAAAAAAATTAATAAAGATGTTACAATTAATGTAAAAGAAAGTCAACAGGAAAGATAGTCATTTGAAGTTGGATGGGAATGGTGAACATGGTTAAATTTTACAAAAAGATCAAGGAGCATGAGACGAGATAAGGTGATTGATTAGTTATTGGTGAGCTTGGAATAAGCCATTCCAATAGAGAGGCAAGGGTGAAAAATGTTGCACAAGAGAGTAAATGGATGATGAGGAATTAAGTGTAGATAGCTCTTTCAAGAAATCTGGTAGTTAAGGGAAGGAGCTAGACATTGGGTTATCTTCAGTAGAACTGAAAAGTCAAGGGGAGATTTTTTTAGCATATAGGAGAGCTAAACATCTTATAACTAGAAGGGAAGGACAAGATTGATGGTGTAAGAAAGTCAATGAAGATGATGAAAGGTGATGAGAGAAAAACAATGCAAGAGCAGATATTAATGGAAAAAGACTGAGAAAAGGCAGAAGGTCTTATCAACAGCATAATCAGGCAGTAAGGGAGAGAAAGATTATTTTCCTTAAAGACAGAAGACAAGCAAGAGAGGGTGGGTGAAGACAGATATTTTAAGGTGAAGAGAAGGAAAGGTGAGGGACCTCATGGCAAATCATCTCAATCTTAACATTAATGTAAGTTCTGTAGTCATCTGCTAAGAATGAAGGAGGTGAAGGATGAGACTGGTAATTTGAGAAGAAGGCAAATGATTTGGAATAGCCACTATGGGAATTTGATAAAGAAGTTGCTTGTGTGGAGTCATATAATGGACATGTCAATGAGGTTGATAAGAATAGTCAAGGAGATAAGGATCATAGAGTCATACAATTTCAGAGCTAAAGGGCATAAGTGGGCATTCAAGCCACATCTTCTCAGATGAACCCATTTTATAACACACACATATATGTTATAAACATTTATGTTATAAACATACCCACATATATGTATATATATATATGTGTATATATATATATATATATATATATATATATATATATATATATATATATATACACATCATATAAGAAAAGGGGTAATCCAGACTTTGCTTAAAGATTTCCAGTGAAATTTGAACTCATGAAGACAAGTCTTCCTAACTCCAAGGCCAATGCTCTGTCCATTGCCTCAGGTTCCTGAAGCCAGATTTGAACTCATGAAGAAGAATCTTCCTGGTTCTAAGTCTAGTGTTCTATTCACAGCCCCATCTAGTTGTCCCCTTTTGTAGCTGGTCCTGACTGCAATAGGGAGCCACTGGAGATCATTGAGTAGGGGGTGACATGGTCAGACATTTGCTTTAGGAATTTGGTACAGGATGGAGGACAAATTGGATTGAGGAGAGAAAAAATGAGGCAGGCAGACCTACCAGGAGGATATTGCAAAGGTCCAGCAGTGAGGAGATGAGAGCCCACACCAGGGTGGTGACAGTATCAGAACAGAGAAGGGGAAATATTGGAGAGATGTAACGAAAAATTGTTCTTGGTTCTCCCCTCCTGGACCAAAGAGACTCCATGACAGCTTTTCTGGTACTTGGAGAGAATTTTCATGAGCATTTTTTGCCCTGAGATAAACATTCTCACTTCCTTCAAGTGATTCTTAATTGACAGATAATTGAGACCCTTCACACAACCCTTCTGGTTGCCTCCTCTGAACACTCTGTAGCTCGTCAATGTCTTCCCTAAAATGCAATAGTCTGGATGTGTTCTGAGCAGGGCAGAGTACATTGGGCTACTATCTCCTTTTCTTAGACCTTATTTCTCTCTTAAAGCAACACGAAATCATATAATTGGGCTTTTTTTAAATTGGTTGTTATATTACATTTTGTTACTTCTTTCAAATTTGTATTCCATCAAAATGTCTTCGTATGTTTCAGGTAAAATACTACCTCATAATGTTTCCTTTATTTTCTACTTATGAAACTGATTTTTTTTAACCCAAGGGAAGGACTTTTACTCCTATTAATCTTCCTCTAACTAAATTCAGCCCAGTGTTCTAGTCATTGTTGTATAAATTGCTTTCTTGGCTCCATTCACTTCACTCTGCATCAGATCATACAAATCTCCTCAGGTTTCTTGGAAAATAGCCACTTTATCATTTTTTATATCACAATAGTATTCCATCACATTTATAAACTCCATGTTCAACCATTCTCCAATCAATGGGTACTTTCTAAGATTCCCATTCTTTGCCAGTTCAAAAAGAGCTATTTTCGCATATCCTTAGAGTTTGTTTTGCTTAGGACTAATCCCTGTCTTCATATTTTTTTCTAATTTCTCCTTGCCCTACTTCCCCACTGAGTAAAATGCATTTCTGTACTCAGCAGCATGTATGTATTCTTGATCCTTTGACCAGTTCGGATGAGCGTGAGGTTTAAGTATCAGCCATTTTCCCTCCCACTTCCTCCTAGCTTGTGTAGACTTCTACATGTACAGTATGATTTTGTGAGATCATTTTCCCTAACGTTCCTCTCCCTTTCCTCCCCTAGGATAGTCTTCTTCGCCTCCCATCTTCATTTAAGATCATCAAGACATAGCAGAATCATTCTCAGCCTTCTGTTTAGTTAGAGTCTTTGACCCTTCATGGAGATAGGATTCAGAGAAATAACATGTATTATCTCTCTACAATAGAATATAAACAATTTAGCCTTTTAAAAATCCTTTATCATTGTATGTTCATGTTTACTTTTTTATGTTTCTCTTAATTTAAGTGTTTGAGCTTCAGAATTTCTTACACACCTCAGGTCTTTTCATCAGCAATGCTTGGAAATCTATTTTATTACAGATTCTTTTTCCTGTAGGACTATACTCAATTTTACTGAGTAAGTTATTCTTGGCCATAGACCTATATCCTTTGCCTTTTAGAGTACTGTATTCTAAGCTCTCTGCTTATTTATGATGATGACTTCTAAATTGTATGTAATTATGATTGATTCTTTGGCACTTTAATTTTTTCTTTCTGCTTTCAGTATTTTGTTTCTTTGACCTGAACTCTGGATTTTGGCTGTAATGTTCCTGAGAGTTCTCATTTTGAGATTTCTTTTAGGAGGTAACCAATGAACTTTTCTATTTTCACCTTACCCTATAGTTCCAAGACACCTTGGAATTTTTATTTTTAATTTTTTTTTAATTATGATGATGACTTTTTTTTTAAGTCATGATATTCGGGTTGTCAAATGATTCTTTTTTTCCTACTTTCTCTGTTTTAGAGGTAAGCTGTTTTTTCTATGAAATACCTCCTATTTTTAAATATTCTTGACTTCATTTAATATTTATTTTTGCATCATGGAGTCATTGGCTTCCATTTGTTGCATTCTCACTTTCAGGGAATATATTGCGTTAGCAAGCTTTTGTGCCTCTTGTATCAAATTCTTTTTCCAATTCCTTCTTTTATAACTTGTTAATTTTACACTTTTTCCTCCAGTCCTCTCACTTCATTTATAAAAAATTTGTAAACTCTTTCAAGAAACTCTTGTTTCATCACTTCCAGGGATTCCAGCTGAATTTATGCCCAAGCTGGGTTTTTCTTTGAGGCTTTGCTTATAGCTGTTTGGGAGTCATTCTCTTCTGAGTTGTGTGCCTTCTCTGCCTTTTATGGTGGGGTTTTTTTTGTTAGCTCATTCTTCCAGACGACTTTCTGATTTCAGGAAGGTCATGCTCTTTACACTTCCACAGGAAAGATCTGGGTTGGTCTTGCTGATGGTTTTTTGGTTTATTAACTGTGGTGTTATTCCAGGCTTTCAGGGACAGCTCAGGCCAGGGACCAGCAAGCTTTCCTGTTCCCAAAGAGGTATGATCCAAGGAAAAGTCTGATTTACTGTTCCCTTGGTCTGGGCCTTGCAAGTTCTTGCCCTTGGTTTGGATCTGAGCAACAGTAGACTGCTGCCTCACTCAAACTCTATCAGTCAACTGGAAAGCTCTGCTGGTTCAGTGTGACAGAACTAGGCTTTCTTTTGGTCTCATGTTCCTGCCTTTGTCCCTTCTCTGCAGGCTTCAGATAGAAGTGAGAGGCCACTTCACTGTTGAGGTCCTTGTCCTTTCTTCCAAACTTGCTTCTTGCCAGGCACACAGCCTTGCAATTTCTTCCCACCCTGAATTGTTACACTCAGGTGCAGGCCCCCTCCCCTCCCTGCCTGGGTCTGTGATCAACAAAGCTGCCCGTTGACACTTGTTCCAGTATGGGTCTAAGTCCTTATCTTGCTTTTGGACCCAGTCCTTGGGCTCTGGACTGCTCGGTTCCTGGCCAGACTCCATTCCCAGTGTCAGCAGACCACTCTGCCTGTTGCTCTATGCCAAACTAGGCTGAAAAAGTAACTCATTGATTTTCCTTGGATTTCCTGAGTAGGATTCAGTCCGTCAGATTTTCTAGATCTGGTTGGAGGAGTTTGAGTTGGGAATGGGAGGGAGTGCTCTCTGGACTTACTACATCATCTTGGCTCCACACTCATTTTTCCCTTTTTCCATAGAAATAAGGACAACATCAGTGAGTTCACTAATAAGAGAACAGCAAAATGAGGAAACTCCTTCTACAATATCGGCTAGTACCTTCTCTGCAATTTACGATCTGAGAAAGTTGTCTAGAACATTAAGAGTTTAAGTAACTTGCCCAGGGTCAAAACCATTCTATGTCAGAAAAATGACTCGAACCCAAGTCTACCTGGCTATGAGGTTACTTATCAAGTCACTATACCAGAGGGATCAAACGCAAAGCCCGAGGGCCACCTGCAATCCACAACACTCCTGAGTGTTACCCAAATCAGATTAGCATGTAATTGGGAAATTTTACAGAAGAAATAAAAATACAATAAAACACTGATAGCATTGCATTTGAAAATTAGGTCATTATGTGACCAGAAGGGATCTTTATGTATGACTCAGGGGTCCCCTGTTTCTATGTGAGTTTAACACCACTACAATACACCACACCACACTATCTCTCTGTCCCTCAATATAGTTTTTAAAAAGCCAACAGAATCCAGAGTGTTCTCTTTTTGTTGTCCTTAACTTTCCATGCCAGCCTCAGCTCATTCTGGGCATTAGTCTTCATACCATTTTTATAGGACTATGACATGCTTTTGTTTGCTGTCTCTATATCCCCATCTCCTAATACAATGCCTAGTATATAATAGGTGCTTACTGACTGATAAATTGATGGACTCCAAGTTACTAACACTTGCCTCCTACTTCTCTGTCATCTGTTGTCTAGTATTTTATTTTTCCCCAGTTACATGTAAAAACAATTATTTAACATTCCTTTTTAAAATTTATAATTCCAAATTCTCTCCCTTCTTCCCTCCCCTTCCACCACTGAGAAGGCAAGCAGTTCAATATAGTTCATACATGTGTACTCATGCAAAACATTTTTATAAGTCATGTTTTGAAAGAAAACATAGACAAAAACCCTCCATAAAAATAAGGAAAGCACAAAAAGGTGTGTTTCAGTCTGTATTCAAACATCATCATTTTATTGGGAATGAATAGCATTTTTCATCATGTCTTTCAGAGTTGTCAGATCATTGCATTGCTAAGAATAGCTGTCATTCACAGCTGATCATCTTACAATATTTCTATTACTTTGTATACAGTACATTTCACTTTGTGTCAGCTTCTATAATTCTTTCCAGGTTTTCCTGAGAGCGTCCTGATCATCATTTCTTATAACACAACAGTATTCCATCATAATCACATACCACAATTTGTTCAGCTATTTCTCAATTGGTGAGCATCCCCTCACAATTTCTAATTCTTTGACACCAGAAAAGAGTTGTTATAAATATTTTTGTAAGTATAAATCCTTTTCATTTTTGTTTTTAATCTCTTTTGGGATACAGGCCTAGTAGTGATATTGCTAGGTCAAAAGGTATGCATGGTTTTATAGCCCTTTGGGCATAATTCCAAATTATGGAATGATTGAATCGGTTTGCAAGTCTACCAAAAAGGCATTAATATCTCAGTTCTCTTATATATCCCTTTTAACATTTGTCATTTTCCTTTCTGTTCCATTATCCAATCCAATAGGTATTATGGAATGCCTCAGAATTGTTTTAATTTGCATGTCTTCAATCAATAGTGAGTTAGAGCATTTTTTCACATCACTATAGACTGTTTTAATTACCCCATCTGAAAACTGTTCATATCTTTTGATCATTTATCAATTGGAGAATGGCTCTTATTTTTATAAATTTGACTCAGATCTCTATGTATTTGAGAAATGAAGCCTTTATCAGAGAAGCTTGCTCAAAATTTTTTTTCACAATTATGATTGCCTACTGTATTTCTCTACCCTATTTATTTTATTCTCTCTCCTTTCACCCTGTCCATCTTCGAAAGTGTTTTGCTTCCAACTACCCTCTCCCCCAATCTGCCTTCCCTTCCATCACCCCCTCATCCCTTTCCCCTCCTACTTTCCTATAGGTTAAGATAGATTTCTAAACCCAGTTGAGTGTGTGTATTATTCTTTCTTTGAACCACTTCTGAGGAGAGTAAGATTCACTCAGTCTCCCTTTCCCCCACCTTCTTTCTTTCCACTGTAAAAACCTTTTCTTGCCTATTCTAAGTGAGATAATTTACCCCATTCTACCTCTCCCTTTCCCTTTCTCCCAGGACATTTCTCTCACCCCTTAATTTATTTTTTAGCTATCATCAATTCATATTAAACTCACACCTTCTGTATGTATACATATATATTGTTAACCTGAAAACTTGGTTAGAGAAAAGGCAACAGGCTAAATGCATACATTTTATGATTTAATTAATTAAACAATTCCCTATAAAGATAACGGTTACATAGCACTATGGAGCCAGGATCAGAACTGGCTGACTCAGTACAGAAATTGACTGTCTTAAGTACGTTTTGCCATGAGAAAGGAGTTCTCTTAGATAAACACATTGTAAACAAAGTAGCGTCAGTTGGGTTTTATGATCCCAAGCTATGGACATCTTCTTTCCATAGCATGTCTCTGTGATTTAAGATAAGGAAAAAGTCCCATCAGCCAGGTGACAGATATCCTGTCCTAAACAGGCCTTTGAAGTTGTGGTATCTTAACAGATTTGACAAAGCTGAAATTACAATTCAAGGTATCTGTGTTTTTCCTTATCACTAAGATGCCAGAAGAAGGGTCTGGTAAGGAGGTCCCATTTGTTTGCCTGACATCAAAAGGTGTCCTCTAAGTTAAACAAAGGGGACTATTAGGTCCAGGCTTTTCTTAATTCAAACTTTGGCCCTTATTAGAGTTCAAAATTTATATTAAATGTTATATATATTTATATTAAATATTATATATATACTCCTTCTGACATCCCTAATAATGATAAAGATCTTATGAGATGCAAGTTATCATCTTCTCATGCAGCAATATCGATAATTTAAACTTATTAAGTCCTTTATGATTTTCCTTTCCTGTTTACCTTTTTATGTTTCTTTTGAGTCTTGTATTGGAAAGTAAAATTTTCTATTCAGCTCTAGTCTTTTCATTAAGAATGCTTCAAAATCCTCTATTTCATTGAATATTCATTTCTTCCTCCTGAAGGATTATATTCAGTTTTGCTGGGTAGGTGATTCTTGGTTGTAATCCTAGATCCTTTACTCTCCAGAATATCTTATTCCAAGTCCTCTGATACTTTAATGTAGAAGCTGCTACATCTTATGTTATACTAACTGTGACTCCACAATACTTTAATTGTTTCTTTCCAGATGTGTGAAATATTTTCTCCTTGACCTAGGCACTCTGGAATTTCTCTATAGTATTCCTGGTAGTTTTCATTTTGGGATCTCTTTCAGGAGGTGATTGGTGGATTCTTTCCATCTCTATTTTATCTTCTGGTTCTAGAATATCAGGGCAGTTTTTTTAAAATAATTTCTTGAAAAATGATGTCTAGATTCTTTTTCTATTATGTTTTTCAGGTAGCCAAATAATTTTAAGTTATCTTTCCTTGATATATTTTCCAGGTCAGTTGTTTTTCCAATAAGATATTTCATATTGTCTTCTATTTTTGTGTTTGGTTTTGTTTAATTATTTTTTGATGTCATAAAGTCAGTTTCTATTTGCTCAATTCTTATTTTTTTCAATTCTTATTTTTCTTGGAGGTTTTGGATGTAGGAGCTTTGACTTTGTTATCTTCTTCTAAATGAGTGTTTTAATCTTCCTTGTTACCATAGTAACTTTCTATGGCCAGAATTTTTTTTCTGTTGTTTGCTTATTTTCCCAGACTATTAATTGACTTTTAACTTTCCGTTAAAGTAGGGCTCTGGTTCCCAGGTGGAGGATGCACTGACCCAAGCTTTAGGAGTTTTATATATCTGTTTTCAGAGATACTTCTAGGCACCTATAAATTTTCAATTCTTCTATGAAGGGGTGTTTTTTATTCTCCTGGCCAGTGCTCTGAACTGGGAGTGACCACAAGCACTGTTTTCTGCCACTCTGCTGTACCCACAAGCTCTGTTGTGTTAGTGTTCCTCTTTACCCTGGGACTACCACCCAGGACTGGATCCAAATATGGGCAAAACAACAGAGACCTTGCTCAGTGCTGGTAAAGAGACCTCTGCAACCTTCTTCTTGTTCAACTTCCTTACCATCTGTGGACTGAGAGCTCTGTAAGCAGCTACTGCCACTGCTGATTCAACTGGGGTTTGGGGGAGAGCTCAGGTGAGTCCCTGCCTTTACTCCACCATCTTGGCTCTGCCTCCTGTACACATCTTCCAAAAAATCTAACTTGGTTAGGAAGTTGCCTGTGCATCTGTGTTTTCTGTCATTCAGACACTTCACCTATTTTCCTCCTCCTTGGAATTATTTTTCTTTGTGCCTTTAGAATTCCATTCCTTTTTTTCTTTTTTTTGAGACTTTTTTTAGATCTTATCTTCTCCATACTGGAAATACAAAGGCCCAATCCCAATAATGAGCAGCCTGGGAGCTTCAACTTTCTCTTTTTTTTTCCTGACCTGTTCCTATTCATCCTCCTTAGGCAGCCTGGTGACCCTCCACTCCCAGGGAGGCAGTGCAGACACAACACACACTTGGCTTTAAACTTACTGCAACTCAGAACTCAAAATGGATCTCCAATCTCAGCACTCCCTCCCCCAATATGGAGTAGTAAAAGCAAGCACCACCCCATCCATCCATTCTAAAGAGCTTCCCATCTCACCTCCTGACTTTCCCTGGAGTATTTTCTCCCATTATTATGGATAACATAATTACGGGTAACCTCAAGTCGCTATTTCTAGCACCAAGAACTCAGATTCAGTGGTATAATGGACAGAGAGAATGGGTTCTGATACTTCATAGGTCTCTGGCCATGGGTGAATCACTCAGCTTATTTGAGCTCCTGCTTCTCCTACCAAATGGAATAATATATGCACCATATGCCATAGGATGGTTATAAGAAAAGTGCTGTGTAAACATGTTATTATTATGGTGTATCAGGGAACTCCAGGTAAGAGTACTTCTCGTATTTCTCCATTCTCTCTCTGAATAAGTATTGGAGTCTGGGGTAGGTCCTTTGAATAATCAACAGCTGGCATTTACATACAGCTTTGAGGTTGACAAATAACTTTAAATGTATTATCACATTCCATTCTCACAGCAACATATTAAGGTAGGTAGGGAGAATATTATGATCCCAAATACAAACATATGTATGTACATACATACATATTCTCTCTGTGTCTCTCTCTGTCTCTGTCTCTATCTCTGTCTCTCTTTATGTCTCTCCCTCTCTCTTCCCCCCTACACATATCTATGATCCATACACACACACACACACACACACACACACACACACACACACACACACACACACACTTCTACTTCCAGTGCAGCTTGCAGCTTGGGTTCTACTGAGGCATTAGGGTAGTTTGTTTGCTATGCAGTAGATTTCTCTGAATTTAGAGTTGTGTAATGATTTAGTTCCAGCTGTGTGGGTTCAGGGCCAGGAAATCCTGCATTCCACTGGTAAAAGAGGGAGGAGCACAAAGAAGAGGCAGTTCAGTGGGAGGAGAGTCAGGGAAAGGACCAGAGGGGAGGAGATTCTGAGCTAGAAGGCCCATGTTCATTTCCTCTTTTAGAAGACGTGTTTACTTGTCCTCTGGAGTGGACGTGCTGGGGTTGTTGGGACGGGTGTGTGCTGCTATTTTCTGAATCTGTGCTGCTTGGAGTCCACTCCTGACCTCCTGTGCCTGTCATGGGGGGACTGTGGAGGCCCCAGCCTGTCACCACTACCAGCTTTGTGTTGCTGTGGGTAACACTCTTGTGTCTAGGTGAGTCTGAGCTTAATGCAGCAGAAAATGGGGGTGCAAAGACAAAGGACCAATTTTAACTCAGGCATTGTTTAGGGATCTAACTTGAGAGAAAAGCATGAGGGGAGAAGATGGAAAGAAGATGGAGATGGAGGTGAGAAGGAGCTAAACATAACCAGTTCCTTAAAATCAGGACAGAGGGCAGATGTTAAAGCTGCTGGCCAATCTCATGCCAACAATGCTGATTCTTAAAGCAAACTCCTCTGTGGGTGTCCTCTCCCAATCAGGTACCTGGTAGTTTCTCTCTCTCCCTCCTATTGTAGCCTTCTCTTTGAGATCCTGACCCTCTCTGTGGTATAAGTGGCTCATAACAACTCAGTGTCAGCCAGGCATCTCCAGGATGTTTCTATTTTAATAACCACGGAGGAATCAAATTGCTTCGGTCAAGGGGTGGATAAGGGTGCTTCTCCCTCTGTGGCTCAAA
Organism: Bettongia penicillata ogilbyi; assembly: GCA_023548195.1. Taxonomy (NCBI): domain Eukaryota; kingdom Metazoa; phylum Chordata; class Mammalia; order Diprotodontia; family Potoroidae; genus Bettongia; species Bettongia penicillata. The sequence continues at coordinate 3,849,707 of JAJHZJ010000155.1, read as the reverse complement.
TCATGAAAGTTTGCTCCCCTTCCCATGCCTAAAGCTGACTTTCTTTGTTAAGGGAAGGGAAGTATTTATCTGAGGAACCCAGGAATAGGGAAAACCCTAATTTCAGTAATTCAGGAGCAGCAGATTGTGAATCTTGAAGAATTAAGAGAATTGTGTTTGTTTCCTTCAGATGCATAGACACTGTCTGGCATTGAGAGTGCTGGTGAGGTAGAAGGGGTACACAGGCTGTCCCTCCAAAATGTTAGTGCACTTTTAAGCTCTAAGCTTGGGCCTTGGATCAAAGATTTAGAGTTGGAAGAAACCTTAGTGGCCACTTGGCTGCCTCCCATTCTTCCCCCATTTTTGAAATGAAAAAATAAAATCAATCAAAAAACAAAGGCCAAAGAAGGTAAATGATTTGCCCAAGCTTGCCAAGGTAGGAGAATCTTCATTTGAACTCAGGTCCTCTGACTTCAAAACCTCTATGCCTCTAATTTTGGGGCAAATTCCTCTTTTTTTCCTTTTTTCTATGGGGGGAGTCATCTCCAGATCAAATTTTAAGTTTAGATGAGATATAATGACTGTGTATCTCCTACCCCACCAAGGTCAAACTTGCCCACAGTAGGTCACTCCTCGCTACTCCCCCCAAATGTTATGCAGCTCATACTGGTGCGCAGACAGATCCCAATAGCTCTATTAAGTCACCTATTGAGTCCATTCAGTGACCGGGGGGACTCCAGGATCTAATAGGACCTAAGCAGAGAAATCCCTAGACTTGAAAATGGGCAGTGCTTTGTTGTGAAAATGAGGGAAAGGCTGGAATAGAATTTGTAGAGGACTTGAGATGCCATTGAGTCCAGTACTCCACTCGAGATGCCATTGAGTCTAGTACTCCACTCGAGATGCCATTGAGTCTAGTACTCCATTCGAGATGCCATTGAGTCTAGTACTCCTGTTTTACAGTTAGCTAGGGAGGGCTCATTGTCTCATCCAAGGTCCCACAGTAAGTAAATGACAGAGCCCATGTTCCACAAACACTTGGTAAATGAAGGGACTTTCTTTCTTGAGAACACACTACCATGTCTCCTGAATCTCAGACCAGTTCCTCTGTCTAATACATTGGGTATCTGTAACGATAGTTTTCAATCTGTTGCTGGGGAGATGTTTTTCTCAAGCATCCCCTTCTGTCTTTCTTGCACCTTCTTTCTGTACAATCTATGAATATCTAAACATCCCTGGCCTTATTCCCCTGTTCAGGCAAGGATCCAATTCTGCCTTTGCACTAATAGTAACAGCTAGCATTTAAATGGCACTTTAAGGTTTGTAAAGGGCTTTACATGGATTATCTCATTTGATCTTTACAACAACCCTGTGATATAAGTGTTGTTATTGTCCCCATCTTACAGATGAGTAAACGGAGGCAGACTGTGTTAAGAGACTTACCCAGGATCACACTAGTTAAGCGTCTGAGGTCTAGTTCTGAGCCCAGATCTTCCTGTCTAGGCCCAGTGCTCTATCCACTGCACCACCTGGTTAAACTGTGGCTATTCTCCAATCCTAAGCTAAACATGCAGCCAACCATAGTCTCTCTTAGTTCTTAAGAATCATAGCCAGTAATATGGAAATAGGTTTTACATGATTTCACATGTATAACTGATATCACATTTCTTGCTTCTCAATGAGTAGATGAGAGATGGACAGGAGGGAGAGAAATTGGAACTCAAAAATTTTTAAAAAGTTAAAAATAAGTAAATAACAAATAAAAACACAAACAAAAAAGTCATTCACACTGAGGAGGAAAGATGTTTGTATTTTCAAAGGGAACAAAACATTGAGCCACAGCGAGGTCTCCAACGGTGGCATTTCAGGTGTCACTGAGCAGACTGTAGGTTATTTTCTTATTTGGTTGGAAAGGGGATTTCCAATACCCTGGAATCCCTCTGACTCCAGTGACTCCAGGCAGCTCTGAGGCACACTGGGAAAAGATTTCACAGCAGGCTTCCCTGGGTCCCTTGTCTGACTAGTGGGAGTTTCACAGTGGAGCTTCCCAGCTGGGCACCTGGGTCCCCTGAACTGATCTAATCCCTGCTTTCTGGTCTCTTGCAGCCCCAGCCATCAGGAGTAATGGTAAGTTCTGTATTCAGTTTTGGCCTCTCTTTTTTTTAACAAACCCCTTCTCCTCTCCCCTTCCTGAACATCCGTATCAGTGCCATATGGCACTTATCAGTACATCCAGAACAGTAACTCCTATCCTAAGTGGAGCCTTGAGCCTACCTCATTAAGGGAAGAGTGAGACTTCAGGGTCAGTAAGAAAGAAGCTGTCACTGAGATAACTAACTCTCTTCTCCCAGTATCTTCCAACCAAAGCTGTTTGTTCCACTTTCTACTGCTAGAGACTCAATCCTCTTCCTCAGGAACCTGTTTTTTTTTCAGATGATTCAGTCGTGTCCAACTCTCCTTCTCTAGTGTGTCCCCATTTTACAGATGGGGAACTGAGACAAATAAAGGTTAACTGACTCATTCATGGAAACCACAACAAGTAACCGTATAAACCTGCATTTGAACTCAGATCTTTCCGATTCCAGGCCCAGTGCTCTACCCAGGAAATTTGTTTTTCAGTCACAGAATCCACAGGATGCATATACCCTCTAAAAAGAGATAGTTTGCTCAGGTGTATCCCCATGTTTCTCTGCGTTTGAGGGAATTATTATTATCTTTGTGAACCCATTTGGGGTTTTCTTGATTAAAGCACTAGACTGGTTTTCACTTCCTTCTCTAGCTTATTTAACAGATGAAGAAACTGAGACAACAGAATTATAAGGCTTTCCCAGGGTCACACAGCTAGTAAGTATCTGAGGAAGGATTTGGACTCAGGTCTTCCTGACATCTATAAACTGCCCCGCCTAGCTGCCCTTCTGGTTTGAGCAGTGTTTATGTGTGTATTCCATTTCTTCTGTATCCATGGGCTTGTGTATGTGTTTCACCACCAGCCCCATGGAAAGAAAAGTATGCATCTACTATCTATTAATAACATATTGCTACCAAATAACAATATGACTTTGTTATTTAACTGCTCCAAGCCTCAGGTTTCTCATCTGTGAAATGAGCCAGTTGGACTCACTAGATAATCTCTAAGGTCCTTTTCTGCTCTTAGGATTTAAATCTTACGATTTAGGATCAAATGAGAGAATGTGTGTAAAATGTTTAGCACACTACTTGGCACACAGTAGGCACTTAGTAAATGTTTGTTTCCCATTCCCACTCCTCATGTCATGTCTGTGGTTGCTCTGAGGTTATCAGCTTAATTGATGGGTCATGGATGAGAGTGGGAGGGGTCATCTAGTCCAGTTGTCTCATTTTGCAAATGAGGAAACTGAGTCCAAGAAAGGTTAGCTGAGTAGCTGAAGGTCACACAAGTAGTAAGTGACTAAACTAGAATTTGAACCCAAGATCCTTGAATGCAAAGCTAGTTTCTCCTGCCGCAAGTGATCTCTAAATGTCTGTATATGCACTGTGCGGGTCATGTCAAATCAAGTCAACAAGTATTTATTGTGTCCATGATGTCTCAGAAACTAATGATTGTTGGGGCTACAAAGAAAGGCAAACACAATCCCCTCCCCCAAGGAACTCAGCCTGTGGGTGCTGCTGTCTACACCATGTTGAGTATATGTACTGTGCATTGTACATGTGTGTGTATCTGTTGTGCTTAGATCCTGAGTCTCCGTATTATGTCACCTGGGCACATTGGAGGAGGAGAGATTGGGGGCAGAGACTCAGATCCTTTCATGAGGCTAGCAGGCAGTAGGGGCTGGGACGCCTGGCCTTGGAATGGAGGCAAATGTGACTCTCCTTCTTCCTGTAGGAAGAGCATTTCCTCAATAAATGGATCCCTCTCCTTCCCACAGAACAAAACTGATCCCAGAACTTTTCAGGAGTTCCCCTAGATTTTGGAGACTGATCTTTCAGATCATTCACTCTGCCTTTCCCTAAGATGGGTTCCCTCTGAGAAAAAGATGAGAGCTCTGGGGGTTTTCTGGTTTGTGGCTATTGTTCTTGTGTTTGTTTTTTTGTTTTTTACCAATCAAATGGGACCCAGGGAATCCCTGGGGAGCTGTCCACCCTTCTGGAAAAGGCCCTGTAGCCTCATGCCTCAGGGTGGCATCAATGTGTGAGAAAACTGCCACCAGCACTTGACCCAGCTCTGACCTTTTGTCTCCTCCACAGCCCTCTAAACATGCTCCATTCTGTTCTCTCTGCCTGTCTCTGGTGTCCTCCCCTCACATCTGGAATTTGATGCCTCCTTGGGGACTCCTTTTCTTCATTCCCCTCTCCTCTACCCATCAGGTCCCCCAAGATCACTACTGACCCTGGAGCCCCCATGGTTCAATGTGCTCCGAGGGGACAATGTGACTTTGACTTGTGAAGGGTTCCAGACCCCTGGACAGGAATCCATTGAATGGCTCCACAATGGGTCAGCTCTCCCCTTCCACCAGGACTCCTACTTCATCCCAGCTGTCAACATGGAGGATGGTGGGGAATACCAGTGTCGGACACAACACACAGCCCTCAGCAGCCCTGTGAAGCTACAGGTGTCTAGTGGTAAGTGAAGTAAGGAGCCTGGGGTAAGATGGAGGGGGAGGGGAGAGTTGAAATCTGCTTGGAGTACAGCCTGGAAAGGGACATATCCTGCTTATCCGCAGAACTAATGTGTCAACGCGAGTGGATGGGAGAGTTCCTGAGAAATTCATAAGTTATTTTAATTCTCCTTTTCACTACTGCCCTTACTGAGTAATAAGTTTAGCTTGTCTTGTTCTAAGTTTTCCTCACTTACTCTATTTTCACTCCTCATTTCTGCCAGGACATTTCCTGAACTCCCTCCCCAACCCACAAGTGCCCAGGAGACAAGGGGCCTACATTTAATAAATCAAAAAGTACTTATTAAAGGCCTCCCATGTACTAAGCACTGGAAATACAAATATAGAGAATGAAACAGTCCCACGTCACAAATAGCTTACCTTCTAAGAGGGGAGATAATAAGTGTATGTAATGTATATTTACACATACACACATATATTATTTATATTATATATGTATACACACACACATACACACACACGCTCACAACATACTGAACAATTTACAAGTACAAATAAAGACGGTATTTTGGAAGGAAGGTTACTAGCAATTAAGAGGACCAGGAAAGACTTCAAGCACTCATATACTGCCTGAGCTGTGTCTTATATAGAGAGGGACTGTATGAGGGGGAGGTAAGGAGGGGCTGCATTCCAGGCATAGGCAATATGACTCAGTGTAGAAAGGGACAGTAGAAAAGCCTGGAGTGGGGAATGGAAGGTAGCATGAGAGGAAGAGAGGGAAGGACTGGGTGCTGAAATCCAAGGGAGGGAAGAGTCATGTCCAATGAGGCTGGCTAAATTGTAAAGGCCTTTCAAAGCTAACAAAGGAATTTGCATTTTTTTTCCTAGAGGCAATGGGGAGCCACTGGAGTTGGTTGAGCAGTATAGTCCCATGGTCAGTTCACCATTCTCTACTAGCATCCCCTGTGAGATGAGGATTGGGGCCCCAGATTACAAATGATCTCACACTATCTAAAATGTTTAGGCCCCTGCCTAGTTCTTTAGTTCCTCCCAAGTTGCCTCCATATTTGTCTTACTGAACATTCTCCCCATTTCTTGGGTTCTTATATGTGGTGAATGGTTATTTAAGGAGAACTAGTACCTCTGGTGTGAGGGTTTGCTACATACATCTCTGGGCTGCTCATCCACCTTTAGGGTCTACTTGACTTCACCTCTCCCTCTTGGCAGATGGGCTAATGAGATTGAGGGTAACCAACTAGCCACAAACCCATTGACAAGGTAGTGGGGTGTCTACCCCAAGCATGTGAAGACTTCTGCCAGCAGAGAGGGCAGATAAGAACACCTTATTCCAATGGCCACGGGCTGAAGCAGGCACTGTGGCATGCTTAGAGCTTGGCCTGACAGCCAAGATGCCAGGGTCATTCACTTCATCCTGGGCCTTGGCCAGTCATCCTAATATTTGTCTTTCCACTGGATTTTAATGACTCTGGAAGAGTAAATCTGATGACTGTGTAACTGCCCCTCTTTTAACTCCAGTACACCCTTGAGTTAAGACGTCAGGGACAAACAGCAAGGGGCATTCCCCTGCTCTCGATTCAGCAGTTGGAATCATTGCTCAGAATGAAGGTTTGCTTTTCTTTCTCTTTGGAGGTGGCAGGAAGTCTTAGATGACCCAAGGCTCTAGGTCCAACTGAAATGTCCTGAGCCAGTGGCCTCTGTGTTTGTGTTTCAGATTGGCTGCTACTCCAAGTAGAGAGATTAGAATTCATGGAAGGTGACATGATGATCCTGAGGTGCCATACTTGGAGAAACAAACCACTGCACAAAGTCACATACTACCAGAATGACATTGCCTTAAAGTATGAATATCAGAGTTTCAACTATGTTGTCTCTAAAGTCAACTATACTCACAGTGGATCTTACTTCTGTACAGGGGTCACGGGGCATATTTCCCATGTATCTGCAACTCTGGTTATCACTGTTCAAGGTAAGGAGATTTGGCCAAGGCATTGAGAGGAAAGGACAGACATCTAGGACTGAGCTTATGTAGTTCTTAAGGGGTGGACAAGGAAATGCTAGAAAGAAAAAATAGGAATAATTGACATTTAGATGGCATTTCTAGGTTTATGAAGCATTCATTGGATCTCCACCAAAAACCCCACCCATAAGCATTATTATTATTTTAGAGGTAATAAATTGAGACTGAGATAGATGTGACATCTCTATGATAAGATAGCAGCAGGACCTGAATGTGGGTCTTCCTTGTTCCAAGCCCACCCTTTGTACTATGCCATACCACCACTCTAGTAATTCCCGTCCAGGGAAAGAGCTTTGGGAATCATGGCAGTCTCACTTTGAGGAGACCAGGTCAAATGGGCAGGGGTTTTAGCAGTCCTAACCAGAGGTTCAGTTTCTCTATGCTCACCTCCTTTGGAGACCACAGCTCCCAAGTGATAAGCTTTAAGAAGATAGCTTTTCAACAACTCTTCAGCTGACCCCAGAATACCAATGGAACCCCCTAAGTAGGGGGAGATGGTCATCCACATACAAAATTTATAAAGTCCTCTTAGAACCCCACAACCTATCCACTATCATCTCCCAGGTCATCTCCTTCAGGATAGTTCTGTACCCAGGCAGAGAATGTGTAAGCCTGCACACATGGCCCCTCCCTGGAAGAGAGGCCTGAGAAGTGTCCTTTTCTTCTGGCTCTTGGGCCCCATCTGCCAGGTTATGTGTGAAGGGCTCCATCAGTAGAGTGAAGGAGCCTGAATCAAGTCAACAAAAAATATACCAGCATTTATTAAGTGTCAGGCCCTATACTACATTTAGTTTTCTAGATACAAAGAAAGAAAAAAATTGTCTCTGACTTTAAGGAGTTTACAATCTGATGGGGAAGATAACATCCAAGCAACTCTGTATAATTCACAATATATAGACAATTGAAGCTCATCTCAGAGGGAAGGTAGTAGAATTAAGGGGGATGGGGAAAGGCTTCTTGCAAAAGGTGGGCTTAGAGCTGAGACTAAAAGAAGGCAAGAAAACTAGGAAGCTGAGACTAGTAGTATGCTTGACTACTAAAGATAAGGGAGGAGTAAAGGGGAAGCCTGAGGCAAGGCTAATTTAACAATAGTGGAGGGTAGGGAGAGGGTAGAGGGTAGGGAAGAAATGCTATGTATCTTGAGATCTCTCTCTTCTAAGATCAGGAGGAAAGCTGAGCCCTGTGAATGTGACTGCAATAATACTGGTCCTCGTGTTTGTGGTTGCTATAATTGCTGTTGCTCTCCTGTATTACTACAAGCGATACAAAAAATCAGGTATGTGATTCCCTTTGGTTTCTTCTATAATAGGCTCTCTTCTTGGCCAAGATCCCTACCCTATCCTTCCTCAGACTCTGGATTAGTAACATTTTTTCCATGACCTAAAGAATCCCCTGCCATATACATAATTATCACCGTGGAATTCTTTAATACAACAGGGAAGTTCTTTTACCCCACAGATGTTGAAATAGGAAGCTTAGAGACAATGTTTTACCAATCTAAAAAAAATTAATTTGTCATGTAAATTGGTGGAGAAACAGATATGATAAGAGAAAAAGTAAGAAACAGAGAGATAGAAATAAAAATAGTCATTAAGAGACACTAAGATCTAAACTGAGGGGCCTCTGAGACACACCCCTAACTATTCCACTTAGTTATCAGCATTCTTGTCTCTCTGGACAATCCTCTAGATTTACTAATATCCACCTTTCTTTTCCTTGGGGTGGGATTATCCCAACTGGATTTTTCAATGGCGCCCTTAGTCTGAGACAGGCTGTGTGGGGGGGTGGTTGAAATGGGAAAGCAATGCTTGAAATTTCATAGGATCACAGATTTAGAGCCAGGCGGGACCTTCTAGGCCATCTGACAAAGTCTTCTGACTTTACAGATGAGGAATTGGGGGTCCAGAAAGGTTAAGCAGTCTGCCTGGGGTCACTCAAATAGGAAGGGGCAGAGTTGTGTTCCAACTTCTAATCTGGCCTCTTTTCAACACTCTTGGCTGCCTTTCTCTTTCTCCCCATGCTTCCAACCAGATTTCCTTGAATAACCTGAGTGCTATATGAAGGGACCTCAGTGATTGGAAGCCAAACTTTCAGGGAAGGTGACTCTCCTGGAAGCATGATAGGAAAGGGGTGGGTGGTGGTTGTGGCTCAGGTACTGTTGGGTCTTGGACACAGATATCTCTCCACATGAGATGAAGATTGCTGCTATCCCACTTGGTCTACCACCTCTCCTGTCCTGAGATCTAGGATACAATAATCCCAAGGTCTTCATACTTATTTCCTTCCTACTGTCTCATAAAGTATCTCATTGGGTGGTGTGTGGCAGCTTTAAGGCTGTGTCTGTTTCTCCTTGAATCAAACTCTTTCCCCTGTCTGTGGTCCTGAGTGTCATGACTGTCCCATTGTCCCTTCTTATATGTGTCCTGCCTTAGCTCTCCCAGACAGCCCTAAACATAGGGAACAAGGAGAGAGTCTCCCAAAGGAATCAAGTGAGTACAAGTGGCTCTCTCATTGCTGTCTCAGTATATGTTGGGACAAAACAGTGTATACTGCAAGGTGAACTGGAGGCTGAAAAAAAGGAGACTTGTGGGAGCTCAGTAGAGCTGCAAGGAGGTCAGAAGCTCAACTCTTTTGGCCAGCTTTGTAGGATAACTAGGACAACATTGGAGATGGGAAAAAGTGAAGATGTTACATGGCAAAACCTACACAACCAGGAGTTCAGGACAGTGCTTCTCAGAAAAGGGAGTAAGGGATATCTAGAGCTAGGAAAAGCCTCTCAGGAGCACCATGAGGTCTGTAGTGCAGGGAAGGGAGATAATACCCAATAATCCTGTGAGTTAAGGAGTATAAGTATTATTATCACCATTTTACAGATGAAGTGAGATTCAAAAGGATCATATGATCTGCCCAAGATCCTAATATCATAGGATGATAGATTTAGATATGAAAAAGATCTCAGAGATCATTTAGTCTAACCCCCCTCATTTTACAGATGAGAAAACAGACCCTTAGATCTTAAGTGACTTGCTGAAAGGTACACAGGTGGCAGAACTCAGCTTTGACTCCAAATCCAGCCTCCTTTCCACTGCACTGTATGCAGCTTTTAAGTGGTGACAGCAGGATTCAAATCCAGATCTTCTGGGTTCAAATCTAGTGTCATTAGGAGAAGATGATTATGTTCAGCTGAGAAGGGTGAGGAGTGAGGGCTGTGGAGTGGAGGTGTGCTGCAGGCCTAGCAGCAGTTTGAGGGCCAGGAGGTAGGGCTGGCTCAGGGAAGGAGTCTGGCCACCTTCTCTGGGGTTTCAAAAAGGGACTGAGGATGGGGCAGGCTGGGATGTTTTTTTAAGTTGTAGAAGATTGGGTTTTACTTTTTAGCTCCTGTCTTATCTATACAAATAGCAGCAACAGCACCAGTATCTCTAACACTTTACAAACCCTTTGATGTAACAATATTTGGGCCTGATGGGTTTTCTTTTCATTCACAGTCCACACTCCAGGAGAGACAGAAAGGACTGAGGTAAGTGTGGTGCCTTAGCTTCCTCCCCACACACTCCACCCCATACTGTTTTCCCCTTCCTTAGTGAACTCCTATGTTTCTCTCTTGTTCCTTCTCTTCTGCTCTACACATCCGACTTCCCCAGTTCTTCCTCATCTCTCTGTTTTCTCTAGGTGGAGAATTCGGTGTCTTATTCACTTCTAAAGCACACAGACAATCCTGAGGAAGAAGCATCAGGACGCTCAACTTATCAGAATCACTAATAGTCATAACCACCTCTATCCCTCCCTCAGTAGCCCTGACCTGCTTGTTCCCACAAGCACCAGGTTGAGGGATCTGGTGGACCTAAGGCTGGAGACCAGCTGCTTCCTGAGCCAACTTTGCCATTCCAGGAAACTGGATTTGAAAATCCCTTTTGCAGTTGTCTGCATGAATCCTAAACTGCTTTTAAAGACTTGAAGGCAACTGACTGTCAGTGTTTACACTGCCTATCTATGCTGCCAACATCTACTCAACCCAAATGACTTCTACCTTGAATCACTCTCCAACAGTATTTTGGACAATCCAAAATGTCCTTTTAGAGGAATTGCTCTGCTCCCTCCTGAAACTGCTGCCTCCCTAGGCCAGGTCTTGGCTGTAGAGGCAGTTTTTTCTTTCCATAGGTGTTGGGGTCGGGGCAGAAGGTGGCTGAGCATGACTCCCGTTAGGTCAGGATGATCTACAAGTGATGAAATAGGGTGTCTCTGGGCCACCAATCTCCTTGTCCCACCCCTAAATGGTTCTTGTTTTGTGTTGAAATGGAAGGTCCTGGGGCAGAAGACTGGGCCTCAGGCACCTATTTAGTCACAGCCTGCTTTTGAAAAGTCTGGTGCTTTATGGAAACCTCTCTGGTTTTCCCATTAGTCCTCTCTGGCTGTGCTCTCCCTTGAAGCATTTAGAAAGCCTCAAGAGGAGAAGATGCCCCTGAACTATCATATCAGATCCAATGATGCCATAGGAACCAGTGTAGAGTCCTTGGTGCTAAAGGTTTTGGGGCTCAATGTGAATCTGGCCTGTAGTGAGCAGGAGGTAGGTAAGGCATGCAGGGAATTAGGAGAGAGTGTCTGGGCAAGGGGTCAGGGACCGTCACTTGTAATCACTCCTTTCCAGGCAGGCATAGTTCCCCTGGGAGGAGGGAATCTCAGTGCTGCTGTTCTAGCTGGGGCCCAATCTCTTTGCCCAGGGTAGGTAGAGTGGGGTGGGAGAGGGGCATCAAAGGCACCTTGGGATGAGAGGTGGCATGGTGCTATAGAAGAAATACTGAAGCTGAAGGCAGAGAGCCTGGGTTTTAACTGTGCCTCTTCTACTTACTAGGAATAGTAAGGTGGATAAATCAGCTCACCTAGCTTGGCCTCAGGTTTCCCATCTCCCAAAAGAGGGAGTTTTACCAGATGACCTCAATTTAATTCGATAATGCTCATTAAGCATTTGCTGTGTATCTCTGGCACTTACTGTCTATCAGGATGCTATTATCTCTGACTTCCTAATAAATGGACAACACTTCTTTCCCTCTCCCACTCATTTCCCCAGTCTCTCCATGGGGTGAGGTGACAGATATACATTCTGTATCCTCTGAATGCATGTTGAATTAGTGAAAGTGATTTTTATTAAGACTTCTTCACTTCACATTCTTAATTTGTTTTAATGTCTTTTCAATCAAGCTCTGAAGTCATACTGTGATACCTTAGACAAGTCACTTAGCTGACATTTATAAAGTACCTTAAGGTTTGCAAAATGTTTTGCATATATGGTATCACTTGATACTAAAAGTAATTATTTTTATTCCTCTTTTACAGATGGGAAATCGAAGGTCTATGATTTACCCACATTCATGATAAGCTAGTAAGTGTCAGAGGCAAGATTCAAACCTAAACTTCTCCTTCCAATAATTCCAGCTCTTTTTCCATCAGTTTCCAATGGTGCCACTCAGGACTTTGATTTACTCATCAGTAAAATGAGGGGTGTTGAACTATACAATGGCTAGCGTTTCTTTCAGCTCTAACATTCTGTGATCCTACATATAATAAAGCATTGATATTAGCTCTTAAGCCAGTCCAGGACTCTTCTCTGTTAGGTGAGCGCTGAGGGCCTCCTGGTGGGCAAGGGACTTTTTCAACAACAGAAAGAAGCTAGGCCTTATGATGCAATGGAATATAGAGCAAGGCTTCTTAATTTGGGGGTCTGTGACCCTGGATGGGGAAAATATCTATTTTCACTAACCTCCAAATGAACGAAATGTAGCAAGTCCTTTAGTTATTTTTTAAAAACATGATACTGAAAAGGGGTTCATTGTCTTTACCAGACTGCTGAAGGGGTCCATGACATGCAAAGGGGTAAAGAACTCCTTAGAAAAGACAAGGAGCAGAGGTAAAACAACTGACTTTCTGCACTGAGCTGCATTTCATTTTTCTACTCAATGGAGAGTATCCTGAAGGATAAGACTTGAGGTTGGCTCAAACTGTGCCTTGACTTTTGGGTAAAATGAACTGTGGTGAAAAAACAAAAGGAGCACATGTAGGCCCAAGTCCTTGGGTTTCTGTTTCTCACAGGCCCAACCCCTCAGGAGTCTCTAGGACACAGGATAGAGGGGTTGTTTCTTCTGTGCCCTTCCTTCACCTTTCACACAGTCATCATCTCTGTCACTCCTCTATGTAGAGAGCAACATTTGAGGTGAGGTTTAAATGACTGCTAGTCTATGCTGCTGCCTAGAGGGAGCAGGGGGTAATGTCAGCGACAATGGGGAGCTCTCTAGCTGAATTCAATTTAAGGAAAGCATGAGGTGAGTAGCACTACTTCTCCAGCTAGGACATGAGAATGTGTAGCTGCCCACAAGACTGATCTGTGTGGTCTTGGGTGCTACATGAAAATAATCTTGCTTTGCCCAGTATCTGGGACCTCTGTGTCTGACCCGACAGTCTATCTCTTCACCTGAATCATAGTATGAACTCTATGATCTGCCAAATTTGGGGTCATGAAATTCTAAATGTAGCTAAAGTAAGATGAGGGATTGCAAGGGGCAGTCAAAGGAAGACAGAGCGCCATCACAAGACAGAGCTAGCGTAAGGGCAGAGTCAGCAGGGAGAAAGTCAAGCAAGCCAGCTTTATTGAAGGGAAATACTTATTCATGATTAGAGGGTCAGTCAGGAAGGATAGAAGTAAGTCAGGTTTCATTGGCATTCCAGATGAAGGGAGGGGGAAGGGTGCCAAGAAGGGGAAGGGCTGGTGGGTTTTTATAGGGTTCTCATCTGGGTAATGCAGGACCAGAAATTAGGTAAAAAGAAGGGGAGCCCAGACTTGGAAACTGGTAAAGATTCAGGCTCTAGGAGAGTGGGTCTGAGGAATTGGCCTCTAGTGGACATTCAAATTCCCCTGGGAAAAGGTTTTATTTTGGCGGCACAGAGGCTTTTGGGGTCTTTACATAAGGCCTGGGCTTGAAGCTCCACTTTGCTGCTTTTTAATCTTTAGGACCTTGGGCCAATCATTTAACTTCTTTGGACCTGAATTCCACATTTCTAAGGTAGGAGGGAGTGCGTTTGGACTAGATGGTCTCTAAGGTCCTGTCTAATTCTATGAAGCGCACTTCTATTTTTTCTGTTGTATGGCAGTTTTATTTATTTTATTAAACAGGCCTTATTTTTTTGGCTTTTAGTTTTTAATTAATTAATCTGTTTTTAACTTACAACATTCAGTTTCACAAGCTTTTGAGTTCCAAATTTTTTTCCCTCCCCAAGACAGCATGCAATCTGATATAAACTATGTCTCTCTTTGTCTTTCTCGCTCCATATATACATATATATATATGTATGTATGTATATACATTCACATTAAACATTTTCACATTAGTCATGTGGCAAAGAATTAGAACCATGGAATGGACTACAAGAAGGAAGAAACAAAACAAAGAGAGAAAGAGCAAATAGTATGTGAAGCACCCTTCTGATCTGAATGTTCTCTCCTATCTCCAGGCTCCTGCTCCCTGCATAGCCACTCTGATCTATGACAACTGATCTGTAGCTCTATATAACCAGGTTGGTGCTTCTGGCCCCTCTACTAGTGGAGACCTTTCATTCCTGGTTTTTCCAAGTTCCCCAGTTTGAGAAGTCCTAGCAGACACTATAAAAGACCCAGCAGTCCCAATTCATGTCAGGTATGGTAGGAACAGAGCCTCTTTTATGTAAACTGGACTGATTTCCCTTAAAGATGTGGGAATTGTCACTGGTTTGGCTTCCTTGTTTCCTGAGGTATAAAAGTTTCAACCTTTGAGGAGTTGGTGTTGGAGGTTTTAGGGAAATCCTCACTGTCCTGTAGGAGCATATTTCTGATATAGGTGACTATTTCAGGGGCAAAGAACAGTGTTCTATCCAAATTGTATCATTTTTAATATTCTCTTAAGAAAAGGTGCTTCTTATTGCATTTTGTGGTCCACAAGTCTCATTGCATTATAAGCCTAAACCAGCATCACTAGACTCCTTGACTCAGGATGACAATTCCTGTTTCCACCTCTCACAAGAGCAAGGTCAAAAGGAGCATCACAAGACAAGGATAATAAAGGACATTCTAGGACTAAGGACTAGCATGAATCCACTTTGATAAGTGAGTCGTATTCCCCTATTAATTCTACTCTTAAATATTTAGTAAACCTCTACTATGTGTAAGACTACCCATATGAAATAGGAACCAGAATCTGCCCCAAAGGAGCTTATAATTTAATACTGTCTGATATGTACTCAAATACCCATGGGAAAGGCAGGGAATAAGCACTCACATAGCACCTACTGCGTTCGAGGTACTATGCTAAGCCAAGATAATCCTTTACCAATATTATCTCATTTGAGCCTCACAACTCTGTACGGTTAATCTCATTTTAGAGTTGAAGAAATTGAAGCAAACAGAGGTTAAAGGACTTACTAAGAGTCATGCAGGTGGTAAGCGTCTAACGCAGATTTGAAGTCAGGGTTTTCTAATTTCAGGTTCAGTATTCTATCCATTGTACCACTTAGCTGGCTCTATGATACAAGGCATATGTCAGAGAAGTACAAAGCAGATATTCAGCAGGGTGATATGAGAGTTCAAAGAAGGAAGAGCTTCCTTCTAATTGTAGGAGGGATAAGAAATTTTGAAAATCATCATGAAGGAGTTCACCTGAGTTGGGCCTTGAAGGAAGATAAATTTCCTAGGGGGAAATAGTGGGAATGGTGGTAGAGGGTAATTCTATTTTATCCATTCAGGGTGATGAGAGAAAAGTTGTGAGGATAGGATAGGGCAAGATAGGAATGGAGGACACCAAGGAGTCCAATTTTACTGGAAGATTTAGTGTGTTAAAGGAATCAGAATGAAATAAACCTGGAAAATTAGGTTGGAAGGAGATTGTGGAGAGCCTTGAATCCAGGACAAAGATTTTACACTTTTTTCAGTAGATAACAGAAGGCAATGGAGAAAATAGAGGAAAAATGTTTCTGAGCAGAGGCAGAAGATTGAATGGTGCATGGGTTAGATGTATGAAGGGTAGATTGGATTTATGGGAAATGCAGGAGAGATCAGAGGAAGAATAGTTAGGAGTGGTAAGATTCTGAACTAGAGGAAATTAAAGTGGGTATAGAAAAGAGATCCAGCCTGGATTTACAATCATACTCCTTAGTGGATGGCATGAAGCCATTGGATGCTTAAGAGAATGGGGACTATATAAGATGCAAAAAGGATCTAAAAGGGGACATTTTATTGGCGAGGGGTAGGTCTCCAAAAACAGACTTCAAAGGAGAAGAATCATCATCTGCTTCATATAGAGAGAAAACACTGTATAGTGGAAATCAAACTAGGTTTGAAGTCAAAACAACTGAATTTGAGTTCCAGCTCTGCCCTTTCCTAGATATATAAACATAGTAGGGGCAGCTAGGTGGTGCAGTGGATAGAGTGCCAGTGCAGGAGTCAGGAGGACCTGAGTTCAAATCTCACCTCAGACACTTGACACTCACTAGCTGTGTGACCTTGGGCAAGTCACTTAATCCCAATTGCCTCATCCTAGGTCATCTCCAGTCATACTGATGAATATCTGGTCACTGGATTCAGATGGCTCTGGAGGAGAAGTGAGGCTGGTGACCTGTACAACTCTCTCTCACTCAAAAAACAAAGTCAAGTGGAAGTCATGTCATTATTTCTCGGATGGCATGGTCTTCTTTGGCAATGAAAGACAAACACACAATCACATATACACATAGTCAAATCGTTTGTCTTCCATGACCCTCCATTTACATATCTATAAAATGGGGATAACTATTTTATCTACCTCACTATGTTGTTATGAGGACAAAATAATAACAATTTATATTATGTGGTATTTTGTGGTTAATAAATTGTAAAAAATAACAGCTGACCTTTATATATGGCTTTATAGAGTCCTTTGTGTACCTAATTTTATTTGATCTTGTATAATGCTTTGAGGTAGATAATTTGCTACTTTGATGGGTTTGTGATTTCAGTTGTGAAAATTAGCAACCACTGCTGGATCTAAAGCCTGGGGCACTGAGTTCTCTCTCTCTCTCTCTTTCCCTCTCTTCCTCTCTTTCTCCTTCCCCTTCCCCTCCCCCTCCCTCCCTCCCTCTCTCTCTCTCTCTCTCTCTCTCTCTCTCTCTCTCTCTCTCTCTCTCTCTCTCTCTCTCTCTCTCTCTCTGTCCACTAAGTAACCATCCGTTCATCCAAGCAGCACAGACCAATTTCAGTTGTAGTGAGGAGCCTAGCTTCTAATGAGATAAGTTAGACTCCTTTTCCCACATCCTTCAACTTATTATACTCTCCACCACCACCACCACCCCCGATCCCATGCCCTAGGGAAAATTTTTTAATTTGAGTTTTGATTCATACCTAGAGTCTCTCAAGTGGTAAGCAGAAAGGTGTGTGTGTGTGTGTGTGTGTCTGTGTCTGTGTCTGTATCTGTCCTTCGCTGCCAAAGAAGATCATGCCATCCGAGAAATAATGACATGACTTCCACTTGACTTTGTTTTGAGCGAGGGAGGGTTGGAGCAAAAAGGTATTGCACATAGAAAGTTGTGCAATGTCAATCAAGCATGGGACAGATATATATTAAGCAGTGCTTAATATAAAAGGTGTGCATTAAAAATAAAACAAGACAACCAAAAAAAACCCCTTAAAACAGGATATAATGATTAAAACATTTGAATATGAAGAGTTTTCAGGACTTCTGGCTAGGCATTTTTTCATTTTACCTCACTCTGCTCTGTCTCCCTCAAGGTAGTTATCTTCTGGCAAGTCACACCAGGGATTGGTTCAACCTAACACTTGCCCATCACCTCCAAGAGCATAAACCCACCTTGAAACTAGACAGCTCTAATGATTCTATTCATCCTTTCAAAATCATGAAGTTGGCTCTGAGAATGGACACAGCCATCTCAGGATCAATGTTTGATTATCTATGGACAGGGAGAGAAACAGAGTAGAAAATACCACCAAAGGCAGGCTCACACTCAGCTAGCTGAGTCTTTCATATACCTGCAAGTACTGAGAAGTCGCAACGAAGCATAAGTTGTTCTCTTTTAAAAGTTCACTGAGTCATCTCATCAACTCTCCTTGCTCAGTGGGTAATCAGGTGATTGTGGCTTTGTTAAACACAATATTCAATCAAGTGCTAAGCTAACATACATGGTTGACTGAACTCAAGAAGGGCAGCTTTGCACATGCCCTATTTTGTACACAATGACAGAAGTACTCCTTCCAACCCATTCACACCCTTTCATTCTCTGTGACTCTTGTTCATGCCCTCCCAATGAGTCCTGTCCAGGAGGTCCACTCAGGAGCCTTCCTCTAGTGAAGCACAGGCTTGACAAGTCCCTCTTGACATGTGATCGGTTGAGGTAGGAAGGTAGTGCAAGTATTTTCTCAGCTTTATAGCTGAGGAAATTTAAGCCTGAGGTCATGCAACTATTAACTATTAGAACTCTTAAACTCTATCTTGGGTTTCTCTTTCCACTACACAATGCTTGTGCCCCCTCTACTATATCCTGAAGCATTTTGTGCATTGAAATGTGCCATGCAAGTGTAAGGTTTTTTTTTTTATTATCAACTTAACAATTTTACTTGTGCAGGCCTGGTTTCTTCTTTCTCTTCTGGACCCATGGAGTCTCTTGAGTCCCACCTGCTACAAGGTTCATTGCCTCAAAGTCTCCTTTTGCTACACTCTCCCCACCATAACCAAATTCAGCTCCTCTCGGACTAGACAGCTCAACCTCATAAGTATGTGTGTCACTTACCTTAAAGAATGCACATTTTCTTTTTTATGTTTATTTTTAGATTCACAAATGTTCAAGCTTCAAAGAAAGTGATATAGCTGATGCTTATGATGGGTTACATTCGAACAAAGCAGAGTAATCCCACACTATGGTCACATACCAATTACGGATAAGTGAGAGAGGGTCCAGAGTATGGCAGCTAGAATGGTGGAAAGCCTTGAGTCCGTGCTTTGTAAGAATTAGGTGAAGGAACTGGAGACATTTAGTCTGAAGAGAAGCTTTGAAGGGGAAGGGGTATATTAAAGTCTATTTTCTGAAGGGTTTTAAAGAGGAACTGAATTTTTAACATTTAGCCCTGGAGCCCAGATAGAACAAGGAGCAATTTAGGCATGATGTCAGGAACAAACTTTGTAATAATTAGAGCCATACAAAAGTGGATGGATTGCCTTGAGGGGTGAAGAGTTCCCCTTCCTTGGAGGTCTTCAAGCAAAGACCAAAGGACAAATTGTCAGGTAAGTTAAAGTGAGAACCCCTTTGGTGTATGACTTGAACAAGTTGGCTGCTGAGGTCCTTGCCAGTTCTCAAGTGCTGTGATTCTGTGACTCTAACTAACCTCTGTGCAATGCAGTACTCACCTCAGAATTTCAGACTTCTCTAGGCAGCAACTACCCTCTGCTTCAGGGCAAAAGAGACCTTTTGCTGACAGAGCATTTCTTTTATTTTTCATCAACCCCTAATGCTAAGTTAAGACTTCTTGGGGGTCAGATCAGAGTATAAGGAGAGACCTCTAATGGAAAAGACAATGGAGATAGTGAGACATTTCAGAGGTGAAAAACGATGCCATTACTGTCTGATCTCTCTTGTCCTAGTTCCTCCTTCTTGGGTTTCTCAAGTCATCTGATTCCTCCTGTGTCCAGTTTCTTCAGTATCGGTAGATGTTTCTGGCAGGAGCCTTGCTCCTGTGTCTTCTGAACACCAACTCTTTCAGTGCTTCTGTCCGGGAAGAGGGCTTTGTCTATCATGTACTCAGGCAAACTTTTTCAGATCAGTAGGGCCTACCAGGATGGCTTGGAAATTTTTTTCTCCATTGCTCCAAACTGCTTGGGAATTTTGTCACTGGTGGGTAACAAAAGAGGCTGGAACTAGAGTTCCTGGGTCTTTGGTCTGGCTCTGTGAGCAGTATCCTGTGTATGACCTTGTACAAATCATTTCCCTTCTCTTGGCCTCAGTTTCTCCATCTGTCAAATGGAACAACTCTTGCACTACTCCTCTTTCTCCCAGGGCTGTGGTTATCAGATAATAGATAATCACAGCTGTGGATGGGCTCTAAGAAAAGGGGGCAGGGGAGGGAAGTGCTCCAGAAATCCTGAATTGCCTTTAAAAATCAAAAGTCTGGAGATGATCTTAGAGGATGAAGGTTGAACACAAAGATGCAAATGAGCTAGAAATAACCCTGAGGTAAAGTAAAGAGGCAGTTATGTTAAGTTCCTCTTTTCTAATTTAAGAGGCTTCACGTTGAACTCTATCAGTAAGTTGGAGGTAGCAAGAGATCCAAAGACACCCATCAAGATGTTATGGTGGGACTCTACTCCCTGCACTCCTGTCCTCTCTCCTGTGAGACTGTGGGTAGCTCTGCTGCTCCTGGGTGAGGAGTATGTTTGAGCATTTGTGTGTGCTTACTGTCTTGGTGCTTGGATGTGGGTATGCTTTTGAATTTCTAAATGTACATCTGTCTATGGGTGAAGAATGGGGTAGGGCATAGTAATGTACCCCTATAATTTCTGCTACTTGGGGGAGGTTGAGACTTGGTGGATCTCTTCAGTTTGGAAGCTCTGAGTTGCACTAGGGATAAAGCCAGCAGCGGTTTTGTGCTAAGTTTGGCATTAATATGGTTAACTTGGTGGAGGGAGAGGGGAGAGTTACCAGGCCAAGTGACCCAGGTCAGAAGTGAAGTGGGCCAAAGCTTCTACGCTGACCAGTATTGGGATCAAGTCAATGAGGGAATCATTTCACTTCGAGCCAGGTCATTTTACTTCCAGTCATTTTCACATATCCAGCCTGAGAGAAATAGGAAAAGGAAGGAAGGAAGGAAGGAAGGAAGGAAGGAAGGAAGGAAGGAAGGAAGGAAGGAAGGAAGGAAGGAAGGAAGGAAGGAAGGAAGGAAGGAAGGAAGGAAGGAAGGAAGGAAGGAAGGAAGGAAGGAAGGAAGGAAGGAAGGAGGAAGGAAGGAAGGAAGGAAGAGGGGAGGGAAAGGGGATAGATTAAAAGGGGGTTTGTACTGACCTCACCACTTCAATATTTTTGCCTATTGATGGTCAGAATTGATTTTTGGAATAAGTGAGTATTCAAGAGAGATCTAAATGGGAGTTGTCAGGAAATTTAATGGACAAGGCATGGGAAGCTACCCAGGATATCCAGTTACAGGGCCTGAGGACATTTGGATGTAAAGGACCTGGATTAAGCTGAAATGATAGATGTTTCCGAGGGAGGCAATCAGGGTAAGGAACTTAAGGGGGAAGATGAGAGACTGAAAGGCAAAGAGGTGATCTGATTAGAGACTGAAACAGCCGATTTATTAACAAGCATTTATTAAGCACCTGCTTAGGGCCAGGCATAATGCTTGGTGATGGACATACAAATACAACAGTGAAATAGTCTCTATCTTCAAGGAACTTATTGACTTGAGGGAGACAACTATATCTAAGTAGGCATGTGCTGAATATAATATAAATAGGTTCACAGTGATTTCATTAATGGGGGGGCACTAGGACCTGGGAGGATCAAGAAAGTAACCAAGATGGTACTTCAAGACAGAATGGGAGCTGAGTCTTAGAGGAAACCAGGGGGTAGTCAGAAAAGGAGAAAAGGGGTTACATTCTAGGCCTGGAGGAGAGGTAGGGCAAAGGCACAGAGGTGGGAGATGGAGTGCCATGTACGAGGAACAACAATGAGGATAAATTGGCCGGACTGCAGCATGTGTGACAAGGTAGAATGACTGGAAAGATAGGTTGAGACCAAGTTGTTGAGGGATTTGAATGACAAACTAAAGTGTCTACATTTGATCTTAGAAGTAATAGGGAAGTCACCAGATCAGAGACAGATTTCTAGTTGTAGGACTTGGGATAGGTGGAAATTGAGCCTGGAGAAGATAGGACCAAGGTGTGAGTTTGTGAGAGACACAGAGAGAGAGAGAAAGAGAGAGGAGAGAGGAGAAAGAGAGAGAGAAGACAGAGAGAGACAAAGAGAGAGGAGAAAGAGAGCAAGAGAGAAAGGAGAAAGTGAGAGAGAAAGAAAAAGAGGAGAAAGAGAGAGAAAGAAAAAGAGGAGAGAGGAGAAAGAGAGAGAAAAAGAAAAAGAGGAGAAAGAAAGAAAGAGAGAGGAGAAAGAGAGACAGAGAGAGGGGAGAAAGAAAGAGAAAGAAAAAGAGGAGAAAGAAAGAGAGAGAGGAGAAAGAAAGGAGAAAGGAGAGAGAGAGAGAGAGAGAGAGAGAGAGAGAGAGAGAGAGAGAGAGAGAGAGAGAGAGAGAGAATTAGTTCATAGAATAAGAAGTAGAGTGTAGGATAGTGGTCCTGAATTTTGAGAAAAGGGTGAAAGGTAGCTTTTGTAATAACCAGTAAGAATGGATGGCGGGGAGATAGACTGATGATAAGGGCTGTCTTTGCCTTAAAAATTCTGAGGTAGCAGAGGTCACCTAGGAAGAGATGCCTGATAGATTCTGGACTGGAGAGAAGACAATGGGAAGTGGAGGACAGAATCAAGTGAGGAAGGATATTCAAGACTACTAGGGAGATAAAATCTTCCTAAGAAAGCGCAGAGAAGGGAGAAAAATCACTAATAGAGTTCTGTCCTTGAACTTGTCCCCCCCACAAGATCAGAATCTGAGAGTTTAGTCTAGTGGAGAAGGTTGGGTTTGAAGACAGAGGACCTGGGTTGGAATCTTGACTCTGCCACCTTCAGTTTTGTGACCTTAGGCATGTCACAGCTTCTCTGGGCCTCAGTTTCCTCATCCATACAAGAGGGAGTTGAATTAGATGTCATCTAAGACCCAGCTCTAAATCTGATCCATCCAATTCCTTCCCACCTCTCCAGAGTCTGATAACCAATCTCTCTGGTCTCTTACAGAAACAGCTGGTGGTCGAGCTGGTGAGTTCACCATTCCCTTCTATGCCCCTCATCCTTTTCCATGCCACAGTATCTTAGGGAAGTAGGGTCAGTAACTCAAATGAATGAAGAAATTATTGGAGGAAAGGCTTGGGCTCTCCCAGCTTTTCCCTGGAATTGGCCATTTCCTGAGTGAGGGGTGGGACTATAGATGAGGGTAGGAAAGGGATACATCCCCCTAGAGACTTTTTCTACCATCCCAAAGTCCAAGTCATCCTCATAAGCTGCCTTTGCTTCAGTGTTCCAGAGAAAACCAATGGTCCTGCAGGGAGTACCACCTCCTGAGAGTGTCAGCAATCATGACAAGCAGGACTTCAGCTCTCGTGTCAGCCAGACCTCTGGGACAGAATCAGATGGATACTCTTATGAGACCCTCAAGGGCTATGCTTTCAGCAACCCTTTACACTTGATTGTATCATATGGTAAGTGAGGGTCCTTGATCCAGTTTAGAGTTCCCTTTCTCTACCTGTCCCCATGCCTACCATCCTCCTTAGCTTCAAGCAAAGCCCCAGCCCACCCCCCAGTCCAAACCTCAGACCTCATCTCCCCTCCCAAACTTGTTCCAAACTTAACCTTGGGATCCACTAGCCCAGTTTTTCCTCTCCTGCCTTTCCCATGCCCACATCAAAGATCACCAGGTTAACCTTCTCTCTGTCCCTTAGAGCTCTTGAGTCTTATACTGGCCAGGTTCTATCCAACACTAAGACCCTGGCTCTGAAAATATTTTACAGTGGAAGAGGGGAAATTGGCTATTAAAATAAGAAGTTGGACATCTCCTGCCTGTGGAGTTTGGGTCATAGCAGCCAGATGGTGCTGAGGGAAAGGTCATGGAGAAGGGTTGTTGGAGGAGTGAGTTGAATACTAAATTGGGGAGAGATGTGGTATGTGAAGGGGAATTTTGAGTTGCCAGTGACCCTTCTGGACACTAGTTACTGGGTATGGGGGCTCTCTGTACTGCTTACTGTGGCTAGGCCCATTACCTCTACTGCCACAGCCCATTTACCCTAATGTCCTCAGGAAACTGTCCCTAGCAATACAATAGGCCTCCCCATCTCCCCCTTCTCCAACTTCCTCTGTAGCTCAAGAAGCATACAGCACTACAAGGGTCAGCCCATCCCCCACCTACCTAGGGACTCCAGCTGCCAGCAATCTCAGAAAGTTGGAGGTGTGGGAGGATGCGGATAGAGAGGAGAGCTATAATCCTGAAGCAATGAAGTGACTCCCTCTATTTTGGACTGCAGATTGGTTGATACTACAGCTTCCTTCCCAACCTGTGTTCGAGGGTGACTCTCTGATCCTTCACTGCCTGGCATGGGGGGATTGGCCTCTGTCCCAGGTCACCTTCTACCGAGATAGCTCAGCCTTGGGCCCCCCTGGGCCTGACCCAGTGTTCTCTATCGGAATGGTTCATGCAGTGGACAGTGGGCACTATCACTGCAGTGGCATCTTCAAGAGGCCCGGCCCTGGAGCCAAGAAGGCAGCTGCTGTGTTTCTTAGAGTACAAGGTATGAGCTGAAGTGGGGTGCAGGGGAGGTGTGGTGCTATGAATGAGAGCCTTTGTTAGGGGCTGGAGTTGGCTGGAGGGTGGAGGGGTGAATGGAAGTTACTTCCAGGGCGAGCCAGCATGGTAAAGTAAGGTCAAAGGAACTATAGCAACTGAGACTTGCTGACCCTGGGCTGGATGTGGGAATGTTGTTTAAACAAGAATTTACATTTATAGAACACTTTGAGATTAACCAAGGACTTTCATGCACATTTCCACTGAATTTTCTTCCAAATACTTTTACCCTATTTAAATTGTGAGTTTTGCATCATCATCCACCCTTTTCTGAATCCTGGGGAGTGTTGGCAGGAACTGTGACCAAGGCTCATGGGTGGCTGGGCTCTTCAGCAATCAACTTTTAAAAAAGATTTACTGAGGAAGCATAAAACCATAGCACCTTCTCTCCCTCTGACCCTTCAGATTTCCTTACTCCCATTATCCTCCTACTTTCCATAGTTTGACAGAATTCAATTCACTCCAAAAAGAAAATAAAAACCTGACACTTATTAAAAGTGCCTTCTACTCTCCAAGAAGCAAGTATTAGTGGCTGGATAGCTGCCCTCAGAACTAGCAAGTTCTGGGTTCAAGTCTAGCCTCAGACATATGTACCAGCTATAAGACGGGTCACTTGAAATTTCAATGAGCTAAACCTATGGTGTCAAGCTAATGCAAATGGATCCCTGCCAGTCACATATTGACTTAGAAAGTTCCAAATGAACATTATCTATATTGTATTGTGTTATCTTTTATTTTGTTAAAAATTTCCAAAACACATTTTAATCTGGTTAGGGTCCATTCCTGAGTTTGCCACCTATACTCTAAGTAATTATCTCAGCATAAATTTCAGAGAAGTTACCAACCTATATTGGTAGAGAGGGTTTTCTCAGCCCATACCAATGAAGTCACAAACTGAGTCCCTATCAGACATTGTGTTAGAATCACAAAGACAAAACAGAAACCATCTCTGTCCTTAAGGAATTTACATTCCACGGGGAAATATAACACAGACACAAGCAAGAAAATATAAAGTATATTTAAAGTGATTTCAGGCAGGAGGAGAGAGTGGCAATATTTTGTGGAGCTGTCAATCAGCAGTATATTAGTAAATGTTTAAAAACCAGTTCTCCCAGAAAAAAATATATCCATGACATACTTTTAAGTTTAACTTGCATTATTAACATTTTCTCCATCACTTTTATAGCTCTAGATAATCAACAAAGCAATAAACTAAGCTCTGATTTGTAGGTCTGCTGATATCTGAGGTATAACTGAAAATGGAACAATTGACTTGTATGAGCCCCATCCTGCTGGCTCCAGGGCACCCCTCTTGAGTCCCACTAGATAAATAGGCAGATAGATATAGATTAATATCTATCTGTATGTATCTCATCTATCCCTACCTCTGAAGAACCATATCTCTACCTGAAGACATGAGCCTTAGCTTTTAGCGCTAAGACCACAGTCTCAAAAGGATAGTGGTCCTATCAAGTAACTCAAAGCTAAAGAGAAGTATTTTGACCTTTTGGGGAGAGGGAGCAGGGAATGGAAAGAAATCTAAGATTTGGGGAGGTGAAAGCAGATGGGAATTCTGCTTGCCCTTCACATGTAGGCTGTGTTTACCAAAACTACCCCTCCATCCTCGTAGCTCTCCTTTCTCACTTCCTCCTATACCACCTGCCTTCTCCCCAGAGCTGTTTCCACCTCCAACAATGACAGCAACCCCATCCACAAAACCCCAGGAGGGGAGCCCAATGACCTTGAGCTGTGAGACAAAGCTGAGTCCCCAGAGATCAGCCTCCCTGCTTCACTTCTCCTTCTATAAGGATGGTAGGATGTTTCGGGCCAAAGATAGGTCCCCAAAATACAGGCTCCTAGAAGTGCAGCTGGGAGACTCTGGATCTTACTGGTGTGAGACAGCCACGGAGGATGGCCAGATCCGGAAGCAGAGCCTCAAGCTTGAGATTCAGGTGCAAAGTGAGTGTATGGGGAACAGGGAATGGGTGGGCAGGAAATGGGGCTGATGGGCTAGTGTGAACTCTTACAGGGAACTGCCTATACCAGAGAAGTAAAAGGCGATAGTAGAAAGTTCTGGAAAACTTCATTTATTCTGATTCAGTGTCCTGTGAAGGGGAGAAAGTCAAAGAAAACATTTGTATGTGCCTTCCTTAGTCTCTCCCACTCTCTGACCATGGTGCCTCCCCACCCCAGCCTCACTGTTTAAGTAACAACTCCTAAATAATGAGTCAAAAAAAGACCTAGAGCCAGCTTGGTTGGGGGCCTTCTGTAGTTGTTATGGCTATGGATATGGCCATATCTGCAGAGACCACAAATTAAAGAATCAGCCTGTGGTGGCCATCCATGGAGCCCACCCTCTGCCACCTCCATAGTAATAAGCCAGGAACATAAAAAGGCGTGCATCTCCTTCATAAAAAACAAAGACAAAAAAACAGGCTGTTTTAGTGGTCCAATTTAAATCCAGAAAAACTAAATCTCTAGGACAGAGTATAATTTAACTCAAATTGCTAGAAAGTTTCCCAAGGGTATTTCCATTTCTATTCTTTCAAAATACTAAGACTTGCTTAATGCGTCCCGAGCAATGGGGTAGTAAGGTGGTAAAGTGGATAAAGTACTGGGCCTAGAGTTAAGAAGATTCATCTTCCTGAGTTCAAATATACCCTCAGATACTTACTAGCTGCATGACCCTGGGCAAGTCACTTAACCCTTTTGCCTCAGATTCCTCATATATCAAACGAGTTGGAGAAGGAAATAGCAAACCACTCCAATAACTTTGCTAAGAAAACCCCAAATAGAGTCACAAAGTATCAGACATGACTGAATAACAGTGCTATAAGGTTGTGGACTTTCCCAACTTCCATCTCTTCTCCCAATGTAAACTGGGGTGGGGGAGGAGTGTAGTCATTGTGTGTGTTTGTCCTTCATTGCCAAAGAAGACCATGCCATCAGAGAAATGATGACATGACTTTCACTTGACTTTGTTTTGAGTGAGGGAGGGCTGTGCGGGTCACCAGCCTCACTTCTCCTCCAGAGTCATCTGAATCCAGTGACCAGATATTCATAAGGATCACTGGAGATGACCCAGGATGAGGCAGTTGGGGTTAAGTGACTTGCCCAAGGTCACACAGCTAGGGAGTGTCAAGTGTCTGAGGTGAGATTTGAACTCAAGTCCTCCTGACTCCTGCACTGGTGCTCTATCCACTGCACCACCTATAGATGCTGAAAAAAGAGAAAGAACCCATTCCATTCCCCATCAAAAATTCTTCCTTCTAGCTATTTTGCCCCAAATTCAAGGGGAGATTAAAATTCTTCCTGTCTTTGATTCTTATGGTTGTTTCCAAAGTATGTGGTAGCTTTGTCAGAAAATGAAGTTAGAAGAAATATCTTTGACTAATGCTCCCATCCCATCATGCCTAGACATACCCTAGATGGCCCTAGTCATTCCTCATCCCACATAATTAGGATATTCTGTGTATGCATGCGTGTGTGTGAGTGTGTGTGTGTGTGTGTGTATGTGTGTGTTAGGGGAGTAATAAAGAATGTAGGAGGGATAATGCTCAGGAATTCTGGAATGAGAGTTCCCCAGGTCATTTCTTCCCCATATATCAGGGTCCTACAATGTCTAGCACAGACAGACCTGAGAGAATAGAGGCTTCCCTATACTCAGAAATAAAGCTGTTACTGACTTTGCAATACAGTATTAACAGCCTTTGATGTATGCTGTGCCTTAAGATCTCCATCATCTTTCAGTATAGTCTACTGCAGGACATTTCAAGAAAGATACACAAGTTAGGGGACTACAGATCCATAAGGATATCTCTTGCAGACAGAGATCTCAACCAGCCACTTTTCTTTCCCTCCCAACGATGACACCAGCCCTCTGAAGAGCAGTCTGGTCCAGAAGAAGACTGGTTAGCTATAGGCAAATTCACTGAAGACAGAGGCTAATGTGCTCATCACCAGTAGTAACAGTTGTCATCTATCTGCTCCATAGATAAATTGCACCAACTTTCTCCCAGTTTGCAACACTGTGACCCTGACTTCTGCTTCATGTCTTCTAATAGATTCTTCCTCAAGAAGTCCTCCCAGAGCGACTGTTCCATCTACTTCAGATGCAATTCCTGGAAAGCCAGCAGTTCCAAAACCAGCTCCGCCAGATCCCCAGAGACCATCTTGGTGCAGTCCCCCTTCCTCAGGAAGTCAGCCTTCTGATGGTCCATGCTCCAACCCTCCCCTCACAATGCAAGATCCTCACCTGAACTACCAGATGCAAACTCTGCTTCGTCACATGCAGAATGTAAAAACCCTGTTGGGCCACGTGATACTAGAACTCAGGGATCTCTCCAGACACCTTCAGTCCAGTGTTTCAGGAGCAGCTGAAGGGCCAGCCCCCAAGGCCAGTGGGGCCCCAGGAACTTCTAGGGGGCCACAGAGGGAATGAGCCTGAGACCGGACTCTCATCCTGATAAGAGGATCTGGGTCTTGAATCTTTTCTGCTATGTTTTTTGTGTCCCCATCAATTCATGCTTTTCCACCACTGTACGTGGCAGAAATTTCATCAAATTTGTGTGTGTGTATGTGTGTGTGCATATGTGTGCATGCTTGAGTGTCATGAAATATATTCTTCTAATTCCAGGGCAGGGGATTGGGACCATATGGCAAGAGAGTCCTGAGAAGACTCTTACTGAGAATGTTCCCCCATCCCATATGAGACACATGGGTCACTAGATGGATATTAAGACAAGCAGACTTCCCTGGACAAGCAGACTTCCCTGCTTCCCTGGAAGCAGACTTCCCTGGACTTCCCTGGTTCTCATGTCAGTGATGAGGATTTGAATGGAAACTGCTAGGTTGCTATAACCTCTGATACAGGTGTACCCAGAGAGAGGATAGCTCATAAAGCATCGTTAAATACTCAGATGACACCAAAAATGATGGAACCCACTCATCACCAACAAACTTTGTGTTCGCTATACTGAAGATTTCAAACCACAGCCCATTCATCACTCAAGACTTCCCAAAGGGCATATACTCAAGGAACATAGTAACTCCCAGAGGAAGTCATCCAGAAATATTAGACTATTCCAGGGCTACCTGATTCTATCACAAAATAGTCTCATTTGACTCATTAATAATCCTTCTCCCTCCCAGACAGTAATGGAATGGATCTGTCTTACAAATATCAACCCTGAAGTTTCCTTCAGCTTTTATCAGCTCCTCACAGGCAGCCCTGCAAAGGATTATAGGTTTCAGGATAGAAGGGACTTGAAAAGTCATTGTGTCCTACTTCCTCAAGGAAACAAGGTTGCCCAGCCATTAAATGGAAGAGGCAGGATTCAGTTCCATGTCCTCAGATTTCAAGATCAGTGTTGTTTTCCACATACTATAAAGGTTGATGAAGTTTTCAGAACCAATACCTGAACCAAATTCCTTAGTATAGAAGTACAGTAATTCTCACATGTTTTCATATACACCCACTTTCCCCTCCTAATCATTAGCTGTTCCATTAGGTTCAGGTGGGGAGCCTATGAGGTTCAGTCATAGCACTATTAAACAGGGACCTGCTGTGTTTAGAGCTCTATCCTGAGCACTGGGGAGAAATGCCCGGTCCCTGCCCTCAGGGAGCAGTTTCTCAGATAAGCAGATGAGACATATATAGGAGCCTCAAAATAACACCTTCAAAAGCATGATTTAAAACAAGACAAACTGAATACATAAGAACTTGAGGGTACATAAAAGTGATTACCTTACTCAATGGAAGCCTCCTGGAGGTGAGATTTGAGTTAAATTTCTGATCAGCATTTACCTCTATAGTTGTGAGATCTCTAGAAACACCATCATTGGTCTTAAATTAGAAGAAGGATATGTAGAGGAGGGAAGATGTGTGGACATAGGTATTTAAGGTGAAGATAAATCCCTACCACCTTAGAAGGTGCTGGCAATAAATATATTTGCTTTAATGTTGCTTCTGAGCCTTTACTATCAACTCATGAGACCTCATCCATTCCCCCGCCCCTAAGAGGGATTTAAAACCTAACAGGGAAATTATGTTTCTCTGCTAAGGTGAAGAGTCCTCCTGGTTCATAATCATTACCTGCACTCAGTATTAGTTTGTGTATCTGCATGGTCTTTTGGAAATCCTCTTCTCCTGGGGTTTTGGCTCCTAGAATTGTTCTTTCAGGAATAAGTCAAATCAATCAAGGAATTTGAAGAAATATTTAGAAATCTTCAGTCAAAGCAATGAGCTCACCACTGCCATCTGGACAGCCAGTTCTATCTTTGAGATGAGCTACCCCCTTCTCTTCTTTCCCCATAACATGTTTGGAAAGGTCAGATAAGTGAGCCTCCAGGAATCTAGGAGTCAGAGTCCATGTCAAGTTTTGCAACCAGCCCAGAACCAATGCCCTGAGGAGGAAGCATTGACCTTCAGGATCCCACTCTGAGGTGAAGACTCATCCATGGGAACATAGTAGGACTGTAAAAACTATGTTAAGTATGAGTCTACTCTCTCTAAAGACAAAGGTGATGTAGAAGAGAATATGTCACTGAAGTGTTGGTGGCGTGGGGAATATTTGTACTTTTGTTCTTGTTTAAAGTCCTATTTTCAAGTACTTTTCAAATAACTTTTGACAATGACTCAGCCACATTTGCCAGTTCTTTCAGTACCTGATGTTGTAGTTCATCTGGGTTAGGTGATTTAAATTTATCAAAGGCAATTAGTTGCTCTCTTACTATTTTCTCATACATGTTGATATCAACTCCCTGTTAGTCATTTTTATTCTGTTATTTCCAGTACAAAAGTCGGTCCTCATTGGTGGAGAATATAGAAACAATATTAAAATTTAACAGCTCTATCTTCTTTCTATTGTCAATTATCACTATCCTAACCATCCCAAAACAATGTTTTCTCTCTTCTGTGGTCATTTTTCTCCCAAAATAACTAAAAAGAACACCTATTATTTATATTCTCTTTCATTTCCCTCATCAGTCTCAGTTCATTCTGAGCTTAGTATTTCTGATATTATTTTTATAGGACTACGCCATTCCCTTATAATCATCCTCCTTAAAAAACATTAATTTTACTGTTGTTGCTAAAAATGTGAGATTTTGTCCCAAATTTATATGTTCCCAGAAGAACTGAATCTCACCAATACTGATATTCTTGCAAAAAATTAAAACAAAAAACATAAAATAGCTATAGATAAATGGAAAGATGACTCCCAAATTCTTTTCAAAGAGTCAAATAAAAGAGTTGGTATGACTGGTCTTATTGTTTACCCAAAAGCAATAAGAAACAATGATCATGATGAGCATATGTAAAACTGACTACCCTGAAGATAATTACTACTTATGTGTCAACATCTGCTATAGAGAATGAAGAAAAAAATTCCATGAAGAACTTGGCAAGGTATTCCAAACCAATTCAACATACTTCTTGATGCTTAGTGTCTTCCATGGGAAATTAGGGAACAGGGGAAAATATATTGAAAAACATGGTTGAGGGGGGGAGGAGCCAAGATAGTGGAGTAGAAAGATTCACATATGCTAGCTCCGAACCCACAGCCCATAAATTACCTATTAAGAGGAACTCCCAACAAATTCTGGAGCAGGGGAAGCCACACAACAACAGAGTAGAGGAGATTTCTGCTCCAGAGAGCCCTGAAAAACTGACACAAAGGTCTGTCACACACCAGACCCGGAGCGGAGCCCAGCCCTGCCTTGGCCGGGAAGCCCGGAGAGGAGCAGATCCGAGCAGGCTTCAAGGACAGAATCTCCAGCAGCTGCAAAGGTCCCTCTTCCCACAGATAATGAAGGTCAATAAAAGACTCTTTTTGGCTCACCGAGAGGGGAGCAGGGTGTCTCCATAACTGAGGCCCCCTCGGGAGACAACAGCAGGGAAAGCAGCTGACAGGAGCTCCCAAAGCAGGTAGGACCTCGGTGCCATTATTGAAGGTCTCCCCATAAACCCCCTGAGGGAACTGAGCCTGGGAGGCAGCCCTGCCCCCACTTGACAACCTGAACTTAATCTCATACTTAATAGCAGCCCTGGCCCTCGCTGAAAGCCCTGAGGCTGGAAAGCACCATTTGAATCTCAGACCCCAAGCACTAGTGGGGGGGCGGGGGGGCTGGATACGAATCTCAGAAGTCAAGTAACTGACTGGGAAAATACCCAGAAAAGGGAAAAAAAATAAGATCATAGAAAGTTACTTTCTTGGTGAACAGATATTTCCTCCTTTCCTTTCAGATGAGGAAGAACAATGCTTACCATCAGGTAAAGACATAGAAGTTAAGGCCTGTATCCCAAACATTTGAAATAGATATTCAGTGGGGTCAGGCCATGGAAGAGCTCAAAAAGGATTTTGAAAATCAAGTTAGACAGGTGGAGGAAAACTGGGAAGAGAAATGAGAGAGATGCAAGAAAAGCATGAAAAACGGGTCAATACCTTGGTAAAGGAGACCCAAAAAAATGCTGAAGAAAATAACACCTTGAAAAATAGGCTAACTCAATTGCAAAAGAGGTTCAAAAAAGCCAGTGAGAAGAATGTTTTCAAAAGCAGAATTAGCCAAATGGAAAAGGAGGTTCAAAAGCTCACTGAAGAAAATAGTTCTTTAAAAATTAGAATGGAACAGATGGAAGCTAATGACTTTATGAGAAATCAAGAAATCATAAAACAAAACTAAAAGAATGAAAAAATGGAAGAGAATGTAAAATATCTCATTGGAAAAACAACTGACCTGGAAAATAGATCCAGAAGAGACAATTTAAAAATTATGGGACTACCCAAAAGCCATGATCAAAAACAAGAGCCTAGACATCATCTTTCATGAAATTATCAAGGAAAACTGCTCTGACATTCTAGAACCAGGGGGCAAAATAAATATTGAAAGAATCCACCAATCACTTCCTCAAAGAGATCCAAAAAGAGAAACTCCTAGGAACATTGTAGCCAAATTCCAGAGTTACCAGATCAAGGAGAAAATATTGCAAGCAGCTAGAAAGAAACAATTCCAGTATTGTGGAAATACAATCAGGATAACACAAGATATAGCAGCTTTTACAGTAAGGGATTGAAGGGCTTGGAATATGATGTTCCAGAAATCAAAGGAACTAGGACAAAAACCAAGAATCACCTACCTAGCAAAACTGAGTGTAATACTTCAGGGGAAAAACTGGTCTTTCAATGAAATAGAGGACTTTCAAGCATTCTTGATGAAAAGACCAGAGCTAAAAAGAAAATTTGACTTTCAAACACAAGAATAAGAAGAAGCATGAAAAAGTAAACAGCAAAGTGAAGTCATAAGGGACTTACTAAAGGTGAACTGTTTACATTCCTACATGGAAAGACAATATTTGTAACTCTTGAAACTTTTCAGTATCTGGGTAGTTGGTGGGATTACACATACACACACACACATGCACGCACACACACACATACACACATGCACGCACACATAGAGACAGAGAGCACAGTGAATTGAATAGGATGGGATCATATCTTTAAAAAAAATTAACATAAATGGTGAAAGAGAAATGTATTGGGAGGAGAGAGGGAGAAATGGAATGGAGCAAATTATCTCTCATAGAAGAGGCAGGCAGGAGACTTTTTAGTGGAGGGAAAAAGAGGAGAGCTGAGAGAAAAACATGAAGTTTACTCTCATCACATTTGACTAAAGGAAGGAATAAAATGCACACTCGTTTTGGTATGAAAACCTATCTTACAATACAGAAAAGTAGGGGAGAAGGGGATAAGCAGGGTGGGGGGGATGGTGGAAGGGAGGGCAATGGGAGGAGGGAGCAATTTGAAGTCAGCACTCCGGGAGGGACAGGATCAGAAGAGAGAATAGAAGCAATGGGGGGCAAGATAGGATGGAGGGAAATATAGTTAGTCTTACGCAACATGACTATTATCCAAGTCATTTGCAAAACTACACAGATATGGCCTATATTGAATTGCCTGCCATCCCAAAGGGCATGGGTGGGGAGGGAGGGATGAGGAGAATTTGGAACTCAAAGTTTTAGGAACAACTGGTTAGTGTTGTTGTTGTTGCTACTAGGAAATAAGAAATACTGTTAATGGGGAATAGAAGGTCATCTGGCCCTACAGGACAAAGAGAAGATGGGGACAACAGAAGGGAGGGATGATAGAAGAGAGGGCAGATTGGAGATAGGGAAAATTAGAATGCTCGGTGTATTGGGGTGGGGGGAGGGGATAAATGGGGAGAAAATTTGGAGCCCAAAATTTTGTGAAAATGAATATAAAAAGTTAAATAAATAAATTTATATAGAAAAACATGGTTAAAGATTAAGAAAGAGGACAAAGACTTGTAGATTACTTAGAAACTTTATATCTGTGTATCAGCAGTACTTCAAGAAGAGAGTTGGAAGTGAACAAGAACAATTTCATCAAAAAATGAAATTGAGTATATCTTAACAGACAAGTAACAACTGATTATAAATATGGAAGTCATATGAGAATCAGCTGTCTGTGGGTAGTTAAATAATCAATGGGTTAGAACAAAGGTCAAAATCAGCACGAAATTAGAAGAAAAAATAAATATGAGAAGAAACTATAGGCAATTACAGCAACTCTGTTTAGCCATGCTGTTTACTCTCAAAAATTGGAAATGGAAAAGACTTGAGACATTGATTCTGACTATTCCAATTTCTCAAAAAAGTTTAACCAATGCAAAACAGTCTCTACAATGAAGAGACTAAAATGACCAAGAAACCACTTGAATAAGCAACCACTTGATCCCCTTGCCATGTGGAGAGACATGGAAGTCAAGCACAACACTAGAGTCCAAACTAATTTGCAAACAATTACAGAGGAGAATGATGAATTATGAACAGTATCACCTCACAAAATAATAAAAGCAGTAGAGGGGGGAAATAATCTTTAGAAAGTTTGGCTGGTACTAGCTAATCTGCATCATTTTTTTTTAAAAGCATTTATATGTAGCAGCTCTGAGGCTGCTCCTACAGTTCACTTTCAAGTTCAAGGTTTCAGGTCCCCAAATCATGGCTGACTACTACTGTTCTCAGGGCTCTAGGAGTCACATTGAGGGGCTGGGTTTCTAATACAATTTGCTTATAAGCTGAAGTGTTCCCAATGAACCATTAGCCAGCAAATGCTAATTAGACTTTTTAGACAAAGTATTTACTTGTCTAAGAGATAGGAGATTAGTTGGTGCAAAACAGTCACCAGAACGTTTGTAGGCACAACACACATACACCATCAATGAGGGGAGTAGACCCAAATTAAAATGCAGTGGTAGTGAGGCCCATGTGTGGCAAGAGGATAACTCATAATTCCTAGACTAAATAAGAAAGTGAAAATTGTTAGTTCTAACTGACCCCTACTCTTATACTTATAGCCTCCCAGAGACATAGATAATTTAGGCATTTCATGATTCATTTTAATTTAACTTTTAATTCATTTTAATGTAGCTTTATTCTCTACTTGATATCCTTGCTAGAAGAGAGAAAATCAATGTGTAGCTTTATTCTCTACTTGAGAGAGAAAATCAATGCAACTCTAATTCAGTTTTATTTTTCCTTGTTCATGTTCTTCCTTTAACTCATATGCCTTTCAACTCACATCCCCCCCAACCATACCCAGATGTTTTCTCATGGTTTCCCTTGCCCCACCCTTCAACTAAGCCCCCACCTTTTTTTTGTCTCAGCCCATGTTATATCCAATCTCCTCATAAGGTCAAATTCCTGTACAAAAAAGCAATTTCCAACTAATCTGTGAACACTACCTATCTACCTATATGACTCTTAAGATTAAGTTTCCCCATAAACAGGAAAAGGAAGAAAAACAGTATGTACCGCTTGCTTATCTCTTTGTTCTACCTGCTTCACATGGAAGACTTTTCCCCACTTTCAATCAATCAGAGTTCATGACTGTCCATTTTCAATACTAAAAACCACTCTTTGCCTAAAAGTTCTTTTTCTGACAGAGAAGGAGGAATCCAGGAGAATTGAAAGTATTTAGGCATTCAATTTCATCAAGTCAAAGAATTCCGAGTTTGAAAATGCTTTCAGTACATCTAGATAAGTAATTTACTCCAATAATCTAAGAGAACTGTTTGAGCCACTAAGAAGTCGAGTGACTTCCCGAGGGTTAACAGCATGTTTTAAGATGCAAAGGTTGAACCAGGCTTTCTTGACTCTAAGGCCACTCCTCTATCCACTTCACCGTGTGACTTCCCCAGAGGTCATTGCCCAATCTCCCCTCTGATGGTAGAGAAATGGAGGCTTATTAGGACAGCTAATGGAATACCACAGATCTGTTAAACGCTGGACCAATAATACTCCTGAGTACAACAAGATTAAAATCCAATTGAGAAATACATTTTTTTAAAATTATTAATTAATTTATTTATTTTAAGTTTTCAGCATTCATTTCCACAAAATTTTGAGTTCCAAATTTTCTCCCCATCTCTCCCCTCCCCCCACCCCAAAATGCCAAGCATTCTGATGGCCCCTTCCACAAATCTGCCCTCCCTTCTAACATCCCTCTCTTTCCTTATTCCCATGTTCTCTTTTGTCCTGTAAGGCAAGACAAATTTCTATACCCCATTACCTGTATTTCTTATTTCTCAGTTGTATGGAGGAACAATACTCAACTTTTGTTCCTAAAACTTTGAGTTCCAACTTCTCCTCCTTCCTCCCTCCCCACCCATCCCCACTGAGAAGGCAAGCAGCTCAATGTAGGCTATATATGTATAGTTTTGCCAATGACTTCCATAATAGTTATGTTGTGTAAGACTAACTATATTTCCCTCCATCCTATCCTGCCCCCCATTTCTTCTATTCTCTCTTTTAACCTTGTCCCTCTCCAAGAATGTTTACTCCTAATTGTTCCCTCCTCCCATTTTCCCTCCCTTCTATCATATCCCCCACCCCACTTATCCCCTTCTCTCCTACTTTCTTGTAGTATAAGATAGATTTTCATACCAAATTGAGTATACATGTTATTCCTTTCTTGAGACAAATGTGATGAGAGTAAGCTTCACTTTTTTCCTCTCTCCTTCCCACTTTTTCCCTCCATTGAAAAGGCTTTTCCTTGCCTCTTTTATGAGAAATAATTTGCCCCATTCCATTTCTCCCTTTCTCCTCCCAATATATTCCTCTCTCACCCCTTAATTTTATTTTTTTAGATATCATCCCTTCCTATTCAACTCACCTTGTGCTCTGTCTATCTATCTCTCTCTACATATATATATATATGTGTGTGTGTGTGTGTGTGTGTGTGTGTGTGTGTGTGTGTGTTCGTATAACCCTACCAACTACCTAGATACAGAGAAAAGTTTCAAGAGTTAAAAATATTATCTTTCCATGTAGGGCTGTAAACAATTCAACTTTCGCAGGTCAGGTTCCTTATGATTTGTCTTTCCTGTTTACCTTTTCATACTTCTCTGGATTCCCATGGTTGAAAGTCAAATTTTTGGTTCAGCTCTGGTCTTTTCATCATGAATACTTAAAAGTCCTCTATTTCATTGAATGATCATTTTTCTTCCAAAGTACTATACTCAGTTTTTCTGGGTAGAGGATTCTTGGTTTTAATCCTAGTTCCTTTGACTTCTGGAATATCATATTCTAAGCCCTTTGATTCTTTAATGTAGAAGATGCTAGATCCTGTGTTATCCTTATTGTATTTCCACAATACTAGAATTGTTTCTTTCTAACTGCTTGCAATATTTTCTCCTTGACCAGGTAACTCTAAATTTGGCTACACTGTTCCTTGGAGTTTCTCTTTTTGAATCACTTTCTGGAGGTGATCAGCGGATTCTTTCCATATTTATTTTGCCCTCTGGCTCTAAAATATCAAGGCAGTTGTCCTTGATAATTTCATGAAAGATGATGTCTAGGTTCTTTTTTTGATCATGGCTTTCAGGTAGTCCCATAATTTTTAAATTGTCTCTCCTGGATCTGTTTCCCAGGTCAGTTATTTTTCCAATGAGGCATTTCACATTATCTTCCATTTTTTCATTCTTTTGGTTTTGTTTTCTCATAAAGTCATTAGCTTCCATCTGTTCCATTCTCATTTTTAAAGAACTATTTTCTTCAGTGAGCTTTTGAATCTCCTTTTCCATTTGTCTAATTCTGCTTTTTAAAGCATTCTTCTCCTCATTGGCTTTTAGAACCTCTTTTGCTAATTGCATTAAACTGTTTTTAAAGGTGTTGTTTTCTTCAGCATTTTTTTGGATCTCCTTTAACAAGCTGTTGACTCACTTTTCACGATTTTCTTGCATTGCTCTTATTTCTCTTCCCAATTTTTCCTTCACCGCTCTTCCTTGATTTTCAAAATCCTTTTTGAGCTCTTCCATGGCCTCAGACCACTGAATATTTATTTTGGATGTTTGGGATACAGAAGTCTTGACTTTTATGTCTTTCCCTGGTGGTAAGTATTGTTCTTCCTCACCTAAAAGGATGGGAGAAGATACCTGTTCACTAAGAAAGTAACCTTCCATAGTTTTATTTTTTCTCCTTTTTGGGGGTATTTTCCCAACTAGTTACTTGACTTTTGGGTTCTTTGTCAAGAGCAGGGTATACTCTGTAAGATCTCAGTTCCTCTAAGGTGGCACAATCAAACCTGCACATTGATCTGGGAGCAACCAGAAACTTTTGTGCCCAGCCTCACTTCCAGTTCTGCCACACCAGCGCTCAGGGCTGAGGTTCAGATCAGCTGCTCAATTCCTCCAGGGGCTTTACACTGAGGCCTCCAAAAATGGATGTTGGCTGCTGCCTGCAGTAGGAGCCAAAGCCAGATGAGGCCTCTGCCACCACTGCCTTAGGCCAGAGCTATGGGGGGGGACACCGCTGCCTTCTCAGCCAACTGAAAAAACCCTCTTACCGACCTTTGGCACCTATGAGTTGAGGGATCTGTGAACCACCACTACTGCTGCTGGGGATTCCACCCCGAGGTCTGCTCCAATCCTTTTCTCTGCACTGTGTGACTGTGTGATTAAGGCTGGGCTGGACTCTGCTCCACAAGTGGTGGGACAGATCTTTCCTGTTGGCCTTCCAGGTCACCCTGGGCCAGAATTCTCCTCCACTTCATCGTTCTGTGGTTTCTACTGCTCTAGAATTTGTTGAAAGTTATTCTTTACAGGTATTTTATGAGCTGTGGGGAAAGAGCTAGAGTATATGTGTCTTTCTACTCTGCCATCTTAGCTCCTCCAATTGGGAAATACTTAACAAAATAAATTAAAATACAGTAAGATAGCTAGTGTTACTATATGGTTTATTATGTCAATATGAGGTTGCAGGGATCCTGATATATAGTTTAGTGGCCTCTTTCTATTTGAGTTTGATACCACTGGTATATGCATTGTCAGAGGAGGTTTTTGTACTTGATTATTTTTGTCTAACTGATTTTACTTGTTACAAAGGAGGGCAAAATCTGAAGGGCTTGTGGGAAATTACTGAATATAAAGACAAAAGACATCAATAAAATGGATAGGGTGGTTATCATAATTCTGAAACTTTATCTTTTAAAAAAATCTATTTGGTCAAAACATACCATCTTTCCCTGTATCTATTATCATCTCTAACTTCTCTCTTTTGTCCACCCTTTGCTGGTCAGTCTCAATCACAAGGAATCTCTAGAGTGTTACCAGATCTCAAACCAAACTATATAAGAGAATAGGAGAAAAGCCCTCATAGCTTTTCTTAAACTACTGAAAACATTATCAACCCTCATATTACCATTTATCTACTTCTTATCTGCACCTACCCTAACTCTCCCTCCAACCAGTATTCAAACAGAACAGTTTCTATTTCACTTCATATAGCAAATGGAAACCTAGGAAGCCAATATTTCCCTTGCTATTCCTTTGACAGACAATTTACAGACAGTCCCAAACATTCTACCCTTGTAATTTACTGTTCTCTAATCACTTTAAAAATTCTGATGAGATCACAAACTACATACTCCTTTTAAAAATAAACTTTTACTGGTATCTTCTGTGTCTTACATCATAGTTATCCCAGACTTCACCTCTCCCTTCCAGAAAACATTCCATATAACAAATAGTATATTTAAGGAGAAAAAAATAGTCAGTATAATTGATTGATACATTGAAAAAGTCTGAAAATATGTATAACAACTGTGTACCTATCACCTCCATGAAGGGGCAGGTGAGGGGGTGTTTTCTCATATCTATTTTTATGAATCCTGCTTGATTTTTATATTTTTGTTCTATTTATTTTTTTGGTGTATCCTTTCTGTTTTTATATTGGTGTAGTCATTGTGCATATTGTTTTCTTGGCTCTGCTTACTTCATTCCAATATTAGTTCATGTAGATTTTTCCACACTTCTCTGTATTCATCACCTACATCATTACTTACAGGACAATAATATTCTATACTTCCATGTAGTACAATTTGTTCAGTCATCCCCCATTTGGTGAGCATCTACTTTGCTTCCAATTCTTTGTTATAATAAAAAGTGCTGCTATAAATATTTTGGTGTATATGAGGACTTTCTAAGCCTAAAGTCATCCAAAACTTCTTCAGTCGGAAGTTTGGCTAGAGAGATATTGACTTTAATCTGAGATAGGTCAATGGTTTCAGTATTGATTGATCAAGGTCTGTTGAGAACAGACCTTAATACTATGAAAGTATTAAGCCCCTCTCTTCAGAATCATGTCCTTACCACTAATCAATGTGGCTCCATTATCACTGAGTAGCTGAGATGTACTATATAAGACATATGACCCATAAATAACCTTGAGGACATTGCAGAAATACCTTGGATTTCTAGAAGCAAATCTTATCACTCAATCGTGTCCTTCAGGGATTGACTGACTTTTTCAGGAGTTGAGTTTTAACAGAAATAAAAGGAAAAGGGTGGGTCACAAATTAGTAAGTAGTTATTAATATAATAGTACAAAATTATTTTCTCTCACCATAACTTTTATGAAACCAATCTTGATGTTTGCAAGTGTTCTGGTCCAGATGAGTAAATGTGATGCTGTATACCAAATCTCTGAAAGCTACCTACTCCTTTTCTAACTTCACTGTTGCCAAATGTTTATTGGCTCAGCTTTCCCTCCAAGTTAACAGAGAACGTATCTAATCTGTTGACATTAAATCTTCTGTTAGTCGTCTTGCCCTGGAGCTGGCACCTTATGGAATGTAAATGTTTATCTCGAAGAGGAAAAATTTATGATGATCTGGTTCTATGGGTCACATGTCCCTTTTGTCTCTCTCACATGCTGTTTGCCTCATCCATACAATGACATAAACTATTAAACACCAATGTTTGCATGAAGTTTTATTGCATTGGGGTAAATGGAAGACAGTGTTGGTGATGAAAAAGTCATGAGAAGCACAAGTCTTCAGTAGGAAGTGACTTGCTGTTTTTGACCTCACTCTTCCCCAAGGACTCTCTGCCATGGGAGTCCTTGTGCCTACTAGTGGGATAGTCTATATATGTCTTGCCAATCCCATATCACTCCCAGAAATCTACCAAGACTGTCTCTGTGATGCAGTGTTCTAATGATCCACCCTCCCATTTATGCAAGACCCTCAGGATTACAATTGCTCTGACCACCATGTAAACAAAGCCCAAAGGATGAAGCAGTGATGCCAGCCTTCAGTCAAGCAATGCCTATCTCAATTGTCCCTAATCTAAATTCTAAAATTTCAAAAGTGCTATAAATATTTTCATATATTTTGGTGCTTTTCTTTTTTGACCTTGATTTCTTTGGGGTATAGATCTAAGAATGGTATCTCTGCATCAAAGAGAATATGCATAGCATAGTAGCATTGGAACTATAGCTACAGGTTGCTTTTCAGAATGGCTGGAACAATTTATAGCTCCACCAGAAGTGCATTGTTGTGACTGTCTGCCTATAGCCCTTTCGACATTTATGATTTTTCCTTTTAACCAAATGTTGCCAAGTTGATGCATGTGAAGTGGACCTTCAGAGTTCTTTCAATTTGCATTTTTGTTATTTTTAGTTGTTTTGATCATTTTGCATATTGTTTTGATAGCTTGGATTCTTTCCTTTGAGAACTGTGTCTACCTATCTATATGATAGATTTGAATTAATTCATTAAATATCTTATAACTAAGAGCTTTATCAGAGAAACTTGCTGTAAATATTTCCCTCAGTTAACTTTTTTCTTTTTCTTTTGACTGCACTGCTTTTGTCTATGTAAAATCTCTTAAATTTCATGTAACCGAAACTATTCATTTTATCATCTGCTATACTTTCTATCCCTTGTTTTGTCATGAACTCTTGCCTCTTCCATAAGTCATTTCCTCC
Source organism: Bettongia penicillata ogilbyi (assembly GCA_023548195.1). Taxonomy (NCBI): domain Eukaryota; kingdom Metazoa; phylum Chordata; class Mammalia; order Diprotodontia; family Potoroidae; genus Bettongia; species Bettongia penicillata. Next base: position 3,807,315 of record JAJHZJ010000155.1, on the reverse strand, counting down.
TAATGTCTTTAATTTGTTTATGATGTGAATTTTCTGTCTAAGTTATATCCATTTGGAGATGATTTTGATTTATAGTTTAAGGTGTTGGTATCAACCTAATTTCTACCAGACTGCTTTCTAGTTTCCCTACCTATTTTTATATTACATATAATACTGGCTCTTGGATTGATATTATATTAAGGAAAGATCTATTCATTACTAAGTTCTTTAGTGTTTTTAACAGAAATGGGTGTTGTATTTCATGGAAAGTTTTTTTCTGCATATCTTGATATAATTATATGATTTAGTCATTATTGTCATTAATATGTTATATTATGTTAACAGCATTCCTAAATTGATCATCCCTATATTCCTGATATAAGTCCAACCTGATCAGAATATATAATCTAATACCTGATTTACTCCCCATTTCCCAAGATTCTGTCAGAATTTCTGTTCAATACCACTTCCTTTCTCTAATCGAAGGACACTGGGGAAGGCATATACCCACAAAATACCTCAAATAAGGAATGTGCACTTGGCTTTCCATCACACCTGGTATCCAAAGCTCTGGTCCTAAATGGAAGTTAGAGCTCTGATTCCTGGCACTCAGTATTTAAGGATAGCTATGGTAATTATTTTTGTCAGATAGTTTTGTTGACACAGATCAAAATGAATAGTGCTTTCACTTGTAGCAGCAATAAGTTAAGAAGCCTCTATGCCCAATTTTGTAAAGAGACTTAGTTGTCTATTCCCAGGTCCACTAATAGTTAGAGGTGTGCCTCAGTAATTGAGAGTTGAGAAATTGCTGTTTTCTTAAATGGTTCAGTGACATAAAGCGGAACAGGTCCTGCCTCCACACATGCCAGTATGTTTGCAGTTAGGGGGTTCAGGGAGAAGAGGCCTCCAAATCCAACCCTTACCCAGAGCCTGGGCTGAGACACCCACCATCACAAGTCAAATGATGTTGCCTCTCCACTGGTCAGGTGAGCATCCACATTCAACTGCTACTGTACTTATTTAGGAAGGACATGTGTAACTGAAAAAGGAGACTAGTTTCCTAGCAAGAGTAGGAGATAACTGATGAACAGTTCTAGGGTTGCATTGTATCCCTGAAATATTAAAACATTAGAGGAAGTTCTCCAGTATGTTGAAGGAACCAACTGTGGAGAAGGTTTTGAAGTCTATGGACAAGAATTATACAGGATCAGAAAGTATAAACAGAAGGGAGTAAAGATAATATTCTACGTCAGAATTACGATGTGATCAAAGGCATGGAGACAGGAATCATGGCCTGTTCCAGGATAGTGAGTAGAATTATTTTGCTGCGATGGAGGGTTCATATAGGAGAACTATGGAAGAAATGTATGAGGAGGTAGACTGCGATAAGACAAGGCCTTTTGAATGCTTTTGTATTGTAGATGAAGGACACCATTGAATGTTGGTGAGCACAGAGTAACATATGCAAATGGGGGTTTTACAAAGATTAATTTGTCAGTAGTGAAAACGAATTGAGACCACTGTAAAGGTACAATGCTTAGACAAAACTTAGATAGAAAGGGCAGCCCCACCAAAGGTTTTCACTTTCAATAATTTGTGATCTTTTATTGGTCAGTATCCCTAAACTGTTGGAGTATTGGTTCCTTCAGTGTATTTTGCGGCACCCACTAATCTAAGCCTAGTGTTAGTATAGATGCTTCCTCTGTTCCCCTGTACATGAGACACCTTATTTTGTTTTGCTTTTTGACTGGTCCTCCCTATCTCTCATTCTGACTAGAGGTGAAGTGGCCTTTCGTAGGCTTGATCCCAATACAGATCTACTCAGAAGCTTTAGCTTGATCTGTTTCCTACACAGGCCATCTACACCCAGGGGCTCACAATGTAAGCTATTCATCCAATAGACTTTAGCCCTACCGTTGCCCAGAACTCCTGTACTCCACAAATCCATCAGCTTCAGCTTCACTAGCAGCAGCAGCTACAGATGTGGGTCATCCCTGGATCTTTTATTTAAACTTGGGTTTTTCAAACTATTTTACTAGTGTGCAATGTAAAATAAAACCAACTGACAGAGCACAGAATTGTCCATTTATATTGCATGGGAAACTTAACCCAAGATATCTCTAATCTAGCTGTAGATGGTTGGGATAGCTTCTGAGACTAATCTAATAGGCAAGGATAATTTTACATAGCAATAAATAAAAACTTTAGTGGGTGAGAACATTAATTATAAATCCTTAGAAAGCACTTTTATGCCAGTTTAAGGATTATTTTCACAGGAAGCCCTATTCCTCCAAAAAGTTGTGACAGGAAGTTTAAAAAACACGGAGATTACATCTGCCAGTCGTTTTTGGAAGAGCATAGGATCATAGACTGAGAAGTTTCTAAAGGACTTTAGAAACTATTGAGTTCAATAACCTCATTTTACAGATGAAGAAACTGAGGCACAGAGAGGTTAAATAATTTGCCTATGACCATCCAGGTAGCAAACATCAAAGAGAACTTTGAATTCAGGTCCTCTCACTCTAAACTTGGCATTATTTCTATTTCAGTTTTTTAGGCTATTTTTATGACATCACATGGGGGAAAGTCACCCTGATATATGTATAATATGGGTATTTATCACCAAAAACATTACTCAGGCTAAATGAGAGGCAGTGTGGCATGGTGGAAGAAGTATAGAACTGGTAGCCAAGAGTTCAAAGTTCTGGTTCCAATTCTGTCTCTAAGTGTGCAACCCTTCACCAAGTCACTTTCCCTCTTGGGGTTCCAGTTTCCTCATCTGAAAAGTGAGAGAGTTGAACCTCAAATCCCCTAATATCATCCCCTTTGCTTGAATATGGGAAGAAAAGGTGGCATTCTTATCAAGGCCAACTCCTCTACATCTCCTCTGGAAGCTTGCCCCTCCAATCGTTCTGTCACCCTCCCTAAATTTTTGTCTCTTCTTACAAGACCACTGGGTTCTTCCTGGCTGTCTGTAAACATGCCCAGTTCTCCCCCATGGATGCCTAGCTGATATTCTTAAAGTATTGCACATTAGTAAGCTTCCATCTATATCCCTCTACCAAGGAAATGTTCACATCAAACTTCATTCACATTCACAATACCCTAAATGCAGTAAGGAAAGGGTCATTTCATCCTATCTATGCTTCAGCAAGGATCATAACAGTAGAATGCAAATGACGGAATTCATTCCAGAAACTGTGTTTACAAGAGTAAACAAAACTTGACGATGGCAAGTGAAACAATGTTGTTCCTTCTCACAGACATTGTGCAAACCAACTTTTCCCCTGATGCAAATGTTTCAAGCATTAACACTCTCTCTTCTAACTAAAACCTGAATTCAGAAAGAATCCAAATCACATTTCATTCTAAAGTCCTAATTACTGACATTTGCTTAAATTTTACCTTTCTATGAGAATATGCATTTGTAAGATAGATTGGCCTTAAACAAAAGAAAAGAGGGGGAGGAGCCAAGATGGCAGAGTAGAAAGACTCACGTATGCTAGCTCCAAATCCACAGCCCATAAATTTCCTGTAAAAAGAACTCCCCACAAATTCTGGAGCAGTGGAACCCACGCAGAAACACAGTGGAAGAGGTTTCCATTCCAGAGAGCCCTGGAAAGTCATCCCCAGGGGTCCGTTGCACTCCGGACAGCAGAGCCCACCCCTGCACTGCCCTGGCCGTGCGGACCCAGAGGAGCAGATTCGAGCAGGCTTCAGGGACAGAACCTCCAGCGGCCTCGAAGGTCCCTCCACCCACAGGCACTCCAGGTCAGTGAGAGAGACTTCTGGGCTGGCCGAGAGGGGAGTGGGGTGTCTCCGTGACTCGGGCCCCCTTGGGAGGCAGTGGCGGAGGCGACGGCAGAGGCAGTGGCAGCCGGGAACTCCCCGAGCAGGCAGGAACTCAGGGCCATTACTGAAGTCTCTGCATAAAACCCCCTGAGGGAACTGAGCCTGGGAAGTGGCCCTGCCTCCACCTGAGCACCAGAACTTAAGCTCACATTGAATAGCAGCCACGCCCACCACGGAAAGCCCTGAGGCTGGGAAGCAGCATTTCAATCTCAGACCTCACTAGCTGGGTGGATCTAGGCGGGGGTGCAGAGGAATCTCAGAAGTCAAATCAAGGCTGGGAAAATGCCCAGAAAAGGGAAGAAAAATAAGACTATAGAAAGCTACCTTCTTGGGGGACAGATGTTCCCGCCTTTCATTTCTGATGACGAGGAACAATTCTTACCATCAGGGAAAGATGTGGAGGTCGGGGCCTCTGTATCCCAGACATCCAAGGTGGATGTCCGGTGGGCTCAGGCCATGGAAGAGCTCAAAAAGGATTTTGAAAATCAAGTTAGACAGGTGGAAGAAAAACTGGGAAGAGAAATGAGAGAGATGCAAGAAAAGCATGAAAAATGGGTCAATACCTTGGTAAAGGAGACCCAAAAAAATGCTGAAGAAAATAACACCTTGAAAAATAGGCTCACTCAATTGGCAAAAGAGGTTTAAAAAGCCAATGAGGAGAAGAATGCTTTCAAAAGCAGAATTAGTCAAATGGAAAAAGAGGTTCAAAAGCTCACTGAAGAAAATAGCTCTCTCAAAATTAAAATGGAACAGATGGGGGCTAATGACTTTCTGAGAAACCAAGAAATCATAAAGCAAAACCAAAAGAATGAAAAAATGGAAGAGAATGTGAAATATCTCATTGGAAAAACAACTGACCTGGAAAATAGATCCAGGAGAGACAATTTAAAAATTATGGGACTACCTGAAAGTCATGATCAAAAAAAGAGCCTAGACATCATCTTCCATGAAATTATCAAGGAAAACTGCCCTGACATTCTAGAACCAGAGGACAAAATAAGTATTGAAGGAATCCATCGATCACCACCTGAAAGAGATCCAAAAAGAGAAACTCCTAGGAACATTGTGGCCAAATTCCAGAATTCCCAGGTCAAGGAGAAAATATTGCAAGCAGCTAGAAAGAAACAATTCCAGTATTGTGGAAATACAATCAGGATAACACAAGATCTAGTAGCTTCTACATTAAGGGATTGAAGGGTGTGGAATAGGATATTCCAGAAGTCAAAGGAACTAGGACTCAAACCAAGAATCACCTACCCACCAAAACTGAGTATAATACTTCAGGGGAAAATATGGTCTTTCAATGACCATATTTCAATGACCATGAAACAGAGGACTTTCGAGCATTGATGAAAAGACCAGAGCTGAAAAGAAAATTTGACTTTCAAACACAAGAATAAGAAGAATCATGAAAAAGTAAACAGCAAAGAGAAGTCATAAGGGACTTACCATAAGTGAACTGTTTACATTCCTACATGGAAAGACAATATTTGTAACTCTTAAAACTTTTCAGTATCTGGGTAGTTGGTGGGACCACACACACATACACACATACAAAAGAAAAGAAAGAACTTTCCAGTGACACTGTTCACCTGGCATTTCTTCACACAAGACCCTCCATCTCTGACCTTGCAAGCATTTTCTTTAGTTTTCTCTCATGCCCAGACCCCTCTCCTTTCTCAATTCTGCTGATTTCTTTGGCTTTTTTCAAGTCCCAACTAAAATCCAATCTTTTACAAGAAGCTTTTCCCCCATGCACTATTTTGATTGTTTTGGCAAAGTAAACACAGATTACCCAGTCCATTGTGTGGGGTAAGGAGGGAGGGTACAAAGCCTGTGTACTTAGCATGAATTTTTTTTAGATGTGCCTTTTTGTTTTCTCAGGTAAATGTCTTTAGCTAATGAGTTTCCTGTTTTGGAGAACAAAGCTAATATGCCACATATGCACAGTTTTGTTTACATTGTATTTTTATAAACAAAGCTAATAACATATAAATTTAAGTGACTCAAGCCTATAACACAGTCTTATTACCATTCAAAGGAAAGTTTTCAATGGAATAGCAACCATGTCTTGCTTTCAAAATCTAATGACCTACTCTCTGAATCTCATTGCATTTATTGTAATTTTTAAGAATCCTTTTTGAAAACTGATAGTATTTTGTCACCTTTATTAAACTTTTTAAACAGAAAAAAAGTTTTTCCCAACCCATCTTAATTCTAGTGCCTTCCCTCAGTTAATTATTGCATAAATATTCTGTTTGAGGCTTGTTTGTATTTATTTCTTTGTTTTCTTTCTTCATTAGATTTTGAATCCTTGAGGGCAGGCACTGTCTTTTGTCTCTTTCTGTATTCTCAGTACTTAGCAGAGTGCCTGGCACTTTTCATTATTTAGCTCTGGCACTTTTCATTATTTAGCTCTGCCTGACTCTTTGTGACCCCATTTGAGGTTCTGTTGGCAAGGATACTGGAGTTTGTGTCATTTCCTTCTCCAGCTCATTTTACAGATGAGGAAACTGAGGTAAACAGGGTTAATTGACTTGCCCAGGATCGCACAGTCAGTCAGTAATTGTCCCAGGTCAGATTTGAATTCAGGAATATGAGTCTTCCTGACTCCAGGCCAGGCACACTATCCTTTATGCCACCTAACTGCCCCTGCCTGGCATATAGTAGGGACTTAATAAAGTATGACTGATAAACTGACTAGTTGGAATTGTAGGCATAAGTCAGTTAGTAGGGGCTGTATTATTTTGCTTCCAGTGAACTATGAATATGGGCGCATGCACTTCTCTCCTTCTTCAGAGGGCTACATAAGAAAGCAATGCCCTGCTTCCCTATGGCCACAAAAGAAGGGTAGAATAATGTCCAAGGAAACATATCACTAGAGTGGAAAATCCATTAAATATTTATGTTAAAATTCAATGTTCTGCATTGTCCAGAAAACATCAGTGTCAGAACTGTGAGTTGAATCCTGAGAAGCTCTTAGAATTCTCTCTAGTGGCATCTTGTCCAGACCAGGTAGGAAACCCCTTAGGACAGGACTGGGCTAGGGGATGGTAACATACAGGAAGAAATATAAGTGGGACTGGAGGGGCTGGTTCACTGGTATTATAGAAAGGGGGTTAGACAGTGCCAAGAGAGATTGGGCTTTGAATTTCACCTCTGGCACTTAGTTGTGTGAGCTTGGAGCAAGTCATTCAACCTCAATTTTCATCTTGGTAAAGCGCTGCTAATAATACCTTTGGTTTCAATCTCACCTATAGTTCTTACATTTGTTCTGAGGATCAAATGAGATAATGTGTGTAAAGTGTTTTACAAATCTTGGAGAGCTGTACAAATGTTATCTACAGTTATTAAAAAGAAAGATGAAGGGCACAGGGGTCCTATTCCTGGTCAGAAATGCAAAGGACAATCTGGATAAGGGAGAGATGGAGTAGAATCGGCTCTGCCTGGGGGTATGAGATATTCATGGTATAGAGCCCCATACCCATCATGCTTTGCTCTGTGTTGAAATCTTTTTTTTTCAAGATATGAGCAAAGGAAAGGCAATGAGAATCCTGAAGCCCAAAGATGCTCTACCCCAGCTGTAGCTTAAAGGACAAGGGGAACCAGTTAATTAAGCTGACCTATAGCACTCAAGGCACGATTAAATTTAGCATGTATTAAGATATTCATAAAGCACTATGTTAGGTGTTGAGAATATATGATACCTGTTTGTCAAGAGTTGATATGGTCTAGGAGCTGGGTATGAAATGAGAATACAAATAACTACAATGAAAATAAGAATATGGTTAGTATCCAGAAAAGATGAAAAAACTAGCACAAGAAATTTGAGGGGAGAGAGATAATTTCTAGTTGAGACAATCACCAGAATGCTTCATGAAGGAACCCTGAAGAAAGAGAAGAATATCAATAGGCAGACATGTGGGAGTGGGAATCTGTATCAGTAAAGAGGGGGTATGTATGCATATGCATGGATGTGAGGGGAGGGAGAGGGAGAGAAAGAGAGAGAAGAAAAAGAAACAGAGAGAGAGACTGTGACAGATGGGGAGGGAGAGAGAGAGAGAGAGAGAGAGAGAGAGAGAGAGAGAGAGAGAGAGAGAGAGAGGTTGAGGGATGGAAAGTAGTTCAGTTGGACTGGAGCATAAAACGTGTGACAAAACCGGAAAGATTAGATTATGGAGGGCCCCAGTAGCCCTTTGTTCAGTAGACTGTGTGAACCAGAAAGGATTCTGAGAAAGGTAATGACCACTAAAATATACTTTTTGAAAACAGGGATCATTTTGACCTTTTTTGTGTGTCCCCACTATTTAACATAATGCTGGGCACATCATAAATGTTAAATAAATGCTTTTTGATCAGCTGTTGACTCACCAACCTAACCAAAGTTGTGTGTTAGGACAATTACTTGATTTGTGATAAGAAGTACCACTGCAGGTGAGATGACCAATTAAGAAGATATTAAAATAATCTTTTTTAGTCCTGTCTGACCCTTTGTGACCCCATTTGGGGTTTACTTGGCAGAAATACTGGAGTGGTTTGCCATTTCCTTCTCCAGATCATTTTGCAGATGAGGACAGAGGTAAACAGGATTAAGTGATTTGCCCAAGGTCACATAGTTATAAAGTATCTGAGGTTAGATTTGAACCCAGGTCCTCCTGACTCCAGGCCAGGTATTCTATCTACTATGCCACCTAGCTGCCCCATTAAAATAATCTAGGTTTGAAATAATGAAATAGGTTGGTGGCAGGATCAAAGTAAGGACTCAAGCTTTGGGGGGATTGTTTTGCTACAGGAAGATGAGTTTGGGGTTACTTACTAAGGTTCCCTCCACAGGTTTTAGGAGTTAAAATTGGACAGAAAAGGCGGTAACTCCTCACGTGCCCTGATCATACACAGACAAAATGTTTTAGGAACATTTGAACTGGAAGAACGCTGCTGTTTCCAGTTCAAAGTCCTTTACAATCTGACTTTAACCTGCTTCACACTACACCCCCAACTTCTCTTCCCTTCTCCAAAATTTTAGGTTCAGACAAAGCAGCTTATTCAATCAATGTTAAACATGTGTAGTGTTCCAGTTCTTTCCTCCATACCTTTGCATGGACTAGAGTACACCTAATAGGCTTTGTATAGCCAGGATCAGAATGGGGGTTTCCTGATTTCTAATTAGATATTTTTCTCAGAATACAACTTTGGTTCCACTTCCATTCCAGTAGTGCAACCCTCTTTGAATTCTGGAACATATATGGCCAGAGCCACCATGTGGGCAGTGATAGCCTTGCTGCTGCTGCTGGGTGAGTCTTCTACCATTATGTCATTGGGTGGAAGGCAAAGGGAGGAGAGAAGTGGGGGATTCTAAGGCAAAGCCTCTTGAGCCTCGAACATTTCATCTTGGTGCTCCAACATATGGACAGCCCTTAGTCTTATAGACAGCTTAGTCTCCAGGCTATTCATGCTAGATACCTTTTATAGCTCGGTGTAGGAATATCTGCTGTTATTATTTTGATATTTAATATTATCAGTCTCAGCAATCATACAAATCCAGGTCTCTTTAAAGGGCTAAACTTTAAACATAAGCAGAAAGCCTGGGGAGCTTAAGCCAATTTTCTTTTCCCATTTACATAAGGCTGCCTGGTCTTACCCTTTCATTGATTGACAACTTCTGATCTTTCACAGGTCCAAGGATTGGAAGAACTGGTAAGTCCTCTGCATACTTTTCTCCCAGTCCATTTTCCCCTTCCTGCCAACACCATCCCACTCATATATCAGTTTCTCACAGACCCTAAGCTATATGCTTTGAGTGTTGTAGGACAGCAGGGCTAAGTGCACAGGATCCTTGGGTAAAGACTATTCTGGGATGTTGTCCATCCTTGCTACTCCCTAGCCTATTTGGTCCAGTTCACTAAAGACCCAAGTAGGCATTCAGGACAGTATGCTTTACAAACTGATTAATTGACCTACTGATTAAATTGCTTCTAACTGAATGATTATGGTCAACTCTATTCCCAGAGGTAGTCTAGGGTTTCTCCAACTTGGGACTAAGTTCTTTGGGCTGTTTGACTTTGGCTCTCTTTTTATAACATCCTCTACAGCCACCGTGGATAAGCCCATCCTATCCTTGCACCCACCCTGGACCACAATCTTTAAAGGGGAGCGGGTAACCCTGAGGTGTGATGGGTACCACCCCTTGCTCCTGGAGCTCCGTCCAATCAGCACATTGTGGTACTTGGGGCACCTACTACTTCCTTCACATAAGAAGAGCATTGAGGTGCAGACACCAGGGGTGTATCGATGTCAGACCCGAGGGGCACCTGTCAGTGATCCAATACACCTCTCTGTATCCAACGGTAAGTGGGTTGTGTACAATGGAAAGACACAGCATGTATTCTGGGAACGTATACCAGGGAGATGCATATTTTGGGAACTGGTGCCAGTTTTCCTACAGGCGAAGATATAGTCCCAGTGCTACTCTGCTTTAGATAGGAAAATGGATCATCCTGGCATCAGGCAAGTTAATAGAAGTAGTTCAATGGTTGGTTGGGTTCAAGACCCATACTACACATAGGCAAAGTTGGTAACCACTTATATGATATAACATGAAAAGCACAACTGCCCCCAAAGTATATCCCCACACCTTTAAAATAGTTTCTAAAAATCCTAACATTAGAGCTGTGTTTTATAGTTAAGACGTTAATTATTAAAGACCATTGTTAAAATTTAAATATGTTCCCTAGTGGAGATAATACTTTAACATGGCATCCAACCAGCATATTAGCCAGATTTATTTAAAAGGTTAATTTATAGCCCAACTAGATCTTGAGAGAATACCACCTTTTTATATGACAAAGAAAAAAAACCTAGTGGGAAAAAGGGCTTTTTGGGTAGCTAGGAGTAGTGTGAGGATAAGGGGCTCCCTTGTAGAAGGAGGACAAAAGTGACATCTATAAAACTGGCTCCTTATTTCATAAGATCATAGATTCAGAGGAGGTAAGGAACCTTAAAGATCCTCTTACAGAAACACAGAGAAGTGAAGCAAGTTGCCCAAGGCTCTACAAGTGGTAAACAGTAAAACTGGTGGTAAAACTCTACAAGTGGTAAACAGTCAAACTCAAAATACTCTGATGCCAAAATAGCCCTTTTGGGCTCATGCCACTCTGCCCTTTCTTTTCTTCCAAGTTCCTCTTCCCTAGGGCTAGTACTCCTGGAACTCACTATAGAGTGGAATAGATTGATTCCATTGGAACTTTGTTAGCTGTACTTAAATCTTAGGTCTCACCTGTCCCCTACCCTGCCTTCCCTGCTAAAGTTATCATCCAGCCCTAGCAATGGACACTGAATCACAAGATAATCTAGAGTCTGAAGGGATCTCAGAGGTCATTTAGCCCAACTCATACAAGAATGAGAATTCTCTGCGGCAGTAGGTGGCAATGAATAGAGCACCAGCCCTGGATTCAAGAGGACCTGAGTTTCAATCTAGTCTCAGACACTTACTAGTTGTGTGGCCCTGGGCAAGTCTAAACCCCAATTGCCTCCAAAATAACAACAAAGCAACCAAACAAAAAGAATCCTCTCTACAATAAGTAGTCACCCAGCCTTTGAAAACCACTTGTAGGCAGCTCTAATGGTTGGAGTGTATTTCCTTAAATCAAGCCCAAATCTGTCTTTCTGAAACTCCATTCATTGCTTCTGTTTCTTCCAAGGAGCAAACAGAACAAGTTTTTAGCCCCTCTTCCACATGACAGTCCTTTAAATTCTTGAAGATATCTATCATATCTCTCCTAAGTTTTCTTTTCTCTGACTTCAGCATACCCACCTTCTACAACCTTCTATAGCCATTCTCTGAATACTCTTTAGCTGGTCAGTATCCTTCCTAAAATGTGGTACCAAGAACTGAACACACACTCCAGGTTCAATTTGTCTAGGGCAAAATGTAGCTGGATTATCACCTCCCTAGACCTAGATACTGTGTCCTCAGTGTAGTCTATGGTAAAAAATATTTTGTTTTCTTACCATACCACACTATTGACTTCATATTGAGGCCTCCTTCAAAGTTGATATGGAATCATTAATTATTACTTTTTAGGTTCATCCATTCAACTAGTTCCAAATCCACCTAACTACTACTATCTGAGACAAAATGTTCCATCTTATCTACAAGAATGCATGAAAAACTATCAGATGTTTTGCTACAATCTAGGTAGATCATCTCGTGTTTCCCTGATCTACCAGTGTAATAACGTGTCAAAATAAAGGAAATAAAGTTGTTCTGATATTTCCTGTTCTGTATAAAGCCATACTGGTTCTTTGACATCATCACTTCCTTTTCTGGATGTTCACTAATCAGTCCTTTAATAGCACATTCTAGTAATTCTCCAGGAATTGAAGTTCACTCGCCTATAGCTTGCAAAATCTATTTCCTTCTCTCTTTTACTGTTTTTGGAAATTGAAGGTAGTATTTCCTTTCCTGCAGTCTTGGGGAACCTCTCCTACTCATCAATTTCTTTCAAAGATCACTGACAGTGTTTCACCAATCACATTTACCAATTCTCTCAGTACCTTAGGATATGGTTTTTCTAGGTCTGGTGATTTGAATTAATCAAGGGTAACTATTGTCCTTTTTTTCATTTTCTGTACATTTTTTAAGATTTTAAATGGGTCAATGAGATATTCAACAATTCAGTAAGAATTTATTGAACACCTATCAGAGGCCAGAGATAGAAACTGGAACTATGATTTCATTGATAGAAAGATCTTTTGCATGGGGAAATTCCCTCCACCAATGCAGATCAGTGTTTTACCAGCAACAGATAATACATAATAATATATGTTAAGTAAATTAGCTTTATATGAAGTTTGAGTAAGTCATTATTGTTGTGGGATGAAGTCATTATTGATCATACCACAGGATACCTTCACTGTGAGTCTTCCAGAGAGGATGAATGGTTTGGAACTCAGTCCTTATCCCCATTAAAATCTGGAGTTAGACTAACTTCAAAATTAAAGAATCAGGAGAACTAAGAAATAACAAATGGGAAAGATATGAGATGGGGAAGAAGTGAGGAAGGGCTATGAGTGATCATGAGCTTTACTGAGATTATGGATCCTGTCTATTTTGTAGATTGGCTGATCCTACAGGTTCCCTATGCCATGGTGTTTGAGGGTGAACCACTAGTGATTCGCTGCCGGGGTTGGTATGACAAAGTTGTTTACAAGCTCCACTACTACAAAGATGGGCATGTCATGCGCTACTTCCAGACTAGTGCCAACTACACAATACCCCAAGCACGGGCCAGCGATAGTGGACATTACCAGTGCTCAGGAACCCTGCGTATTCCAGTGGAGAGTACGCCTATGTTCTCTGCCAAGGTGGTGGTTACCATCCAAGGTATGGAAATAAGATACAGTTCTCATTGCTTTGGGAATAAGAAAATGGAATAGGGACTGGGAAAATAGGAGAGTACATACAAGGGTGGGTAGAGTAGTAAACAATTTTTGGCTCAAAAATAAGGAGAGAAGGTTGATCTACCTCCTTCTCCACTCACATCCCATTCCTCCATTAATGAAACAGAGCTGTCAATAGCCTGTGTGGTATGTGCATTGCACCCAAGAACTACCCAATTCAATGAATTCCTTATTGGGACATTGAAAGGGATAATCCCACACAGGGGACAAATGATCTCGTGCAATGGACAGTGTGACTGCTACACCCTTGTCCAAATCTCCCACCTAAAGGCTGGAACAATGACCGGGACCATGGGGAACTATGCTAAGACTTCAAAGTCCTTAACAATACTTTCTAGCGTTCTTCTAGCAGTATCATTTATGCTTATGTATATCATCAGAAAGCCACAGTAAGCCTGCTTAATCCTTGATCCCTTCATTCCTTGCTGTACCCAGACTCTGTGTGGCTGGTCACCCCCCGTGGGATGGCGAGGCGGGAGCTGTGGCTCTCAGGACACCTTAGCACAGCTCTCATCCCCTTCAGTATGACCATTCTCCACACCCAAGCACAAGCCTCCAGCCACCCCAACCTTCCCCTTCCTAGCTTGACTGCTCACTGTCCTCCACTTGTCTGTTCTCCTCCCTAGAGCTATTTGCATCCCCTGTGCTGAAAGTAGTGCCCAAGCCTGAGTCCCACGGCGGAGGTGGGGTGACCCTTCGCTGTGAAACAAGTCTGCATCCCCAAAAGCGGGACACGCCTCTGCAGTTTTCTTTCTACAAGTACAGCCGCCCTGTGCGCCGCTTTGACTGGGGAGCCGAGTATACGGTCCCAGAAACCGAGACAGAGGACTTGGAATCGTACTGGTGTGAAGCTGCCACAGTGACCCGCAGCGTGCGCAAACGCAGCCCTTGGTTACAACTCGCAGGGAAGGGTGAGTGACTCCTAGTTAGCACCCCACCATGCTCCACTTCCCCAACTCACACTCATACTCTCTTATCCTGTTTCCCCCACCCAACTCCCCCAAACGTACACAAGCACCCCAGTTCCAACTTTCAATATCTCATCTTGGCCCCACTTCTTTCTCCTCTGCAACCTCTGTAGGGCAACTCCACACTAATAAACGAGGGTCCCAACACTATGAACGGTGGAACGGCCCAAGTGGTGGGACCCAGTTGGTTTATGTGGTTCATTCACTATCATTTGACAGGTTCCTTCTCCAGCACATTGGCTATCACAACCCGAGCTCCTCCGCCAGCATCCATGTCCAGGAACCCCGTTTCAAAGCCCCTCTCCTTTAGAAAGCCTCCAGAACCCAGATCTGTGCCCTCGATCACCTCTGCCCCAAACTCCACCTTTTCCGGGACCCTCTCCTCTATGCCAAGCATTCCCACTGCTGGGCCCACTGCTTGCACTCCTCTAACCTCCTTGGGCCAATCTGCCTATCCTTTGAAGTCTCACATGGACCTACTGCTTCAGGAAATGCAGCTGCTTAAAGGCCTTTTGAGACAAGTGGTGCTGGAGCTGAAGGAGCCACATACAGTTTTGGGGTTCCAAGGGACACCAGAGATACCTATCTTAGATTTGGGGGTGAACCCAGTCACTCCAGAGAACAGAGGAAGGGGTTAAGGCAAAGGTCAGTCTAAATGGGATGCTTCTTGCCACTGTCCAGGCTAGCTAGCTTTTGGTGGGGATCTGGGGTTGAAGTGTGACAATTATTAGAAGAACAGAACTTGAACCTTTGCAGTGAATTGTGGGGTGGGCAGGCCAATGAAGTTTCAGTCACCTCCCATTATACCTACTTTCCCTCAGTCATCTAAAAAGCACATTTTCCTTACAGAAGCTATCTTTCGACAATCTACTCTTGCCTGGAACTGACATGAAGCTGGGGAGATATTGTTTCCCTGCAGTGTCCCTACTCTCTTAGTGGCAATTTCCAATAGTCAAAAGGTTTGTAAGCTTATAGAAGATCTATCAAATTATAGATTGTTGGTAGGGGAACTTCTGAAGTTAAGTCTAAAATTAAGCTATTAGGCTTAGGACTTTAGACCAAGAACAACGTTAGGATCCTTTAATTCTTAGTAATAGTGTGGAGACAATTAGGTCAAGGGCTTATGAAGTTAGCATTCATGGTTATTATTTGTGTCTCAGTTGGTTAATGTTAAAAAAAAATCTCTTTGTGGTCTCTATTGGAAATGCTTTAAAAGAAATGTCACCTGACCAAAAGTTGGAATTGTGTTATGAGATATGAACTGTGTTAAAAATGAAAAATAAAAAAAATTAAATTAAAAAAGAAGCTATCTTTCTTTCCATTTGGCCCTTGTGGTTTTAAACAATCACCAAGTGGTCATAACCAGTCACTTATCCTATATGTCACTTGCTACCATGAGTTTTCTGCTCCCATTTCTCCTTCTTTCCATCATTCTCCTCTCCCTATTCTTCTTCTTCTACCCTCTACCCCTAAAATGTAACAGCACATATATTGTTTTATCTGAGTTTGTGGTTTGATTTGAAATTCCAGCTTGTTTATATTCTTAACTTTCCACCATGTTCCAGTCATTGTACATCAAATTGAGGCAAGTTTTAGCAGCACTAACTAATGAGGCACTTTAGAACCTTCTATTGTTAGCAACAAGTTGTAATTACATAGTGAATTCACCCACTGCTGTCATTAAAAAAGATTTTCAGTTCTGCTGCTGGCAAGTCTTGAAATCTCTGAGAAGAAATTTGTTCTTTCAATTGTGGATAGGATCTGGGAGAATGGTTTTGTGGCATCCTCATCCCTCTGCTGCAGAAAGGAAAAGAGTATTCAAATTTCTCTTACACTTAACCAGACGTAGCAGACCCTGAAGATAGGCATATGATATGACCAGATGACTTTCTCTAGTAGCAGGAGGGCAATGTTTTCCTTGGAGCCCCAGGAATGGTCATCAGAGAATACTCCCTGAATCAGAGAAAACACCCGCTTCTATAAAC
This sequence comes from Bettongia penicillata ogilbyi, assembly GCA_023548195.1. Lineage (NCBI taxonomy): Eukaryota > Metazoa > Chordata > Mammalia > Diprotodontia > Potoroidae > Bettongia > Bettongia penicillata. The sequence continues at coordinate 3,791,072 of JAJHZJ010000155.1, read as the reverse complement.
TGCTACAATGGCTAGTTTAAAATAGGAAGATGAGTCACATAAATCTTTCTTTGATGTAAGTAAACATTTTCCTAATTCCTGAGGTCTTTCCAGGACTTTTTCCCCTTTAGCTCTTAGTTCAGGAAAAGTCTCTTCAGTTCTAGCTTCCAGCTCTACAGTGGCAGCTTATCTCAACAGCTCAGTTCTCATCTCTCCCGAGAAGCTTTCTCTACTTGACTGGTTACTCTGTGCTAGGCAGTCTATTTCTTTTGCCTTAACATTTTTAATCTGTGATTCTTTGCAACTACTTTTATTTGCCTCATTTATATCTACATTCATTCCCCACCCCCTCATCCTGGTTTTTATCCCTTTCCTTCTCCCTTTACTGTTTCTAAAGGTGCCAAGGAAGTCCTGGAGGAGGAGTGACCACCTCTGTGTGATTTCCCTTCATTGATTTCCCTTCCCAAAACTCCTACAGATTTAGAGGGGAAATGGCCCTAGAGAAAACAGATTAGTTTAAACCTTTCAGGTAAGGAGTAGGGAAAAACCAATTTCTACTAGTTGTTAGCAAGCCCCTACTTCCCACCCTCACAGATATCCCAAGGGATATAATTTTCCCCAAGGATTCTCACAAAGTCTGAAGTCTTCACACTTTTCTAGCTGATGCTCTGGGTACTACTATATTTGCAAACAGACTGAAATGACTCAACAACAACCAAAAGGAGTGAACAAGGTTGTTCCAAGTACAGCATCCTTCCATGAGTTACTGCAACGACTTACACCTACTTTCTCTGAGTTTTAGGGCTACATTTCCAACACTGTTGTTTCTGAGTCCATACAAGTGTACTTCTCACTAGCAAATGTCAGGATTATTTTTTTAAAACAAGGTTATTTACTAAGGTGGTATTATAAGAATTGTTTGTATAAAACATTTCACCAAAAAGCTTGGGGCAAACTCTTTCACTATACACATAATTGTTTGTATAAAACATTTCACCAAAAAGTTTGGGGCAAACTCTTTCACTATACACGTAAGTCTTTTCTAGGAGTGGGCTCACACTTTAGAATATAATGGCAGTCAGGTATGATTGTAAAAACACATGACAATGGAGTTCTTTCCAACCCCTGGCTCTGGAAGTTTTTTTTTTCTTTGCCTTTGTAGAGTCCTCCAAAGTTCCCTTAAATGTAGCCCTTTGGTGAATGGGCCACTCAGTTGGGCTCCCAGGATCAGTGCCTTACTAGGGTCCATAACCAGAATTCTTTTCTTGTACAAGGAAACACACTCTTTGAAGCTACTGTGGTTCCTGACTGACCATCTTTATGGATTTATCTACAACCATTTCCACTGCTATTGGCTACTACTGCTATGGTGGCTGCTGCTACTACCACCATGGGACCTCTGATGGGATCTCTACATTCCACAAAGTCACAGAGTTGCCTAGACATTTCTATCTCATAATACATATTCACCTAAAATCTGGAAAGATACAACTGGCCCTCTCCCAGTCAATTCCTGTGACCAGCATAAAGTAGTGCTGCTTCCTTCTCAGCTGCAAAGGAAAGAAAACAATATAATGATAGACTGCCCCTTTTGTATACCCACTCAGTTACAGTTCTTCTGGCTTCACAATTAGAAGACTCTTTATCATTACACAGTTTCATGGAGTTACCTGGACTGAAACCAGGCAGTGAAGCGTAGGTACAAATCATTCTCCTCAAAAACCTGTGACACTCTCCCACCAGAACATCTAGAATTCAGAGAAAGTGGGACCAAGTATAAAGGGCGTGTGCAGCAAGAAAAGAATAACTCACAGCTAAGAAAGAAGTCCGTTTCTCTCTCCTTCATGGGGTATTGAGGAAGTTCCCCATAGGCTCATGGTCGTTTTCTGCTAGACTCTTTGGGGAGTATCGAAGTTATCTTTCTCTCTCATCTATGTCTAGTTGGTCCTAAACTGATGTAGTCAAGGTTGCTTTTCTGAGGACATTGATAGGATGCTGATATAAAGTCCAAAATTCTCTGGACCTTTTGAAGCTTACAGGTCCTCCTCCAGTCAAGGATGGGAGAAAGAGACTGAGACCTAGACCAAAGCTCTCTCCCCACACCCTAAGCAATTTATTCTCAGGGGTTTGGCTGGAAGCCACTATTTCCTGTTCTGCTGCTATGTGCTTGAATCTCTGGATTCCAAACTGGTCCGCTGTCTTATACAAAATCCACAGAGTGTGTCTGATGTGTCCCCAGATAATACTAACATACTTATGGTGTGTCGTAATTGTACTTCATCCAACAACCTCCTTCCAAATTGATTGAAAACTACACATATCTATACACGCGCGCGTGCACACACACACACCTCAATTAAAATGTCGTTGATTAATTGATACAATAGAAACATTTAAAACTTGTTCACATGTAGTTCACACCTCTGTTTTATTCATTATTCTAATGGACAAATGCATTGGATATCATGTTACTTATTTTAAGTGGAGTGGGATCATTGGTAGATTGCCTCACTTAATCCCAGCCCTTACAAATTCGTTCATTCATTTACCACATATTTACTGAGCACCTGTAAATTATAATATTTTCTTTTCCCCAATTGTGATGGCCCGAGAACCAATCCATGGGCCCCACCTCAAGGTCTCCTGTCAGTTCCGAGATAGGAAGTTCCTGGAACTGAACGTCCCTAACTGATAAGGTCTTGATGCTAATTGGATCCTTAAATCATGCTAATTGAATCCTTAAATCACTCTGTGTAATCAGGTTCCCCCCCCCCCCCCCCCCCCCCCATCTGACTTTCTCTCTCTCTGGCTTGCGGTTTTTTGTGTATAAAAGAATGTCTGAAATGTAGGTTCAGGGAAGACCCTAAGGCTTAGCTTCTGGGCTGCTGCTGGCCGGCTAATAAACACTCCTTTAATTTGGCTAGCACCCGTCTCTGCCTCTGTTTTATCTCGGTGTCCATTATACCAATTACATGTTAAAGTAATTTTTTTTGACATTTTAAAGCAAGTTTTGAGTTCCAGATTCTATGCCTCTCATATTCCTCTATTCCTTTTTTCCTGAGATGGTAAGCCATCTGATATAGTTTATATATGTGAGCACCTGTAATTTAGCAGTCACGGGATAGGAATAAAAGATAAAAATCCCAGACACTTGATTTTGTCTTTGCATCCCCAGCACAATGCCTAGTTACCCTAGTACATATTAATATGGTGTACACAGGATCAGTAGAGACCCGGATTTGAATGCCACCTCAGGCATTTTCTAATTGTATGACCATCTGACACATTGCTTAACATTTCAAAGCCTCAATTTCTCATCTATTAATTGGAGATAATATCACTTAAAGTGTTTACCCCCAGGGTTGTTTGGGGTGTCAAATGAGATAATATATGTAAAGTACTTTTCAAATCTTAAAGTTCTATATAAATTTCTGCAAAAGTAACTAGCTTAGTTTAAGTAAATTCAAATCTCTAGGCCAAGATGAATCATATCTTAGGATCTTAAAATAATTTATACAAGAAATTAAAGAATCATTTGAGAGATCATGGAGAATGGGAAAGGTGCCAGAAGACTGGATCAAGATGGGTTATATGTTATCAGTTATCAAAAAGAGGTGAATTCCTAAAATGATTAATGGTTGTTGTCCTTCGTCTTCAAAGAGGACCAAAAGGACATCACCATGACAAAGTGAAATTTCAGTGTGTCTGACTGTGGCTAATCAGACCAATACAAGCTCGGAATGCTCTACCACAGGTTGGGCACAGAGAGTCCATTTGAATATTTGGGGTGGATATTCCAAATTTGCACATCCTGCATTTACTTTTTGCTTCTCAATTCTACTTTGCTCAAAGAGCACATCACCTTTTCTTATGTGGGTGCTCCATGCTGAGTGGTCCTGTTACCAGTGTCTCCCATGTTGTACAGTCAAATCCAAAGTTCTTGAGAGAGACCTTGCTCTCTCAATAGTAATTATTAATAGATGTGACATAGAATCCAAATTCTTAAAATCTAATACTTCAAAGCACATATGATCTCATTCGTATGAGTATTTAATTCTTTAGTGCAGCTCATAACTCATCTATACCTTCTCATATTCTTCAACTTTGTCAATATTCTTCCTCTTAAAAAAAAAATTGCAACATCCTATCCTGCCCAAGCTGGAAGTGCAGGGATTATTCATGGATTCAATCCCACTACTGAGTGGTATGGAAGCTTTGATCTGCCATTTGCCAGCTGGGTTGGCTCACATTTTTAGGCAACCTGGTAGTCCCTGACTCCTGGGGACTTAGCCATTTTGATGCTGAACTTAGTATAAACATCAACATAGTCTGTTGTGGATAAGAACTCCCAAATTCAAAAGGTCCATCAGCTACAGTCTAACAGTAGTAGGAATTAATGACATATGCCACTACAGCCAGCTCATGTTCTTCCTTTACACAAGATATAGCCAATGAATTAAGAGTTTCCTCTAATTCTTTTCTCCATATTCTGGATACAAGGTGGACAGCCTGATCATCTGTGGGCCCTTATTCTATTCACATGACTTGTTCACCTCATTTTCTGATGCTGAATTTCCTTGATGACACCTTTTCCTTCACTTCTTGTATATGGTCATCATTAGAAATATGTTGTAACCTACTTGGGCCCACTATCTATTTCTGTGGTCCTTTGGGTTAAAATTGAATCCCTAGAGGTTCCATCTGAGTGGAACTTCATGAGGACTCCATAAAGTAATAAAAGGACTTCCAGGGTCAGCAATCAGGAAGTATACCTTTTCCTCACATGTTTTCTACACATATACTTCACCATCATTTTACTTTAAGTTTGATCACATTGTCTCCTGAGACCTTACATGGTTGGGGCAGAGCAGAGGGGTGTGTGTATGTGTGTGTGTAAGAGAATATTTTATGTAACTACTGTTCTTTCTATACCTTCTCAATAAATTTATTTTTAAAAAGCTAATTGAGGCTATTTGTTGATAATCAGTGGGGAGTATACCAGAGGGGGCTCATGAATGCCAGTGTTAGAAGGCATAATCCATCAGGATTATTCCCTAGAGTAAAGAGGGGAGAAGTACTTGCCCTCTTGGGACCTAGCCCACTGGTGGAAATGAGAAGTGGGAAAGTAGTCACAGAGAAAATAAAATAAAATACATAAAATTCACAACTATACACCATCATTAGGAAATCACTTGTGTTAAAAGGATGATCTTTGCCACCTCATCCAAAAGCTGATGATTCATAATTCAGTTGAGTGAGGAGTTAGCTAGGCTTTTCTACATTGCCCAGAGAGCCAACCTGAGCATCTTGGCAGTTTTTTAGATTGTCATTATAATAGGGTGACATTCGTACAGTATTCTTTTAAGAGTGATTGAGTTAAAAGATCTCGCCACTACTTAGTTAGAAAGAAGAAGAGCAGATTTGCTCAGCAGGAGAGTTTTGAGTGTTAGAAAGTAAGTGGCTAATAAAAAAGCACTTTTTCAGTATACAAGTTCATAAAGGAATTGAATTAAAGCCCTATAGTATATAGCTGTGAGTGTCTCTTAGTACATGACTCATTTTCACTCATGTAAGTTTCAGTAAGTCTGTGTCCACTCTCCTCCATGGATACTCTGTACACTGTTGGGACAACATGACTCAGGTTTAAATGTGGACCATGATGAATTATTTCTGTATTCATTTTATTTTTTCCCTGTATTTAAATTTTTTTCTCAATTACATGTAAGACAATTTTAATATTGTTTTTTTTTTCAAATTTTGACTTTCAAATTCTCTTTCTCCCTCATCTCCTCACTCCATTGAGAAGGCAAGCAATTTGACATAGGTCATTTGTAATCATCTACATTCATTTTGACTTGAACTGTATTATAATGATTATTTTGAATTTCTGCTTTATTGCTAAGTAAATGTTGTATGTTGAACAAATCAAGATGCTTTTATTTAGTGCTTATTATGTGCCAGGCATTGGGCAAGAATTAATGGTACCATCATTGTAGATGGCATTTTTTTTGTGTGTGTACATAGGAATAATATCATTCAATCTCAAGAGCTATACAGTGGCAAATAGAGAGTAAGTATCCTTCTGCATAACATAGAAATACCTAGGATCCTAACAGATTTTGAGTAGTAGCCATGAGGCAACAGCCCCTCTCTGGCAATCCAGGGTAATTATGATAGCATTGAATAAATTGATTAAATTATGTAGAAATGTCATTTTTATTATATTGACTCTGCCCATCCATGAACAATGAATATTTCTTCAATTATTTAAATCTGACTTTATTTGTATAAAAAGTGTTTTATAAGTATGTTCATGTAGTTCCTGGGTTTGTCTTTGTAGGCATACTCCCAGGTATTTTATACTGTCTACAATTATTTAAATAGTTATTTTAAAAATTATTTTAAATATTTTAAATTTATCTCATCTTGCAGTGTTTTGTTGGCAATATATAGAAATGCTAATGACATGTGGGTTTATTTTATATCCTGCTACTTTGCTAAAGTTATTAATTATTCCAACTAACTTTTTAATTTGAGTCTCTAGGATTTTCCAAGTATATAATCCTATCATCTGCAAAAAGAGATCATTTCATTACCTCATTGCCCGTTCTGATTCCTTCAATTTCTCTTTCTTCTCTTATTGCTATTGCTAGCATTTCTAATATAATATTGAATAATTTTGGTGATAATGGGCATCCTAGTTTCACTCTTGAGCTTATTAGGAGGACTTCTAACTTATCCCCATTACAAATAATGCTTGCTGATGGTTTTAGGTAGATGCTTTTTATCATTTTAAGGAAAAATAATTTTATACCTATGCTTTCAAGTGTTTTTTAATAAGAATGAGTGTTATGTTTTGTCAAAAGACTTTTCTGCCATCTCTTGACATAATCATATTATTTTTGTTACTTTTTATTGTTATAATCAATTCTACTAATAATTTTCCTTATGTTAAATCACTGCTGTATTCCTAGTATAAAGCCCACTTGGTCACAATATGTAATCTTCATGATACATTGTTGTAGTCTCCTAGTTAGTATTTTCTTAAGATTTTTGCATCCATATTCATTAATGAAACTGATGTATTCCTTACTTTTTCTGTTTTTGTTCTTTCTGGTTTAGGTACCGCCACCATATTTGTTTCATGAAAGGAATTTGGCAAGACTCTTTCCCTGTTATTCTAACTAACTTTTTTAAACGATAGAATTAGTTGATTTTTCAATGTCTGATAGAATTCACTTGTAAGTCAATCTGGTTCTGATGCTTTTTTGTTAGAAAGTTCACTTATGGCCTGTTCAATTGCTTTTTCTAAAATAGGTTTATTTAAAATTCTATTTCTCCTTCTGCTAATCTGGGTAGTTCATATTTTTGTGTAACTATTCTTCCATTTCACTTAAATTGTTAAATTTATTGGCAAATAATTGGACAAAATAACTCCAAATAATTGCTTTGATTTCATCTTCATTAGTGATATATTCATAGTCTTCATTTTTTTATACTAGTGATATGGTTTTCTTGTCTTTTTTTAGTCATTTACCAATGCCTTATCTATTTTATTGAGATTTTTTCCCCCATGAAATTAACTCCTAGTTTTATTAATTCAGTGGTTTTCTTATATTCAACTTTATTAATCTCACCTTTAATTTTTAGGATTTCCAATTTGGTGTTAAATTGGGGATTTTTAATTTGTTCTTTTTCTAGTTTTTAAAAATTATATACCCAATTCATTGGTCTGTTCTTTCTCTATTTTATTGCTATAAGCATTTAGAGATATAAAATTCCCCATGATTACTGCTTTTGCTGCAATCCCATAAATTTTGGTGTGTTGTCTCATTACCGTCATTCTCTTTATTAAAATTATTTATTGTTTCTTTGACTTGTTATTTAACCCATTCAGTCTTTAAGATTATGTTTTCTAGTCTTCAGTTAATTTTTAATCTGTTTCCATGGCCCCTTATTAAACATATATTTTTTTGCTTTATGATCTGAAAATGATGCATTTAGTATTTCTGCTTTTCTGCATTTAACTATAAAGTTTTTATGCCCTAATATGTGATCAATTTTTGTAAAAGTACTATGTACTATGGAGAAAAAGATATAATTCTTTCTATTCTTAATAGAATTCTCTCCATTCAGTTCTCTTCAGATATCTATCATATCTAGCTTATTTAAGATTCTATTCATTGCCTTGACTTTTTTCTTCTTAAATTTTTGGTTACATTTATCTAGTTCTGAGAGTAAGGTTGAAGTGCTCCCCTACTACAGTTTTCCTATCTAGTTCCACCCGTAATTCACTTATCTTTTTCTTTAAAATTTTGGAGACTATAGCATTTTGTGCACATAGGTTTAGTATTGATAATATTTCATTATCTATGGTACATTTTACCATAATTCGGTTTCCTTGCTTTTCTCTTTTAATTATATCTATTTTAGCTTTAACTTTGTCTGATTTCATGCTTGGTACCCATATTTGTTTGTTTGCTTGTTTTGCATCAGATGAAGCATAATAAATTCTACTCCACTCCTTTTATTCCATGTATATCTCTCATTTTTAAATGTGTTCCTTGTAAATAACATATTGTCAGATTCTGGTTTTTAATCCATTCTGCTAACCATTACCATCTTATGGGTGAGTTCATTCCATTCACATTCAAAGTTATAACTACCAGTTGTACATTTTCCTCCACCTTATTTTTCCTGTTTATCTTTCTCTTCCTCTCTTTTCACCCTACCCCTCCTCAAACAACTAATTTACTTCTAACTACTGCCCCCCCTAATTTGTACCTCTTTTACAAATCTTTCTCTAACTCTTTCCTCTTATCTTCCTGATCCTTAATCTATATACCCCAGGGTCCCTTTCTTATTCTCTTCCCTTACCCTTGTGAGAAATGATTATTAATAACCAATACCTTGGGGGAGATACAGAGGTTCTTCCCTTTTTCTAAATTCCTCATTTTAAAAAGTTTAGTTCTTCACAAGGACATTACTGATAAAGAGATTGCATTTACTCTCGTGCAGTCTCATTATCAGTAATGTCCCTCTGAAGAACTGAACTGAAAAGTTTGGAACTCAAAATCTTATTTAAAAAAGTATGTTGAAAACTATTTTTACATGTGGTTGGAAAAAATAAAATGCTCTTTAGCAAAACAAGGAGTTAAAACAATAGTTAGATAACATTTTAGTAAACAGCTTGACCTTATTAAATCCCTTATAACTTCTATTTATTGTTTACCTTCTTATGTTCCTCTTGATTCTTGTAGGTCAAATTTTCTATTCACTTCTGGTCTTTTCCTTACAAATGGATGAAAGTCCTTTAATTCATTAAATATCTATTTTTTCCCATGGAAAATTACACTCAGCTTTGCTGGGTAAGTTATTCTTGGTTGCAAACCCAATCCATTTGCTCTTCAGAACATAATTTTCCATACCCTTCAGTCCATTAATATAGAAGCAGTTAAATCTTATGTTATCCTGACTGTAGTTCCACAGTATTTAAATTACTTTTTAAATTTTCTTCTAATTTCATGTAATATTTTTTCCTTGATCTGAAAGCTTTGAAACTTAACTATAATGTTCCTGTGAGTTTTCATTTTGGGATCTCTTTCAGGTGGTGTTTGATGGATTTTTTTCAATTTCTATTTTACCCTCTAGTTTTAAAACTTCAGGGTAATTTTCCATAATAATTTCTTGAAGTATAGTAGTCTAGACTTTTTTTTCATCATTAACATTCAAGTACTCAAACAATCCTTATATAGTCTCTCCTCCATCTGTCTCCAGGTGAAAGTTATATTTCAAAAATATTTGAAAGTAAGTGGAAGGAACCATTATGGAAGCAATTTGGAACTATGCCTAAAGGCCTATAAAACTGCACATACCCTTTGATCCAGCAATACCACTACTAGGTCTGTATCTCAAAGAGATTTTTTTAAAAAGGGGGGGGGGGAACATACTTATACAAAAATATTTATAGCAGCCTTTTTTATGCTGACTAAGAATTGAAAATTGGGGTGATGTCCATCAATTAGGGAATAGATGAACAAGTTGTGGTAAATGACTGCATAACAACATACTACTGTGCTATAAGAAATGATTAGCAGGATGATTTCAGAAAAACTGGAAGACATGAATTGATGCAGAATGAAGTGAGCAGAATGAGGAGAACATTGTACACAGTAATAGCAATATTGTATGACTTATCATACATATGACTTAGCAGTTGTGGATGACTTATTCTTAGCAATACAATGATCCAAGACAATCCCAAAGAATTTGTGATGAAAAATGGTATCCAACTATAGAGAAAAAACTGATTGTCTCTGAGTACAGAATAAAGGATACTATTTTTCTATTTCTTTCTTTTGTTCTTTCCTTCTTTCTTTTGAATTTTCTTCCACAAAATGACTGTACATGAGTACACATGTATAACCTATCAGATTGCTTACTGTCTCAAGAAGGGGTAGAGGAGGTATAGATAGAATTTGAATTTCAAAACTTAAAAAAAAGAATGCTGAAAATTGTATTTACATGTAATTGGGGGAAAATAAATAAAATGTTATTTTAAAAAAAAGAAAGGGGAATGAAATAAAGATAGCAAGAAATGGGAAGGGGCAATTGTGGAAGGTGAAGTAGGAATTGAATTTTAAAAGATGCAGGCAGTGAGCTGACCTTTTTTCTCTTCAAGTCACTGAAAAGCAGGTTACAGGATGAATTTATGTCAGGAGGGGGTTGAAGTTAGACACATACACACACACACACACACACACACACACACAATTATGGAGGTTTTGAGACTTTGGAAAAAGTTAGTCCCTGACAGATTTCTCTGCCTGGTGTGCGTTTTTGTGAGGTGGTCATGCATGGAATAAAAATGCAAATCAGCAAACCACAGGGGCAGAACTGGGAACATCTGTTATCTTCCTTTCTCTGCATCTCAGGGCTGATTCTTTGCTAACTACTTTCTTTCTGAGCCAAAAAGGGAACTGAGAGAAAAATTCAAGTCTCTTCTAACTAATCCAAGATCTAAATTCAGTCCCAGAGTTTCCTGGAAAGGAAGGATAATCCTACAAACACTACAGAGAATCAGAGAGGGATGGGGCTGTCATTGATATTAGTGACAGACCCAGTGAAAAATTCATTGCTTCCCCCAACTCCTATTTTAGTTTAATAACAGTGAAAAAATTAAGCTATTCTCAAGATATCTTGGAAAAGATGTTCTCCTTAAACCTAACAAACTGGCAAAGATGATAAGACATGGAGAAAGTGAATAATGAAGGGATCATGGAAATACAAGCATACTGATGAACAATTGGTGGAACTGTGAATTAGTCCAACTATACTGAAAGGAAGTTTATAAGTATGCTAAGTGATTAAAATTTCTATACCTTTTAACCCAGAGATCTCACTGCTAGACATATATTCCAAGGAGGTAAAAACAGAAAGGTCAAAATATTTTACAACAACACCTTTTATGATGGCAAAGGAATGGAAACAAAATATATACCCACCAAGTGGTGGATGACTAAATGAACTGTAGCACAGGAATGTAATGGAAGATTATTGTGACACAGAACAAAAATACAAAAAATCAGAGAAGCATGGGAAGACTGTAATGCAAAGTTAAGAAAGCAGAACCAGAAAACAATATAACTACAAGATAAAAGGATTTTTAAAAACCTGAATACTGTGAAATTATAAATGATCAAGCTTGGTCCCAAAGAGGAGAAGAAAAAATGTATTTCCTCCCATCCTTGCAAAGGTGGGAGACAGAATATAGAATATTGCATATATTGACAGATACTCATTAATTTTGTTGACCTGCCTTTTACCTCCCTCCCCTTTTTTTTATTCTTTGTTATAAGAGTTGGCTGGGATATATATGGACACAAAGACGATATTAAAAACACAAAACAAAATAAAAAATTTTAAAACAAAAGAAAAAAGTGCTCAGTTGGGTTAGAAAAACAATCAGGAACTTGTACCATTTATGGACAAATTCCATTCCTGGTAGCTCTTTATTTATCAGTGTGCCAACAAACTAAATTTAGAATTGAAAAAGAGGAAGAGAGTGCGTTGAGAGAGTTGCTTTTGGGAAATTGCAAAGTTCTTTTAGTAATCTGAAGTTTCCTATGAAAGCAACAGCCCAATAACAGAGTATAAACATTTTACTGGTGTTGCTTAATGGCAGAAGGCCTGGAGCACTACTACTTCTGAAGTAACAAAGATGCACATGACATAGGAAGGCACGTGGTGAGCAGGCTGCAACATATAACCTAGGAGAAATTCCAGAAGGACAGAAGTAAAGGACATCATCAAGGAACTGTATGAAAGGAAGAGAAGATGGGCAAGGAACATTCAAAATATGAAGAAAAAGGAAGGCTAGGGACCAGTATGTTGGTGGGGCCCCAGTGGGGAATTTTGGGGAAAAGATGGATGTCTATGTACCATTCTTGTACCATCTAAAAGTATAATAGGCATGGATGGTTTATAATCTGCAGTACTGAAGAAAACTCTTGAATTGATGAAATCATAGATCCAGTTGAGAATTGTTGTGACATCCCAGCACTTAGGACAAAGAAGAGGGTGTGGGGTTAATGATCCAGGGGGCTGAGATTGCATAGTTCCCTTAACCAAATCAAGGATCATTTAAAAAAGCACTTACTGAATGACCAATTGCAGTTGGTTCCATAATAAAGCAGAACTGGGTTAACAAACTTGTCTCCTGTGAGTTTGATTAAGGTGAGTTGTTGGTCTTTGAAAGCTGACGGGCCTCATTAGATCTGACTCAGGAGATCCTGGACCTATTAAATTCAGGGACTGAAGCCCAGGTGACTCTCTGAATCATAGAAGTATCTAACAGTCATCCCTCAATCAGGCAAGCAAGTATATGGTAAGTACTTACTATGTGCTAGGCACAAGGCCGTGCTAAGCACTAATTACTTCCGTATTTAAAGATGACCTCACTTCCCTTACACATTTATACCTTTTTACTGTCCCCTCACCACAATTCTCCAACTTCTTTTATTTAAGTTTCATTTTATCCTGAGTTTATGCTCCAAATACATTCTTCCACTAGCCTGGAATATAGGCCAGTATTAGTTAATCAACTCCTGATATCATACCTCTTCCATGAAACTTGAGAGTGTCAGAAGGGAGCCCACAGAGTCTTCTTGGTTTCCTCAAACACTTTCCTAAAAGACACCCTTTCTTTTGTATACAATGTGAACAAGAATCAATTTGCTACCTATATTTTCGTTCTCATGATTCTGGAAGGACCCCAGCCATGTTTCACTTCACTCAGAATTTGACTTTCTAGACTTATCCTGACTAGCTGCTTTTCCCCCAAGCAGGTACCCTTCTCCTCACCTCCCCCACTTTCCAGCTCCCCTACATGAGTTGTCTTCCTCTATTAGTATGTAAGCTCCTCAATATTAGGAATTGCACTGCTTGTTTCAATATGTACCACTAGAGCATAGCATAGTGCCTGAGATATAGTAAATGCTTAATAAATATTCAATTTATCTAATCTATCTACATATATATGTATATATATATATATATACACACATATATATGTATATACATACACACACACATGCTGTCTCCCCCATTGCTTGAGGGTAATGACAGTTACCACTTTTTCTTTTTATCCCTAGCACTTAATCGAGTGTCTGATATATATTAAGCTCTTAATAAATGCTTGTTGATTCACTGATTTCGGTACATATTTTATATCCGAGCCTCTTTTTGATTGTGGGCCCCAGAAGGGCATTGCCATCAACAAACTTTTACCTAGTGCCTCCTGTGATCAGGAGTTCAAAACTAAGAACTGGGGCCATAAAGAGGGAGCACGTCTGTGTTTACTGACTAACTGGCTTAGTTCCCAGTTCAGATTCAGATTTACAGCAAGTATTTCAGAAGATGATGATGTGTCATATATGACTGCCCTCCAAAAGCCAAGAACATTTGCGGAAGTTAGTACACATGAAACAACAAAATGATAGGGAGGTCAAATGGTTTACATCCTCATGTGACTTGGCCCATGAATTGTATTATCCTGTAAACAGTTATCTATCCAAAATGAAATTCCAACACAAAACAATGTTCTTTTCCTTAAAGGAAAAACATGAACTGATTTTGTTACCAGTAATTTTAAGAATATCCCTTTTCTTTTTTATCATTTCCTAAACTAAATCCTTTCTCTGGCATATGACTGCTGTGTCAAGTTAACAAAATTATTAAGCACCTACTAGTTGCCAGGCACTGTACTTAGTGCTGGAGAATACAAAGGAAGATAGGAGGTAGTACCTGTTTTCAAGTCTAATGAGGTAGACCATAAACAAATAACTATGTACAAACAAGACACATACAGTATACATTAAAAATAATTGCAGAGGAAAGGCAGTAGCAAATATTAGGAAAGATTAAGAAGGGCTTCCTGTAGATGGTGAGACTCTTACAGGAATTTGAAAGAAATCAGAGAAGACAGGAATCAGAGATAAGGAAGGCATGCTGTGTAGGTGATTGTCAGTTCCTGAAAACTATGTTAGGGAACTGAAAAGATTTGGCAGATCCTACTAAGTCATAAGGGCTTCAAGAACAGTCCTAGGAATAGTCTGTTGTCCATGACCTAGCCTAGCTTAGTTCAGAGAAGTTAATTACCAGGTTGGTCACAGGATGATAAAGTTTTGGCCACAAAATGACTAAATCACAAAGCAAATGTGATATGCATTGGTGGATGGAAAATTGACACCAAGATTCTTAAAGATCTTTCTTATTACTGACCATAGATTCTTAAGAAGAACTGATTTATCATTTAAATACTATTTACCCTTGAAGAGTGACAAAGGAACTCTGTAGACTCAATTGCAGTGCAGGCAGAGAAAGTGGCCCTCTCCTTAGAGAAAGTCCTGGGGTAATAGTCTCCTCTAATTTCCCAAGTATAGTGGCTAGAAGTCTATATCCTAGCTCAAGCTCCATTTTCCTAATTTAACACCTAGCATTTTGCTTTGGTCAGTGTAGTTTCCTCATTCCAGGGCTTGTAGTCTTCTACAAGGGGGAAGAACATTTTCAAAAAAGTAAATATGGTGCCACCCCATGGCCAGGAACAAAAAAGGCACAGGAATGCCTCCATTTTATCTGCATCAAAGTAACCCAACATATAAATCTGAAAGCTTATGAAATCCTGAAAAAAAACCCTCAGTTAAATTGTCCTATTTGTTAAACTGTATCTCCCATTGCCTTCCTTCAATTTTATGATATCCTAGATATTGATGTGATATAATTCTAGGCCAGTTTAGCACCCTATCTCTAAACTTCCCTCCCTCTGGTCACATGTGTTCCAGTCATCTCTGTTGAGAAATTCTTCTTGGCAGGCACAGCATGGCTGTCATTCCTGCTATTGGGTAGGCTGAGACAGGTAAATGAATTCTGAACAGTAGTACAGATAAAACATTCAGGTGTTCATACCAAGTGTGGCATTAATATAGTGAACCCTGCTAGGAGATTGAGGAAGGAAAAAAGGAAGGGAGAAAAGAATGAGAGAGAAAAGAAAGAAAGAAAGTCTCTGTTCATGTGGGAATTAAGGCAAGATGATTTCACATTGACACGCAAAGGATCTCAGAACCCTTACCAATACTCTCTCAGTGCTCAGAGATGCACTGCTCTACTAGACCATATAAAGAATCACCTTTAGAATTCCCACCCAAACAAGGAATCTACAGAGGGACCCCTAGAATTCTTTTTTTTTAAGCATACTATTTTTCACTTTATTTTCATGTTTTTGTCTGCTTTCTTTCACATAACTAATATGGAAATGTTCTGCATAATTGCACATATATAACATATCAAATTGTTTACTCCCTCAAGGAAAGGGGAGAGGAAGGAGAGTATTTGGAACTCAAAATTTTGAAAAATGAATGTAATTGGGGAAAAAAGCAAAATATTATTTTTAAAAAATCTGTCTCTTCTTGTACAAGGAATTTGTATCCCACTTTTGAAGCCCCTGGAAAAGGTCATCAAACCACAGCCCACATCTTTCTCTTACCCCCACAAAAAAATCTTTGATAAAATAATTAAATGTCAGAGCTAGTGAAGGATTTCGTCTACCCTCTATCTTTTAGAGTCAGAGACTGAGACCAACAATGAGAATGCAAGGTGGTTTAGTGTAGTTCTGTAGAATAATATTATAAAGTATATTATGTAATAATAAGATATAATATATAATAATTATTACAATAGTTCAGTTATAAAGCTTTACTCAAAACTTAGATGGAAAGCACTTCTCATACATTATCTTACCATCTCACATTAGAGGTTGCTCTGGCCTCACTCTCTTTTGGGGTAGGCTGGTTATTCCTCTCCTCCTTCCCTGCCCCTCTCCCTTCTTCTTAGGTACCATGTGAAACTTGGGGTTGTTTTTCATTCTGCTTCATCAGCTCAAAGCTCCACTGGCTCTTTTCTCCTATTTTAGGGGACCAGTAAGTTGCCCCCCAGTTCCATATAACCACTTAACACACCCGTCTGGGTTGCCAAGGGTTTTACAAAGGTACATTTACTTCATAGACCTAGTAAGAAAAAAAAATGTACATTTTTCCCAGCACTTGTGGGTAAAATTTCTCCCTCCCCCCAAAAAACTCCACCTTAGTTCAGTTCCTACATACAGATGAATTAATTATGGCTCAGAAGTTAGAAGTCACAAAGTACCTGAAGCTGGATCCGAACCCAACCTTTTCTATTCAGCACCACCCACCCCATCCCAGAGGCAATGGTCGTGGGACGCAGGACAAAGACTATTTGCCCTTTCTGGTCATTGATTTTTCTCATCAGTAAAAAGGTAAGGGTGGGGAGGCGGAGCCCCGGTGATCTCTAAGATCCCTTCCCTCTCTACATCCTCTCGGGGGGAAGTGGCAGTCAGGCCCTGAGTCTGGATCTCCAGGCCTTCTTCATAGCCCGAGCAGCTGCTCTAGGCCGGGCTGCCTCTGTTTCCTCAGGGACCAAAGAACGGGAAAGGCGCCAGGTGGGGCACCAGGAAGGTTTTCTTCTGTCTTCTATCGCTCTCTGCTCTGGAGGGGCAGGCTCGCCTCAGCCTGGGGCATCGCGGGGATGTCTCTCCTACCGGACTCCACATTCCCTGCAGTTGCCCGGGACCTCTGCCTCCTGGGCGGAGGGAAAAGAGCCGAGGTGGAATAATCACGCAGCCGACGGCGCGGGCTCAGGGAGACCCTCCGACCCCTAGAATTCTTCAGAGACCCTGGAATAGACAAACTGGGGTAGGTAGAGAGTCAAGTATGGAGTGGGGAGCACAGGCAGTTTGCCTGTGGAACTTCTGGAGTAGTGTCAGTACTCCCTATGGAAGCTCCATAACACTCAAGTACAGCTAAGCTCGGGCCTTCCCTGAGACCCAAGGCTCAAGGTTTTCAGCATCAGGGGAGGAATGTGGGGGAGAAAAACAATATTGCAAGACTTTAGGACTCTGATCAATACGATGATAAACCATCGGTCCAAAAGAATGAAGATTGAACAGGTCACTCACCTACTGACAGAAGTGATTAACAAAACACAGAAAGATACATTTTTTAGACAGCTAAATGAGGGAATTTATAGACATGTATTGAGGGATTTGCTTTTGTTTGCTTGGTTTGTTTGCTTTACTCAGTGTAGGGAGGTAGTGGGAAAGACAGATAAATTTAAAAAAATAATCATGTGAAAAAAATTTAAAGAAAAATTCTTCTAGAAACATTTTTTTGGATAGCAGAGATCAGAAATACCTTTCAGTCAACTAGTTTGGTTAAATGTGACCATTATGCTGTGGTGTGCAGTTCCTCCCAGAGATGTGGATCTTTCCATCACAACCATCTAGATCCATTTTGGGGCTAGAATGTTCAAAATTGGTACTAATTATGGCCTCCTATGATGAAAAAGGCCACAAAACCTTGCTTGAAAGACCATCTTAAATATGGCTATTTCACAAACAGAAATTTGTTTTCAAAGTTACTGTGGATATACATTAATATACATTTAACCTGCTATTAAATACCTTTATACCTCCATGAGTATAAAGCAAGAAGGATGAACAATAGACCAAATTTGATTTGTAGCCTTAATCCCATTGAACAATAAACGACTATAAAACCAAAAACTTTGTGTGATAATACAGTGGTTCAGTTGTTCAGAGAGACATCAAATGTAAATTGGTTCTGGTCAATCAGAGTTAATGAAAAAATCCTCCCAGAGAACTATTTGAAAATGAAAAATTTTCAAATGAGACACATCTCCCTCTGTAAGTTTCCTTCCATTTATCCTCCTTTACTTGAGGAGACTCCTACAGATCTCCCTTCTTGCTTGATTTTTCCTGTCTGTCTCCTTGGGAAAGAATATGCTTCAAATTTTTTATAATTATTAGAAGAAGGTCATGATCAAGTTCAGGCATCAACAGCATGACTAGGTTGCTATGGTAGCATCACTAGGGAAACTGCCTGTGTACACTGTCAAACTCTTCAGTCAGGTATCCCCAGAGATTAACTTTTGAAGCACTCTGAGTTTCTGTCACATAAAATCTCTTGTCCTGAAGAGGTAGTGACTTTCCCACATCATACTTTTGGCTTTTTACAAAAAAAGAAAACAGGTCTAGCACACAGTGGATAGATTCTACGTTGGTACCTTCTCTCTGAGAATAAGGTGGCTAGCTTCATGGACCCAATCTCTTGCCCAGCTTTTAGCAGCAATCAAAATCTCCCTTGGAGAAGAATAGGTGGAGAAGACTCTACTCATGCCCCTTGTGAGCCACATCTAAATAGATCCATGGGGGCATATATAACCTTTGTGGGCAACAAATACATACACACACATATTACATATATATAAGCTTCCAAATTTATGAGCAAACAAGATACGGAGAGCATTTAGAAATGTAAAATGGACAATTTTGATTATCTTAAATTTAAAAAGTTTTACACAAACAAAACAAATGCAACCAACATTAGAAGAAAAGCAGAAAGTTGGGAAATAATTTTTACAGAAAATGATTCTGACCCACATGCACAGAAATATTTATAACAGCTTTTTTCTTGCAGTGACCAAGAATTAGAAATTCCCCATTAATTGGGGAATGACTGAACAAGTTGTGGTATATGAATGTAATGGAATACTATTGTGCTATAAGAAATGAAGAGCAGGGTGACTTTAGAAAAACCTGGAAAGACATATATGAACTGATGCTGAGTGAGGGAAGTAGAACCAGGAGAACATTGTACACAGTTACAACACCGTTGTGCCATGACTAACTTTGATAGACTTGGCTCTTCTCGGTACTGCTCTGATCTAAGACAATTCAAAAAAACTCATAATGGAAAATGCTATCCCCATCCAGAGAAAGAACGATGGGGTCTGAATGCAGATCCAAGTTTACTATTTGCTCTCCTTTTTCTTTTGTTTTGTTTCTTCTTTCTCATGACTCATTCCATTGGTTATAGGTTATAATTCTTCTTTACAACATGACTAATGTGACAATACATTTCGTATAAATATGTATGTAGAGCTTATATCAGCTTGCATGCTGTCTTGGGGAGGGGGGGAGATAATTTAAAACTCATAAACTTGTGGAACCGAATGTTCTAAACTAAAAATAAATTAAAAGAAAATGACTCTGATAAAGGCCTCATTTCTCATTTAGAGAACTGAGTCAAAATTGATAAGAATACAAGTCATCCCCCAATTTATAAGTGGTCAAAGGATATGAACAAGCAGTTTTCAGATGAAGAAATCAAAGCTATCTATAGCCATATAAAAAAATGCTCTAAACCACTACCAACTAGAGAAATACAAATTAAAACAACTCTGAGGTATTACCTCATACTAATCAGATTGGCTGATAAGATAGAAAAAAAAATAAATGTTAGTGGGGAATGTAGGAAAATTGGGACACTAATGCACTGTTGGTGGAGTTGTGAGTTGTTCTAACCATGCTGGAAAGTAATTTAATTTTTTTTTCTCAAAACGTCTTATAAAGTTTATTTTTAGTTTTCAGCATTCACTTTTATAAGATTTTGAGTTCTAAAATTTTCCCCTTCCCTTTCTCCTCCTCGCCAAGATGGCATGCAATATGATATAGGCTATACATCAACAATTATATTAAACATATTTCCACATTAGTCATGTTATGAAAGAATAATCAGAACAAAAGGGAAAAACCAAGAGAAAGAAAAAAAGATAGAGAAAATAGAGTGCTGCATTTCAGAGTTCATAGGTCTTTCTCTGGATGTGGATAGCATTTTCCATTATGAGATTTTTAGAATGGTCTTAGATCATTGCATTGCTGAGAAGAGCTAAGTCTATCAAAGTTGGTCATTGCACAATGTTGCTGTTACTGTGTACAGTGTTCTGGTTCTGCTCACTTCACTTAGCATCAGTTCAGGTAAGGCTTTCCAGGTTTTTCTGAAGTCTGTCTGTTCATCCTTTCTTTTCTTTTCTTTTTTTTAAATATTTATTTATTTTTAGTTTTCAACATTCATTTCCACAAAATGTTGAGTTCCAAATTTTCTCCCTATCTCTCCCCCCACCCCATAATGCCTTGCATTCTGATTACTCCTTCCCTCAATATGCCCTCCCTTCTATCACACCCCTTCCTTCCCATATCCCCATCTTTTCTCTTTTCTTGTAGGGCAAAATAGATTCCTATACCGCATTACCTGTATTTCTTATTTCCCAGTTGCATGCAAAAACAATTCTCAACACTTGTTCCTAAAACTTCGAGTTCCAACTTTTCTTTCTTCCTCCCTCCCCACCCATCCCCACTGAGAAGGCAAGCAATGTTGATAGGCTATATGTGTGTAGTTTTGCAAATGACTTCCATGACTTCATTTATACTATTCTCTCTTTTGACTTTGTCCCTCCCCAAAATTGATTACTTCTCACTGCTCCTTCCTCCCACTTGCCCTCCCTTCCATCATCCCCACCCCAGAGCCCACTTTTCCCCTTCTCCCCTACTTTCCTGTAGTGTAAGATAGATTTTCATACCAAATTGAATGTGCATGTTATTCCCTCAAGTCAAATGTGATGAGAGTAAGCTTCACTTTTTCCCTCTTACCTCCCTCTTTTCCCCTCCATTGAAAAAGTTTTTTCTTGCCTATTTTATGAGAGATAATTTGCCCTAGTCCATTTCTCCCTCTCTTCTCCTAATATATTCCTTTCTCATCCCTTAATTTTATTTTTTTAGCTATCATCCCTTCCTATTCAACTCAGCCTGTGCTGTCTCGCTCTCTCTCTCTCTCTCTCTCTCTCTCTCTCTCTCTCTCTCTCTCTATATATATATATATATATATATATATATATATAATTTATATACGTGTGTGTGCATGCATGTGCATGTGCGTCCATATATGTGTGTGTATGTGTATAATCCCTCCAACTACCCAAATACTGAGAAAAGTTTCATGAGTTACAAATATTATCTTTCTATGTAGGAATGTAAACAGTTTAACATTAGTAAGTCTCTTATGATTTCTCTTTCCTATTTACCTTTTCATGCTTCTCTTGATTCTTGTGTTTGAAAGTCATATTTTCTATTCATCTCTGGTCTTTTCATCAAGAATGTTTGAAAGTCCTCTCTTTCCTTGAATGACCACTTTTCCCCCTGATTATACACAGTTTTGCTGGGTAGGTGATTCTTGGTTTTAATCCTAATTCCTTTGACTTCTGGAATGTTATATTCTAAGCCCTTTAATCCCTTAATGTAGGAGCTGCTAGATCTTGTGTTATCCTGATTGTATTCCCACAGTATTCAAATTGTTTCTTTCTAGCTGCTTGCAATATTTTCTACTTGACCTGGAAACTCTGGAGTTTGGCTACAACATTCCTAGGAGTTTTTGTTTGTGGATCTCTTTCAGGAGGTGATCAATGGATTTTTTCAATATTTATTTTGTCCTCTGACTCTAGAATATCAGGGCAGTTTTCCTTGATAATTTCATGAAAGATGGTGTCTAGGGTCTTTTTTTGATCATAGCTTTCAGATAGTCCCATCATTTTTAAATTGCGTCTCCAGGATCTATTTTCCAGGTCAGTTGTTTTTCCAATGAGATATATCATATTATCTTCTATTTTTTCATTCTTTTGGTTTTGTTTCATAATTTCTTGGTTTCTCATAAAGTCATTAACTTCCATCCGTTCCATTCTAATTTTTAAAAAAACTATCTTCTTCAGTGAGATTTAGAACCTCCTTTTCCATTTGGCTAATTCTGCTTTTGAAAGCATTCTTCTCCTCATTGGCCTTTTGGACCTCTTTTGCCAATTGAATTAGCCTATTTTTCAAGGTGTTATTTTCTTCAGCATTTTTTTGGGTCTCCTTTAGCAAGCTGTTGACTTGCTTTTCATGATTTTCTTGCATCACTCTCATTTTTCTTCCCAATTTTTCCTCCACCTCTCTTATTTGATTTTCAAAATTCTTTTTGAGTTTTTCCATGGCCTGAGACCATTGTCTATTTATTTTGGAGGTTCTGGATGCAGAAGCCTTCACTTTTAGGTCTTCCTTTGATGGTAAGCATTGTTCTTCCTCATCTGAAAGGATGGAAGAAAATGCCTGTTCACAAAGAAAGTAATCTTCTAGTCTTAATATTTTTTCCCTTTTTGGGGCATTTTCCCAGTCAGTTACTTGACTTTTGAGTCCTTTGGCAAGAGTAGGGTATACTCTGGGAACCTATAAGTTCTCAGTTCCTCCAAGGTGGCTCAATCAAGGGAGAGGAATTTACTCCTCTCCTGGCCAGTGCTCTGCTCTGGGAGCTACCAAAGCTTTTCTCCCTAGGATCTGCAAGAAAAATTCCCTTTCCAGAGCCTCCACTGTCTCCACCATGCCGGCCAGCATTCTTCCTCACCCCAGGGCTACCACTCAGGGCTGAGATGCAGATCACAGGCTCAATTCCCTCATGGGCTTGAGGCTGAGGGCTCCAAAAATGGACGCTGCTGCTGCTGTCGCTGTTGCTGGTTAGGGGAGGACCCAGCTCTCTTCTCATCCTGGTGAAAAAGCATTCTCACTGACCTTTGAAGCTACCTTTGGTGTTTGTGGGTTGAGGGATCTGAGAACCACTGCTGCTGCTGCCAGGAATTCCACCCTTGAGGCCTGTTCCAGTCCTGTTCCTGGCAGTGCAGCGCAGCCAAGGCTGGGCTCCATGGGCTGTGCTCCACTCCATGCCCTGTGTGACAGACCTTTCTTGTTGGCCTTCCAGGCTACCTTGGGCAGGAAATCTCTTTCACTCTGTTGTTGTGTGGCTTCTAATGCTCTAGAATTTGTTTAGAGTAATTTTTTTTACCAGTATTTTATGGGCTGTGGAGAAGAGCTAGAGTAGGTGCATCTTTGTACTCCACCATCTTGACTCTGCCCTTGTTAATCCTTTCTTATGGCACATTTATATACCACACCTTATTCAGTCATTTCCCAATTGATGGGCATCCTCTTAATTTCCAATTCTTTGCCACCAGAGAAAGAGCTGCTATAAATATTTTTGTACTTGTGAATCATTTTCCCTTTTTTATGATCTCTTTGGGATACTAACCTAGCAGTAGAATTGCTGGATCAAAAGGTATGCACAATTTGATTGCCCATTGGGCACAGCTCCAAATTGCTCTACAGAACTATGCCCTAAGGGCTATAAAAATGCGCATACCCTTTGATCCAGCAATACCACTACTAGGTTGTATACCAAAAAGATTTTTTGAAAAGGGAAAAGGAACTACAAAACTTTTTAAATGTTAAAATTTGTCTTTATATGTAATTGGAAAAAACAAACCATTATAATAAAAAACTAAATATGATTAACATAAAAAAAAAAAGAAATAAGCTTCCAAAGCCTATTTGGGTTTCAAACAGTCAAGAAGGGTCAATGGAAGCAGGCAATTAAGAGGAATGACTAGCAAACAGTAAGTTCAGGCTTTGCCCTGGACAAAAAGAGAAGAGAGAGACATTTTCTTTTTCTCCTTGATCATGCTCCATCAGCAATTTGTTTCAGATTCATTGATGTTGGGAACATCCTCATTAATGGCTGCCCAAGGCCCATTGTTCTGCTTATGCTAGCATTACCTAGGAAGCTATGATGGCTCCTTTATATGATGGTGGAGGTTATAAAACTGTTATAAAGTACTGCTTTAGTACAATCCTGTACTAGTTCAAAATCAAAGGCAGACCTCATAAACTTGGGGAATTCTGAGTAAACTCTACCAAGGTACTTTGGTTCCCTGTCTTCTAAGTAGCTACCCTGAGATAATAAAGCACTAATTGGATCACAGTTTGCTAAAAGAAAAAAATCTCCACACTTACCCCATGGTAAGTAGTGGTTAACATTTTAAAACATATCTATATCTATATCTATCTATCTATATATATATGTGTGTGTGTGTGTGTGTGTGTGTGTGTGTGTGTAAAGATCAATAGATACATAGACAGATTCTGTATTTATATTGCCTTATTCCTTACTATATCTCTCCCTGATTCTGAATAATTTCTATAGTTTGCCCAAGTATAAACAAGCAGACCTTGGGAAGAAGATTCCATGGTCCTTTTAGATTTCATGGTATCAGTTAGCCAAAAAATATCTAATATACATTCTATATTTTGAGAGTGTATTTGTCAAAGAATTTAGAAAAAAGATAGGTAGTCACATGTTAACAAACATTTAATATAATTACTATATAACAGATACTGTGCAAAATAATGAAGTTACCAAGATGCATAAAAGTACTGCTTCTAGTCTCAAAGGGTTTACATTCTAATAGGGTAGACAACATGTAAACAACGATGCACATACAAGACATATACAGAATAGATACAAGGTCATCTAAGATTGGATTGGGGGATAGGAGGGAAGGAGATCAGGAAAATCTTCCTGCTGACTGTAGAATCTGAGTTGAGTCTTGAAGGAAGTCAGGGAAGCTAGGAGTCAAAAACAATGAAAGAGAGCATTCCAAGCATGAAGGACAACCAGTACAAAAGGAGAGTTAGGAGATGGAAGAAAGAAAGGTAAGAAAGCAAGTAGGTCAGTGTAGCTGGATCACAGCAGGGAATAAAGTGTAAGACTGGAAAGGAAGGGAGAAGGGTCTACAGGATGAAGTGCTTTAAATGCCATATTTTATATTTGATCCTGTACATAAGCAACTGGAGTATATTCATTAGGGAGAAGACCTTTAGGGAACTCACTTTGGTGGATGAGTCAAGAACGGATTACAGTGGGGAGAGTTGAGGCAAAGGGGCCAATTAGAAAGCTATGGTAATAGTCCAGTCTAAAGATGACGAGGGACTGTGCAAGGGAAAGTCATCATCCCTTGGTTGTATTTGTGTACATACACATATTTATGTATGTGTGTATATACATACTGTTTTTTATTGGAGTATTTCTATTGTGAAGGGAAAAAAAGGCTTGACAACAGATTGATGTGTGAGGTAAATGTAAGAAAGGAGTCAAGAATAACACTTAGGTTGTAAATTTGAGCTATTAGAAGGATGATGGTACCCCAGACAGCAATAGGAAAACTGGGAAATGACGTAGAGGATGGCAAAGTTTGGAAGAAAATATAACGAATTTTGTTTTGGTCGTTAGCTTTGAGAAGCCTAAGAGCATGCACTTGAAAATGTCCAAAAGGGAGTTGGTGTTGTAGGACTGAGGTCAGGAGAAAGACACAGGCTGGGGAGGAGCCAAGATGGTGGAGTAGAAAGACTCACATATACTAGCTCCGAACCCACAGCCCATAAATTTTCTGTAAAAAGAACTCCACACAAATTCTGGATCAGTGCAAGCCGGGCAGGAACACAGTGAAAGAGATTTCCGTTCCAGAGAGCCCTGGAAAGCCGTCCCCAGGAGTCTGTCGCGCTCCGGAGAGCGGAGCCCACCCCTGCGCTGCCCTGGCCACGTGGCTCCAGAGGAGCAGATCCGAGCAGGCTTCAGGGACAGAATCTCCGGTGGCTGCGAAGGTCCCTCCACCCACAGGCACTCCAGGTCAGTGAGAGAGACGTCTGGGCTGGCCGAGAGGGGAGCGGGGTGCCTCCATGACTTGGGCCACCTCAGAAGGCAGCAGCAGAGGGAGCAGTGGAGGCAGTGGCGGCCAGGCGCTGCCAGAGCAGGCAGGGGCTTGGGTCCATTACCAAAGGTCTCTGCATAAACCCCCTGAGGGAACTGAGCCTGGGAGGTGGCCCTGTCCCCACCTGAGCACCAGAACTTAAGCTCACAATGAATAGCAGTCACGCCCAGCCCCTGAAAGCCCTGAGGCTGGGGAGCAGCATTTCAATCTCAGACCCCAAGCACTAGCTGGGCGGATCTAGGTGGGAGTGGAGAGGAATCTCAGAAGTCAAGTAACTGGCTGGGAAAATGCCCAGAAAAGGGAAGAAAAATAAGACCATAGAAAGCTACTTTCTTGGGGAACAGATGATGTTTCCTCCTTTCATTTCTGATGGGGAGGAACAATGTTTGCCATCAGGGAAAGACGTGGAGGTCGGGGCCTCTGTATCCCAGACATCCGAGGTGGATGTCTGGTGGGCTCAGGCCATGGAAGAGCTCAAAAAGGATTTTGAAAATCAAGTTAGACAGGTGGAGGAAAAACTGGGAAGAGAAACGAGAGAGAGGCAAGAAAAGCATGAAAAACGGGTCAATACCTTGCTAAAGGAGACCCAAAAAAATGCTGAAGAAAATAACACCTTGAAAAATAGGCTCACTCAATTGGCAAAAGAGGTTCAAAAAGCCAATGAGGAGAAGAATGCTTTCAAAAGCAGAATTAGCCAGATGGAAAAAGAGGTTCAAAAGCTCACTGAAGAAAATAGTTCTCTCAAAATTAGAATGGAACAGATGGAGGCTAATGACTTTCTGAGAAACCAAGAAATCACCAAACAAAACCAAAAGAATGAAAAAATGGAAGAGAATGTGAAATATCTCATTGGAAAAACAACTGACCTGGAAAATAGATCCAGAAAGACAATTTGAAAATTATGGGACTACTTGAAAGCCACGAGCAAAAAAAGAGCCTAGACATCATCTTCCATGAAATTATCGAGGAAAACTGCCCTGACATTCTAGAACCAGAGGGCAAAATAAGTATTGAAGGAATCCACCAATCACCGCCTGAAAGAGATCCAAAAAGAGAAACTCCTAGGAACACTGTGGCCAAATTCCAGAATTCCCAGGTCAAGGAGAAAATATTGCAAGCAGCTAGAAAGAAACAATTCCAGTACTGTGGAAATACAATCAGGATAACACAAGATCTAGCAGCTTCTACATTAAGGAATCAAAGGGCATGGAATAGGATATTCCAGAAGTCAAAGGAACTAGGACTCAAACCAAGAATCACCTACCCAGCAAAACTGAGTATGATACTTCAGGGGAAAAAATGGTCTTTCAATGAAACAGAGGACTTTCAAGCATTCTTGATGAAAAGACCAGAGCTGAAAAGAAAATTTGACTTTCAAACACAAGAATGAGAAGAATCATGAAAAAGTAAACAGCAAAGAGAAGTCATAAGGGACTTACCAAAGGTGAACTGTTTACATTCCTACATGGAAAGACAATATTTGTAACTCTTAAAACTTTGCAGTATCTGGGTAGTTGGTGCAACCACACACACACACATACACACGCGCACACACGTATACACGCGTGCATGCACACACACATACACACATGCACGCACATGCAGAGAGAGCACAGAGTGAATTGAATAGGATGGGACCCTATCTTAAAAGAAATTAAGGTAAAAAGTGAGAGAGAAATGTAGTGGGAGTAGAGGGGGTGAAATGGAATGGGGTAAATTATATCTCATTCAAGAGGCAAGCAGGAGTCTTTTTAGTGGAGGGAAAAAGAGGAGAGCTGAGAAAAAAACATGAAGTTTCCCCTCATTACATTCGACTAAAGGAAGGAATAAAATCCATACTCATTTTGGTATGAAAACCTATCTTACAATACAGGAAAGTGGGGGAGAAGGAGATAAGCAGGGTGGGGGGGGATGATGGAAGGGAGGGCAATGGGAGGAGGGAGCAATTTGAAGTCAACACTCAGGGAGGGAAAGGATCAAAAGACAGAATAGAAACAATGGGGGGCAGGATAGGATGAAGGGAAATACAGTTAGTCTTACACAACAGGACTATTATCGAAGTCAATTGCAAAACTACACAGATATGGCCTATATTGAATTGCCTGCCTTCCCAAAGGGAATGGGTGGGGAGGGAGGGATGGGGGGAATTTGGAACTCAAAGTTTTAGGAACAACTGTTTAGTATTGTTCTTGTTACTAGGAAATAAGAAATACAGTTAATGGGGAATAGAAAGTCATCTGGCCCTACAGGACAAAAGAGATGATGGGGACAAGAGAAGGGAGGGATGATAGAAGAGAGGGCAGATTGGTGATAGGGAAAATTAGAATGCTCCGTGTATTGGGGTGGGGAGAGGGTATAAATGGGGAGAAAATTTGAAACTCAAAATTTTGTGAAAATGAATGTAAAAAGTTAAATAAATTTGTATTTTTTTAAAAAAGACACAGGCTGGATAAATATGGGAATCATTTGTACAGATATTAGAATTCATGGAAATGGAGAAGATCACGGAAGGAATTGGTATAGAAAGAAAAGTGGACTCGGAACAGAGCCTTCAGTGACACCCATCTCCAGCAAAGGAGACTGTGGAGCAGACCAGAAGAACTAGAAGGGAGGAATGTCATGAAAATCTAGAGGTTTAGCAATTAAAGCTTTCACTGATGACTCTGGAGTGTAGTTGCAGCCAAAGGATGTCAGAGGCCAGATGGTGGAGGTTTTAGGAAAAAGTGTAGTATCCTTTCTATAAACCTTTCTCCAGGAGAGTAAAGACAGAGAACGTGTTTACTGGCCATGGGTGAAGTGAAGGTTGCCTTGACCAGAAATTTTAAACAGGAATAATTCACCTCATGATGAATCACATTCCCAAAAGTGAAATTATGAAGATACCAAAAAGTGTCAGTGGGGAATAAATGGGTCAGTTGGTTAAAGAGACGGATGTGGATAGACAAGGAAGTCGCTGATCAAATCCACAACAGCTTTTAAAAAATTCCATTTTGCAGGCATTGGCAGATTGAAGAGGGAGTGGTGCGTTCCCAGGGTTTTTTTTAAAAATACATTCCATAAATGTTTGCTGACTACAAGGAATCGAATCGAAGTGATCCGCCCCACAAAGGGAGCCCTCAGCTAAGCCCTCCCAACCTCCAGGGCGCGCCTCCCGCCGGCCGGAAGCGCCGCTCTAGCCGCGACGTGTCTCGATGGTAAGGCGGTCGTCCACTTAGACCGCTGGGCGCTGCCATGTTGGAAACCCGGAGCGACGGCGGCGTCCCGAGCCATGGCGGCGCCCGAGCTGCTGGAGGTGCGGCCCGGCCTCTATCTGGGCGGGGCCGCTGCCAGCGAGCGAAGCCGGCTGAAGGAGACGGGCGTCACGGCTGTCCTGACAGTGGACACCGAGGAGCCGAAAGGAGACGTGGAGGGCCTGCAGACCCTCTTCATCTCCGCGCGGGACGAGCCCGAGACCGACCTGCTCAGTCAGTTGGATCGCTGCGTCGCCTTCATCGGCCGGGCACGCGCCGACAGCGCCGCCGTGCTCGTGCATTGGTGAGCGTGCAGGGGCGGCGGGCGTGGCTTGGGGGTCGCCCCGCCTCCTAGCGCCTCCGTGCTCGTGCATGGGTGAGCGTGCAGGGCGGTGGGCGTGGCTTGGGGGGGGTCGACCCGCCTCCTAGCGCCGCCGTGCTCGTGCATTGGTGAGCGTGCAGAGGCGGCGGGCGTGGCGTGGGGGTTGCCCCGCCTCCTAGAACGAGGGCTCTTGGGAAAAGAGGCTGCTGTGTGGGTGGAAGCTGCGCTGGGGAAGAGCCGGGAACTGCACGCTCTGTTCCTGGCTGCCCTAGCACGGCTGAAGTGTTTTAAATAGAAGCGAATACGTGGTGGGGAGCTCTTGTTGCGCCTCGCTCTCCCTCCTTGCTCTCACCTTGCGAATTAAGCCCCGCATGCAAGTTGGTGGGTCGCTAGGTGGCGCAGTGGTAGAGTGCAGGACTGGAGTTAGGAAGACCCTGGGCAAGTCGTTTCACCCTGTTTGCCTCAGTTTCCTCATCCGTAAAATGAACTGAACTGGAGAAGGAAATGGCATGTCACTCCAGTATCTCTGGCAAGAAAACCTCAAATGGGTCCTGAAGAGTCAAACACGACTAAAAAGTAGCAACATCAAGGATGCCAACCTGTCACAGTACCTTGGCTGACTTCCCGAGCCACATTTCCCAATCTGCGCCTCAGCTCTTCCCTTTATTTTTTATTATCGTAAACACTCACATGCCCACGCTTTAATTCTGTAATTCTGCTACATTGTGGGCAGAATGGACTTTTATAGAGTAGCCTGGAAACATAATTACCTCTTAGAGCACATATTTGTGACAAAATATCTGTCAATGATACGTGACTGGGGCATTCCCCCCTCCCACCCTACAAGCTTGGAAGGGAATACTGGAACTCAGGAAAATTACAAGCCTTTTCTTGCTCCTACATCAGCTAACTATTTTGTGTAGTTGTTGTCATTTAAAAGTTTCCCAAGTTGGGGCATCCTATAATAAGTAACAGCGAGGAATCGGTATATCTAGGAGGGCATTTGACTTTAGGTAAGCAGAGGCACCTCAACAATGTGCTTTCTGGTCGCCTTCTTAGCAAAGCAAAGGCAGTGGTCTTCCTTGGTCATGATTGTGTGGTTGGCAATAGGTTATATTCAGGGAGTTTGTATGTGAACTCAGTAGAAGGCATTAAACACCACGAGCCTCAGAGTTCCCATTTGTAAAGAAGGGTTTAAGGTCTCTTTCAACTCTCAGCTCTTTGTTCTGTAATTCTGTGATACAGCAAAATGAAGAATAGATATGTCAAATAGATTTTGGAAATTCAAGTAAATGTTCTAAAATATAAGAAGTGATAGCATTCAGTGTGTTATAGTAGAAGGAACTGGATCTGAATCTCCATTTGATATTCATCAATCAGAAAGCACTTTTAAGTGCTTATTATATATTGTCACTGTGCTAAGCTCTAGGAATTTAAAAAAAAACAAACAAAAATACAGTTTGATCTTAAAGATCTTACAGTCTAATGGAGGACACCACATGCAAACCACCAAGTACATAGAAGAGACAAATACAGTAGGTCGAAGGTAATCTCACAGGGAAGGTCTCAGCAACTGGGAAGAACAGGAAAGGCCTCTCACAGAAAGTGGAATTTGAGTTGAGTCTTGAAGGAAGCCAGGACTTGGAGGTTAGGAGGGAAAGCATTCCTGGTAACGTGAACAGCCAGCGAAATGCCCAGGCTAGGAAATGAAATGTCCTATATGAGGTACAGCAGAAAGGAAATGTTGTTAACTTGTAGAGTATGCAGGAAGGAAGTAAAGTGTCAAAAGATTGGAAATGTAGGAAGGGGCCAGAGGGTTTTATATTTGATCCCAGAAGTGCTTAGGAACCCCTGGAGTTTGTTGAGCAAGGATCAAGCTTGTACTTTAGGAATACTTTTAAAGCAAAGAAATTAGCTTGATGTCTGTTGGAGTTGCTGCCTATCTGACCTGCGTTAAGTCCCTTAACTTTTTTGGGCATCATTTTCTGCATTTGTAAAAATGTCGGGGTGGGGCACGCATGAACTGCATGTTATCTAAGGTACTTTCCAATTCTAGGAGAAATCTTTAGATCATTGTATCACTTGATACTCTCACCTCTCCAGGTTTTCTCTACCCTATTCCCCCTTGGATCTCTTATTTCTTTGACTGCTCCATCTCAGTTTCCTTTGCAGGATCATCATCTATAACCTGCCTCATAACTATGAGTGCCCCTGCAGTCTCCCTCTTCTTCCTCTTCACTGTGTCTTGGTTATGTCACCAGCTCCTTTGGGCTCAATTATCATTTCTACACCAATAACTCCCAGACCTGCATATCCAGTCCTGCCCTGTTTCATGAGTCCCATGTCCCCAACAGTTTATTCCTAACTATACATCCAGCAGTCATCTCATTATCAGTATGACCAGAATAGAACTTGTCTTTCTCCTAAATATGCTCCTTTTCCAAATTTCTGATTTTTCTAAAGAGCTGCACCATCCTGTGAGTCGCCAGCTTTGAATCCTGTGCTGTGCTCCTCCCAGCTCCTCCTTTTCCATAACCTCAGCACAGCCATTCTCTGAGTCCTGGACACTGCCTCCACAACATTTCCTCTTCTACCACCTCCTCTTCCTTCCTGAGCTGCCACCCAGCCCTTGTCAGCTTTTACTTGGTCTACTGCACTTGCTTAATTGGTCACCCAGTCTCACTTGTCATCCCATTTCAGTTTAGGCTGTTTACCTAGAGCTCACCTCTGACCCTGTGTTGCTTCACAAGTCAGTAAATTTCAGTGGCTCCCTATTAACTCTATAATAAAACACAAACTCTTCCATTTGGCATTTAAAGTCTTTCACAACCTGGGACTGACCTGCTTTCCTAGCCTTATTATATGTTATTCCCCTTCCTGCATTATACAGTTGCCCCTCACTCATGACATCCCCATCTTCCTCATCTAGCCCAGGGATAGGGAATCTGCCACTTCCAGGCTACATGTGGCCTCAAGGCTGTAGGTTCCCCATTCCTGTCCTAGCCTTTGACCTGACTCTCCCTCATGCATGGAATGTACTCCCTCCTTGCCCCTTCCTGCTAGAATTTCTAGTCTCCTTCAAGCTCAGCTCAAGCACCACTTTCTACAAAAGGACTTTCCTAATCCTTCTTCCCTTGTTAGTGCCTTTCTTCCTCAATTAGCTCAAATTTATTTTGCATGTGTCAGAGTGGATAGAATTGGGGGATATGTACTTGCCTGTGTACATGTTATCTTCTGTGAATATAATAAGCACCTCGAGGTCAGGGATTGTTTCATCTTTGTTTTTGTTTCTTTGGAGACTAGTCATTCAATAGTCAAGAGCCTGCTGTGTGCCAGGACCTGTGCTATGCCCCTGGCATTATGCCCACAACATTGTAGGTACAGTGAGGTGTCACTGTGAATAAGGTCCTAAATTGGAATCAGGAAGACAAGAGTTCAAATCCTGACAGTTTGTGGCCCTGAGTAAACTACTTACCCTCTCTCAGCCTCAGTTTCCTCATCTATAAAATAGCAATCCCTCCTCGCAGAGTTGTAGTGAAAATCAAATGAGACAACATGTAAAGCACATTGTAAACCTTTCAATACTATATAAATCTAGCTATTATTAGCTATTATGATTGAATGTTGCTTTAAGTTTAAACTTTAAAGTGACTTACATAGATTTTAATAATCACACAGCTGTGATAGGCACTGTTGTCATTTAAATAGAAAAGAAAGTACTTTTTCTATTTTCAACATATTCTCCATTCTTAGTACTGTACTTGGCACATAGCAAACCCTTAATAAATGCTTTCTCATTAATGTTATTTTTATATACACAATGAGTGTATAACAACCACTTAAATTTACATAGTTTTTGACACCTTAGAAAGCACTTTCCTCAGTTACCATGTGAAGTAGATTGTGTATGTGTTGTAATTCCCCCCTCCCACCATTTTACAGATGATTAAACCAAGGCAAAAGAAGAGAAGGACTTGCAGATCTATTCTATTTTCCAGTGTGCCACCTTGTCTTCCACAAGTAGACATAGACCTTGGGGCATACTCCAAATTAGTGCTGCATGGTAGAACTAGAGAGCTAGAGCTGCAGGGTACCTCAGAGGCCATCTTCAGCTCTCTCTTTTTACAGATGACAAAACCTAGGTCCAGAGAGGTTAAATAGCTTGCCCAATATAATCAGTGTTCTTCCAAATTGCCAAGATAGTATTTGAACTCACACCCTCTGGCACCAGAGCCAGTGTGGTCTTCCCACTGCATTCAGATCACACAAAAGCCCTGTAGAGTACGTAGAATTTACACATTCCAACATCTCAGATTATTGAGAGCATAGGAGGGAAATTTGTACCTTACAATGACACTGATGTATGCCAGGCTGGTGTCAGTAGGCAATCACAATGCCATGAGACTTAGGTGAAAACCAGGTTTGTTACAAGAGAAATGAACCATACATGTCCAACCCAAAGAGTTCCTCCTCCTTACAGAAATTTGCATATTTATGACAGTGCAGCAAAAGGAGCAGAAGAAAACACATATTTCCTTCTAAAGAGGCATGGCATGGGAGGGGAAAGGTACAGTAAAAGTGGGAAAAGGACAAAACCCCTCCTGAAAGCAAAGAGCCAGGCATTGGCAAAAACTGCCTTCTTTTTCCCTTGGGAACTGCTAGACTGTGAAGTCGGAGGGGCTGCTTATCTGCAAAGGACCCCAGTGCACAAGCCTTTTCCCAGTCTTGCCTCTGAAGGACATATAGGGAGTCCAACTTGGGTGCAGCTCAAGGGGAGCTTCATCCCTGACACATTCAGGGCCTCCTGCATGTTCTGGGTCCAGTGTTTCTGGAAAAATATGGCAACTCAAAAAGACAAGTTCAGTTAACAGCTCTTAACGCTGGTGATTTTCTTTTGTTGCTGCATGTTATTGACATTACTTCACTAATACTGGGTTCTTTTAACTATTGTGTTGGGAAATCCAGAGGCATGAGTTTTTAAACTCCACATTTGTGTGTGTGTGTGGGTGTGTGTGTGGGTGTGTGTATGTGTGTGGGTGTGCGGGTGTGTTAGATATTAAAGGGCAAAACATTTACTTTAATAGCAGAACCAAATAAAAATGGAACAGAATTTTACCAGTAATTAACAAAAGAAACGTTTCTGCCTCTGTAGTTGACAGTTTAATTGTCAGACTCTTTCCAGTCATGCAGGCGTCAGTAGAAGCGTTGCTGTTGTGACTGCTTACCTAATGAAGACTGAGCAGCTCCCTTTTGAAGACGCCTATGGCAGCCTCCAGACCATCAAGCCAGAGGCTAAGTGTGTTCACTGTTTTTGGCTTTTTTCTGCCCCTATGAGAAAGGATGCATTTGCTCCTTGAAAGAAAAGTTGAACTCTGTTTTTTGTTTGTTATCACAGAATGAATGAGGGTTTTGAGTGGCAACTGAAGCTTTACCAGGCAATGGGTTGTGAAGTGGACACCTCTAGTGCAATTTATAAGCAATATCGTTTACAAAAAGTTACTGAGAAATATCCTGGTGAGTCTGGATTCTCAATCTAAGAGGAATATTCTTAATTTCTAGGGCTGTCATTTCTTCTCCTCCTCTCATTAACAAAGTATTACCAGAATGTGCAAAGTTTATATATCCACAATTGGGGATATTGTAATTGTTCCTTACAGAATTACAGAATTTGCCACAGGAAGTCTTTGCTGTTGATCCAACTCTTATTTCCCAAGAATTGAAAAATGAGATCCTCTACAAATGCAGGAAGTGCAGGTAAAGTATTTTGCGAACTGTAGAGGTTTTATATTGGCTAGATAAAGAAACACTTTCGAAGCTCCAGTCTCTTCTTATTAGCTTATTGAATTTGGTAAAATGACAGTGTTCCGGAATAAAAGAGAATTTGTAATTCAGATCTCAGACTTAAATTCGGCATACAGAGGAATGTGAGTCAGAGAAACCAAAGTAATTCCAGGTTATAGGAGCTGCCTTGCCTCATAGTGGGGTTGGCATGATGGAGACTTCCAGAGAGCCCATGCTCCTTTGCCTGATTCTTAAGTCCTACCTTGCTGAGAGTCTCTCTTACTGCAGTATTCAACACTTCACCTGTGGTTCCACTCAAACTGGACCACTCCCCAGAGGTGCCCTAGGCTTTCCCTTCTCCATATCTTTGCTCACATTTTCCTCTACATGGCCCAGAATGCCCTTCATACCTCCAGCAGCCTAGTACAGTGCATACAGTGTGGCATTTGGAGTCAGGAATTCTGAATTCAAATCCAGCCTCAAATCCTAACAGTGTAACCAAGGACAGATCACTTAAACACTGTCTGTCTCTGTTCTGTCCGTAAAATCAGAATGATAACAGTACCTACCTAAAAGGGTTATTGTGAGGATCAGATGAGATAACATATGGAAAAGACTCTGCAAACCTTCAAACACTGTATCATCATCAACAATACCATTATTATTAATAACATAATATCATGATTATTAATATATAACTGTAAAATTATGTGGGATATAAAAGTATAATAATAAAGCTTCTGACAAAATGACATGAAAATTCAGAGGAGGAAAAGATTTCTTCAAGTTGATAAGATCAGGAAAGTCAGTAGATGATGGAAGAAGCAGCAGCATTTGAGCTGGGCCTTGCTGGTGATGATTCTAGAAACAGCTATTACTATGTATTATGACAGTTATAAATAATAACTAGTAATGTATCATTGTACTAGTAATATACATTACTAGTAATGTAACAAATCATAATCCTGTCTTCCCCCAGCTCTGACCATGTACACTTCCATCAAGGTCTGGCTCAAATGCTGCCCCTTCTATGATCTACTTAGACTTTCCTGATCTTAATTAACTTGAAGAAATCTTCCTTCTCTGAATTTCCATGTCATTTTGTCAGTACCTTTCTCACTACCCTTGCATACTCTACCTGCTTTTACAGTTGTATCTTCTTTTCTCTCTTAACTCCATGAGGACAGTTATTCTTATTTTTCTGTGTGTTTTCTTTTTCCCTAGAGTAGCAAGTACACTGCCCATACTTAGGTTCTCAAGAAATATTTGCTGAATAAACAAAAAAGTATTCCACAGTCACATATTTCATGTATTTTTAGAAATCTTTTTTATGGTTACTATTGTTCTCTGTGGTTTGGAAATTGCAGGCGTTCCTTATTTCGAAGTTCTAGTATTTTGGATCATAGTGAAGGAAGTGCACCAGCAGCTTTTGCTCATAAGAAAATGACACCTTTAATAATTAACACAGGGAATGAGGCTAAATGTACTTCTTATTTCATTGAACCTGTTCAGTGGATGGAATCTGCACTGTTGGGTGTGATGGATGGACAGGTAAGTAGAACATTCAGCTTAATTAATGCAATTTCATTATATCAACTATAATTCGTTTTTCTTTCTTATGTTTTTATTTTCCACAATATTCTTATGATCTGTCTGTTTTTTTAATGCGTGTCCTGCCCTGTCCTATTTACCAATGGTACATCCCATTATACATTATGTCCCTCCTGCGTATTTGCACATAAAAATCTATTAATAGTTTATCAACAAACTGTTGTACAACTATTGCAGAATAATGAAGTCTAACCTCTTTATTCTGTGTAGGAACAAAAGTTTTTATATGATTCATGGGATAGTTAAGGACAACTGAATGTTAAATCTGTGCTTTTTTTTGGTGAAGGACACTAGATTGGCATACTTAAATTAGTAAAACTAATTTTCCATCTTTTTGATTCAGCATTTGATAATTATGGTAAATTCATTCTCTGTCTTCCCAAATTTATGAAACAAAATTGCCATTTCTCTTTTGTTCTATATTTTTCCTCTTTATTAATCAGAAACATATTTCCTTTAAGTAGTTAAACTTTTATTATGGTATTTCCAAGGTCTAGCTTTTCAGGATGCAATTTACATGCAATTTTTCCTCCATAATTTTTAGTCATACCAATAAGTTAATATTAATAGCTTCATTTTATATTGTAATTTTATTCCATGGTGATTAAAAAGGTTTGAGAGGTAACTTCTGAGTAATTTAACCATTTTACTAACAAGACCAGCAGGTTATTAATAAAAGGATAGTCATTTGGTCCTCTGTCTTAGACCAAAGACAATCATGACAGGGCAGGCTCATAGTTTATATTCCCTTCAAAGAGTAGGTGGTCAGTGAGGAGGGGCTGAGAGTGACCCTTGGACAGAGAAATTATCTCTCTACTCAGACCACTTGAAGCCCTGGGCTATATAGAGAAAAGGATCTGTCTCCACTATGGGCTTCTCCTAGAGTAGAACACAGTGAGTGGGGTGGGGTCTGACCAAGATGGGGAAACTTAATTCAACCTTATTATCAGTAATGTCCTTTAAGAAACTAAACTTTTTAAAAGAGGGATTTAGAAGAAGGGGAGAGATCTGAATCTCTCCAAGGTATTGGTTGTTAATAATCATTTCAATTCATTCAGTCAATAAGCATATTTTAAGTGCTTGCCATGTGTCAGGGACTTGGCTAAACTCTGGGAATACAAATACAATTTAGAAAGACAAGCCCTGTCCTCCAGGAGTTTACTTTCTAATGGGAGAAGATAACACAGAGGAAGTTGAAAGGGTAGGGTAGGTCTGAGGGACCACCCAGGTGGGGGGAATATAGTAGAGAAAGTCAGGAATGAAGCCTGGAGAAGAATCCGATATGGCTCACCTGAATGCCCTCCTTAGATGGAGGTTCTGGCAGGAGCTGTACAATCACAGGGAGAAGTTGCAGGGGCATTGATCACCTTCTTGTGCACAGCTCTGTATTAAGCCCTTGTGAGGAACAGATGATCAAATCTTCATCCTGAAAGAATTCAGTCTAGTAGGAGATAGAAATTACAACACACTACAACCACTAGAGAACAGTGACAAACCCAATACCCACAAATACCTTCATGAAAGTCTTCTTTAACTGCTTCAGTATGATGGAATCCTAATAGAGCTGCCTCCAGCCCCAATATTCTGTCTTATAGGCCTCACTGAGCAGATGTTTTGCTGCCCCTACCTCACCACTCACATGCCCCCCACTCAATGTCCTGACTTCTTCACATAGGCCTCACTTCTCACTAGAACAACAAATGTGTCCATGAGCTCATATTTCTCACAGAGACAGCAGGTGTGTCCATGTGATGGAATCCCAGCCACTGCTTCTAGTTAGCCACTGCCCCCAGACCCATTCCTCATATTCCCCACAGAAACAGCAGCTGTGTCCATGCACTCAATCTCAATCATAACCATCTAGTCTCAGACAGGACCATAGTATTCAGTCAATCAGAAAGCAGCACCACCAGGATGGCCAAGTAAGATGTGGACCCCAAAACAATAGAAGAGACTTTCCCTAAGTAGGAACCTGCATAGTAATAGCAAAAGCTGTCCTTTAGGCGAACTTATAATGCAGAGACTTATTATAAAATCATTATCATACCCCAAATGGGTTTTTATGTATGCATTATGGGTAATTACATGCAAAATTCCACTGATGCTGGCACCCCTCCCTATTACCTAATCGTTTAACAATTCCTTTTTAATGTTCATAATTTGTGTTATGTAATTGCACCTTTACACTATAAAAGTCCATCTTGCTTTGTATGAAGTTGCTGGTTCCTCTTGGACCTTAGTCTGTATCCTGAGAAGTGTCAATCCTCAGTAAATGCCTATACTTGAATTAGAGGTGGTCTGACTCTGAATTCTTTGAGATGATTCCACCACAACACATCATGAAACTGAAACAAATCCCTAGTAATCTCTTGTCCCTTCAAAATTTGATGGTACCTACTGTCTGCCATATGTGTATGTATGTGTGTATACATATATGTGTATGTACATATGTATATATGTATACACATGTACATCTCACTTAATTTCATATTTCATTGTTGATGTTTTGACTCTCCGGTTAGATAAAAACTCTTTGAGAATGCAGGGAATTTTTTTTCTAGCTCTTCCACAGTGCTATAGACATTTAGATATTTGCTGAAGTAGTGATTAATATATTTGTAAGTGCTCAGTAGATATCACAGTAGGATAGTGTGACTTCTTTACCCTTCTTTACTCTTGTTTTTTGAAGGTTGAGAATTTTTAACTAGATCTTTGAAATTCTTAAGACCCTTTTGTAATAGCAAGAACATATACAGGAAGACCTGCTGTACAGGTTCTTAGATCTGCTTTTCAAAAAGAAAGCAACTTCTGAGAAGTCAACAATCTACTTTAATCAAGCACATATATCATCCACTTAGTTCAGAGGAAAAAGTCAGCGCTTTGAACTTCAGAGAAAATACAGAGAAATAAAGATCAACAGACAGATCCAACTGTCTGATCATACATACATAGTTACCAGAGAGGGAAGCACCAACATCTGGGTTTTCAAAGGGTGGGGGACCCTCCTGTCTCATCTGACACACAAACCTTATTCCAAAAACCAACCCCCAAGGTAAAACCTCAGAGTATTTATACACTTTTCAGAGCCCGAGGGCAGGACCCTCGGACCCAGTGCCTCAATAGAAATTAACACCTATTAATGGGTGGGAAAGATCTTTAGCTCTTCCCCCCACCCACCATTAACCTTAAATTACCATGACACCCTCTTTTATTTCAAGATCTTAGTGCCTGATATTTAGGTAGTACAGTGGATAGAGTGCCCATCTTGGAGTCAAGAAGATTCTTATTAGTTGTGTGATCCTGGGCAAGTCATTTACCTCTGTTTGCCTCAGTTTCCACATCCTTTAAACTTGATGGGATGCCATGTCACCAAAATGCTGGGGGTGCAAGGTAGTGTTTATGTGTGCATGTGTGTGTGTCTATGTGTGTCTGTCTGTTTGCTGGTGTTGTCTGAAAGAATTTGTTCAGGCTGTCTCCAAATCAAGTGAAGGCATTTATTTGGATAACATACCAAGCAGGCTCCTTCTTAAGGAAGTCTCAATATAGTCCCCTAAGGAAGGTCATTACTTCTGGGAGACACCCCTTAAAGAAAATGCCCCTAACCAGGAGAAGCTAGGGATTCTTATAGAGGAAATGTGCCCTGTGGGCAGGGAGATGAGGTAATCAGGGATCTGCCAGCCAGGGGCTGTAGCTTAGAATTTTCATTCCATTGTCCAGTCCATTTGCTCAGGGCAAAGGAGCCCCTGTTAGTTTTAGTATTTCACTGACCAGCCTATTTGAATCTCATTATGTCATCGACTAGTCTTTTTGAATCTCTTCATCTCCCGGAGTCCTTGGCTAATCTCATCATCTCCCCTTCCCACCCACCCCCCCACCCCCGGTCAAGAAGTAGGTACCCAAATTCATTTGGGAACAAGGCTCTGGTCATGCATTCCTCATCAAAATTAGCTAGCAACATCTTTGCTGAGAAAACTTCAAAAGGAACCTTGAAGAGTCAGATATGACTGAAAAATGACTAAATAACAACAAATGTAATATCAGTGACTGAACAGTCTGGTAACCTTGGGAAAGTTTTACTTAGAAAAAGAGGACACATAAAAGAATTCTGAATCATTATAGTTTTAAAATGAAGATTATAACTCACATTTGGGTAACAATTTAAGGTTTGCAAAGATAAACTATTGCTGAGCAAATAAAAATCTAATATCAAATGAATGACATATATTAAATCAGTTTTTCAGAAATAATGAAAATCTACTGTTAGTTTATGTGAGGTGTCATCTCTTAGAAACTAATGAATTTCTATCTGATTCTGGCCATTAACTGACTGTGACAAATGAAAATTTGAGAAACACAATTTCTGGGTAATTAATCACTTTTTATAAATTATTAGTGAATAATTAATAAAAGGATGATCATTTGACTTCCTCTTGTAAACCAAAGACAATCTTGGGGGCCTCTGAATGCTTAAAAAGCTTTTGGAAAGGGCATATGCCTGAGGATGGGAATCAGCTTTGATTGGTTAAGGATCAGTGAAGGGTGGACAAATTAATAAGGAGGTGGGCAATATGTCTTCAGCTTCTTCTGCATAGAGAACTTAATCTTGAGACTCAGCTACCTCCAATAATATGGGCAAAAAAAATCCATCTCTACCCAGACCTCAGTGGTTGGTTTTTTCCTTCATAAGCTAGGTCACCCTAAGTTCTATAGGAATGTTCCAAGAGGGGAGCTTATTTTCTCACTTAGACTAGATTCTCTTTGTAAGATCTCCTAGTTGGGTAGAATCCTACCTGAGATAGAAAAGCATGTCCCTTGAGAATGTGGGCAATCTCATCTCTCAGCATTTTTAGATGCCAACTGAATAACCTACAAGGGGCTGAATTCTAAATGAGGAAATAGAAAAGGGAAAAATCTTAAGCTCAGTTAATAATTGGTTATTGATATGAGAGAAATAATCATTTCTCTCATGGTACTATTTTGATTGAATATCATAGTTTCTACATGTTAACTGTTTTTAGTAATAAAAATGGTCATCTTTGTAGTTAATACCCCACAGTGAAATTAAGTTAGAGGTATAATCTCTCTGAATTTAATTTGCTTTATTCTACTTAGAGAGATTTCCTTTATATAAATTATGTAATTTTTCTTCTGCAACAGTTTTTAAAATGTCCTTCTTCTCCAGTGCCTCAAATTACCATCTGTCTTTTCCTTCCTTCACCCCAGTTGGGACCACCAGACACTGAACAGTCCCCCTTGGCTTGATGCTTACTCCTTCACTTGCCTGAGGGTAACCCAGAGCCATTAGTTGAGGACTTTCCAAGGCACCCTAAGTACAGCCTGATATTTCTATCTTCCCTAAAACTGAACCCTCTTCTATATGTTATGTCCTCTAATTAGAATGGGGATTTTTTGAGAACAGAGTCTTACATTCTATTTGTATCCCCAACACTTAGCTAGGAGCTTGACACATAGTAAGCACCTAATACTTTTGTATTCATTCCATGAGAGTTCACAGAGTAGAAAAGCAAGTTAAGCAGACATGCCCCATTGTGTTTTACACACACATGCTTCCGTCCTCCAATAAATCTTTGATCTCATCTATTTTGGTACTCCCTTCCAAGAAGGCAATCCAAAACCCATCCTTGCCTTTTCGTCTTGTAAAGTTCTTGTCCGTATCCTTCTATAAATCCTGCTTGGAAGTCAACCTAGCATACCAAGGGCCTTCTTGATGTCTTAACATGATGAGGGAAGCAGCACCAGAGGCGAGATGATTTTCTTCCTTTGCTTTTGAGACATGACTGGTTCAACTCTTCTAGTCACGTACAAACCTTTTTGATGATATCATTTACCCCTACATCTTGTGCTCAGTTGTTGATTGGTAATCTATCTGTATTTATACCCTTCATCATAGGATGCAACTGACCCTGGGTTTTTAAAGGATATGCTAGTATGATACAAACTAGGGTAGGTCTTGCCATCATGTGGAGGGGCTTTGTGGCTGCTCTCCAAAGACCAGCCTCGATAAGTACAGAGAAAATAATTTCCAATAGGCTGATCCTCAACCGATGAGAGACTAGGGTCTCTGGACTAGTCCTGGGATTTCACTGGTATAGGGAACTTGGAGAGGAGTTCTACCAATGCAGATTGCCACCTTCTCTGCTACTTAAAGTCTTAGTTTGCTAAAACTGTGAGAAGTAGAGTGACTTGCCCTGGTTCACATAGCTGGTAGTGTCAGAGGCAGTACTTAAACCCAAGTCTTCAGGTTTCAAGGCTGACTTTCTATGTGTCATGAAATGCTGGTCTCTGAAACAAAGGAAAATTAGATAGTTGTAGCATAAATTGTTATAATATTTGCTATTGCTTATAAATTCCAATATATTCAGCAAAATTTGAGTTCCATAAACAGGTACCATTTCTTAGAGAAAATGAGTTTTAGGTACTTTGGAGATCTTTTAGTTGGATTTTAGAAATCAGAGTTTTCTTAATTTATTGGCATTTGACCCTCACCTTTTTTGGTTGCTGACCTGGCCATATCATGGTTGCTGTGAAACTTTTTTTTTTGTCCTTTTTTTGAATATAATGTTTTCTTTAGCAACTATATTTCTTTAACTAAATTTACTCTTACTCTTAAATTATGCTATTATTTAAATTTGTTTTTTAAATTGTTTTTTGATATTCCAGATTAAAGAAAAGTTAGAACAATTTTGCAGAATAAGAATCATACCTGCTTTCCATCAGAGAGAAGCCCATAGATAAGAATTTTTAAAATGCTTACTACAAATATTTGTATTCTTTAAGTAGTGATTCTCTAAAAGTGCTGCATCTGTGCAACTGAATGTCAGTAGTAACTGTTTCTCTTTGAAACAACAACACTGAGGGTCCTGAGGCTCCTGCCCCTCCCAGCTTGATTTATTTCTTTATTTTCTGTTTAAAGTGGCCATTCCCTGACTACTTCTTAAAGAGGCCTAGTCATTGAATAAGCATTGCCTCACTTTAAGTGAGTACGTGAAAAGGTCTTAGCTTTTTGCTTCCTGGGCTGTCTCCAGTCATCCTGATAAATACCTAGTTACTGGATCCAGATGTCACAGGAGGAGAAAGTGAGGCTGGTGACCTGCACAGC
The DNA here is from genome assembly GCA_023548195.1 of Bettongia penicillata ogilbyi. Taxonomy (NCBI): domain Eukaryota; kingdom Metazoa; phylum Chordata; class Mammalia; order Diprotodontia; family Potoroidae; genus Bettongia; species Bettongia penicillata. The sequence goes on along the minus strand of JAJHZJ010000155.1, from coordinate 3,746,974 downwards.
CCTCGTTCACTCAAAACAACGTCAAATGCAGTCATGTCATCATTTCTCTGATGTCATGGTTCTTTTTGAAAATGAATGACAAACACAACAACATCAGTGCCAAGTATTTCTACTTTTTTTGGTCATGTCTTTGATCTCAAAGCGCTTCACAAGTATCTCACAGAGGGCAAAGATAAGTGGTTTTCACAACGTCATTGGCAGGGTACCTGAATTCTGGTTTACTCGTTGTTTGTTTTCCTGTTAGCTTTTACTGAGACTTTTGTTTCTGTGTGTTAGGTTATTGCCTGTAGTTTGAAGTGCAAATTCATCTTTGTCAGTGGGTCTGGTAACCCCTCTGTGTTTTATTTTTAGCTCCTTTGCCCAAAGTGCAGCGCTAAGTTGGGTTCCTTCAACTGGTATGGTGAGCAGTGCTCCTGTGGCCGGTGGATGACGCCAGCTTTTCAAATACATAAGAATAGAGTGGATGAAATGAAAATGCTGCCCCTTCTTGGATCACAAGCAAGAAAAATATAAACTTTTTAAAACTCATTTTGATGACTGACTTGAAGAGAAACTTCTTTATATCTGATGCCTTTGTTCATTACTATTCATCATAAATTTTTTTAATTCATAGGCAACCACAGTTTTTGATTATGTTTGCATTGGAATTGGCACAAGAAAATACATCCTTTCATGTGGTCGGCCGCATCATATTCTCTTTCTTGGTCATGGATACAAAATGTACCAAATGTATTTTAGGGGAATAAATTAAATGAGAAGTAAGATCTTTTTGACCACATAAAGCACATGTGTGTGCATTATGAAAATATACAAATATATATGTATATATACAGTATTAAAACTGCTATATTATCCAAATACTTTGGTGTTTGTGTGTGGTTTTTTAAACAAGGCTTCATTTGTGAAATGTTACCGTTGCGGCTTCACCTGACTTATGGCCTGATGACTGAATTGTCAGAATCTACCTACTAAATCTGAAACTGCTATGTGTTTATAAGTACTCATTGATTTCCTGAGGCATAAGCAAATTACTCTTATAAAAAGCAAAGTTTTACATGTAATTCTTTGAAATTTTAAAAGAGTTCTAAACAAGTATAGCTAGCTATCTTTTCTTGGACATAGGGAATAACTTCCTTTATGTTCATATTCTTTCAGCATTTATTTCTTGGGAAATAGATTTTAATTTTATGAATTTAAATCAGTATCTTGTATAAGGACAAGTTGGTAGTGCCATGGATAGAGCTCTGGCCTTGAAGTCAGGAAGATCTGAGTTCAAATGTGACCTCAGATACTTAATCTCAGATATGCAGATAATAACACTGATGGCAGAAAGTGAAGACAAATTAGGAAGTCTCTTGATAAGGGTGAAAGGAGAGTGTTAAAAGTGGGCTTAAAACCTCATGTCAAAAAAACTAAGATCTCGGCAGCTGGTGCCATCATTTCCCAGCAAAGGAAGAAGGAGAAGAGGAAGAAAGGAGAATAAATGGAAGCAGTATCAGATTTTATATTCTTGGACTCAAAGGTCACTGCAGACAGTGAATGAAACCATGAAATTAAAAGATGCTTCCTCCTTGGAAGGAAAGCTATGGAAAATCTGGATGGCATACTAAAAAGCAGAGATATCACCTTGATAAAAGTCTGTACAGTCAAAATTGGTTTTTCCAGTAGCATTGTATGGTTATGAGAGTTGAACTATAAGGATAGATGAATGCTTTAGAATCAGTGTATTTGAATTGTGGTGCTGGAGAAGAATTGAGAGTCCCTTGGACAGCAAGGAGATCAAATAAATCAATACTTAAAGAAATTAATTTAGACTTTTCACCACGTCAAATAATGAAGCTGAAGTTTAAATACTTTGGCCACATGATGACAAGGTAGGAAAAGACCCTGATGTAGGTAAAGATTGAAGGCAAAAAGAAAAGGGAATGGCAGAGGATGACATAGATAGATAGTATCATGGAAGCAATGAACATGAGTTTGGACAGAGAGTGGAGGATAGAAGGGCATGGTGTGCTATATAGTCCATGAGACTATGAAGAACCAGTCACAACTGAATGACTGAACAGCAATAGCAACCTTGTATATATTAGATATGTGACTTTGATCGTAAAAACTTGCTGGAAAGTTTTTCTCAGATACCTTCTAATTTTAATCTCCTTGCTTTTGTTTGTGCAAAAACTTTTAATTTCACATAACTGAAATTGTCCATGTATATCTTTTGTGATTCTTTCTATCCCTTGTTTGGGCATGAATCCTTCCACTATTGACACAGAGATCTGAAAGCTAATTTTTCCCTTGCTCCTTTAATTTGTTCATGATATCATCATTTATGTCTGTAATGTATCCATTTGAACTTTATTTTGGAATATGATATAAGATGTTAGTCCATTCCGAATTTCTGCTAGACTGCTTTCCAGTTTTTCCAGCAGTTTTTGCCAAATAATGAGTCCTTCCCTTCCCCCAGTAACTGTTATCTTTGAGTTTAATTCATGCCATTGTGTTCTATTGTTTCTTTGTGCTATATACCTAATCTGTTCCATCTATCGACTTCTCTTTTTAAACCAGTACCAAAGAATTCTGATGATCGTTGCTTTGTTTGAGATCTGGTACTAATGGACCCCTTTCCTTCATATTTCTTCACATTATTAGTCAAGATTTCTGTTCTTGTTTCACCAGATGAATTTTATTATTGCTTCTTCTAGCTTTATGAGGTAATTCTTTGGTAATCTGATACGACTCAATAAATAAGCTAATTTACACTAGTGTCAGCGGTTCGTCACTCCCATTTGAATCTCATAAGAGGCATCAGGGTATAGTGGAGAGGTCTCTGGATTCAATCAGAAAACCTTGGCTCCAATCTCAACTATGGTTCTAATCCCAGGTTTGCCACTTACTACCTGAGTGTGAAAAGATGGACAAGTCACAAACTCTTGGAGCCTTTGTTCCCTTATCTGCAAAGTAAAGGGACTGGATACATGACTTCTAAGGACTCTTCTAACATTACCTCTATGAGTCAGGTGCTACAGCTATAGAAGAAACTAGAGGTCAGACATGTGGGATGATTTGCCCCTGATCACACAGCTAGTAAGGCTTTCCTGACTTCAATTCTAGTCTTCTACTACCCCAGTTGCCTTGTTCATCTGGCAGTACCTTGAGGCAAAAATAGTTCTTGACAGAGAATAAATGAATGAATAAAAAAGTATTAAGTGATCACTGAGTTCAAAGCAGGGTAGCCGGGTGGTGAAGTGGATAGAATGCCAGGAGTTAGGAAGACTTATCTTCCTGAGTTCGACTCTGGCTTCAGACAGTCACTACCTGTCTAACCTTAGGCAAGACAATTTGCCTCAGTTTCCTCGTGTAGAGAGCTAGAGAAGGAAATGGCCAACCACTCCAGTATCTTTGTGAGGAAAATCCCAAATAGGATCACAAAGAGTTGCACATGACTGAATAACAACAAAGTGTGAAGTATTGTGCCGATCCTTAGGGATATAAATAGAAAAGCAAGGAAGTCCCCAGTCTCAAGAAGCTCACATTCTAACTGTAAGACAATATATATGAGAGGTTTCACCTGCAAATCAGATGGAAAGGCCTCATGATCCTTAATGTCAAAAGACAAAAAAGGTAGTAAAAGACTGTACAGATTTAAATAACTGGAGAAATTATGTATTGTTTGTGGGTAGGTGAAGCCAATATAATGAAAAATTACAATTTTGCCTAACATGCCATCCCAATTAAATTATTAAAAAATTATTTTACTCAGTTAGAAAAAACAATAATTCATTTGGAAGTAGAAAAGATCAAGAATTTCAAAGAAACTAAGGGGAAAAAATGTAAAGGAAGGAGATTCAGCAGTACCAGACCTTAAACTATATTAAAAGGTGAGAGCATTGCTAAAGTATAAAATAGTTTAGATTAAATTAAAATTTTCTTCTATAAATAAAACCAATGTAACTAAGATTAGAAAGAAAGCAGACAGTTGGGGAAAAACTTTCATAGATAATCTCTCAGATAGGAGATGATTATGATGGAATGCTACTGTGATATAAGAAATGATGGGCTGCCTGATTCAGAAAACCATGGGAAGACTTGGAGCTATGAAAGAAGATGCTATTTATCTTCAGAAAAAGAAGTGACAAAAATATACATAGCATGGTCTTACATATATGTATATGTATGTATATATGCATGTGTTTATAGACATACATATATTCATGGTTAATTGCAAAGGGGAAGGGAGAGAGAAAAATAAAATTAACAACATGCAGCAGAGAATAAAAGAAAACCTAGAAGGAAGCACAGAAAAGCTGGGTAACTTTGAAAACGGTGAGTAGGACTTACTACATAGGTTTTTGTGAAATGGAAACTTATTGTTTTACATTGAATACTCTCATGTTCTGCTGTGTATACAATATTTTTTCTTTTTCATTTTGTATTTAAGTATAAAATGGATAAAAAAATTAAAAACAAAAATCATTGCCAGCAAAAAATTATTAACATTTGTTGTTAAATTGCTATATACAAGGCCCAGTATTCTGCTCTGAGGGTTTTTCAAAAGTATTTCACCAATTTTTTGTATGTACAACTGGGAGGGCAACCACTTAAAATATCTTTAAAATTCCACATCAAATTGTTATCAGGCTCTAGAAAGATGACAGAGGGAGAAATATTTAAAAGTAGGTGATTTCTAGAATTCAGTCCAGGCTCTGATCACCAAAATTGCTTTCATGGCTCGTATTATGTAATTTGCTGTAATCACCTAGCCCGGTGGAGCTTAGGGGAATTCTGAGAACAGTTTACACCCTCCCATCTTCCCAGATTTCTACTTGGTCCTAGAGAGGTTTGTGTTTTTTGCCTCCTGCTCTTAGCTGCCACTTAGTATTAGCTGAATAGCCTTTTAACGTTTCAAATTGTACTTTTTAAAGACCCTATCTCATGTCTTGAATTAGTTTTTATTCGATTCGTGTCAAGTTTTGTTAAGAGTAAATCCTTCTAAAACCTGTCCTTGATCCTGGAGAGGAAAACAAGGTTTATTTAAGGTGAACTTCAGTAAAGGATGATCGACTGATTTTTGTAACTTTGGACGCAGATTCTCGCAGACTTTCTGCACTCCATGTTTCAGGGTATTATTTTTAGCGGATACAACTTTGCTTTTTATTACCTGCCGCAAATATCGCTCCGGAAAGAAGACAGTATTCAGTGAAGTGACAGTAACTATGCTTGATACTTCCTTGTACACTTTTGTTAAGTGCGTGGGTGGATCAGTCTTTCCTAGGGTAGACAAGCATGTTCTCCCGAAATCACATCTGCTCCTCCGTCTGGGACCTCCAACCGAACGAGCCCTATTGTCTTTGGGAGGGGCGCCCCCGCTTTGAGGGCCTGCTGTGCGCCAGACCCTGGAGAGACCCGGAAAAGCCAAGGCCAGCCCCGCGCTCCGGGAGCTCGCGGTCGGACCGGGCAGGGGGCGTGCAGACCAGTCCCGGTAATCTCACTTAACCCGGAGAGGCTGGGCCGGGATCGCCAGCGAAAGGCAGGGAGGCAGCGCGCCGCGCAGCGTCCTGCCTGCAGGGGGCGCTGGCGGAGGAGGAATCCTCCGGGGCTCTGCGCTTAGGCTCCGCCCCCTCGGCCCGCCCGCCGGAGGCCCTGGCGCCTCCCCAGAGTTGCGTTGCATTGCGTAGCGTTCGCGGTCGGGAGACGAGGTAGTTTGTCCGCTCGCGGCCCCCGTCTCCGGCTGCGTTCGCTGTTCGGTCGGTGTCTCGCGGCGTCCCGGACATTAGTCACGGAGTTTCTGGGGAAGGAGACGTGTAGCTAAGGCGGTGTGTGTCGGGGCGCCGCCGCCGCCGCGGGGGCCATGGAGCCGCCGTTCAGCCCGAGCCGGCCGGTGTCTCAAAGCCTGGATGTGGACTGGGGTGAGCCGGGCTCGGGGGTCGGAGCCTGCGCCCACGCGCGGTGACAGGTGTCGGAGGAGGCCGCGGCCGGGAGAGGGAGGGGAGGAGGTCCGGCCCGGGGCCTGGCCTTGGTGGGGCACCTCCCCCCACCCCTCACGGCGCCCCCTCGGCGGGATGGCAGCTCCGGCCTTCCCGGGCAGGTCCGGTCTGGGTGGGGGGCAGCCCGAACCCCAAGGCCCCTGCCAGCGGGGGTGGGTGAGAGTGTAGGTGTGTATGTGTCTGGGGGAGTACGTGTGTGTGTAGGATGGAAGTACGTGTGCATGCGTATGTCTGAGCGCGTCTGTGTCTGAAAGTGGGCGTATATGTGTTTGAGAATGTATGTGTGCCTGAGAGTACGTGTGTACATGTGTGAGCGTCTGAGCGTGAGTATATGCGTGGGTGATGTATGACTGTCGGCATATGTGTCTGGGTGTGTGTTTGTGTGTATACGTGCGTCTGAGCGTACCTGTGTATATGTGTGGGTGATGTATGACTGTCGGCGTATGTGTCTGGGTGTATGTGTGTATATGTGCGTCTGAGCGTACCTGTGTATATGCGTGGGTGACTATATGCCTGTCGGCATATGTGTCTGGGTGTATGTGTGTATACGTGCGTCTGAGTGTACCTGTGTATACGTGCGTCTGAGTGTACCTGTGTATATGTGTGGGTGATGTATGACTGTCGGCATATGTGTCTGGGTGTGTGTTTGTGTGTATACGTGCGTCTGAGCGTACCTGTGTATATGTGTGGGTGATGTATGACTGTCGGCGTATGTGTCTGGGTGTGTGTTTGTGTGTATACGTGCGTCTGAGTGTACCTGTGTATACGTGCGTCTGAGTGTACCTGTGTATACGTGCGTCTGAATGTACCTGTGTATACGTGCGTCTGAGTGTACCTGTGTATATGCGTGGGTGACTATATGACTGTCAACATATATGTCTGACTGGGTGTATGTGTGACTGCATACAAGTATGAGTGTATGATCACTTGTGAGTTTGTGGATGTATGAGTGTGTATATGTCAGTATGAGTGTATGTGCATGAGTGCATGTATGTATGTCTGAGTGTGAGTATGCGCATGTATGTATGTATGACTGTGTGACCGTGTGTGAATACATATGAGTACGTGTGTGTATCTTAGTGTGAGTACACATGAGTGTGTGGATATGACTGTGCTTTTGTGTGACTATATACAAGTGTGAGTTTATGTGGGCGTATGAGTATATATGTCAGTGACTGTGTGAGTGTATGTATGTGTACATGACTATGTGTGTGGGTAACTGGGTGTATGTGAGTGTATGATCATGTGTGAGTATATTTGGGTGCATATATGTGTGTATGTGACTGTGTACATATATAATATATGACATATATAATATGTGTGTGTGTACGAGTGTGACTGTAAGTATACGTGTGTATATGTGTGCCTGAGTATGAGGATATGTGTGACTTTGTGAGTGTAGTATGAGTGACTACATGTGAGTATATTTGTATATATGAGAATGTACGTGTGACTTTGTATGAGTGTGCATATGTATGTGCATATGAGTATGCATATGTGTGTCTGAGTGAGTACGTATGAGTGTATGTATATATGACTGTATATGTATGACCATATATGAGTACGAGTGTATGACTCATGTGGGTATATAAGTGTATGTTAGTGACTGTGTATGTGACTGTGAGTATATATATATACATATGTTTATGAGTGTATGTGTGTATTGTGACTGTGACTGAGTGTGAGTATATATGAGTATGTGTATATGTGACAGAATGTAAGCATACATGAGTGTATGTGTATATGACTGTGTGTATGGGTGGGTGACTGGATATATGAGTGTATGACTGAGTATGTGAATGTATATGGATGTATATATGAGTGTGTATGTGACAGTGTATGTATATATGAGTATGTGTGAGTGTATATACAAGTGTGCCTATGTGTGTGAATATGTATAGGTGTGAAAATGTGAGTATTTGTGTGTGGGTATGTATATGTGTTTGAGTATATGTGTGTGTGCCAGAGTGTATGTGTGACTTTGTGACTGTGTTTGTGACTACGTGTGAGCGTAGGAATGTGATGTGTGAGTATGTTTGAGTGCTTGTATATGTGAGTTTGTCAGTGTGAGTATATGTAATGTGTTAATATGAATATGTGTATGTGAGACTGTGTATGGATGAATACGATGACCTTGAGTATATATGTGTGTGTGTAACTGTATGAGTATGCATGTATGCAAGTGTGTATTTGTGATTACATGTGTGAGAATTTGTGTGTGCTCACTCATCACACGTATATCATGATGAGTCTTTTGGCTGAGAAGCCCAACGCTGGCACCGGAAGAGCATGAGCAGCAGGGACCACAGACATCTACTTACTTGAGCTTTCCTTCCTCTTGTCAAGCTTGGAACCCTGCAGCAGCCCCCTGAAAAGGCTTTTAAGTGGTTATTGTATTTCCTTTTTCTTTTCATATTATTGCATAAGTGGGGTATCTAGTGGTGGTAAGTCATGAAAATTCTTTTAAAGCACTACTGTCAGTTAATGATTGATGGGAGAAAAGTATTTACTCTATCCGTGTAGGTGAGGAGTAGGGAGTCTGCAGCCTTGAGGCCACATGCGGCCTTCTAGGTCCTTGGGTGGGGCCTTTTGACTGAGTCCTAGTTTTACAGGAAAATTGTTTTATTAAGGGGATTTGTTCTAGGAAGTTTAGATTCATTCAAAAGGCCATACTTGAAGACCTAGAGAGCCACATGTAATTTGTGATGCCCCCCGCCTCCAATCTAGGTTTACTGGAAGACAGTATTTAAGATGGGTTGGATTTGGCCCAGCCCCGGTGTGCAAGCTTTCACAGCTTTGTTGCAGATTTGTGTAAATACTCTGTAATTACTGGAGAACCCCTAATTTCTCTTTATTTTCCTGATCCCAAGTTTTATCTAATAGTTTTTCCTAGAGTTGGAGTATTTCTGTGGTTAGGATTTTTTGTTTTCTTTTAATAGGGTGTGTATTTCTTGAGCCTTCTTGCAATCCTTCACACACATGGCATTTCATACATCCATGTCTTTCCATAGACTGCTCTCATGTCTAGGATCCTTTCCTTCCTCACCTCTGTCTTTTACAGGGTTGACTTGCAAACTTCCAAATGGGATTTTTGCATTAGACTTTTCTGATCCTTCCAGTGAAGTTGATTTTTTGAAACTAATCTAAAACTTTACATGTTTATCTATTAAACTTTTATCTTGTTCACTTTAGCCTAATATTCTAGCCTTTCAGAGTGTTTTAAAATGTTAACTCTGTCATTCATTGTGTTAATTTTTCTTCCTAGCTTTTTGCCATCTTTGGATTTGTTAAGCATATATTTTTACCTTTATTTAAGACATTGTTGAAAGTGTCAAAGAGAGTAGTGTATTTATTTCCACCTTTTCTAGAAGAATTGAAGTACTTTGCTAAAATCTAGGTGAATTGTATCTGTAGCATTCCCATGATCTGCTAATTTAGAAACCTTGTCAAAAAAGAAAGTAAAATTAGTTTGATATTTTCTGTGCATGATAAAGTCGTGCTGGTTCTTTGTGATCTTTTTTTCCCCTTAGATTTTTATCAATCATCATTGTACTAGTATATTTGAGAATTTTTCTAGGAACCAAAGTAAAAAAAAAAGGTTAGTCTAGTTTGTAGACCCTTTTAAATGAAAATTGGGATATTTACTCTTTAAAAAGTAATTTCTATTGCTATTTTTATTTTTACTTCACTTATATTCCTTCCCATCTTATATTGTCCCCTCCTAGAAGAACCCCTTTGCCCTTCATACGTAATAACGAATAGAATTTTTCTAAAAAAGGAAAAGAGGAACAAGAGAAAAAAGCCTTCAAACCTAATCAAAAATTGTGTACCATCTTCTTACATCTTGTGAAATCTCATCTGTTCTCTATGATCTGATCTGTCAGAGATCTTTGGCAGTAGCTTAACAGTCACATGTCCTAGTTCTTTCAGTACGCAAGGATGTAATAGTTCAGGTAATTTGTTCAGTAAAGAAAAACAGTACTCTTATGATATTCTCATTTTACTTATTCTTAGGATCCATCCTCCGTTATTTGTTGTGTTCCTTCCAGTGCAAACTTCATTCTTAGAGGGGGGAAAATAACAGTGTAGAAAGAAGTAGCATAGTCTTCACTCAGTCCTCCTTTGTCTTTATATTAACCATCCTGGTCTGTAATCCTTTGTTCTTTGATCTTTCTCTTTTCCTTAACGTAAACCCTTCTTTTTGTTCTTATATTTTCTCTCTGGCCTTCATTGTTGTGAGCTCTTGTAACTATCCTTTTACTGTGTTTTTAAATTTACCTGGTTTAATTTTTCCTTCCTTACACTTTTTTTTGTAGATGTCTTTAAAAAATCTGAGTTGCTTGATGAATTCCTTGTGAATCCACACTGGTTCCTTTGGTAACTCCCTCTTTTCCTCCATCAGATTGGTTTCTTTTTGTGTCTTTAGAAGTGTATGTGGAATACTCTCCATTCCTTCTAGTTCTGAGTTCCCCTGTAGAATTGTTGTCTGTGGGATGCTACTTAACTTTTCTGTTTAATTCTTTGAAATGTGCTCGCCTAATATTTAAAATATATTGGACTATAGCCAACTTTTCTTTCCTTTTTCTATCACAAACTTTGAGGAGTTGTCCCTTTCCTTAGACTTCACTCTCCCTCACTTTCCCTTGTGTAAGCACTGGTCAAGTATTGTCAGTCTAACCTCCATCACACCTCTTTCAGCATCCTCTTGTCTCCACTTAGTGTTTACTGATCTAGTTCAGACTCTTGCTTGAATTATTGAAATAGCCTCTCAATTGGATTTTCTGCCTCATTTTAAAAGATAGGGCTGACTATGTCACCCTCTAAGAGAGCTCCTATGGCTCTCAATTGACCCTAGGATCAAATATAATCTGTCCTGTTTGCCATTTAAAGCCCCTCATAAACTGACTAAAGCAGGGATTCTTAACCTGGAGTCTTTGAACTTGTTATAAGAAAAAATTTGTTAATGTATTTCAGTATAATTGATTTCTTTTGTAATCTTCTGGGTTTTATTCACATTTAAAGATGTATTTTTCCGAAAAGGGGTCCTTGACACCAAAAGCCTGTACTGGGGCCATTCTTTCCAGGATTTTTGCATATTACTCCTCTTCATGCCCTCTATGGTTCAGACATATTGGTGTGCTTATTGTTCCTTATGCTCAACATTTCATCTCTCATTTCTCCACTTTTACGCTTGAATATCTTTGCCCTAGTGTCTAGAATTTATTTCCTCACCACCTCTGCCTTTTAGACTGTCTAGCTCCCTGCCAAACTCAGCCAATGTTACCACCTACATGAGGCTTTTCCTGATTCCCCTAACTCAGGGGTGAGGAACCTTTTGACTTAAGTTCAGCCTTTTGATGGAATCCAAATTTTACCCAACAGATCTGCCACACGTGGTCTCAAGGCTGCAGGTTCCCCACATCTGCCTGTTTGTGCCCTCACATTATTTTGTATTTATAGTGTGACAACAACAATATATTTTGTATTTATTTTCTTGTACACAAATTGTCCGCCACCCAAAATAATATCCTTGAGGGCAGATATCTGTACCTGCCGCTTGGTACAATGCTTGGTAGAAGCTTAAGTACATAGTAGGTGCTTAATAAATGATTCTTGACTTATTGGTTCCTTACAAAGTTCCCATCACTTGGCAACCTGACAAGTTCCTTCTTTTTGGTGACAATCAGATCCAGAAGAAAATTTCTTTTTGCTGCTTCTTTCACATTCTGAAGATCTTCAACCAGACCATACCCCCTAACTGTGGGTGACATCCCCTCCTCCCCTGCTCAGGCTCTGTCCTGGATCCTCTTCAGTCCACCTCTGTTTTATTTCAGTTGGTGATCTCATGTGTTCCCATGGATTAAATTACCACCTCTTTGCTAGTGATTCTCAGATCTGCTTATCCAGCTCTAACCTCTCTTTTCTACTCTCACATCTCCAACTGCCTATTGAACATCTCATATTCATTGTCTCATAGACATGTTAAACTCACCATGTCCAAAACCGAACTCACTTTCTTTTCCTCCCAGCCCTTCCCTCTTCTTTACTTTCCTGTTTTCATTGAGGGTACCATCATCTTCCCAGTCACTCAGGCTTTCCCAACCTATGTGTCATCCTTGACTACTTACCCTCTCTTACCCTTACTTACTATCCAATCTGTTGCCAAGTCCTGTTGATTCTACCTTCTTGATATCTCTCATATGTGACGTTTTCTCTCCTTTGAAACTGCTACCATCTTTGTCCATACTTTTATCACTTCATGCGTGGACTATTGCGATAGCTATCTTCCTCAGCTTTCTGTACTATTGTCTGTCTTCCACTCAACTATCAAATTAATCTTCCTAAAACTCAGATCTGATCATGTTCCACTCCAAGCCCCCACCTCTACCTCCTAATTTAATCCAGGTTCAAATATAAAATCATCTATTTGGCATTCAAAGGTGGTCTTAGTCCCTGTCCTGCCTTTCCAATCCACTGACACTGGACCTTGTTATTCTTGCACAAGACCCTCTTCTATTTCTCCACTCTGGGAATTATCACCCACTGTCCCTCTTGTCTGGATCCTCTCCCTCATTATCTCTTCCTCCTGGCTTCCTGCATGTCCTAGCTAAAATTCTACCTTCTACAGGAACCTTTCCTGCTCTTTCTTAATGCCAGCACTTTCTCTTTGTCATATCCATTTTATCTTGCACATATCTTGTTTGTACATACATGGTTGTTTTCACCTTGTCTCTCCTATTAGACTTTGAGGTCCTGGAGAGCAGGGGTTGTACTATCTTTGCCCTTTTTTTTGTATGTCTGTGTTTAGCACAGTACCTGGTACATAGTAGCTGCTTAATACATGCCTGTTCATTGACTGAGCAAATTATTATTGTCAACTCTAGAGATTATTGGTGCCTAGCTGTTGGTAGAAAGAGGTTCCAAATATGTGCCCAGATAAGTGAAGTCCTCCATCGCTGCTGCCTCATGTTTTTTTATTCTGTGGCTTGGGACCTATTTCTGACTCTTTTTGTGCAGCTGCTCTGAGTGTGCTCCTATGAGGATGCTGGGTTTTGATCTTCCTTTGTTACTAGTTAGCCAAATGTTAGCCACCATGCTTCGCTTCACTGGCTACTGGATTTTCTTACATAAGAATCAGGATAGGTGATGGATCTGTGAACTTGACTTCAATCTAGGAAGACATGTATTCTGATATATAAAAAATGATAGCTAGCATTTATATAATACTTTAAGGTTTGCAAAGTGCTTTACAAACATTTGATCCTCACAACAACCCTGGGCGGTAGGTGCTATTATCACCCCCATTTTACAGATGAGGAAACTGAGTACATTGACTTGCCCAGGGTCGCACAGTGAGTGTTTAAGGCTGCATTTGAGCTCAGATCTTTGTGACTTTATGTTTTATAAACCGTGCCCTGAGCAATCTCAAATATACATACACATAGTATAATAGAATATTATACATGTACTTAGCTTTTCAGTGCTTGAGGTCAGAATTGTCAGACTCCTGGTAGGGAATGTTCAATGAAACAAATGAAAATGTTACATAATGTTAATTTGTGGTTCTCAAAGTCAATATGTAGCCCATAGAGATTTGCTTCTGTCTGAGTCTGGCAGCCCTGCTTTAGGAAGCTCCTTAAGGTTCTAAGGTGCAGAGAAAGAGCTCCCCTGCGGTGATAGAGTTAATCTCTCAACGAGGAGTTCCCACATGGGAATATAATGTTAATATATACCATAGCTAGCCCCATATATCCCCAGCCACAGACCCACAGGGTCTGTTTACTTTACCCTGTTTTGTTTGTATTAGTTTTACTTTTCTAGTCAAATTCCAGTTCTAGGTTTTATCCCATCAAATGTTACCCAATCTGATAGGTGTGATGTAGTGCCTCATGGTTGTGTTGATTTGCATTTCTCTAATCAACAGTGATTTAGAGAATTTTTTCATATGACTATAGATAGCTTCAATTTCTTCATCTGAAAACTGCCTGTTCATATCCTTTATCTATATGTCAATTGGGAATGACTTATATTCTGATAAATCTGACTCAGTTCTCTATATATTTTAGAAATGATGCCTTTATCAGAGACACTGACTGTAAAAATTGTTTCCCAGCTTTCTGCTTCTCTTCTCATCTTGGTTACGTTGACTTTGTGCAATAACTTTTCAATTTAATGTAATCAAAATGATCTATTTTGCATTTCATAATGTTCTCTATCTCTTGTTTGGTTATGCATTCTTCCCTTCTCCATAAATCTGACAGGTAAACTATTCCTTGCTCTCCTAGTTTGTAAAGCATAGAATTCTTTGTAGTTCTTCCCTGTCTCCCCTCTGGCAATGTACCCAAATTAAATGTACCATTTTCCATTGTTTTACAGATTTCCTTCTCCAGACTGACACCTGGCCAACTTCTTCCAAGAACTTACATTAATTTTTCTTCTTTAAATATTTAATTCAGTAGGAGAAATTTTGCTAACACTAAATGTATTAGAATAATTACCTGCCATTACAACTCACTGTGGTATAATTTGTTGTAGTGGTATTTCTTAGACTGTCCCAACAGCATCTGGCACATAGAGGTGATATAAATTTACTTAAATGGATTCATTGATTAGGAAGTTCTCTTCAATGTTGCAGGTCATCTCTGCTTGTTCATTCCATTTGACTTTTGTCCTTTTTCTCCCATAAGTTGTCACAGAGGGTCCACTTGCTTTCTCCTGATGCATTGAAGTTTTCCTCATACCTTTCTGTGATAGCATCTGCTACAAATATTATTCTTTAAAGTTCCTTATTGGTTGTATGTTGCGTCTTGTTCACACCCACCTTGTCTAGGTGATATTCATTTTTAGTTCTTCTGGGTGATATTCATTTTTAGTTCTTTGGAGACTTTTGTAATCCATGTTTTGTAGCCATATAACAATGCCAGTAGAATGTTGGTGCTAAAAAGATGGACCTTTGTTTCCCTGGAAATCTTAGGACCCTTAAAGGAACTTTGCAATTTACCAAAGGTAGTGTGCTCTGCTTTCCTCCTTCATCAATCCTGAGCCAAACTTATCTGTCTCTATTATCTGTTGCGCTACCTACAGTCCCCTGCCTCCCTCTCCCCTATTCCACCTCTCCCTCACATGGATGAGCTTTATGTCATAATGTGGATAATAGTTATTCTTTAACTACTTGATCTTTTCTGGTGAGTAATCAGTCAGTAAACATTTATCAAGTGCCTACTCTGTTCTAGGCACCATGCTAAGCTCTGGGGATTGTCGTTGTGCTTGTCCTTCATTGCTGAAGAAGACCATGCCATCAGAGACATGATGACATGACTTGCATTTGACTTTATTTTGAGTGAGGGAGGGCTGTGCAGGTCACCAGCCTCACTTCTCCTCCAGAGCCATCTGGATCCAGTGACCAGATATTCATCAGGATGACTGGAGATGACCCAGGATGCACTGGGGGGACCTTGGGCCTTTTAGGCCAAGGAATAGGCCTGTTTAAGAAGTAGTCAGGGCATGGCCCCTTTAATGAGACCAAGAAAAAGAAAGACATTAGGGTGGGAGGGAAACAGCAACAGTTACTATTGATAACCATTCTAAAGCAAGGAGGGAAGGAAAAGACCAGAGGAGGAGAGGAGAGGGGAGGGGAGGGGAGGGGAGGGGAGGGGAGGGGCCGGTAAAACCCAAGTCAACTGGGAATCTTTTGGATATCAAAACGGGCAAAAGACAGTATGCTCTCAAGGAGTTCACAATCTAATGAGGAAGATAACAAGTAAACAAGTATATTCAAACAAGCTATATACAGGATAAATAGGAAATAATTAACAGAGGGAAAGCACCAGAATTAAGAAGGGTTGAATTGCATGTCTCTCCTAGGGGACTCTGAAATATTCTGGAGCTTAGAGCAACCAGCACAATATTATCTGCAAATAGGAGGATCTGGAGTGCTATATCATTCACAAAAAATCTCTTTTGAACTTGGATTCTACCTTAGATTTCCTAATGCTAAATTCCTTTGGAGAACATACATTTCTCTAGTTTATGTCTTCTCTGATGTTTATAATTAGAGGGTTATTGAACAGGCTGGTTATATCATTAAAAAAATCTTGAAATTATTTTGATTTATGGATGGGAGAAATCTTGTTGGAAAAGAGCCTTCAAGGTGTTATTTTGCTCCATAGAAATCAAATGCTTGTTTACAATCAGAAAACGAGATCTTAAATTCTCTACATTTTCCAGTCACACGTAAAATGGCAAAGGTGTGGTCCATTGTTGAATATTGTTTGTAGAAGTATGCTTGTTCCTTACCAATATCCTCTGAGGGGGCACTTGATTTGGGTATAGATTTTCTACAGATGGGAGAGTAGGCATAGAGGTTAGTAGTTGTTGATATTTTCTCAATCATTGTTCCCACCCACACACCCCTTCTTTTCTTTTCTTTGATAGTAACAAAGTCCCATATTTTTCCTATACCTTACTTTACTTCAGATATCTTGAATATCAGTCCCCCAATGATTTTACAGTTTCATCTCCTCTAGTACACATCTCTCTGGGTATGCTTGGCTCAATCTTTTCCCAACATTCTCATCAGTGCCATTTCAACCTTCCAGTAAGTACATCTAGGGCTGTGATGTTCAGGTTCTAATGTGAAAATTGCATTGTCCTTGGTTGTGAAAACATTTAGTTATAGTAATTGTTACATTTCTTTTTCATTTTTATTGTTGTCCTCTGATTTTTATCCTTAAATTCCTTTGAGATAACTTTGCTTAGCTGAATCTCTTGCCAAGCTTTTCTGTAAACTTGTTTTACGCCCCCCCCCACCTCCACTGTTTCTCTGCTTTATGAGACAGTACTGCCCATCATAATTGACATACTTTCCTGTGATCCTTTCTTATTACCAATCCTTTTTTTTTAAATAGAGAAATGTATATTCTAAGACAGGTTTTGCCTTTGGCTGTGTGCCCTCTCTTTTTGCTTGTCAGTCCAAAAGTATTTTCTGACTAAGGCATTTTTCTGGCCTCTTTTGGCCTTTTCATTGTGGCTGTAGTTTTCATTGGTTAAACTTCTGTGTCAAATTATTATAAATGTCAGTGCCATTTTTGGATTTATTTCTTATTTTCATTACCAAGTGCTCATTTAAATAGTTTAAGATTGAGTTATTTTAGTTGCATTTTTCTCATTCTTCTTGCTTTTTATTAATTTTGATTATTACTTTGACAAATTGGTGATATGATTATATACAGACAATTGATTCAGGGAAAATTACTTTATCAATAACAAGTCTTTTTCTGTTTACTTATTCTTTTTGTGAATTAATGCCGACCAGTTATTATCTTTGAGTTTCTTGATATGAGTGTATAATCCATAATTTGATGCCCTTTAATTAATGAAAATATGAGAAAAGATCAGTATGGCAAGAAAACATGGTTCAGGAAAAAGAAACGAGAAGAGAAATATTTGTAGATCAATAAGTCTAACTAATGGATTAATTAAATTATTTATGAGTCATTTAAGTTAGGGGATGTTAAGTAGGGGCGGGTACTCATTCGTTCATGGTTCAATAAGCTATTTTGAAACCTGTAATACAAGCGACAGGAAGAGAAGTACAGTTGAATAAGATATAGTCCCTGTTTTCAAGGAGTTTATGGTCTAATAGGGTGCCCATAGGATATTAGAATTTCTAAAAATATAGGTGATGGTTGATAGCTTTTGTTTTATATCACCTATGTTTCCCACTCTTTCTCTCCAGGTCCACCTCTAGCCCCATCCTTTTCGCAAGCCATAGTTCATAAAAAAATTTTTTTTTTTAAAAGAAGACAAAAAAATCAGGAAAATCAACCAACATTGAAAGAAATCTGATGTAACATACAATGTCCCACACTATGGACCCCTTTCACCATCTCCTCTTTGCAAAGGAGTATGAGGAAGGTGTTTGTTTATATTTCTCCTTAGAAGACAAGTTTAGTCTTTATGATTTTGTAACATTCAATTTCCATCATTTCATGATATTTGTGCTTTCTACTTAGGTTATTGTAGTTATTGAATATATTTTTTGTGACTGCTTACTTCTCTTTGCCTGATGGTGAAGGTTAGGTAGATGAAATACTGGGACCTGATTGATTGGTTATAGAGGGGTGAGGCATATGTGAGTTACTTGCCTTCCATTCCTTAGCTAAGCCAGCTCAGTATTTTATACAAATAAAAACATACACATATACATGTGTGTATTTATATATGCATGTATACACACACACCTATATGTGTGTGTATGTGTGTATAATACATCTCAGAATGATACAGAGCTCTAAAATATAACTTAAGTGTTCTTGGATAAATTAAAAAAAAACTTTTCTTGGCCTCAGTGTCTTCATCTGTAAGTAAGAGAATTGATCTAGGACCCTTGTAGCTATATACTCATAAGGCAATATGGTATAGTCTAGGGAGGAAACAATGAGGCCTGACCTGAGTTAAAATCCTGCTGCTGGTAGCAATTACCTGTTGTGTTATTATGGACAAGTCGTCTCGCAACTGAGCTTCAGTTTCCTCGTATGCAAAATGGGAGTAATAAATGTAATACCAACCTCACAGTGTTGTAGTGTTTAATTCAGTTAATCAACAAGGGAAGTACCTTCTGTGTGCTAGGACTGATTTAAATATTTAAGATACAAAAATGAAACAGCCTCTGCCCACAAGAAGCTTATATTTTGATA
Organism: Bettongia penicillata ogilbyi; assembly: GCA_023548195.1. NCBI lineage: Eukaryota > Metazoa > Chordata > Mammalia > Diprotodontia > Potoroidae > Bettongia > Bettongia penicillata. The sequence goes on along the minus strand of JAJHZJ010000155.1, from coordinate 3,728,292 downwards.
AGGGAGATAACATGTACAAAGAGGAGGTATACTGATGGTCCATGCAGAGGAGTTAACCTGCAAGTCCTCTTGCACGAAGTGGTGCTTGAGCAGAGTGCTGACCAGACAATGTACAAAAAGTACGTTGCAGCCCTTAAAGTGTCATATACACATTAGTTGTTAACAATGATTATAAGTGCTTTTAGAAGCACTCTCAGTAATAGAACAATCAGTATCCCTTAGAACTGGTCACTATCTTAACCTTACCTCCACTCAGATTTTGACCTCAGTTCATTGGGGAGTTATTTCACTTTTTATAATTAAAAGTACCAAGAAAGTGGGATTCACTTTATATCCCTGATTGTGGGAATGTATTTGTTTTATATCAGAGAGACTTTACTCTTCTAAACAACAGCCTGTCCATACAGCGTAATGCTAAGGAAACTGCATGCGTTAACTACAATTTATTTTGATAATGAGTTCTATATTAGTCCATAACTTAACCAACTAATATAATTAACTGAGTTTTAAGTTAAAGGTGATAAAGTGTGATAATAATTGATATTTGGAATAGTACGCATAGTGATGTGGTATTTTTTTTCAAGATTACTAGATCAAATAATCTTTTCTTGTTCTTTCTTTTATTCCTCTATTCATAGATTCAACCCTTTTTGCTGAACTTGGTGATTTAATGGACACAGATGAGTTGCAGCTGGATATAGAGAATGAAACTTATGTAAGTGTTTAGTAGAGGAAAAATACTGTGTTATTCAAAATGGCATTGAATCCTTACCCTAATTACTCAGATTTCAGGATAGCAGATTTAGATTTTTAGACTAACTTTCAGTTCATGGATATTATAGGAAGAGCACTAGATTTCAAGTCAGAGGAACAAGTTCAAATCCCTGTTCTCCTACTTATCTATGTGACCTTAGATTAGTCACCTGGTATCTCTTACTATTAGTTTCCTCATCTGTAAAATAAAAGGGATATGGATTTCACTTCTAGCTTTAAAACCTATTTACTTAGGCTCTTAGAATACTGTATACATCAGTTTGCTATTTAAAAATAAAAAAATAGAATCAACCATGCACTCATTAAATGTGGTGTGATGCAGAGGTGTCAGACATTGGACTGGGCCAGATGAAAATGTAATTGGGAAACACAGATAACATTACATTTCAGAAGTTAATATGAGACTCCTGGGAATCCATATATGTGATTAGTGGCCTGTAATGGCATTGCGATACCTACAGTGGCCACTGTGAATATGCATGTGTATTTCCAGGGTAAATTTGCAACATATAAGCTTTCTTCCTCAAAAATGAAACCAAGACATTTATTCAAACACCGCAAAGCCAGATCTTTCATAGTAACAAAGAAATCTTTACACATTATCAGTGCAGGGAGCACAGCCACTCCCAAGACTTCCCTCCCTCAGGCCTCCCCACAAACAAGCTCCCTTAGGCAAAATTACTCCCTCTCACACTCCTGCTAGCTTCTGTGCTCTGCCTCACTCCTGCCTCCTCTCTCAGCTCCACCTCACTCTCTCTTCCTGCTGCATTCTTCCTGCTCCACTCATTCAGCAAGCTCCTCCCACCATCGGCTCCATGTGACTCAAGCTGTGGAGTGGGCCAAAGCTCAGAACAGACCACATGGGCCTATTAAGAGACAGGGAAGAGTTTCAAATTCCCTTACCATTGCAGATTCTGTTGGCCTTTGACAGGACTGGGTAGTAGAAAGAATGAGCACTTCTGGTCATGCCACTAAATTGCTTTTCAGTATGCTTCTGAAAATAAATTTATTTTCACATATTCTGTTTAACAATGTTTAATCATTACATGTGGAAGGAAAGATTTTTCCCTCTCATCATGAAAATACTTTGTATCATACTAGCAATATTTCTTCCTTCCTTTTATTTTTCTTTGTTTTTGAGGAGGACCAATGATTTCTTGACTTTCATGTGAATTGGTTTGAAGTGAGGTAGGGTTTCACAAAGTTGTCAGTCTTACTTTTTCTTCCTAAGTCATCAAATTCCAGTGGCAGGACAAAAGTCAAGATGACCAGCAGTGACCTGGGATGCAGTGGATGACCTTGACACCTCTGATGTCTGATCAAACTCTAAGCACTCCACAGAGCCTGCTTCAACATCCTTCATGGCCATTGAAACAAATTGTCCTCATCTGTCCATTCCACTGAGGGAAGTCTTCATATGCTTGGGGTAGATATCCCCCTAACTCACTGCCAGGTTTGAGGCCTGTCAGTTACCTTCAACCTGGTTTAGATGGTTTACTTGAGTGTGGCTGTTGTGCATGCTATAGCTTCTTGAAGCCATTGGTGAGAGTTGAGTGAATCAGGGGGACACTGAAGCTGGATGAGCCCCCTTGAAAAGGTCCAGAGGTTCTAGTTTTCTTGAACACCTCATACACTCCTTTCTTTAATAGTAGCATTGAAGACCTAAGTACCATATCAAGGACATGTTGGTTAATATTTAAAGATCCTTTTAATGAATAATTTTTGATTTCTAAATATAGCTTATGCTTTTTGCTGCAGAATTTCTTAAACTGAAAAGCTGAAGGTGGGCAGCTGGGTTCTAAGAGGTAGACCCATTTAATTCAGTCGAACTTTATTTAGTGCTTGTAACGTGCAAAGCATTGTCCTGGGCCCTTAAATACAAGGTAAAGGAAGATGTTCTCTGCTCTTGAGGAGAATACCTTACAGCTTGAGAGAGATAAATCTGACCACAGGACTTTACAGAGGATAATGCCTTATAGGGAAATGCTATGAGTTCATCAGAGAAAGGAAGTGATATTTAGGATAGGCCTAGTTAGAATTTAAACATAGGAAATTGTGAAGAGTGAAGAAATAGCATTCCTTGTGTTGAAAAGGGAACAGAGGTGAGAATTGTGGGGCTGATTCTTTGCTTGGAAATCAATAAGTAGACCCTGGAGAAGACAGATTTGAAAATTATTTGTATAGTAATGGTGATGAAATTGTCCTGATACATCCACACTCTTATTCCTTTGTAAGCAAGGACAACATTTTAAGATTCACATTATGCTATCCTGGATTTTCATCTATATGTTCATTTGTTTAATAACATTAAATAACTTCATTAACTTAAATTCTTATGAAAACAGAACCCAAAAATAATAAAAAGGAGTTGAATTTTATCAAATTTTATTTTAGGTTTGCCATTTAATTTCTCTTTGTTCATTCATTCATTGATTTCACAATAATTATTTATTGTTAGTTGATCCCCTTTCTTTTTGTGTCTTTAATCCTGGAGAGCTTTCTTTAAGTTATTCTTTTCCAAGTCTTTCCCCATCCTTAGATCTTTCCTTGACCCAGTCATCTTCCCAGTCTATCATCCTATGTTTCTTTCTCCTTTTACTGCCAGTCTCCTAGAATAAGAAACTGACTATATTTTCTTGCCACCTATTCATTTTTTAACCCCTTTGAAATCAAGTTTCCGACCCCATTGTTCTCTACTCAGTCTTCTCCAAAATTACCAAAGATCCCTCAACTGCTAAATCAGAGGCTTTTCTCAGTTTTCATGCTCCTTGACTTGTCTGCTGCTTTTGACACTCCCGCTTATTTACCCTTTCTGGCTACTCTCTCTTCCCTTTGCTTTCACAACATTGTTTCCTACTTATTGGAGCGCTCCTTTGTAGTTTTCGTACTGCTCATTGTTCCTCTTAGGTTAGCATGGATGATCCCCAAGGTTCTGACTGGGCCTCCTTCTCACCTTACACTTTGCCTTGGCAAAAGTTCGTTAATTCCTGTGACTTTGATGATCATCTCCATGCATATGACTCCAAAATTTACGTATCCACTTTAATCTCTTCTGGAACTCTAGTCCCATATCACCAATTACATGCTGTATGTCTCTAGCTGAATATTCCATGAGAATATCAAGTTGAACATACCCCAAATGGAAATCCTTATCCCTGCCTCCCTTCTAAAATTCCCAAGTTCTGTTGAAGGTACTACCAAATCTTCTCAGTTATCCAGGTTTGTAATCTCAGCTGAGTTATTTTTAGTCATATTTGACTCTTCAAGACCCCTCTTGGAGTTTTCTTGGCAAAGTTACAGGGGTGGTTTCCATTTCCTTCTCCACCTCATTTTACAAATGAAGAAAGAGGCATACAAGGTGAAGTGATGTGTTCAAGGTCACACAGCTAGTAATTGTCTGAGGCCAGATTTGAACTCATGTCTTCCTGATCCTAAGTCCAGTGTTCTGTCTACTGAGTCTCTTATAACCTCAGAGTTATTCTTTACTGTTTTTGCTTTCTAACACCTCATATTCAATTTCCTCATGTTGGTTTCTCAATAATATTTTTTCAAAAATCATGAATTTAACATCAACAAATATGAGCATTTCAGTATTCAAAGAATAAAAAAGAAGAGTATTTATGAAACCATGAGTTTATGTTACAATGCAGGTTTTTATCACAGTAGTCACAAAATTGCTCTGTTTGTGTTCCCTTCTGATTTGTTTCCTTTGAACCAAATATTTTTTAACCATTTTCCTCTCTCTCTTCCCTCTATCCCCTTACCTCCACTCATAGAGTCAGTGCCCTAGTTTAGGCATATAATTATCTCTTATCTGAACTGTCAGCTGATTGGTCTTCCTGCTTCTGGTTTTTCTTCTCTTCAAATGGCTGCAGAATGATTTTCTTAAGGCATAAATCTGTCCATGTGACTACCTAGATGATCTTTAAAAAATCCCATCAGCTTTAAATCTGTGATATTCTTACCCCTGTTCAAAAACTTTCAAGGACTGCTTTTTTTTTTTAACCTCTAAGACAGCAGTTCTTAGCCTGAGGACCATGCATTTGCTTTTAAAAATATTTTGAAACCTGCATTTCAGTGTAATTGGTTTGCTTATGTATTTTATTTTATGAATTTAAGAATGTTATTCTGAGAAAGTGTCCATAGACTTTACCACATTGCTAGGGGATCCAGAATACAAAAAAGGGAAGAATCACTGCTTTGGTTAAAATAAAAACTCCTTAGATTGTATTTTAAGGCTCTACAGGTTAGCTTCAACCTTCCTTTCCACCCTTATTTCACATTACTTCCTTTAATACACTAAACAATTCTAGTCAAACTAGACAAGTTAAATTTCCCTCATTTTGTGTTCTATCTTTTGCTTCCATTAATTTACAAAAGATATCACCCTGGAATAAACCCTGTAACTGTTAGAATTCATATCTTTCTTCAAAGTCAGCATAGGTTTCACACACCCCTAACTCCTAAACCAACTCAGCAGAAGGACCAAAGCATGTGAAGACTTCCCCTGGCAGAATGGGCAGATGAGAACTATTTGTTTCAGTGACTATGAAGGCAACTGAAGCAGGCTCTGTGGAATTGAAGATGCCAAGATCATCCACTGAATCCCAAGACAAGACTTCTCAACTTTTGTCCTGCCACTGGACTTTGATGACTCAGAGAGAGAGAATGAGGCTGACAACTTTGTGAAACTCTGCCTCACTTAAAACTAATTCACAAGCAAATCAAGGCATCACTCCGTGATGTCATTGGCCCTCTTTGAAAACAAAGGAAGAGCAGTAAGGTGTCACATTCTCTCTTAAGCCTTCTGGATTGTTAATCCTTTCTTTCTCCAAAAATTAACTTGTATTTACTTATTGTTGTATCTAGATAAATAGGAATTGGAGAGATGGAATAAGGGAAAGAAGAAAGCTTTCAAGAGTAGTTTGTGCCCATAGAACAAAGAGAGGTAATATGACTTATGTTCACTCAACAAAATTTGTCAGCTTTGTGGAATTCACTATGTTAGATGGTGATTAAATGCATGGCCTTGATCCCATTAGTATCATGCTCTCAACAACTGAATTTAACTGACACCAGACTTTAGGTAGGTCCTGCAAGTGCTGTTACAAGATATAATTGGATCGTTTGGGAAACCCCTTCCTCTACATTTGGGTGATATAAATTATATATGATTTTTGGCATGTTACTTCTGATACTTTGCTGAACAGTGATTTGTCTTTTACTCTTCTCATTTTCTTTTGCTGATTTGTAACCCTCAGGAAAATAATTTCTATAACCTTGACTTTGATTTGGATCTGATGCCATGGGACTCAGACCCTTGGGGGATTGCAAACCAATCTTGTGCAGGTAACTGTTTGCCACTTTTAATTTGTAATGAGCTATATAGACAGGATTGGCTTTTGGGCTATTCCACAGTGCAGCAATTCAGTTTTTCTGTTGTGAGTCCTGGTGGTAGGTTAAAAGCCACAATGTACTCTCTATTCTACCTGTTCTGGCTTGTCACTCCAAAAAAAAAAAAAGGGAAAGAAAAACAATTCTGAATGATTAAGAGAAAGAATGTCCTAACTCTTAAATTATAAATGAATTTAAAATTCATGCCAGAATAAAAATAAACTTTCAGTAAGAGAAATAGATGCCCGGGTCTGACCTAGGCTGCATTTGAAGGACTATGGCCATAGAGAAAGGGATTTTTAAAAAAAGCTGAGTAACTATGACCTTAAAATTGTTTATCTTAACATTCACAGGATTAGAAAATTTATACAGATGGTTTTTACCCCAGACCTTTCAGGTCATCAAATTTCTATGTTCTGTGTTCCAGAAATATTTTTGCTTGTCCTTTCATTATTGTACTGGTTTCAGATTAAGGATTTTGAGGTTCTTGATTATATTTTGTCTACTTCCCTTTTTTCTCCTTTATCCATCCTTGATCATATAGTAACAGACACTCAGAATTAAAGTGGTTATTTATGCTCTTGTTTTACAAAATCCAGTACTGTTCTCCATTTTTTTTAACCTCTGCTAATGGAAAATTTTACATTGGTGCTAAAAAGTTAACTGAGCAAAAAAAATGCATTTTGAGTACTAGGTGAAATATACTGGTTTAGATTAGTCTCTATTTAGTTCAACAAACATTTATGAAAATGCCCATATCCAAGGTATTACAATGTTAACTACATATGTCCTAATTATGCATTTACCCAAAAGAGAAAAAAAGATTAAAATTGGGTGTTAAACATGCATTTATATCTGGGAATTGAACTTTCCAAAGGCAGTGTTTATGTTTAAGTATTTAAAACTCCTTTTTTAAGTGTGGAATTTATTTTTACTCTCCATCATTTTCTTCTATGAGTTACACTGTCCAGGTGGAAAAAAATCTCTTGCCCCATGTTTTACAGATAAATATATCAAGGCAGAACCTCAGCCACTTTCTCCAGATTCCTCAAGCTGTTCAGTCTCTTCCCCTCAATCAGTGGATTCTTATTCTTCAACCCAGCATGTTCCTGTAAGTAGCCGGTCCTTTACATTGACTTGATTATTAAAAAATATGGAAAAGTAACACTTTAAAACCTTGCTGCTTCATGATACTTGATGAGGCCTATCTGACTTGAATAAACAAGTATTTATTAAACACCTTCTGTGTTCCAGGAACTGTGCTAAGTATACGAAGTCAAAAAGGAAACACTCTGTCCTCAGGGAGCTTATATTTTATAGGGAAAGACAACATGTACAGCTCTAAGTAATAATATTCATAATAAATACAAGGTAATAGTTTTGGAGCAGCTGAGGACAGAGGAACTGGAAAGGCAGGTTGGAGCCCAGTTCTGAAGGGTTCAGAATGCCAGACAAATTTGTGTTTGATCCTGTTCATCATTCCTTCTTGAAGAGGAACCATAATGTCATGAGGGTGATATTTTGGCTTGTGTGCGAAGTGAATCTGAGTGAGGCAGAGCTGCACAAAGTCAGCAGCCTCTCTCTCTCTCCTCCAGTCATTACTCTTTCTGCCAGAGGCATTGGAGTACAGCAGTGAGACAAAGGTCAAGATACCTGGCAGTGGCCCAGGTGATAGGAGCCACTGAATTCTGTTGAATGAGGGAATGAAATGGGAAGCAAGGCATGGAGGACATGATCAAACCTGTGCTTTCGGGAAATCATTGGCAGTTGTGTGGAAGATGGATTGGAGAGAGAAGAGACTTGAGGCAGGGAGACTAGTTAAGGGCTGTAGCCACAGTCTAGGTGAGAGGTGATAAGGACCTAGATTAGGTCGGTGGCTATGTGAGGGGAGAGAAGGAATGGATTTGAGAGATGTCATGGAGGCAGAATCAACAAGAATTGATGACTGATTTTTTGGGATAGGAATTAATTACAGTATGTCTTATGAATTCAGATAACAATGGTAATAAACAAAATGAGATCAATTAGTGAAAAGATTATAACTTATAATGGGCCTGTATTACACATTGTATCTTATAAACACTGAGACTTTTTAATATGTGTTAATTCATTTTGGTGTCCAAAATTTATTTTTTTTTAAATTTATTTATTTAACTTTTAACATTCATTTTCACAAAATTTTGGGTTCCAGATTTTCTCCCCATTTCTCCCCTACCCATACCCCAAAACGCTGAGCATTCTAATTGCCCTTATCCCCAATCTGCCCTCTCTTCTATCATCCCTCCCTTCCCTTGTCCCCATCTTCTCTTTTGTCCTGTAGGGGCAGATAACTTTCTATACCCCATTACCTGTATTTCTTGTTTCCTAGTAGTAAGAACAATACTTGACAGTTGTTCCTACAACTTTGACTTCCAACTTTTCTTCATCCCTCCCTCCCCACCCATTCCCTTTGGGAAGCAAGCAATTCAGTATAGGCCATATCTGTGTAGTTTTGCAAATGACTTCCATAATAGTCGTGTTGTGTAGGACTAACTATATTTCCCTCCATCCTATCCTGCCCCCCACTGCTTCTGTTCTCTCTTTGGATCCTGTCCTTGCCCAAGAGTGTTGATTTCATATTGCTCCCTCCTCCCACTGCCCTTCCTTCCATCATTCCCCCCACTCTGCTGATCCCCTTCTCCCCCACCTTCCTGTATTGTAAGATAGATTTTCATACCAAAATGAGTGTGCATTTTATTCCTTCCTTTAGTCAAATGTGATGAGACTAAGTTTCATGTTTTTCTCTCACCTCCCCTCTTTTTCCAACTCCACTGAAAAGTCTTTTGCTTGCCTCTTTCATGAGAGATAATTTGCCCCATTCCATTTCTCCCCTTCTTCTCCCAATATATTTCTCTCTCACCGCTTAATTTCATTCTTTAAAGATATGATCCCATCCTATTCAATTCACTCTGTACTTTCTGTGTGTGTGTGTGTGTATGTAATCCCATCAACTACCCAGATACTGAAAAGTTTCAAGAGTTAAAAATATTGTCTTTCCAAATAGGAATGTAAACAGTTCAACTTTAGTAAGTCCCTTATGACTTCTCATTGCTGTTTACCTTTTCATGCTTCTCTTGATTCTTGTGTTTGAAGGTCAAATTTTCTTTTCATCTCTGGTCTTTTCATCAAGAATGCTTGAAAGTCCTCTATTTCATTGAAAGACCAGTTTTTCCCTTGAAGTATTATACTCAGTTTTGCTGGGTAGGTGATTCTTGGTTTGAGTCCTAGTTCCTTTGACTTCTGGAATATCCTATTCCACACCCTTCGATCCCTTAATGTAGAAGCTGCTAGATCTTGTGTTATCCTGATTGTATTTCCACAATACTTGAAGTTTCTTTCTAGCTGCTTGCAATATTTTTTCCTTGACCAGGGAACTCTGGTATTTGGCCACAATGTTCCTAGGAGTTTCTCTTTTTAGATCTCTTTCAGGCGGTGATTGGTGGATTCTTTCAATATTTACTTTGCCCTCTGGTTCTAGAATGTCAGGGCAGTTTTCCTTGATAATTTCATGAAAGATAATGTCTAGGCTCTTTTTTGATCATGGCTTTCAGGTAGTTCCATAATTTTTAAATTGTCTCTCCTGGATCTATTTTCCAGGTCAGTTGTTTTTCCAATGAGATATTTCACATTCTCTTCCATTTTTTCATTCTTTTGGTTTTGTTTGGTGATTTCTTGGTTTCTCAGAAAGTCATTAGCCTCCATCTGTTCCATTCTAATTTTGAGAGAGCTATTTTCTTCAGTGAGCTTTTGGACCTCCTTTTCCATTTGCTTCATTCTGCTTTTGAACGCATTCTTCTCCTCATTGGCTTTTTGAACCTCTTTTGCCAATTGAGTTAGCTTATTTTTAAAGGTGTTATTTTGTTCAGCATTTTTTTGAGTCTCCTTTAGCAGGGTGTTGACCTGCTTTTCATGCCTTTCTTGCATCTCTCTCATTTCTCTTCCCAGTTTTTCCTCCACCTGTCTAACTAGATTTTCAAAATCCTTTTTGAGCTCTTCCATGGCCTGAGCCCATTGAATATTTATTTTGGATGTTTCAGATACAGAAACCTTGACTTCTATGTCTTTCCCTGGTGGTAAGCATTGTTCTTCCTCATCTGAAAGGATGGGAGGAGATATCTGTTCACCAAGAAAGTAACTTTCTATGGTCTTATTTTTTTTCCTTTTTGGGGGCATTTTCCCAACCAGTTACTTGACTTTTGGGTCCTTTGTCAAGAGTAGGGTATACTCTGGGAACCTGTGAGATCTGAGTTCCTCCAAGGTGGCACAGTCAAGCGTGTACTGGTCTGGATGCAGAGAGGGATTTTTGTGCCCAGAATCTTAGCAGATACCTCTCCACAGCCACTTGGCCTCCAGTTCCACAAAGTCAGCCCTTGGGGCTGATTTTCAGATAAGCAGGATGGGCAGGGCCACCATTCAGTTTGAGACAAAGACCAGCTCAGCCAGGGCCTCCACCCAGGGCTGAGGTAAGACTCAGCTCTTCAATGCCCCCAAGGGTTTTTACTCTCCAACAATGGAGCTTCCGAATGGGCTGCTGTGCTGGCTCTGTGGCCGCTGCCTGCTGCCGGAGCTATGGGAAGGCCCTTCTCCCTTCCTGACCCCTTGGTAAAACTCTGTCACTGACCTTTGGTGCTCGTGAGCCAAGGGGTCTCAGGACTCGCTACTGCAACTGGAGATTCAGCCCCTGAGGTGTCGCCTTCCCAGAGTCTCACTGCACCGTGGCCAAGGCTGGGCTGGGCTCGGCTCAGAGCTCTGCGCTCAGCTCCCATGTCTGGTGCAACCAATGTTTCTGTGGGCCTTTCACGTCACTGTGGGCTGGAAATCTCCTCCACTCTGTTGTTCTCCACTTCTGCTGCTCCAAAATTTGTTGAGAGTTCCTCTCTACAGGTATTTTATAGGCTGTGAGGAACCCTGCGTGTGTCTTTCTAGTCCGCTATCTTGCCTCTGCCCCGCCACAAAAGTTTAAAAGAAGAATTAACTTACTTTTTGTGGTTTGTGAAATTAATTGATTTTTATTCTGTTTTCCCTTTACTTATAAGATTTAATGTTCACAGAGGAAGAAGTTTTAAACTTTTTCTGAATAAGAATCATCAGTTGTAGTTTGATTTCTAGTTGTGTAGTCTGAGTTACACTTATTTCTCCATATGTTTTATATAATGTGACCAAATGGTCACATTATATAAGCAGTATCATGCTTCACGTTTGTATGCTCTATCCAGGCTTCAGGAACTAAATGATATTGTGCCAGAAAGATGATTTTCATTGGCACACTGTCTACCACAGTAGCCTAGGTAAAACTGCAGTGTAGGGTAAAATTTGTCTTTGGTTTTCTGCTGCCTATCTATTTCTGCCTCTTTTGAACTCATTGTCACCCCTTCTTCCATGTGTTTTACTCTCTACTCCTTAGTTTCATAAAGTTATAGAGTTTTAGTTTTGAGAAGCACTTGACCTAACCTCTAATTTGATCTGATCACAGATGCAGTGATATTTATTTACTATTTAATCAACAAGCATGTATTTAGCACCTGCTCTGTGTTAGGCACTGCTAGATGCCAGGGTCCAAAAAGAAAGAATGAAAATCAGCCTTATAGTGAGCTTACATTTTGATGGGAAAGTATCACTTAAGGAAAATTACTTTAGACCCAGAGCAGAGGATGTATTGGAGTAGTTAGAGGCTTGAGGCAGGGAATCTAGCAAGAAGGCTGTCACAGTAATATGGGCCATAGATAGTGGAATCTGAAATAGATAGTTGGGGGAGTAAGTCTGCTCAAAGAGATGTTGTGAAGGTAGAAAAGCAAGGTTTGGCAACTGTTTGGGTATGTAAGGGGAGGAAAGATGAGAAGTTAAGGATAATAATGGGGTTATGAACCTGGGACATTAGAAAAACAGTGACAGAAATAGGAAAGTTTGGAAGAGGGAAAGTTTAGGGTAAGGGATAATGAGTCCTGTTTTTGACATGTCAAGTTTAAGATGTGTCTGGCACATCCAATTTGAAATGTCCAGTAGGTAACTGATGACCTGGGACTGTATATCTGTATCTCTGTATCTTTCTGTCTCTATCTCTGTCCATTTCTTGGTCATCTTCACAGACATGATGGTTCATTTCATGGCAGCTGGGTAGGGTTACTAAGAAAGAACATTAAGGGATGCCCTCTGCAGCATCCTTGACTAGTGTCTCCATTAACCTTTGCTTGATCATCTTCATTAAGAGGGAACTTTTATCCTTAGAAGAGAGTCTGTTTTGTTTTTAGAAAGTTCTTCTTTACATTGAGCCAAAGGCTAACTCACTGTAACTTGTACATTTTGGTTCTCCTTCCCTTCAGAGCTAAATAGAAAAAGTCTAATCTCCCTTTCATGTGACAGACCTTCAGCTATTTGAAGACAGCTATTAAATAATTTTTCTCTGGTTCCTTATACTTAAACTGATTCCTTAAACCACAGGCAGGGCTTGCTTTCACAGTCTAATGGGGAAGACAACATGCAAACAACTATGTACAAATAAGTTATATACTGGGTAAATTGGAGAAAGTCAACAGAGGGAAAGTGCTTGAATTAAGGGAAGTAGAGAAAAGCTTCCTGTAGAAGGTAGTATTTTAGTAGGGACTTGAAGGAAGTCAGGAGATGGAGAGGAAGAAAGGGAACATTCTAGCAACGGAAGATATTCCAGAGAAAATATGAGAGATGGAGTCATAGAGGTAAGGGAAAGTAGCATAGGGAGTGAAGGAGCCTTTGGGTGAGTTAGATCTATGGATAATAATATACTGACCTTGCTTCAGGATGATATTTTATAGCTGCCATATTTCAATTTTTTTCCCCTGTGAAGTGTGTTGTTTTTTTTTAAATTTATCCACCATATAGATTCAGCACTTAGTAGGTACTTAGTATGTGCTATCACACACTGCACATGTATTGTGTAATTCAGTATCTAATATAATATCAGGGATACAGATACTTAGGAAATGCTTTTTGGAATGACTTAATAAGAGAAAATTACAACTTTTTGCATTTTTTTTATTTGATTTTGCTACAGGAAGAGTTAGATTTATCATCTAGTTCCCAGATGTCTCCCCTCTCTTTATACGGTGAAACCTCTAACAGTCCCTCATCGGAGTTACTGAAGGAAGACAAGCCCATCATTGGTGCCGCAAACAGGACTGGTATTGCTTATCTTCTGGTTAATTTTTCTATCATAAAGGTTTATGTTTACTTTCTCCAGGAGCGTTCTAGAGTTAGAGTTTCTCTAATTAAGCTTTCTTGCTTTTATAAAATTCATGGAGATATATTGTTTGTCTGTGATGATTCACTGATTAGAGATGGAGAAAGAGGTAATCTTTTTTGTTTGTTTTCCTTTGTAACATCTCAGTGTTTTTAGTTATTAGCTTCCTCAGATAGATGTAATGGATCTTAAAAATAATCTTTATTACCATAAGTAGTGAGATCTAATCCACAATTAAATTTACCTGTTTTATGGCCAATATTTAACCAAGATAGCATAAAGAAGAAAAGGTGTAAAGGATGTTATTAAGGAGTCGTGTAACGGGAAGAAACTATAGACTGGTCACATGGTAAGAATGAGGAACTACAGGTGGAGTGAGAGAGCTTCACTGATACCTTCAAGATATCAGGAGAAAGTCAGGAAGGTCCAGCCCATCGGGTGGGTCTCCTGTGGAGAACTCTTGGGACAACAAGGATGAGATTCAAATAGTATGAATAGGCATGGATAAGTTATGGTATTCATCATTGTAGGGAATTCCTGATTGATTGGATCATAGATCAATTTAAATATTTGAGAATAATATATAGAAAATAAATAAGTGTATTAATTTTTATCTTTTATACTTTAATTGAGCCACTCAGATTCATTTGTGGTTTGGTGTTTTTTTTTTCCCTATAGTAAATGGACTGACTCCAAAAAAACAAAGTCACATCATTTCAAAGCCTTCAATTCAGCCCAAGCCGTTACTTCTGCCAGCAGTACCCAAGAGTCAAGCTAACTCTAGCATTCCAACCAAAGCAATCATCATTCAGACACTCCCAACACTGCTACCCTTGGCAAAACAGCAACCTGTTATTCACATTCAGCCTGCACCTGCTAAAGGTATAATATTGAAGTATTTGTTGACTGTGTGCATCAGAGGTTCCCAAATTTATTTGGCCTACCACCCCCTTTCCAAAAAAACACAATTACTCAGTGACCCCTGGAAATCAACTTTCTTTAACCCTTTGGTTTTTTGAAATTTGCATCATTTCAAAAAAATATAAAATATATTTTTAAAAAATGACACATCTTCAATTTAATAATTTATTATAAATTTATGGGCTTTTTTCCTGCATTGTAATTTTGATGATGTAATATTGCATCATGTAGCCATATAGTATTATTTTGTAAACAAGTCATTACACGTACATAGTCCTGCTGATGCATTCTGGACTTCCTGACAATGCATGACACACTTGCCGGCCAACACTTGCATGTTAAAACTTGGACTTGTTAAGACAGTGGACTTGGCCCCTGATTGGTTATAACTTGCATTTTGTGTGTTTATTTGGAAAATAATGTAGTCACTACAACTTTAATTCTGTTACATAGCAGATGAAATGTGTATGAAAGGTTTTTCAAAATTTTCTTCTCTTCACTTCTTTCCTTATCCTCCACTGCCCCTTTATTTTTATTCAGTACTTGCCAGTTGCACCTGAGGCTACTACTACCCCACCCTGAATTGTTGGGGAGGGGGGCCTTCTCCAGGGTGGTATGCCCCCTTTGGGAACCTGTGGGTATGGTTGGAAGACTATAAGATTTGTCGTAACAAGCGGGCCATTGATGCCGTTTTAAAGGACAAGGCTTTGTGAAAGATATGAGGAGACTTTTTCAACTAAGCACAAAAACAAAATTGTCTTTATTTTTAGTATTCTGTAGTTTATACATGGCTCTTTAGGGATAGAATAAAGCAATCATGATATTCATAATACCAAAACTTATTTTTTGTTTTTTTATTTTTTTAAAATTTATTTATTTAACTTTTTACATTCATTTTCACAAAATTTTGGGTTCCAAATTTTCTCCCCATTTATCCCCTCCCCCTACCCCAATACACCAAGCATTCTAATTTCCCCTATCACCAATCTGCCCTCTCTTCTATCATCCCTCCCTTCTCTTGTCCCCATCTTCTCTTTTGTCCTGTAGGGCCAGATGACTTTCTATTCCCCATTAAATGTATTTCTTATTTCCTAGTAGCAAGAACAATACTCAACAGTTGTTCCTAAAACTTTGAGTTCCAAATTCTCCCCATCTCTCCCTCCCCACCCATTCCCTTTGGGAAGGCAGGCAATTCAATATAGGCCCTATCTGTGTAGTTTTGCAAATGACTTCAATAACAGTCGTGTTGTATAAGACTAACTGTATTTCCCTCCATCCTATTCTGCCCCCCATTGTTTCTGTTCTGTCTTTTGATCCTGTCCCTCCCCAAGAGTGTTGACCTCAAATTGCTCCCTTCTTCCATTGCCCTCCCTTCCATCATCCCTCCCTCCCTGCTTATCTCCTTCTTCCCCATTTTTCTGTACTGTAAGATAGGTTTTCATACCAAAATGAGTGTGCATTTTACTCCTTCCTTTAGTCGAATGTGATGAGGGTAAACTTCATGTTTTTTTTCTCAGCTCTCCTCTTTTTCCCTCCACTAAAAAGTTTCCTGCTTGCCTCTTGAATGAGATATAATTAACCCCATTCCATTTCACCCTCTCTCCTCCCACTGCATTTCTCTCTCACCATTTACCTTAATTTCTTTTAACATATGGTCCCATCTTATTCAATTCACTCTGTGCTCTGTCTCTGTGTGTGCATGCTTGTGTGTATGTGTGTGTGCACGTATGTACATGTGTGTGCTTGCACACATGTACATGTGTGTGTGCGCGCGCATGTACATGTGTGTGTGCGCGCGCATGTGTGTGTATATGTGTGTGTGGTCCCACCAACTACCCAGATACTGAAATGTTTTAAGAGTTACAAATATTGTCTTTCCATGTAGGAATGTAAACAGTTCACCTTTGGTAAGTCCCTTATGACTTCTCTTTGCTGTTTACTATTTCATGCTTCTTCTCATTCTTGTGTTTGAAAAGTCAGATTTTCTTTTCAGCTCTGGTCTTTTCATCAAGAATGCTTGAAAGTCCTCTATTTCATTGAAAGACCATATTTTCCCCTGAAGTATGATACTCAGTTTTTCTGGGTAGGTGATTCTTGGTTTGAGTCCTAGTTCCTTTGACTTCTGGAATATCCTATTCCACACCCTTCGACCCCTTAATGTAGAAGCTGCTAGATCTTGTGTTATCCTGATTTTATTTCCACAATACTGGAATTGTTTCTTTCTAGCTGCTTGCAATATTTTCTCCTTGACCTGGGAACTCTGGAATTTGGCCGCAGTGTTCCTAGGAGTTTCTCTTTTTGGATCTCTTTCAGGCAGTGATCGATGGATTCCTTCAATACTTATTTTGCCCTCTGGTTGTAGAATGTCAGGGCAGTTTTCCTTGATAATTTCATGAAAGATGATGTCTGGGCTCTTTTTTTGATCATGGCTTTCAGGTAGTCCCATAATTTTTAAATTGTCTCTCCTGGATCTATTTTCCAGGTCAGTTGTTTTTCCAATGAGATATTTCACATTCTCTTCCATTTTTTTCATTCTTTTGGTTTTGTTTTATGATTTCTTGGTTTCTCAGAAAGTCATTAGACTCCATCTGTTCCATTCTAATCTTGAGAGAACTATTTCCTTCAGTGAGCTTTTGAACCTCTTTTTCCATTTGTCTAATTCTGCTTTTGAAAGCATTCTTCTCCTCATTGGCTTTTTGAACCTCTTTTGCCAATTGAGTGAGCCTATTTTTCAAGGTGTTATTTTCTTCAGCATTTTTTTGGGTCTCCTTTAGCAAGGTATTGACCCGTTTTTCATGCTTTTCTTGCATCTGTCTCATTTCTCTTCCCAGTTTTTCCTCCACCTGTCTAACTTGATTTTCAAAATCCTTTTGAGCTCTTTCATGGCCTGAGCCCACCGGACATCCATCTCGGATGTCTGGGATACAGAGGCCCCGACTTCCACGTCTTTCTCCGATGGTAGGCATTGTACTTCGTCATCAGAAATGAAAGGGGGAAGGATCATCTCTTCCCCAAGAAAGTAGCTCTCTCTATGGTCTTATTCTGCTTCCTTTTTCTGGGCATTTTCCCAGTCAGTTACTTGACTTCTGAGATTCTTCTCCACCCCCGCCTAGATCTGCCCAGCTAGTGCTTGGGGTCTGAGATTCAAATGCTGCTTCCCAGTCTCAGGGCTTTCCGCTGCGGAAGCAGCTGCTATTCAATGTGAGCTTAAGTTCTGGTGCTGGGGTGGGGGCAGGGCCGCCTCCCAGGCTCAGCTCCCTCAGGGGGTTTATGCAGAGGCCTGAACTTCTGCCTGCTGCTCTGGGAGTCCCGGGCCGCTGCTGCTGCCTGTGCCGCTCCCTCCACCGCTGCCTCCTGAGGGGGGCCCAGGCCATGGAGACACCCCATTCCCCTCTCGGCCAGCGCAGACATCTCTCTCACTGACCTATAGCGT
The DNA here is from genome assembly GCA_023548195.1 of Bettongia penicillata ogilbyi. Lineage (NCBI taxonomy): Eukaryota > Metazoa > Chordata > Mammalia > Diprotodontia > Potoroidae > Bettongia > Bettongia penicillata. The sequence goes on along the minus strand of JAJHZJ010000155.1, from coordinate 3,710,518 downwards.
CTGTGGGCGGAGGGACCTTCCCGGCCGCCAGAGATTCCATCCCTGAAGCCTGCTCGGATCTGCTCCTCTGGGGCCATGGCCAGGGCAGCGCTGGGGTCAACTCCGCTTTCCGGGACAGACCCCTGGGGACCGCTCTCTAGGGCTCTCTGGAATGGAAATCTCTTCCACTGTGTTTCTGTGCGCCTTGCAGCGATCCAGAATATGTGGGGAGTTCTTCTTGCAGGAAATTTATGGGCTGTGGATTCGGAGCTAGCATACATGAGTCTTTCTACTCCGCCATCTTGGCTCCTCCCCCAAAAAAATTATTTTTAATGGTATCCAAGGTGGCTAGCAGACAAAATGTTTATTTCCTGTAAATCTTTATCAGATGTCAGATACTAGGGAAAGAGATAAATTAGAAATATGTGCCTTGATGACTTGCTTTCAGTATCAGACAGAAATCCAAGTTTCCTGATTCTTTATCTGGTTGTTTTGTTTTTAAGTTAATTGGAGAAGCATGACTCTGGGACTTTTCAACATTTACTTCAAAGATACCTATTTTCTCAGTGTGGGTAATCCCTACCAATTGAAAATCTCAATTCTAAAACACTTTATTAGATTTTTTTCATGATTTTATTTGTCTGGAGAAAAACTGTCTCATCTAGTAGTTAACCTTTTGGCAGAGAGCTTCTCTGAACTTGTAGGCAGCAGACACGGTCTGTAGCTAAGTCCGTACTTGAGGCTTTTCCAGCTTGGTAGAATCTACCAGATCTCCCGATTTGTAGGTATAACCTTGAGGATTTCAGTGTTATCTGACCTCTGTGACGGAGGTCAGTCATGAGAGGAGGACTTTAGTGGAGGGTGTTTGACGTTTGATAAATCCCATTGGAAACGAAAATAAAATCCGGGAAACTTTCTTGGCCAAAACAACAACTACAACAACCGTAGTAACTTATCCAATTTATTCGGCACCACAAAATGTGCAAAACTTTTGTAATCTCATCTCATCCTCTCAGCATGTCTGTGATGTAAGCAGTACAGATATTTTTTTCCCTAACTAATTGTAAGCTACTTGAGGGCAGAGCCTGTCTTGTTTCAGCGTCCATAGCCTTAGTGCTTGGCAACGACGAGTTGGTACTTAGTAATTCCTTGCTGAAGGAAGAATGATTCGCTACTGTACAGAAAATGAAGCAAGTGAGCCTTAGAGAGATGAAATAATTTGCTTGTGGTCATAGCTGTTAAGTATCACAGGGGAAATTCAAACATAGCTTGCTCCACTGCAAGTCCAGTTCTCTTGAGGCATTATGACGTAGTGAATTGACCATGGGGGTTTGGGATCAGGGAGAGCTGGGTTTAAATTCTGCCTTGGGCATTTATTACATGGGTGACTCTGGGAAAGTACTATCACCTTTTTTAACCTCAGTTTCCTCTTCCTGTAAAATGAGGGAAGTTGGAATCAGTGATTGCTGAGGTCCCTTACAGCTTGAAAATGTTGATCCTAGGAACTCTCCCTATACTTCACTGGTTAGTTTTCTTTTGAGTCTGCAGCCCCTTGGAGTATGTGTATATGCCTACATATTGGATGTACATGTGTATGCTTGTGTGCGTGCATATGTGTGCAGCACATGTAGGCACAGAATCATGTGCACATGCATGTGTGTGGATTGCATGTATGCACGCAGGTTGTGCACGTGTGTGCATTTTGTATGTGTGTATGTAAATATTGCATGCACCTATGTACACATGTGTGCAGCATTTTGTTGCATGTGTATTGTGCACATTGTGTGCATACTTGTGTGTGCAATGTGTACGTGTTGTATGCATGTGTATATTATATCCACATGTGTTTGTCCATGTATGTCCGCACTGTGTGTGTGGTACATTGTGTGCATACGTGTGTGTGTGTGTGTGTGTAGCACAATTGATTTTTCATAGACTGAAGAGGCAGTGTGGTTCAGTGCAAAGAGCTGAGATCTTGTTGTTGTAGGGCCCAATAGTGCCCCCATGAACTGTGTCCCATTACAGTTTTCGGAGCCTTGCATTGAGTGGGTTGGATTAGGTGCCCTGAAGTACCTTCTGGCTTCAGATCCAGGCTCCTCTGAGCCTGTGAACAAGCACAGACATTGCAGTTTTGGATCTTTCTCAGCTGACCCCTAATGAAGAATTCTTTTAAATTTTTTGGACCTCAGTTTCTCCAATTATAAATTTAAGATTTTGAGCCCCCTGCTACTGGTTGAAAGTGTGCTCTAAGCTCAGTGAAATGTGTGTATTGCCTCTGTTGTCCAGCAGATGGCCTGAGATACTCAGAGTTGCTATATTGAGAGATGAATTAGTTTTTAGAGAAAAATATCAGAAAAACTTTTTAGTTACTTTTTGGTTACAATCCAGCTAGAGAAAGCATCACCATAGAGAGTCCAGTGAAGCCTATTACTTAGCATTGTGCTCTCATTAGTGTCAGATAGCTGTGTAATGTAGACATTGTGGTTGCAAGGGAAAGTGCTGTGGGTTTGGGAGTCAGGACCAGTTCTTCCCTTTGTCTCTCATTCTCAGTGGGACCCTCCCTGGGCAATTTGCTTCCCTTCTTTGTTCTTCAGTTCTCTCATTTGCAAAATAAAGAGTTTAAATGTGATCTCTGTAGTCCCTTCCAGCTGTAAATCTGAAATTGTGTGATCCTAAGTCCCTTCACATCTCTTGAGTGTCAGGTTCCTCATCTGTAAAATATAAACAATAGCACTCCTGCTGCTGACCTTACAGGATTATTGTGAGGATTTCATTTTGTAAATGTTAAGGGGCTGTGTAAGAGTGAGTTGTTAAATATTTAAGCAAGTTTTGGCAAACCTGGTTATTATGTTTCTTTTGGATTCAGTTTTGTTGGATTTATTTAAGATATGGTAGGACAGGGTCATAACATGACCTACGTAGTAAATTAATACTTTTACTTTTATCCCATTGATGATACCCTGCATTAGTACAGAAGAAGAAAACTTTTCTACACCTTAGTGCTATGAATTTTAAAAAGTTATTCTGAGAAGGAATCAGTAGGCTTTATCAAAATGCTAAGAAGGCTAAGATGCAAAAAAGGTTCAGAACATCTGCGTAGTAGATGATTTCACGAGTTACTCTTATCTAGATTGCTCTTCAGCCAACAGACACCTCTTGTGTAAGTGGAGCTCTTATTCAAGACCTTTTTAGCTTGTTAATAGGAAGTCTGCTCAGTTAGAGACTGCTCAGCCGGCATAGCTTTTGAGAACCTATGGTGACTCCCATGCTATGAGGCAGCCCTGGATAGGTACTCTGGTAGAGGAGTAAATAAACACTGTCATTTAATTTGCTTTCAGTGTCTTTCTAGCACCAAAGGAGGATGTAAAGACACTGATAAAAGGAAACTTTTACAAACCATTAATTTACCATACAAGCCATGTTATGAGCAAGTCCTGGTATATTTCAAATAAATCCAAGAAAGCTAAATCTGAGAAAGTAAATGCTCAATGAAAAGGCTGATAAAAATTGCTTAGTCTTAAACAAGTTACCAACCAAAAATTGTTTGGCCTTAAACCATATACAGTGAGTAACAAGGGCACAAGGTGAGAGAGTGTGTTTTTAATGCCTTCTTTCCTGGTGTAGAGTTAAATACATCATTTTTTCTATTTAAATAACTTAATTACTATAGGACTTTTCTGTTGCATGATTTTTACACTTAGGTCAAATCATGGACTCCAACACATAACTCTCTATAATGTATCTGCTGTAGACTGGATAGTCTGTAAAAGCTATTATTTTCATACTCCAGAGATAATGTTATTAAGTGATTTCTTGGCATTTGTTAATTCAACATTAAGTTTCTGCTATGTGCTGTGCTAAGCTCTGGGGTTACAAAAAGAGGCAAAATATAGTCCCTACCCTCAAGGAGCTTACAATCTAATGAGGGAGACAACATTAAAGCAAATATATGTGAAGCAAGCTATATACAGGATAAATTGGAAATAATTAATAGAGAGAAGGAACTAGAATTAAGGGGGTTTGGGGACTTTAATTGGGACTTGAAGGAAGTCCAGGAGGTCAGTATTTAGAGTGTAGGAGCAAAAGCATTCCAGATATGGGGGTTAGCCAGAGAGAATTTTGAATCTGAGAGACAAAGTGTCTTGTTTGTGGAATAGCCAGGAAGTCAGTGTCACTAGATCAAAGAGAACATGTTGGAGAGTAAAGTGTAAGGTCAGAGGGAGCTAGGTTTCAGAGGGCTTTGAATACCAAATAGAGCATTTTATATTTGAACCTGAAGGTGATAGGGAGTCACTGGAGTTTATTGAGTAGAGAGGATAGTCAACATAGTTGAACCTGTGCTTTAAGAAATCACTTTGACAGAAGGAAGGATGGATTGGAGTGAGGAAAGACTTTCAAGGCAGGGAGATCCACCAGCAGGTTATTGCAGTAATCCATGTATAAGGTAATGAGGGTCTGCATTAGAGTGGTTGACAGTATCTCCAGAGGACAAAAGGGGGTGTATTCAAGAGATGTTGCAAAGGTGAAATTGACGAGCCTTGGCAATAGATTGGCCATGGGGGGTAAGAGATGGTGAGGAATCCAGAATGACTATAGGATTATAAGTCTGGAGGATTAAGAGGATGGAAGGATTCTCTAGTATTAGGATGATCCATAGAAATGGAAAAGATAAGGGGGTAGTTTAAGAAAAAGATAACGAATTTTGATTTTGATCTTTTTGCATTTAAGATGTCTAGTGTAACATCCAGTTCAAGATGTCTGAAAAACAATTTGAAAATGTGAGGTTGGAGGTCACTTTAGAGATTGGGGCAGGATAGATGGGCTTGAGAATTGTTAGTATAGTGATGGTAATTAAACCCATTGGAGCTGATAAAATAATCTAGGGAAGTGGTAAAGAGGAAGAAGAGAAGAGTGCCCATGATGGAACCCTGAGACACAGTTTGAGAATGTTACCAGGAGGAGGATCCAGCAAAGGAAAGAGAAGGAAGCGTTAGATGGGTAGGAGGAGAGCCACACGAGAGTAGTGCTCTGAAACCTTAGAAGACAATATCAAAAAGGAGAAAGTGATCAACAGCGCCAAAGGCTGCAGAGGGGTCAAGGAGGATGAGGACAGACACAGGGACATTGGATAACTTACTTTGGAGACAGCTGTTTCAGTGGAATGATAAGGTCAGAACTGGATTGTAAGAGTGAGAAGGGGAAAAAAGAGTGAGAAGTGGGAAAAGTGGAGGCACCTCTTGTGGATAGCGTTTTCAAGGAGTGTTGCTACAAAGGGCCGAAGACATAGAGGAAACCCTTTGGCATATTTGGAGCCTCAAAAAACATGTGGAATTGAATGTATTTATCCACCTTTTTTTCTCCTATAACTACTCAGTATAAAATAGGAGATATTAAGTGGCAGAATCAGTATTTGAAGCTTCAGATTTTCCTGAATTTCCATTGTACATACTGTACTCTTTCCTCTGTATGACATTGACCCCTAATTATTAGATCATTCTCTTGAAAAATCATTAATTTCATTGAAGAGGCCCTGTGATATTCTTAGTGTAGTCAATGTAGTATTATCTTTAAAAGGGAGCATCTGGAAGGTCTTACCATATATAGGAAATCTTTATACGGGTAAATTTTACTTTATTTGGCTCTGTGCTTCCACTTATGACATTCTCTATTCCTGGACTGCTCTCATCCCCATAACTGCCTCTTAAAATTCTACCTATTCTTTATGACTCATTCTCTTTCCCTAAAATACCCTCTTCATTCACATCTTACACATATGCAAGGGTTAGTTCTAGCTCCATATCCTTCAGAAAACTTTTTGCTGATCTTCTCAGTTCAAGAAGTTTTCCTTTCTCTCAGCTTTTTGATAGACTGACCTTTTCTCGTTCAACTCATTTGAATCTTATCATTTATTGATTTGTATTGTTAAGTATCCGTTCATGTGTATGTGTTTTCATATACTGATGGATTTTTAGGTCCCTAAGGGTAGGGGCTGTATCTTGTACATCCTTTTATGCTCCTTTGTGCCTAACTTAGTGCTGGAACAACTTTATATTCTTGATGAATATTGGTTAATTAAGTTTTGTTTTGAGCAAAATTTAAAGGTGAAACTTACTAGCAAAACCTTGATCACAGGCTTTAGACCTGAAAGTTAACTTCAAGATGAATTACCTTGTCCAGCTCTCTCATCTTATAGAGGAGGAATGAGAGCTCCAGAGAAGTTGTGACTTTTTTCAAGATTATACAGATGTTACTGGCATGATAGTATGTATCAGTTATGATGTATCAGGGACCCAGCAGTATTCTTTTAAGAGGGCAGTTGGATGGGAGACTAATTAGGGCATTTTATTATAGATGTGGAAATTAATGAGATACTTATTTACTATTTTCACGTGGTGACTCTGAAGATTCTTCAATATGAATAGCACCTATCAAATGGCCAGTTTTGTCTGATGTCTGCAAATCATAATATCATGTGATCACAGGTGTCCAGCAAGTCACTTAGTATTATCCCATTATGTTTTACTGTAATGGTGTGCAGAAATTGGAACAGGCAGCATTTAAAAAGGTTTGATTCTTTAATCCTTTTAAAATTAAATTTTATTTTTCCAGTTAACAAAAATTTATTTTCCCTTCCTCTTCCTACTCCCACCCCATTAAAAAAAGAAAGAAAAACAAATCATTGTGACAAGTAGGTATAACAAATTCAAGCAAAACAAATCATCTCATTTGGTCACATCTAAAAAGATGTCTTCTTCTGTACACTGAGACCATCCTCTGTCAGGAGTAGGGTAGCATGGTTAATCATGTGTTCTCTGGAATTGTGGTTGGTCATTATATTGATTAGAGTTCTTAAGTTTTTCAGAGTTGTTTTTCTTAAGATGTTGCACTTGTATAAATTGTTAACCTGTACTCACTTCACTATGCATCAGTTCTACAATTCTTTCCAGGTTTCTCTGAAACCATCCTCTTAATTTATTTCTTATGGCACATATGAAATCTCATTATATTTACATACCATATATTTTTTAGCCATTCTCCAAATTGATGGGTACTCCTTTTTTCTCAATTTTTTTCCATCACAAAAATGAATTGCTATAAATATTTTTGTAAATGGGACTATTTTCCTCTTTTTTTTATCTCTTTGGAGTGTTGCTCATAGTGGCATTGCTAGATCAAAGGGTATATACAGTTTAGTGACTTTGGGGATATAGTTCCATAATGAATATAATACAAAACTTCATCAGCAGTGCATTAAGATGCATGTCTTTCTTCAGCCCCTCTTACATTTGTCATTTTCCATTTTGTCCATTTCACCAGTCTGATGGATATGAGGTAGATAGACTCTGTAAAAGCAAGCACCCTGACACATACAGGATGGCCTGCTATCACAGGTCTTTGATCTACTTTTCTAAAAGGAAAGGCAACTTTTGAGGGGGTCAACAGTCTTTAATTACATATACCAACAGAGAAAATACAAGCAAAGAAATAAAGACCAACAGACAGGGCTTCTGTCTGGCCATAAGCAATACATATATCACAGATCAACAGACAGATCCAACTGTCTGACTGTTACATACATAGTTACCAGAGAGAGCACCAACATCTGAGTTTCCCAAGCTGGGAGGCTTCTTAACAGTTACCCTGAGTCTCATCTGGCACACCAACCTTCTCCCAAAAAATAAGCCCCAAAGCAAAACCTCACCTCAGAATATATATACTCTTTTCAGAACTGGAGGGCACAACCTCTTGTGACCCAGTGCCTCATTAGCAATCAGCAAAGGATGTGGGCCCCCATAATTTACAAAACAAGCCTCCTCGAATCAAGCCCCTATCAGTGGGTGGGGAAGAATTTTAACTCCCATTGCAGACTCTCAGAATTGTTTTAATTTTCTCTTAGTGATTTGGAGTGTTTTTTCATACTGCTGTTGATGGCTTTGACCTCTTCTTTTGAAAACAGAATAGACAACAACATTTAGCCCTTCTTCTTTTGGATGTGACAAGATACCTGGAGCACACATGCTGAGAGTTCCTAGATTCACATTGCCAGTCGATTGGGATATAGCTAAAGACTGTGGAATGAAGAAACTTGGTATAAATTAAAGATGAAGGAGGCAGCAGTTTGCCTTATATAACACTGAGTTACATTTAGCTCCCCAAACATGCCTTAACGTTCCCCACTGTATAGTTTTATCATTATTACAGTGGATGTGATAAGTAGCATTGATGTGAACTTGTTGTCATGATGACTCTTGAGATCTGTTCCAAAGCAACTTGCTTCTTAATTTCATATACTACTTAATTTATGTGGTACTGCTGAAGCAGGAACCAGTAATGCCCTCCTTCCTTTGAATTTTTTTTTTCTATTCTATTACTCTTTTGGTATATCAGATATTCTTTTGGAACACTATCAAATGCTTGTTGAATACTATTGAATCTTTCAAATCCTTTTAACTATAGCTTAACCTCAGATTTTGAGGAATGCTGCTTCTTATGATACTCTTCTCAGATTTTTGACTTGTTTTCTTTCTGTTTAATAGAATTTTATTTTTTCCAATTGTATGTAAAGATAGTTTTCAGCATTCACTTTTATAAGATTTTGAATTTTTTTATTCCTCCTTTTCTTCCCTCCTTTATCCCTAACAGCAAGCAATTTAATATAGGTTATATATGTACAATCATATTAAATATATTTCCACATTAGTTGTGTTGTGAAAGAAGAATCAGAACAAAGGAGAAAAACCATGAGAAAGAAAAAACAAAAAAGGTGGAGTTAGTATGTTTTGATCTATATTCAGACTCCACAGTTCTTTCTTTGGAGATGGATAACATTTTCCATCACGAATCTTTTGGAATTGCCTAAGATCATTGTATTATTGAGAAGAGCTGCATCTCTCATAGTTGATCATCACACAGTGTTGCTGTTACTGTGTACAATGTTCTTCTGGTTCTGCTCACTTCACTCAGCATCAGTTTATATAAATCTTTCCAGGTTTTTATGACATCTGCTTGATCATCATTTCTTATAGAACAGTTGCATTTCATTACATTCATATACCACAACTTGTTCAGCCATTCCCTAATTGATGGGCATTCCCTCAAATTCCAGTTCTTTGCCACCACCAAAAGAGCTGCTATAAATATTTTTTAACATGTGGTTCCTTTTCCCTTTTTTATGATCTCTTTGGGATACAGACCTAGTAGTGGTATTGCCTGATCAAAGGGTATACACAGTTTCATAGTCTTTTGGGAATAGTTGCAAACGGCTCTCCAGAATGGTTGGATCAGTTCACAACTCCACCAACAATGCATCAGTGTTCTAATTTTCCTACATCTTCTCCAAAATTTATCATTTTCCTTTTCAGTCATATTAGTCAGTCTGATAGATGTGAGGTAATATATGGCTTGGTTTTGAATATTGTGACCTATTATGTCTTCACATGGAACCCAGCCACAGGAATTTGTTAAAGTTAGTAAAAAACACTAGCACTTGGTCATATGCTATTTACTTTGCCTGCTGTTTTATGTCTTAATTATTTTTTATTTGTATCTTTAGTCCACTAAATATCTTTCTACATTTGCTTATGTGTCATTTTTCTATTTTGAAGATTTTTGATTTGGCAAAGTAATAAAGTCTTGAGAGGAAAAATGACGAGATAAATGTGTGTTTACAGATAATTTACCCTTTTAAGTTGTGGGAATTACAAATGTCATGGGAGAGTTTTTAGATATTTTTTCTTACCAATTTATCTTGGGTATTTATTTCTAAGGAAAAAAGACAGTAATTGTACTCAGGTCATTAGTCTACCTTTATAAGCCATCTGAAACCTTGAGATTTCACTAAGTCACCTACCTGTGTTCTTTTCAGTTTCTGAATGGCACCTCTTTCAGGTTTTGTGAGAATGATCTTTTTTAGAGATGACAGATGTTTCTACCAAACAGGTGTTCTGGAGAATTGTTTTAATCTTTAGGATTCTTTAGGATTCTCCAATTCTGATGAAACACTAAGCTGAATATTATGTGGGTCATGTCAAATACCTTTACTGATAGTTTAAAGAAAAAAGAATAAGAAATAATTTTTTTAAGTCAACTGTTAATGTAGTAGCCTTATTTCACCAGATGGATTTTAAATCAGCTGTGGAAATTAGCCCTGGAATCCAATTTCCTATAAAGTGGGCCAAATCTAAAAGAAATCACCCAGTAGGCAAGTAAAATTTTTAATACAAGTTGGTAATACCACTGCTGTGTTTTATATTAATCTTCTTAATGGTACACACTGCCTTCAGATGTAGTATCAACTTACACACAGTTAAACTCTGTACACATGTCTTTCTTTCTTTCTTTCTTTCTTTCTTTCTTTCTTTCTTTCTTTCTTTCTTTCTTTCTTTCTTAGGATCTATTTCATTGAGTTTTTAGTTTTTGAAATTTGCTGCTTTTTAATAGTTAAAGTAGTTCCCTGGTCAAATAACCTCTACATGTACAGGTGTCATTGATTTTAAGTTATTGCTTCTCTGCTGAATGCAGAAGAAGTTTTATGTTTATAATTACAATACATCCAGGGCACTTTTGGATATGTAACAGGTTTGGAGGAGTAATTATAATCTTTTAGAGAAATAGTGCTAGGTTTAAGTGAACAAATTTGATCTCTTTGTGTAGCTGAGAAGACATTCAGATTAATTCATCAAACATTTGTAGAGTTTGGTACAAAACCCTTGAGGAGGTAAAAAAAATAGATAAGCATGGCCCTTTCCTTCATGGAGCTAATAATCTAGTAGGAGGATGCATAGATAAATAACTGTGGTTCAGAGTAGTTCTTATTAAGTACCTAAATATGAGGAAAATAACATTTGTGATCTGAGGAGAAACACAAATTTGGAAGCATTTTATTGCTATAGTCATTCTTTTAATGATAACTAATTTTTAAAAGGAAAATTAGAGCTGGTTTTATTCAAACTCCCAGCCTCTCAAGCAAACACCAGTAGTTTGTTGTTATAAATCAGTATACATGGACCAATTGAAATACTGCTTCTTCTATGATGGCTGTATAACCTCTGATTTTCTCCCCCAATGTAGGTCAACCTGTTGTCCTCTCTCAACCGACCGTGGTACAACTACAGGCACCTGGAATTCTGCCTTCTGCTCAGCCAGTCATTGCTGTCACTAGGGGAACCACTCAACTACCTAACCATGTGGTGAATGTGTTGCCAACCCCCGTAGGGAACAATCCAGTTACAGGCAAACTGTCCGTGACTAAACCTGTCCTGCAGACCACCACAAGAGGTGTGGGCTCAGATGTGAGTTTCAACCATTAACTGCTTTGCTATCAGATATTTTTTACTTTATTTTTTTGTTGTGTTCTAAAAAAATTATCATAGTTTATCTTCAGTGTTAATCTGCACTAGCTGAAATGATCATCCCTTCTGAAGGTAAGTGAGTTTGGGGATCTAATCCAGTGAAAGGTTATATTGAAATTGTAATCCCAGTCTTTAATGGAAAGGAAACTGGATAAAGGCCCAAAACAAAACTGTTAGGTTAGAATCCAAGTAAAAAGATTATAAAACATCTGGAATGATTTGATCCAAAATGAATGTGTAAACTCTCCCTCACGAGAACAATCTCTTTTAAAGACTTTCAAATTTCACTAATTGAAATTATTTGACAATTCCTCATATAAGAGCCTATAGTTTTGGGGTTTTTTTAAAAGCAGTATTTATATTTAATATCCTTTTTCGTCTTCTGGAGTCTATTTTACTCCTGCATTAATGATAGCTTACTCCTTATATCAATTAGATAATCAATTATGATTATTTGGTATTCTGTGATATTTCCTGCAGTATGTCCTAAAAAGTTTTGGGCGGGGGGCAGTGAGGTGGAGGCATAACTGCTTAATAATGTCTAAATCTCTGAAGTGTTTTTGAGTATTATATCTTTATAGTCAGTTACAGCATGTGGTCAGTTGCACTTTTTGTGCACTCAAAAATGAACAAAAAAGTGGAAACACCCCCACTATGTTAATTAGTAATTAACTTTTATTGGCTAATAGGTTTGATGGAAGCACAAGAAGGAATATACTAGTCTGAATTTTCTGAAATTTGTTTTGCAAAAGCAAATTCCATATGTTCCTTTAAAAGAAAACTGGATATAAAAAATTCCTAATATGTTATGCTATCATTGATTTAAATTTTACAGAGCACATTTTAATGCCCACAAGGTAGGTGTAATAATATAGAAGACTCTTAATTGATTTCCTACTGGCTAGAACACTATTAAGCAGAACCTTATTCAGTCTGTGTATATCTGGTTATAAAAGTACAACACACAGTCTCTGACAGTGGAGTGGAGTGGAGAGAGCAAACTGCAACTGGAATTGACAATTTGGATTGGAATCTTAACTCTGCTGATTGGTACATGTGTAACTTTTGGCAAATTGCTCATCGCTTCAAGCTTCAATTTTCTTATCTATAAAGTGAATCAGATTAAATGTACTATGAGGTTTTTTCCAACTCTGAGTGCTAAGTCATTATCTCATGATGATATCTGAAAGCCCAAAGGCAGACATACTTTTCTGTAAAAAGAGACCATACAGATTTTATAGTGAAACTTTTGTGATCTAGCCTGTATCCTTTCCAGAATAAAAAGACAACTTTTACTTCAGCAAAAATGAGGAAAAACAATTAGCAAGTATCTGTTGATTGCCTACTATGTGTTCATTAATTGTCTAGCTACTGAAAAGATGGCTAATAAGAATAACAGCTAGCGTTTATGTGGTGCTTTAAAGTTTGCAAAGTGCTTTACATATATCTCACTTGCTTCTCACAGCTCTGGGAGGTAGGTATTATCCCCATTTCACAGATGGGGAAACCAAGGCAAACAAATTGCTTCCTCAGAGTCCCACAACTAGTAAGTGACTGAGGCTGGATTTAAACTTGGGTCTTCCTGACTACTGCTTCTGTCTTCTGTGTGACCCCTAGCTGCTTTGTGCATAGAATTTCTGTTCTTGCAACTCCGAGGGTTCTATAAATTTAGCCATTTACATAACAAATTAAGACACTCTTCATTTATTTTTTCTAGGTTTTTATGACCATACGATTCCAAAACTGATAGCTTTTATTTACAAATAGGAAATCTTTATGGGAGATTTTTATCAGAGAAAGATTAAATTATGTTCAGTATGTTTTAATGTTGAGTATATTTTATTGTATTTTAATTCTTTGAAAATTGTGAATAACCAGAATACTCCTTTGCCCAACCATGTCAAATAATAAAGAATTTACCATGTATGTGACTTACAGAGGAGCTATTTGAAATAGTTTCTCTTCATCTCTCATTTTCTCTAGGAATTTTTATTATTAAGTATATCTGTCCATAACCTCCTTTATAATTTGATGGAGGGATAATTGGTTGTGAATGTATATTTGATTAAATGGGGGAGTGAAGTGGCACAGTAGGTAGATCATCTGTCCCGCAGACAGGAAGATGCATCATCCTCAGTTCAAATCTCACCTCAGACACTCACTAGCTGTGTGACCTGAGCAAGTCACTTCACCCTGTTTTCCTCAGTTTCCTCATCTATCAAGTGACCTGGAGAAGGAAATGACAAACCACCCCAGTATCTTTGCCTAGAAAACCCCAAATGGGGTCATGGGGAGGCAGATGTGACTGAAAACGACTGAATGACGGCCCTTTGGCTATATCTCTATGTTGCTTGATTGCCATTCTTCAGTTTTATTTATTCTCTTTCCTTCATTAGGATTAGATTTCTTAAGCAACCAAAGTTTTCACTTAATAAAATAAATCTATTAAATATAAACTGAATTCTAAATAAACTAAACATGGCAAACTCTGCTAAATAATTAGTAGAGTGCTCTGCACCCAGGGATCTTCCATAAGTAAAGTAAGCTAAATGTGTCAGGCTTACTTGTGCTAAACTGAAGTTGTTTGCTCTGAATGGTTAAACCAGATATCTGTAGAAGAGTCTGCATAAATATACAAATTCTGTGACAGAGGAGATGAATTAATTCATTTAAATGTATTTTAGGCACACACTGGATGCAAGGCCCTCTATTCAAAATTTGTCCTAGCACCCCATTTTAATGTGTAAGTTCAGGCCCTGCCATGGCCTCTCAACTTAGTAAGACCTAGTGGTGAGGGACTGGGTTTGTCATCTGAAAAGTAGTTTAAATTTAGAGTTTAAATTCATTGCTAGAAGGTTGACTAATAAGTGATCATTTTTTTTTTTGGCCATAGACACAAAGAATAAATAAATGAATGAAAAAACATTTATTAAGTTTACTTATTAAGTGCCAAATGCTATACTAAGAGCTTAGGATACAACAAAAGTGATGATACACTCTTCCCCAAAGAATTTACTTTCTGATAGGAGACAACACTTAATGGGAGTATGGTTGTGATGGAAGGATGTGTTAGTTTGAAAAGTTACAAAAATGGCAAATAGAGACATAGCAAAGTATATTGACACACTCAGGGATCAGTGCTAGTTGATCCTGTTAAGGAGGTGGTGGTATTAGAGAATTGATGGTAATATGGGAAGGGCATGCATGCGATGACATCATGGCTAGTGAAGAAATAGCCATTGTGTGAAGTATGGGTGAAGCTGGGCCTAGATGTTGTGAGTGCCTGAGGCAACTGCCAGTCAAGGTACTGGGCCCTAGGGTGGGAATTCTGAAAACAGAGGAATTAAATTGTCTGGGGCTTGACTTCTAATCTGGGTAATTTATGATCTGATGAGGAGGTGGCCCTGGAGACCATTTACTAAGATTAAGGAAGGTTGTGGTCTGTGTTCCTAACACATATTTTTGAAATATTGAAATTAATAATAATAAAATAGCTTATTTTTATATAGTACTTGGAACTTTACAGAGTATGTACAGTGCCCTCTTCTCTTTCTTATTAGCAATAATTAGTGCTGGCAGCAATAATTGGTGGGCATACAAGGCCAATCCAAGCCAGAGGAATCTTCTGCTTCAAGGAGGGCCAGTAAAATTCAGCCAGGAGAATTTAATGTCGAGTCAGTGGGCAGATGAGAAGCTGAACATGGAACAGGCACTTAATAAATACTTGTTGATTGATTGAAATTATGGGAGGAAAGCTTATAATCTAGTGAGGAAGGTGAGACTGCGACATGAATTTTGTTCAGCAAGTATTTATTAAACACCTGTGTATTCTAGGCTCTGGGGCTATAGAGAAAAAAAGCAAAAAAGTCTATTCTTGAATGTACATTGTTTTGGGGGGCAATACTACATGTAAATACATAAGCAAGTAGGATGTGGGGAGCATTGACATATAGAGTAGTATTTTATAATATTTCTTGTTTTTACTGATACAAGAAATAAGTATTTTGGGATTTTATGGGAGGGAGAAGTAATCTAGGATTAGTTGTTGAGTAAGATT
Source organism: Bettongia penicillata ogilbyi (assembly GCA_023548195.1). NCBI lineage: Eukaryota > Metazoa > Chordata > Mammalia > Diprotodontia > Potoroidae > Bettongia > Bettongia penicillata. The sequence goes on along the minus strand of JAJHZJ010000155.1, from coordinate 3,695,131 downwards.
TTATGGAGGAAGTGGGAATTGAGTTCTTTTAAGCAGAGAATGGATGAGCAGAGACCTTGAGGGAAATGTAGTATTTGGAATGATAGAGATGAAAGGTGTCTAAAGTCTATGCCAGTAAAACGCAAAAGCAAAGGCATGAATGAGCAAATGAATAAATGTGTGAAACAGTTGTTAAATAGTTGGCATGTGCATGGCACTTTGGATACAAATATAAAAACCAAGGTAGTCACTGCTGACGATGAGACTGAATTTCTTTTAAAAAATAAATTTTATTTTATTTTCAGATCTGCATTGTCTCTCTCTTAACTTTCCCTCCTTTATTGAGAAAGCAAAAAACAAAAACAAAATCTGTCACAGGCACATGTAGTAAAGGAAAATAAATACCCACATTGACCATTTTAAAAAATGTGTGCATTAATTTGCATTCCAAGTCCATTTCCTCTTTATCTTGAGGAAGCTAGCATGCTTCATCATGGCTCCTCTGGAACTGTGGTTTGGCATTGTGTTGATCAGAGTTCCTAAGTCTTTCGTAGGTGTTTGTCTTTATAAAATTGTTATTTATAATCTGTTCTCCTTGTGTCAGTTCATGTAAGTCTTTCCAGGTTGCTCTGAAACTGTCTTCCTCATAATTTTTTACAACACAGTATATTTTGTTGCATTCATCCATCATAATTTGATCAGCCATCCCCCAAATTTTGGATACCCCCGTAGTTTCCAGTCTTCCACCTCAAAAAGAGCTGTTATAATTATTTTTGTACATGTGGCCCTTTTTCATCTTTCCTGGATCTCTTTGGAGTGTAGACCTACTGGTGGTATTTTTGGGCCAAAGGGTATGTATGTACATTTAATAGCTTTTTGGGTATAATTCCAAATTGCTTTCCAAAGTGTTTGGACCAGTTTACAGTTCTACCAACAGTGTATTAACATACCTGTTTTTCCATAGCCCTCTAGTCTTTTTCATCTTCTGTTATTGTATACTTTGTCAATGTGATGAGTGTGAGGTGGTACTTTGTAATTGTTTTTATTTGCATTTCTCTAATCAGTAATTTAGAGCATTTTTTCACATGGCTATTGATAGCTTGTATTTTTTCCTCTGAAAACTTTCGTTTCATTTCCTTTGACCCTTTATTATTTGGGGAATGGTTCTTATTCTTACAGATTGGAATTAGTTCCTTATATATCTTAGAAATGAGCCTTTTAAATTAGAAATATGCTGCAAAGATTTCACCTCCAGTTTCCTGCTTCTCTTCTAATTTAACTGCATTGGTTTTGTTCGTGCAAAAACATTTTAATTTTATTTAATTAAAATTGTTCATTTTGCTTGCTGTGAATGGACCTTAAACTTTAATAGAGGAATACAGTACATACGGGTGAATGAATGGTCATCAGGGAGGGTTATATTGGTCAAGGAAGTCATAGGGGGGTGATGATTGGAGTCGTAGGACAATTAAATGAGATATTCTTTCCAGGAATAGTAGTGTTAATTTGATTAATTTTCAAGAGCTACAGAGGGACAGTGGGGGTGGTGAAAAAGCATAACATGAAGATGCTTGGGGAGTAGAGTAGTGGGGTCTGGGTCATGGCTCTCCATGGTGATTGCTAATCAGTCAGAAGCCTAGTGACCCAGGGTGGGACCTGAATAGAATGCTGTATAGGAAACAGTGTGGAGTCAAGTGTGATTGTCTTGGGAAATTGTATTGGGAATTAGTTGTATGTTAGTCCAGTACTTATCTCTAGCAGAGTATTGATAGAAAATACTTGTTGAATATTGGTAGAAAGCTGAGTTTTTACCTAGAAAGATTAACATTCAAGAAAGAATACTTTCTTGAATACTACTCCTTCCTTAGAAATGTAATTTCAGAACATTTTGAAATGACAAAGTTGTTTTTCTATGTAGCTTTCTAAGGGAATAATAATTAGTGATTTCAATATTTATATGTATTTAGGAAATCTATTTTGAAAAAAATTGAGTCAGTAGTATAATTAGATAGATCTGTGACCTTGCTGTTGAGTGTATTCTCTCTGCTAGTTTCCTTCCAGTTTATTTATGACTTTTTATCTATTATAATTCTTGTGACTTTTCATAAATCCTTCAGAATGAATCTTCTCCCATGTGCTAGATACCTTTTCTAGATCTTTTCATATTTTGTGGAGTCTTAGATTCATCATCTCATCTCTTTCTTTTACAATATGGTTGACCCACCTTTGTTTCAGTTCAGATATGTCCTTAATGATGCTCATTGCATCACTTTTTGTGTGCACGTCATAGTTTGATAATGCATTCTATTTCTATCTGCTCCTTTCTAAATTTCTTTTGGAGTCATCTGTAATATATGCCTCCAAAAAGTGTGAACATAATCTTAAGTTCTGTTAGTAGAATTTTACTGACTTTAGTGTCAGTCCTTTAAATATTGAAGCAGTAGTATTAACTTGAACAGGATAAGCTCAGAGTGTCCTATTTGGAGTTAGATATTTTAGTGATTTTTTCCTATTTTTGAATATTGTTGCTATTACTATTATTGGGGGGGTTGTGAATATTAGTCTGTATATTGTTCTAATTATCACTTAAGTCATCCTTAATATCATTGTTTCCTTTCTATTGCTCTTCAGAATGGAGACTCAGCATTGTTATTCAAGAAATATTCTAGTATTGTTTAATACAAGGTCTTAAAGATGAATAGAACATTATTTTGAAGTGACATACATATGCTTAGCTCTTCACTACACCATAAGTGTGGTGAACCTTTTAGTCAGTGTTGAGGGTGAATTTTCTTTTTCTTTTTTTTTTTTTTTAAATTTTAATTTTATTTATTTATTTAATTTTTTACATTCATTTTCACAAATTTTTGGGTTCCAAATTTTCTCCCCTTTTATCCCCTCCCCCCACCCAATACCCCAAGCAATCTAATTTTCCCTATCTCCAATCTGCCCTCTCTTTTGTCATCTCTCCCTTCTCTTGTCTCCATCTTCTCTTTTCTCCTGTAGGGCCAGATGACTTTCTATTCCTCATTAACTGTATATCTTCTTTCCTAGTTGCAACAACAATACTAAACAGTTGTTCCTAAAACTTTGAGTTCCAAATTCTCCCCATCCCTCCCTCCCCACCCATTCCCTTTGGGACGGCAGGCAATTCAATATAGGCCATATCTCTGTAGTTTTGCCAATGACCTCCCTGATAGTCGTGTTGTGTAAGACTAACTGGATTACCATCCCTCCTAACCTGCCCCTCATTGTTTCTCCCCTGTCTCTTGATCCTGTCCCTCCCCAAGTGTTGACTTCAAATTGCTCCCTCCCTTTGCCCTCCCCTCCATCATCCCCCCCCTTGCAATATCTCCTCCCCCACTTTCTTATACTGTAAGATAGGTTTTCATACCAAAATGAGTGTGCATTTCACTCCTTCATTTAGTCAAATGTGATGAGGGTAAACTTCTTGGTTTTTTTTTTTTTTCTCAGCTCTCCTCTTTTTCCCTCCACTAAGAAAATCTCCTTCCTGCCTCTTAAATGACATATAGTTACCCCCTTCCCTTTCCCTCTCTTTCCTCCCCCTACATTTCTCTCTCACCATTTACCTTAATTTCTTTTAAGTTATGGTCCCATCCTATTCAGTTCAATCTGTGCTCTCTATCTCTGTATGTGTGTGCATGTGTGTATGTGTGTGCATGTGTGTACATGTGTATGTGTGGTCCCACCAACTACCCAGATACTGAAAAGTTTTAAGAGTTACAAATATTGTCTTTCCCTGTATGAATGTAAACAGTTCACTTCTGGTAAGTCCCTTAAGACTTCTCTTTGCTGTTTCCTTTTTCATGCTTCTTCTCATTTTTGTGTTTGAAAGTCAAATTTTCTTTTCAGCTCTGGTCTTTTCATTAAGAATGATTGAAAGTCCTCTGTTTCATTGAAAGACCATATTTTCCCTTGAAGTATTATACTCAGTTTAGCTGGGTAGGTGATTCTTGGTTTGAGTCCTAGTTCCTTTGCCTTCTGGAATATCCTATTCCACGCCCTTCGATCCCTTAATGTAGAAGCTGCTAGATCTTGGGTTATCCTGATTGTATTTCCACAGTACTGGAATTCTTTCTTTCTAGCTGCTTGCAAGATTTTTCCTTGAGCTGGGAGTTCTGGAATTTGGCCACAATGTTCCTAGGAGTTTCTCTTTTTGGATCTCTTTCAGGTGGTGATCGATGGATTCTTTCAATACTTATTTTGTCCTCTGGTTCTAGAATGTCAGGGCAGTTTTCCTTGATAATTTCATGGAAGATGATGTCTAGGCTCTTTTTTTGATCATGAGTTTCAGGTAGTCCCATAATTTTTTAATTGTCTCTCCTGGATCTGTTTTCCAGGTCAGTTGTTTTTCCCATGAGATATTTCACATTCTCTTCCATTTTTTCATTCTTTTGGTTTTGTTTGGTGATTTCTTGGTTTCTCAGAAAGTCATTAGACTCCATCTGTTCCATTCTAATTTTGAGAAAACTATTAAATTCAGTGAGCTTTTGAGCCTCTTTTTCCCTTTGGCTCATTCTGCTTTTGAACACATTCTTCTCCTCATTGGCTTTTTGAACCTCCTTTGCCAATTGAGTGAGCCTATTTTTCAAGGTGTTAATTTCCTCAGCATTTTTTTGGGTCTCCTTTACCAAGGTATTGACCCGTTTTTCATACTTTTCTTGCATCTCTGACATTTCTCTTCCCAATTTTTCCTCCACCTGTCTAACTTGCTTTTCAAAATCCTTTTTGAGCTCTTCCAGGACCTGAGCCCACCTGCCATCCCCCTGGGGTGTCTGGGGTACTGAGGCCCCACCCTCCACGTCTTTCCCTGATGGCAAGGATACGTCCTCGTCATCAGATCCGAAGGTCGGGATCATTTGCATTTGTTGGAAAAAACTCTCTAAAGTCTTATTTTTCTTCCCTTTTCTAGGCATTTTCCCAGCCAGTTACTTGACTTCTGAGATTCCTTTCCACCCCCGCCTGGATCCACCCAGCTAGTGCTTGGCCTCTGAGATTTAAATGGGCTTTCTTCCTGCCAGCTGTCAATCAGTGAGCTTTAGTTCAGGTGCTGGGGTGGGGGCAGGGCCGCCTCCCAGGTTCAGTTCCCTCAGGGGTTTTATGTAGAGACTTTCAGGAATGGAGCGGGTGGAGGCGGGGTGGGGGGCCCACCTCCCAGGCTTAGTTCCCTCGGGGGCTTTAAGCAGAAGCCTTCAGTAATAGAGCGGGGTGGGGGCAGGGCCGTCTCCCAGGCTCAGCTCCCTCAGGTTTTATGCAGGAATCATCCGTAATGAAGATCCTGCCTGTTGCTGGGGGATTCCTGAGTCCCGGTCCGCTGCCGCCTCAGCCGCCGCCCACACCTCTGCCTCCGCCGCTTCCGGCCCCCCCCCCCCCCCCCCCCTCCCCCCCGCCGCCCCTGCTTCCTCCCGAGGGGGCCCGAGTCACGGAGATACCCTGCTCCCCCCTCCTCTAGCCCGGCCTTCTCTCTCACTGACCTGTAGCTTCTGTGGGCGGAGGGACTTTCCCGGCTGCCGGAGCTTCCGTCTCTGAAGCCTGCTCGGATCAGCTTCTCTGGGGCCGCGGCCAGGGCAGCGTTGGGGGTGGGGTCCACTTTCCGGGGTGCGACGGACCCTGGGGACGGGTCTCCAGGGCTCCCTGGAACGGAAATCTCTTCCACTCCGTTTCTGCACACCTTGTATTGACCCAGAAGTTATGGGGGTCTCTTTTTACAAAGGACCTGCAGCTTCCATTGATTCCAGCAGGAGGCATATATATGCCTCCAAAATCCTAGAAATGGCCAAGATATCTATTCCCTATTAAAAATGTTTATGTAAAAAAAAAAGATCATACATATGTGTGTGTATGTGTATATATATATATATATTTTTTTTTTTTAAATTTGTTTATTTGTTTTTTTCTCCCTTAGTTTATTGTGAAGTGCTTTTAAATCAAAAGCTTTGGGAGAAATTTTGGAACTTATGAAAAAAGTCCATTGGTCTTTTATGACTTGAGTGTTGACATAGTTTCTTTCTTATACTCTCATCTGATTATTTTCACTCTCTAGAGCCCAGCTACTGCCACGAACAAAGTTCTCCTCATCCCATATCCTGAAAAAGCATTAGATGCCATAGTTTCTATTATGAAACATTCTCCCAGGTTCAAATTATATTCCTACTCTAGTTGCCCGTTGCTGGTAAAACCATTGTCCTTGAGCCTTAACTTCTCTGGAAATTTCACCTAATATTTTAAAAGCAGCACAGTTTGTTATTGGCTCTGTTCCTGATGGAAAAAGCAAGCACAGGCTCTCCATTTGGTATGAAAATTTTCCTCAGGAGTTTCTTTGTAAATGACAATGCTAGAACTATAGAGGACATTTCATTGGAAAGCATGCTTATCTCTCTGTAATCTCTGTTAGGTCATTAAATTTTCTCAGACATCAGTTCCATTAGTTAAAAACAGATAATCAGTGTTTATGTTATATTCATTGCATTTGTTACATTCATTTAATGTTACATTCATTGCTATTTCCAGTCAACATGATTGTCATCATCAATATTTATGCACATGCACAGGGTGGATGATATACTAAATTTATGTACTGGGTTGTATTATTTGGGTTAACTGTTTTTCTTTAAAGTGCTTTGAGTCCTGTGGTGAGCTGAGGTAAGACAAAAATTGTATTTAAATAAATGAATTATAAACTATGTGTTTATGGAATACATAGAAGTTATAAATCACATTAGGAAATTCAATGTAAGAACACAAATTAGGATAGAAATGGGAGTAGTGAGCTAGTAGAGCTGAGTATGCTTGAATGAAGTAGACAAAAGTCTGAGGTGAATTTTAAAAGTGTTGGTTAGTGTTGGTCAGCACAGACCAGACTAAAATGTAATTGAGAAATGTTTAACAAAATATATAAAAATATAACACAACATAGGTAATTTTAATTTGTGGTTTCCTAAGTCAATATACAGCTCTCAGGGATCCATTTCTATTTTATTGTGACACGACTGCTTTAAGAGACAGGAAAAAGAATGACAGGCTATTCTATTTTGGCAGGATCTTCTTTGGTCAAGAAAGCAGGAGAAATTCAGTTCAGTTTAATAAACATTTATTGTGTGCCAGGTGCTCCGGATGGAATAGCAAAAATAAAACAGTCCCTGAGATCTCACCTGAGTGAGAGATAAGAAGTTGACTTGCCACTCTCAGGACTAAAGTCTTCAAGACAGGGGATGGAATTGTCAGTGAAGAGGCCTGGATTCTAATAATAATGATTATAATTACTTAGCATTACTGTTTCTCCATCTGTAGAATGATGAATCTTAGTGAGATCATATGTGTGAAAGCACTTAAAGTTCTTTGGAGGAGACGCAGAATAATAAGTCCAAGTTGTTATTATTACTTCCTGTAGTTTGTCTGTAATGTTATTGGCACCATGCGCCTTAAAAACTAAGTCTATGATTTTAGTATTTGTCACATTTAAAAGTGACTGGGCCTTTGGGCCTTTAAAAGAAACTAAGTACATTTTGTTTCTGATTGTTCTTAATGACAGCCAACTTAAAGAGCTTACATAATATCATTTATGAAAAGAACTTAGAAGATTCTGTTTTTGAAAAACAAAGAATGGAAGTGTAGATATCTTTAACTAATAGTTTATCTTCACCACTTAGCCCTTAGTAATGTCAAAATCTGTGCTGAGTTATGCACCATGTTTATTAATACAAAAATAAATGATGAAAGGACATTTTAGCACTATATACTTTAATAAGACAAATGCAAAATCACCTGCTTATCTTTATAGTTCTTTCGTTTAGCTTTGTTGTTTCTTCAGGGTACATGTTGGAATAATCCATTGGCACATATTTGACAAGAATGGTTTGGGGAGAACCTGATATGGAATCCAGAGATCATGAGTTTCCTGCTAATCATATTGTGGGCCCCCCCCTTGCAAAAAAAAAAACTGTAAAAGCAAAATAAAAAGTATCATTTTTATTAAAATATTTGTATTTCTTCTGTTACATTGTGTATTTTGACTTCACAAAATTTATCTTTTTCTATAATTTTGAATTTTTTTGTTATTCTGAACTTGGCAAATACCAATAAACCTTTTTGTATACAAAGAAGAGAAAAAGAGAATTTCATATAAAACTGAATCTCAGTTACTTATAGCTTTATATTTTTTAAAAATGTGTATAATAAAGTCACTATATTAGTTTCAAAACTGACCTTGTCTGTATCTTCCCCAAACTTCTTTTCTGTATTTATGTTTAAAATGCTTTCATGGTATTTATTTTATTATTTGGGGGGGGGGGGCATCCCTGTTACCCTATGTATTCCAGAATTCCTTGACTCCTCTCCATCCTGCTTTTAACTTATAACAAAAGAAGCATAGTTAAGCAAAACAAAGCCACAAATTGATCATGGCCAAAAATATAGTTCATCACTTACCAAGAGGTAGTGTGTTTCATTGTCATTCCTTTGTAGTCTTGATTGGTGATTTCATTGATGAGAGTTCTTAAGCCTTTCAAATTTGCTTGTCTTTTCCATGTTATAAGAAGGAAGGAAAGGAAACAGAAAACAAATAAACTGGACTGAGTGCTTTTCAAATATTAACTCATTTGATCCTCACAATAAACCTGGAAAGTAGTTATTGTTATTATTAATATTCTCAGTTTACAGTTGAAGAAATTGAGGCAGACAGACTGCCCAGGGTCACATAACTGGTGAGTATCTGAGTCTAGATTTGAAGTGAGATCTCCCTGATTTAAGGCTTAGCGCTCTGTCCGTCATTGCATAAATTATTTTCCTAGTTCTACTCACTTTACATTAGTTCATATAAGTCTTCTCAAGTTTCTTTGGATCCATTCTTTTGTTATTTCTTATGGCACTGTCCTATTCTAATACATTCATATATCACGTTGTTAAACCATTCCTCAATTAATGGGGCATACTCTTATTTTCTGGGGGGTTTTCTTTTGGCTTTAAAATGTTATAAATATTTTTGCCCTTACGGGTCCTTTTCCTTTTTGACGTCTTCGGGGTGCTTGCCCGGTGGTGGTATTGTTGGACTACAGTACGTGTATAGTTTAGTGAATTTCTGTTTATGGTTTCAAATTGCTTTTCAGAATGGTTAGGCCAGTTCACAACTCCACTAACAGTACATTAGTGGGCCTGTCTTCCCACATCCCTTCCAAGCTTGGTTGTTTTCTTTTCTAGTCATCTTGGCTAATCTCATGGATATGAGGTAGACCTTTAGAGTTGTTTTAATTTGCATTTTTTTTTAGTGATTTGGATCATTTTTTTTCTATATGGTTGTTAATAGCTTGTTTGTTTCTCTTGGAAGCTACCTTTTCATATACTTGGATCATTTATTTATTGGAGATGGTTCTTTTTCTTATAAATTTGATTTAATTGCCTGCATATCTTGATTATCTGACCCTTAACAGATTTTGTGCAAAGATTTTTTCAGTATTTTAACTTTTCTTCCTAATTTTAACTGCATTGATCTTGTTTGTTCAAAAGTGTTCACATTTTATGTAAACAAAATTTTCCATTTTGTCTCCTATGATTCTTATATTATTCCTATGATACCTTGGTTGGTTATGAAGTCCTCTTCTTTCCATAGTTGGGACAGGTACCTCTTTCATACTTCTCTAATTTATAATGAGATCTTCAATATCTAGGTCTTATAGCCATTTGCAGGTTATTGGAGTATATGATATTAGATGGTGGTCTCCCCTAATTTCTGCCATATTGCTTTCCAGTTATCTCAGCAGTTTTTGTTAAGTAGTGACAAAATCTTAGTGGTTGGTTTCTTTGAGTTTATTAAACTCTCTTTGCTTTTTGATCTTGTGTTTCTAACTGGTTCCACTGATTAGCTTTTCTGTTTATTAATCAGAGCCAGATAATTTTGATGATTACTACTTTGTGGTGTAGTTTGATATCTAGACCTGCTGGGTACCCCCTCTTCCCCTCAATTATTTCTCTTGAGATTCTTGACCTTCTGTTCCACCAGATGAATTTTTGAATAGTGTGGCCCTAGATAAGTAAATTATTTAATTAGTTTTGTAGTTATACTGGTATGGCTCAACCATGGGCATTTAATCTCTTTAATTTTTTAGGTCCATCTTTCTTTAAAGTGTTTTATAGTTCTATTCATAGTGATAACTGGGCTCCCACACACTATGTTTTCTGAAGTTATTTTGAATGGAATTTTTCTTTCACTTTTTTCCTTCTGGGTTTTGTTAATAATCAATAGAAAGGCTAATGATTCATTTGTGTGTGTTCTTATATCCTGCTATTTTCCTGGCAAATTTTGGCTTATTTACCTGCATTCCTTTCGACCTGGGTGGAGGAGTCCCATAGGCTTCTGCTTTTCTCTTTGTGCAGTCCTGTAATGAAGGTGCATAATATCCCATTTCTTTGTTTTCCTTGATCACTGTTTTTTTTCTTTTTGGTGTTATTTTTAGATCTTTGCAGGAATCTATGTGGATGGGAGAGCTAGGTTCCTCTGTGACCTTTTACAATGCCGTCTTCACTGGAATTTTAAATATTTATCTTCAAAGGACATTCCAGTATTTCGTTTTCCTTCAGTGAACTATTTGCTTAGAAAAGGACAGTGAACAGAGTTCTTGTTTTATAGATTCCAGAGCATTCAAAGTTTAGAGACCTTCCTCATTTTACATGTACAGTTACTAAAGTCCAGACAGATTGGTTGACTTACCTAGTCATTGGTCATCATAGCTAGAACTTAAATCCAGGTTCCCTGATGACTTTGATTTTCCATGTGATCTCTGGGTTGGCACTTACATTTTACTCTTATTTGTATTTTTAATTCAAAAAAGTAGCATACATTTGTGTTATCTAGTATAGAAGAATAAATCTTCCTAAGTTCTAATCTTAGTTTCTATAATGATATCTGAAAGAATGCCCCAGCTGTGTCTGAGACGCTTGTTATGCCTGACAGCAGACAAATACTCTGAGACCTTGAGACACAAATGCTTGAGAGAAGGAAACAAGCCCATATATGGGTCTTTTACTCCTCAAAGGTTACACTCACTGTGAATGTATAATCTGTCAGCTTGGAGAGACAGAGAGAATGAAAGCACATGATAAACAACAGAGGGAGAATAACTGAAGAGTAACTTAAATATGTTTACCCATTAGTTAGCTAGAAACTTTAAAAATCTTGATACTTAATTCTTGCTATCTTTCTTAACATTCTATAGGCTGTTATTATAGAAGAAAACTATGATTTCATGCTGGCGACACTTGTATTTACGAACTAGGAAATTTACTTCTCTTAGATAATTTGGATTCCTTCCATTCATTGGCCTATTGGTGTGAATTTGTGTTTCTTTGTATGGATCAGTTTATTGTTTTTGGCCTAATGGAAATGTGTCCTGTTTTGCGTTTCTGAGAATAAGGACTGAGGCACAAAATAAAAGATATTCTCCTCAGCCAATTTTTTTTTTCTTTTGAGAAGTAAAGGATTTTTGTGTTTTTCCCCCCAGTAATTTTTTTTTTGTGGGAAGGGGCAACAGATTCCAGTTTCAAAAGGATTTCATTTCTTCTCAGATGTTTCTTTTTGTTCAGTTATGTCTTCTCCTTTGTTAACTGGAGTCTTTTTACCAGGCCGATGTCTTTGCTTCCTTTAGGAGTCTTTAAAATGCAAAATGGTGTTGGGAGAATCTTTGTAGGTATGTAAGTATTTAAAGACATTTTTTCTTCTTGGAGGTGGACTTGAATCACAAAGCTGAGAACAAGAAGTTGTTATTCTTCTTTCACTTGATGGAAGTGCAATGGCAGCAAGAAAGTCATCCACCTGCTTTAAAGATAAGGCGCTGTGAACAGTTTCTAGAGGGCAGATAGATGACACCATGGATTATAATTCAAATCCTGTTGCGTTCTGCTTTTGGTCCACACTCCTTTGTTTTCTTGTAAAATTAGTGTTTTCTGAAACAACATCACTTGCTTTCCCAGTTCATGGAAGGGGAGATTTTTTGTATATGTGAATTGGATCTGATACCTTGGGTTTGAAAATTACTATAGCTCTATCAGGCACATCCTTTTTACATCTGTATGTCTCATCATCATATTCACATTTTCTGAAGAATTTCTTTTTGTCTTCATTCTCTCTTGAAGCAGGTCTATAACCGTAACCAGATGGTAAATTTTTGTCTTCTTCACAGCCTTTGGCTTCTGGGCTAACATGAAAATGGTCATTGGAGGACAGATCCTTATTTGGATCGTCAAGTTCATAGACAATGTTTAGGTAATCCATAGCACGCTTCCACTGATCATCTTTTGATTCCTCACATAAGGCACCATAATGAAAGATGGATAGTAAAGAATGTATGTGACTCACTGGTGAAATATAATCTAGTATGGACATGACATTCTGGGGACATGACACCTCTGTCATAGAGGGTGGAGTTTATTTACAGTCTCATGTTCTCTGAAGGTCTGATCAACCTTAACTAGAGGAGTGTAGAAGCCTTTGGCAATCTCCAGCTTATCGGCTTTAGCTATGCCATATTTTCCTCAGGCCAATTTTGAATGAGCTTTTTCAAAAGCAAGTGATTAGGAAACTGACTTGAACTGATCAGACTACCAGGGTGGGAATCTCCAAAGAGGTGTGATTTCTTGGAGTCTTTTTTGAAAGTATCATTCTTAAGCTCCCTCTCTCTCTATTCTTGAGAATTAAATCCATAGAAAAAGATCATATCCTTAAAGGTAGTTTGTGAGTATGAGGCATGGTAAGAATAGGAGCAAAATCTGTGATTTGATGGCCACAAGGAATTCCCTTTACCAATGCAGATTGGTGCTGTCTTTCTGCAGTTCATAGTCTTAGAGAGTTGCCTGAGTCATGAAGGGGTTAAATGACTTGCCAGGATCACAGAAAATCATTTTGTGTTAGGGACTGTCTATTATAGCAGTAGAGACATCAAACTTTTCCATATATATTTTTTAAATTTCAAATGATGAGGTTCTAGTAATAGTTGTGGGTCTTTGTTAGTAGGGGAAGTGGTATACGTTGGAAGAAAGTGTTCAGGGTTCTTGAGCTGAGAAATTCATTTTTAAATCATAATGTTGAAGGATAATCCTATGGGATTATTCTGTCTTATCCTTAGGGAAAGATACCTAGCCATCAAAGACACAACTGAACCCATCTCATTATAATCTCTTCACCACTATTTATTCAACAACATTGCTGTTAGAAAATTATTATATTATACCTGAGGATTCCCTCATGCTTTATATAAAAATAACTTCCTTTCAACATCAAAGACTTAGAGGTAGCACCTGAGAGGAATGCCCCCCCTTATTTTACTGATGAAGAAACTGAGGCCCCCAAAAGTTAAGTGATTTGCCGGAGGTCACTCAGGTTTAATGGTAGTACTAGGACTTAAATCCAGGTTCCTTTTGTTCCCCAAATTGGATGGCCTTTCTGCTCTGCCATACTATTGTTGCTCTTAGCTCATATAACCTATAGGTGTTCACCATTCACTGTGTAAATGACATTGATGTGTTTCAAAACTGATAATAAACCCTTTCTTTACCTTTTTTTTTAAGTTTCTATGTATGTGTGTTTTTTAGTCTCTTAATTGTCTTTTCTGATCCTTCTCTAAATTCTTCACTTTTCTCTCTAGCTGTTACAGCTTTGTATGTCCTGCTTGCCCTCTGGTTTTAAGTTGCTTCCATAATTTTGTGTCTATGTGATGAGAAAAGTTGATGACAATAGTGATAGTGGAAGAAACAATATCCTATGCATCCTTAGTATATCTGCCCATACCTATGTGCTTTCTTTTAATTTTCTCCTTGTTAATGGATCTGGTGGTTTGGCATGTGCTATGGTTTACCTTTTGACTTGGTTCCACATTGATGCTTTAATCTACTGTTGACATGTCACTCCCTGCCTTACTGTAATACCCTTGCTAATTTGCCATCTTGATAATTAGCTTTTACTTTATAGTTGGTTGGTACCTTTGAGTTTGAACATACCTTTCTCTAGCCATTTGTGAACAGCAAAAGAAAGTTTGCTATGAATATAGTAGAATGGATATAAAATTTCTTACAACCAAAGCTGAATATTGACCATATTTCCATTCAGAGGACTTGGTTTTAATTCTGAGCCCTGGCTCCTGCTGGCAATTGTGTCTTTAGGGCGAGTGCTTGATATATTTCTGTAGTCATTAAATACTACCTTACTGTTATACAAAAGACAGCTTCAGCTCCAGCCGAGTTTGTGTTAATATGGATACCACTATAGCAATAACCACAGTGGAAATGCACTTGTTTTCTTACATACAGACAGCAAGAAAGATGAATATGGGGGCATCCTGGTGGTAAATGTTTGAACTTTTTGGTTGGCTGTTTGGGATGGTTGGAATTGATGTTTTTTGTTGTTGGATGGAACAAGCAAAAGGTTAAAGGGAAATGCATCAGCCTAAGAAACATTTTTTAAGTTTCCTGTGTGCAAGGCTCCATTAGCCAAATTGATTTCATACTGGCTTACCTCACTTCTTCCCTGGCTGATGGAGGTTCAGCATTTTCTGTTCTTGGGTTTCAAGGACTGTGACCCCTTTTATCTACTAGGGTAAGTATTTCTGGCTGACTTGTGGTTCTCCTAAACAGTTAGAAGAAGGGAATAGAAAGAAAGATCATAGGTCAGGGCAGTGAAGGACATCTTTAACATTCTTGCCCAATGGAAATTTTGGCAACCACTGTGTTAGAAAATGCTGTTTAATTAAAGGATGAGTAATTTTGCTCTCTGTGAAATTTTTCATGTTATGTATAATTTTTTTTAATCCATTGCAAATACTGGAAATCATAGATCCAGATGAAAAAAATGTGATGAGTAAAATTTTAAAAAATAATTTGTATCTTTTCAGGGACAGCCTATTACAGAATTAATTGTGCCCAGTCCATTGATATGCAAGACATTTCATCAGGAATCAATTTGTCTGAGCTTATAACATAATACTGTACTTGTCATTTGGGAGCTACTTTCTGAGCTTCTGACCTTCCTGTAGTGCAGGAGGGCTTAGCACTAGAGCAGCAGTGAACTCTGTTGTAATCAGTATCTTTATTGGAACAATTTATATGCATTTTATTATTCTAAAATGTTCTGAACAAAAAAATTAATTTTTAGAAAGCTAGTCATGCATATAAAAGGATGTAAATGGGAAACTTCAGAGGAAAATGCAAGGTTTCTGGATAGATGCTAAAGGGAAAGGTCAGAGACTGCAGTAAGAGGGTTATCAGGCCTGTTCTGCTCTCTGTAGCCTGTGACATTGGGCAGGTCATTCAGTCTCTCTGTACACAAGTTTCCTTGTGTATAAAATGAGTTTTTGTTACCTCCAACATCTCTTCAATCTCTAAAACTGGAGTCCTTTTGTTTCTTTCTAGTGTCTCTTTTATTCCTCCTGAAAAATAGAAATTGATGAGCTTTCAAGGAACATTTCAGGTACTACTTCCTATGAACCCTTTTCTTATCCCCTAGTTATCTCTCCTTCCTCAGATCATATGATACTTACTTTTATGCATCAATGTGATATTCTCTCAGTAGGATGAAAGCTTGTTGTAGCAGGGACTGGTTTTTGAGTTGTCTTTGTAGCCTGTTGTCTAGTACTGTGCTGTGCACAGACGAGATGCTGCATAAATACTTGCTGAATTGAATAGCTGAGTTTTCCAGAGGTCTCCCTGCTCCTTAGGCTGCCATACTTTGTGATCTGGGAACATATTTTTTAAGAAATTGCATCTTGTAGTAGAAAAAGGTGATTTTGCAAGTCTAAAGGGTTGGATTTTGGTCTTGTTTCTTACAGTAGTTGTGCAACCACGGACAAGTTGCTTAGTCTCTTACAGAGCTCAGTTTCCTCATCTGTAAAATTGGGACTGTTTTCATCTACTTCATATGGTTCGTCTCAGGAAACTACTTTGTAAATCCTGAATGGTTGTATAAATCTGACTTTTCATCTTCCTTATAACTCCTCTAGCATCTTAGTAAGATACTTTCCACAGAGGAGACAAATTCATGCATTGTTTTGATGATATTTAATTCAAGGATAGATAAATTGCTAACAACTAGGGAGATCAGGAAAGGCATCCCATGGGGAAGCTAGGGATTTCATAAGGTGAAGCTTAGAAAAGAGTGCATTTTAGTCATGAAGAGCAATCTATTTAAAGGCAGTGAGGCTGTCTCTTCTACCCATATCATTAGTTTATCTCACTTATGGCTCAGATGACTTTCAAAATCCTATATTATAATTCTGCAGGGTCACAAATTCTTTAAACTTAGAGCAAGGTAATACCCACTCCATAGTAAAAATAGCATCATTTTTTTTTTTTGATTGGGAGGACTGGGTACTTAGGGACTGACAGAAAGAAAGGCAGAGGCTTTTAAGAAAGAAAGACGAGAAGATATGGGAAGGAGGTAGATGAAGGGAGATGAAAAGGGAACAAAGAAAGGGGGGTGAAATTGGGACAAAAAAGGGAATACTGAGACAGTAGACATTCAGGATTTTACATGGATATTTGGTGAAGTACAAAGCCAAGCTCATATTCAGCTTAGTGAGAACCGTACCTACCGTTTCTTCTTCTTAGGAAATTATACGTCAGAACTGAAGACGTATTCTTTCAAAGGGATAAGGAAATCAGATAGAGTAAGGGGTCTTTTTGCTTTGCCAGGTGTATGATAGCTCAGGCTACTAGTACTAAGTCTTTTTTTGTTAATTCTTGATTTGTGGAAAACTGCATTAAAAATAAACTTAGGAGGGAAATGAAATTTTGATTGCCAAGAACAAAATTGAAAAAAAAAGAGAGGAATAGAGGAAATCTAAATTTTTAGTCAACAAGAAACTATGGAATGGATAAAATAGTAGAGGGCCATCTGCCTTCTGTGATTTACAAGTAGTTTCAGATAGAATCAGAAGTTCCTAGCTGAGGTCTTATCCAAACATTCACAGTTAAACAAGCTAGAGAAACTATTGATCTTCTCAACTCCATCATCTCAAAAGATTTAGGGATAAAAGAGTCAGGACACAGAGGGATGTGAGACATGCAGATAAACATCCTAATGTTAACCAAGATTTGACATGGCTTAAGCACCAATTTATAACACTGGTGTCAACTTCTGATAATCACATTTTACTCTATCTTTAATATGTATTAATTTATGCCTTTGAAATACCAGTCCTAGCAATTTTTGGAGTCATTGGTCTGGTCTTCTGTTTTGACCTATAAGTATTTACCCACACACAGAAATGGAAATATTCCTTAAATATTGTTAAATTAATCCAACTTTTAAAAAGAAATAAAATGTTTATGAAAGTTTTTTTATATAAGCCTCTCATATGGTCAGGTAAATGTGCAGATGCTTGTTTAATAATGAAACACCACCTTTTACAGGGTTAATTTTAAACAGAGAATACTTTGCAGCTGTGTGTGGTTTTTTAAGGGTTATACCATGTGGTGAGGTAAATGGTTAGAGATGAGATGATTAGAAATTATAATGAATCAGACTGCCCCAGATATACTAGCACTCTCCAATACATATAATGCTGTCTCTTGGTTTAGATAGATATTATTTACCATATTAAGGAAAGATCTATTTTTTGCTATGCTTTTTGGTGTCTTTTTTTTTTAAAACTGCTGGGTAGTTTAGTTTTTCAAAAATCTTTTCTGCAACTATTTACATAATCATGTAATTTGTTTCTAATGTGATCCATAGTTTATAGTATTCCTAATATTTAAGCAATCCTTTATTCGACCTGACCACAGTGTATATAACTTTTAAATATGATTCTGTAGCCTCTTTGCTAATATTATATTTAATATTTATATGTTAATATTCAGGAGGGCCGTTGATATGTAGTTTATTTTGTCTCTTCATCATAGAAGGAGTTGGGTAGGATTCCTTTTCCTCTTTTGCAAACAATTCATGAAGTATTCTTTTATAGAGTTCTCTGTAATTTTAAATTCATCTTCCTCTGAGAATTTTTCATTTAGGAATCCATTTATGGCTTGTTCACCATACTTTTTCCGAGATTGGATTATTTAAATTCTTTGTTTCTTGTTTGGTTAGAGTGCTGTGATTTTCTTACCCCTTTGTGCTTTCTGGCCTATTCATCATCCTGGTTTCCTCAGTTCCTTGATTAGAATAGTTAGTAGGAGGCTGTGTGGTGTTCATTATAAATGTAGCAAACATTCAGTGAAAGAAGAAGTCTGTGTGTGTGTGAATACTTGGATTACACTAGGATTTATGTTGAGCTTAAAGAATGAGTAGAATTTGTATAGGCAGAAGGAAGAGTAGAAGGTCATCCTAGGTGGGGAAAATATTATTAAGATACGGAGTAGGGAGTGAGCCTGGTAAGTATAGAAAGTATTGATGACTGACTATTGGATGATAAATATCAAGAAGTATTGGGGGGCATGGTATGTGTGAAAAGCATAGATAGTGCTGGATTTCAAAGGCTTTTAAAAGTTAAGGAGAGGAATTTGGTCTTGATGCAAAAATTTTCAGTATTAAAGATTGAGGGGAAAGACTAGAAACTGTTGGACTAATCAAAATGTGAGACCTGTAGGACAGTGATGGCTGGGAATAGAGTGAAAGGGTTATTTATATCTGACCAGTACTGTGAAGGAAGAAAATTTGGTGATTTGTAAATATTTTTTTTTTTTAATGAATGGATTAGTTGATGATAGGGAAAGAAGAATCAAATATGGCTCTAGGGTTCCTATCATGGGAGACTAAAAGACTGGTAATATAGCACAAGCAGAAATATCCTAGTAAAGAGGGAAGGTGTTTGGTTTTTTTTCTTTTGATAGGAAGGTGGTAGTTATAAATTCAGTTTGCATATGTTGAGTCTGAAGTGATGATAGGACGTACAAATGAAGGAACCATGTATGCTACTGAAAACACAGGCCTGGAGTATAGCTGAGAAGTCAGGATTAGAGATGTAAGTCTGGGGTTCATTGCCATAGAGGTCACTGTTTAAACCAGAGGTACCCAAACTTATTTGGCCTTCCTACCCCTTTTTAAAAAAATTACTCAGCACCCCCTGGAAATCTAATTTCTTTAAAACTTTTGATGTTTTTTTTTTTTAATTTGTGTCATTTCAAACTACTTTTGCCCCCCACCCCCAATTAGTACCCCCTAGAGGATGGTATTGCCCACTTTGGGAACCTGTGGTTTAAACGTTAATAGTGAATGAATTCTCTGTGTGATTGAGTGCATTAATATAAGAATAATCTAAGGCATAGCTAGGTGGTGCAGGGGATGGTGCACCAGTGCAGGAGTCAGGAGGACCTGAGTTCAAATCTCACCTCAGACACTTGACACTCACTGGCTGTGTGACCTTGGACAAGTCACTGAACCTCATCCTGGGTTATTTCCAGTCATCCTGATGAATATCTAGTCACTGGATTCAGATGGCTCTGAAGGAGAAGTGAAGCTGGTGACCTACACAACCCTCCCTCCCTCAAAACAAGTCAAGTGCAAGTCATGTCATCACTCCTCTGATGGCATGGTCTTCTTCAGCCACAAAGGATGAACACAGTATCTAATAATTTAATCTAAACAGTAACTCTGAGTTGTGGGGAAGACAATAATAATTGTTAGGAGGTGAAAGGAAAAGGATTTAACTTGTGGTTTAATAAAACAAGATTTTGGGAGGCAGAGCCAAGTGGCAGAGTAGAAAGACACACATATGCAGGGTCTCCCCACACAACCCATAAAATACCTGTAGAGAGGGGCTCTCAACAAATTTTGGAGCAGCAGAAGTGGAGAACAACAGAGTGGAGGAGATTTCCAGCCCATGGTGACCTGAAAGGCCCACGGAAACGTCTGTTGCACCAGACGCAGAGTGGAACCCAGACTAGCTTTGGCAGTGCAGCTCGTGAATAGCCCTTGGGGGCGGATTCTCTAGTTACGGAATCCCCAGTCCCAGCAGCAGCAGGTTTGCAGATCCCTCAACCCACAGGTGCCAAAGGTCAGGGATAGGGGTTTTTTCAGCTAGCCAGGAAGGGAGAAGGGCCTTCCATAGCTCTGGCCTTAGGCAACCACCGCAGAGGCCACATAGGCAGGCTGCCACATCAGCAGGTGCAGCAGCCTGACCATTATTAGAGCGTAAAAACCCATGGGGGGCATTGAAGAGTTGAGTCTTGCCTAAGCCCTGTGTGGAGACCCTGGAGGAGTTGATCTTTGTCTCATGCTGAATGGTGGCCCTGCCCATCCAGCTTATCTGAAAATCAGCCCCCAGTACTGACTTGGCAGAACTGGAGGTCAGGTGGCTGTGGGGAGGTAACTGCTAAGATTCAGGGCACAAAAAATCCCTCTCTGCGTCCAGACTAGTACATGCTTGATTGGGCCACCTTGGAGGAGCTGAGATCTTACAGATTCCCAGAGTATACCCTACTCTTGACAAAGGACCCAAAAGTCAAGTAACTGGTTGGGAAAATGCCCAAAAAAGGGAAAAAAAAATAAAATTGTAGAAGGTTACTTTCTTGGTGAACAGATATCTTCTCCCATCCTTTCAGATGAGGAAGAACAATACTTACCATCAGGGAAAGACATAGAAGTCAAGGCTTCTGTATCCCAAACATCCAAAATAAATATTCAGTGGGCTCAGGCCATGGAAGAGCTCAAAAAGGATTTTGAAAATCAAGTTAGACAGGTGGAGGAAAAATTGGGAAGAGAAGTGAGAGATGCAAGAAAAGCATGAAAAGCAGGTCAACACCTTACTAAAGGAGACCCCAAAAAATGCTGAAGAAAGTAACACCTTGAAAAATAGGCTCACTCAATTGGCAAAAGAGGTTCAAAATGCCAATGAGGAGAAGAATGCTTTCAAAAGCAGAATTGGACAAATGGAAAAAGAGGTTCAAAAGCTCACTGAAGAAAATAGTTCTCTCAAAATTAGAATGGAACAGATGGAGGCTAATGACTTTATGAGAAACCAAGAAATCACCAAACAAAACCAAAAGAATGAAAAAATGGAAGAGAATGTGAAATATCTCCTTGGAAAAACAACTGACTTGGAAAATAGATCCAGGAGAGACAATTTAAAAATTATGGGACTACCTGAAAGTCATGATCAAAAAAAGAGCCTAGACATCATCTTTCATGAAATTATCAAGGAAAACTGCCCTGAGATTCTAGAACCAGAGGGCAAAATAAGTATTGAAGGAATCCACCGATCACCGCCTGAAAGAGAACAAAAAGAGAAACTCCTAGGAACATTGTGGCCAAATTCCAGAATTCCCAGGTCAAGGAGAAAATCTTGCAAGCAGCTAGAAAGAAACATTTCCAGTATTGTGGAAATACAATCAGGATAACACAAGATCTAGTAGCTTCTACATTAAGGGATCGAAGGGTGTGGAATAGGATATTCCAGAAGTCAAAGGAACTAGGACTAAAACCAAGAATCACCTGCCCAGCAAAACTGAGTATAATACTTCAGGGGAAAATATGGTCTTTCAATGAAACAGAGGACTTCCAAGCATTCTTGATGAAAAGACCAGAGCTGAAAAGAAAATTTGACATCAAGAGAAGCATGAAAAGGTAAACAGTAATGAGATGTCAGAAGGGACTTACTAAAGTTGAACTGTTTACATTCCTATTTGGAAAGACAATTATTTGTAACTCTTGAAACTTTTCCATATCTGGGTAGTTGGTGGGATTGCGCGCGCACACACACAGACAGAGAGCACAGAGTGAATTGAATAGGATGGGAGCATATCTTTAAAAAATGAAATTAAATGATGAGAAAGAAATATGTTGGGAGGAGAAAGGGAGAAATGGAATGGGGCAAATTAACTCTCATGAAAGAGGCAAGCAAAAGCCTTTTCAGTGGAGGGGAAAAGAGGGGAGGTGAGAGAAAAACATGAAGCTTAATCTCATCACATTTGACTAAAGGAAGGAATAAAATGCACACTCATTTTGGTATGAAAACCTATCTTACAGTACAGGAAAGTGGGGGAGAAGGGGATCAGCAGGGTGGGGGGGAACAATGGAAGGGCAGTGGGAGGAGGGAGCGCTCTTGGGGAGGGATCAAAAGTGAGAATAGAATAATTCTATTCTATTAGGGACAGGATAGGATGGAGGTAAATATAGTTAGTCTTACACAACACCACTATCATGGAAGTCATTTGCAAAACTACACAGATATGGCCTATACTGAATTGCTTGCCTTCCCAAAGAGAATGGGTGGGGAGGGAGGGATAAAGAGAAGTTGGAATTCAAAAGTTGTAGGGACAACTGTTGAGTATTGTTCTTGCAACTAGGAAATAAGAAATACAGGTAATGGGCTATAGAAATTTATCTTGCCCTTCAGGACAAAAGAGAAGATGGGGATAAGAGAAGGGAGGGATGTTAGAAGGGAGGACAGATTGGTGAGAGGCGTAATTAGAATGCTCTGTGTTGTGGGGTGGGTGGAGGGGAGAAATGGGGAGAAAATTTGCAACCCAAAATTTTGTGAAAAGAATGTTGAAAACATAAATAAATTTAAATACCAAAAAAAAAAAACCCAAGATTTTTTCCCTCAAAGCATTTGTGCATTGATACAAAGGAGCCACAACTATTATATAGGAATCAAGAATCTTGTTCATAGAATGAAAATTAATGAGAGAAAAGGATTATTTGGTATATAAGACTTGTTTCAGATTTACACATAAAAACATTTAAACAAATCTGAAGAAAATTAAATGAAAATAACTAACAAGCTTTGACTTCAGATAACTTCAGTACATGAGGGGTTCATAATTTTGTCAGTTTGGGTATTCTTACTGTCACTTATTTAGTAGGTGATCATTGAGAGTCACTATAGTGTAGAAATTAATCATTATTTCATTTATATGGTAACAGGTCTCTGTGAATATAACTATGTCAGTCTTTAGAGAAATATGTTCAGTCATTGGACCTTTACTCATATCACCTCAATATTTTACAAAGGACCCTAAATTACACCAAGTTTAAAATAAACTTTTGATTGCAAGTAATTTATGATGGGGTTAGCAGCATGTAAAAGTACCAGTGAGTAACTTCCCAGGGTCATGAAGGATGAATAAACTAGATGGGTTCCAAACTTAATCATATCTGTTTGTCCCTTTCCTTAGGTGACTGTCCTACGAAGACAACAGCGCATGATCAAAAATCGAGAGTCAGCCTGTCAGTCTCGCAAGAAGAAGAAAGAATATATGTTAGGTTTGGAGGCAAGGTTAAAAGCAGCCCTTTCAGAAAATGAGAGACTGAAAAAAGAGAATGGATCCCTGAAGCGTCAGTTGGATGAGGTAGTGTCAGAGGTAGGTGTTACTCAATTCTGCAAACGTTTACTAAGTACGTCCAATGTACAGATCACTGTTCTGGGTGGACATTGGAAATAGAAATACACAAAAGAAAGAGTCCTCCCTTATGCTTATATTTGGCTTTGGTGTTGGGTTAAGGAGTTTTAAATGCCATTACTAGGTATAAAACTATTCAAGAACTTCATAGTCAGATTACAGTGGATAAAGTAGTACTGGGAAGTTAGGTTCTGAGTGCCTTTTCTACAGTCAAGATTAAAAAAAAACTTTCAGATTCATATGTAAATGTCTCACCCCTCAGTCATTGCCTTCCTGTTTCATGAGGACAATCATTTTGAGGCTTTTAGGTGACTTGAGATATTCAAGTCTTGTCTCATCTCTTTGTTCCCAGGAAGTTGTGGTTCTGTTAGTAAATGCTGGTTAAAGACAACTAGATAGTGTCTAAATATTTTTCCTAATAGCACTCTATTCCTGAGCACTTGAGGAAACTTCCTGGAATTATTGTGAAGGGTGAAGGATAAGGGGAAATGTTGGAAACATCCCAGAATTCCTTGGTGATGAGTAAGGAAAAAAAATACTGAGTGACTCCTACTGTTCTCTTTACTTGCTTCTCTCTTGATTATCTCTCTGCCACATAGCAGTAATTTAAGGACTTACATTCTTTAGAAAGGGACTTTTTTCCCCTCGCCTTTTGGTTAATGTTTTTAAAGTGAATCTTATTTTACCTAATCTAATAAAGGACATACCTTCTTATATGACTATTATCCAATTCTGATTGTCCGCTTTTATGATTATATAGAACTTTTACTTTTCCTCCCTCTTGTTACCTGGCTTTTATTCAGTCTATAGCTTATCAACAGACATGCAAGGAAGAGGAAACGAAATTGAAATCTGCTACTTTTGACCTTAACAACTTGAGTTGAGTCCATATTTAACCTTAGCGACATTGGATGATCTCTCAACTAGGTGGTTGAAACTAATGACTAAAATGTTATGTTTAGATTATCTGTATTTTGACTATCCATTGCTCTCTGTCTTTCATTCCATGAAGGAATCAAGAATTTGAAGTCTCAGTATTATTTAAGAAGAGTTTTGCATGTAGCCACTTACCACTTGATGAGAAGGAATACAATTTTGTGTTTGAATACTAATGTTTTATCCTTGTGTCCTTTGTAGTGAGGTAGTAAAATGGTTATCATGTGCTGGTAAGTTCTTTGTATCTTTTTTGTACAGCTGATGCAAAGTTGATTGTGTGTAATATGAACCTTCTCTGCAGAATCAGAAGCTCAAAGTCCCCAGTCCAAAACGGAGAGCTGTGTGTGTGATGGTAGTGCTGACATTCATAATGCTGAACTATGGCCCCATAAGGTAAACATAAAAATATTTGATTTGGCTGTTAAAGATGTACACTGAAAACATTTATCAATGTCATTTTAAAAGATAATGATTATTGATCTATAATGGTTTGTCTGAGAACTATTGATCAGCACTATGCTATTCGGGTTAGATGAAGTTTAAAATGAAAAGAAATGATGGGCAAAAGAGGTACTTCATTTTTTTTCTAACCACATGAAAAAAAGAATTCACTTAATGTGAGAGTCTTGAGTTACCAGTATGACTATTTTTTGTTCCCATTATCTAACAGGTGGGGAAACTGTGTCCTTGGGTGCAGCCTTTTGACTGAGTCCAAATTTTACAGAACAAATCCTTTTGTTAAGGGGATTTGTTCTTTGAAGTCTGAATTTAGTCATAGGGCTGCGTTTGAGGACCTGGAAGGCCACATTTGACTTTGAGGCCGCAGGTTCTCCACCCCGATGTAACTTTATCAGTAGGGGGATTCAGCATCACTGATTTAAAGTTAGCTGAATTGAGGACAGGTGTTGGTTGGATGTTCTAGGTGAATTTTTATAGATTATGAATGAATTATAGAGTATTTACTTGAGTTTATGTTTCTAGAGGTAATCTAGTGTAATCTGCAATGCCTTCTAAAGAATCCCTGAAAGGTGGCCATTCACTTTCATTTCTATACCTCCAGGGAATGGGAGCTCACTGCTTTTGGAGTTAGCTATTTCTACTTCTGGACAGTTCTGTATAATAGATAGTTCTTCCTTGTATTGATCTTAAAACTGTCCCTTTGTAACTTTTGTCTACTTACTCTAATGATGGCGTAATACATTACAGAATTTTTCAGTGGGGAGGCACCTTGGTAGCCATTTGATTTAACCTATACTGAAAAAGAAATTTCCATTACAACATCTTTAATGACAAGTGATTCTCTTGGCTTTGCTTAAGTGCCTCCAATGAGGGAAAACCTACCAATTCTTGTGGCAGTCCACTCTTCTTGGACAGCTCTGATTGTCGGAAAGATTTTCCTCATAAGCAAGTCTAAATTTGCGTCTTTGCAACTTCACCAGCAGCTGGGTGCATTAGGCTTTTTGTCTGTTACCTCACACTGCCAAATCATTGAGCTTGTACTCCACTAAAACACTCAGATCTTTTTCAAACCAAATGCTGTCTGACTGCGCCTCTTCCTCTGTCACCCCTCTTCCTGTCTTGTACTTCTAAAATTGATTGTTTTGAACCCAAGTGAAAGACTTCACATTTGTCAATATTAAATTTGATCTTAGTGGATTTGGCTCAGTTTTCTAGCTTGTTAAGATTTTTTTTGGTTCTTTACTTTCATTCACTCTATTAGCCAGTGCTCCCAGCCTTGTGTCATATATACATTTGATAAGCATTCTATATATGTGAAGTCATTGATTTTTTAAAAGTGTTATTTTTTAAATTTATGGAAAACTTTTTTCTTTCCTTCTTTCCCCCCTGTCCATAAAAAAAAAAGAAAAGAAAAATTTCTCAGTAAGTATGTGTACTCAAAGCAAAATAAATTGCTTCATTGTCTGTGTTTGAAAAATATATCTCATTCTGCACCTCAAATCCTTCACCTCTTTGTCATGAGGTGGATAGCATGTGTCATCATTAGTCTTTTGGAATCATGGATGGTCATTTCATTGATTGTATTTCCCACAACTTCTAAAGTTGTTTGTCTTTACATTATTGTTATTACTGTATAAATTGTTCTTCTGGATCTGCTTATGTAATTCTTCACCAATTTATTAAAGTTTTCAAAATTATTTTTGTAGTATTGATGATATGTGTAAATTGCTCTGGTTCTATATACTTCCTTCAGTATCATTTCACACAGGTCTTTCCATGTCTCTGAAATCATCTATTTCATACAAATAAAGATAGTTCTAAAAAACTGGAGAAAAATTCATTGCTCATGGATAGACTGAGCCAATATAATAAAAATGACAATTCTACCTAAACTAATTTACTTATCCAGTGCCATATCAAAGTGCCAAAAAAAAGTTTTTATAGTTAGAAAAATATCTAAACAAAATTAATGTGCAAGAACAAAAGGTCAAGAATATCAAAAGAATCAATAAAAAAAATGCAAAGGAAGACAACCTAGCAATAACAGATTCCAAATTATATTGTAAAACAGCAATTATGAAAACAGTCTGGTTAGCAAAGAAATCGATTAGCAAATCAGTGGAATAGACTCTGTCCATAATAAATAGCAGCAAATGACCTTAGTAATCTAATGTTTGATAAACCCAGACAGATCTGTCCTTTGCTGTGAACTTGCTAGGTCCCACTCAGATGTTGCTGATGGTGCTGGTTACAGGTCTTTTGGGAGACCTTAGGGGCTTTGCTTCCTAGCTGCTTCTGTGGCACTTTGCCCTGACCTGGGCTTCCTTGGTGGTAGGTTGCCTGGAAGCTGCACTGCCTGAGCCTACACTGAGATTCTTGGGTACTGGTTTCTGATATCTGACTCTTTACTGTAACTTACGCCTAAGTTAGGTCTGGGCACAGAACGGAGAGGGTGCTTCACACGTAGCTGTCAGAAAGCTGCTCAGACCCATTTTTCTGCTTTTCCTTGTTTGGGGCTGCTCAGACACTGAACTGGCAGTGGGCTGTGCTGCTTGGGTGCTCATCAGGCCGTCTCTTGCTGTACTTCAGGACAGTGGACTGTGCTGCTTGGGTGCTCATCAGGCCGTCTCTTGCTGTACTTCAGGACTTTGGCTTCTCTTTGCCTATGCATATCTATGGTCCAAGCTTCTTCAGGTTCTAGTGTTCCTTCTGTGCCACCCTGAGCTGGATGGAGGAGCATGTAGTTGTTTCTGTTTTGTCGTCTTTATTGTTGTTCCTTTTTGGTTCATTTTAAGAGATATTCTGGGGTGATTCTAGGACATTTGAACTCCTCTAGGTTCCAAAATGTTGCCATCTTTCCACAAACCCCCAGTGGGTTTTATTTTGAGTTTTAAAGAAGTTCTTACCAGCCTGTTACCATTGTTTTATTTTTTTCCTGCTTGGCCTCATGACCTTTGCTGATTTATGGCTATTTTAGAAGACTTCCTTTTTAGATATTATTTAATTTGTCAGTGTTGAGTGGTCAACAATAATAGCGATTCCCATTTATGTTTTGTAATACTACATTTTAAAAAGTGCTTTTATCATAACCACTCTATGAGATAAGCAGTACAATTGTCGTTGTCCATGTTTTATCACTAAAGCTTAGTGAATTTGCCCATAGTTCAGTGTTAGACCACAAACCCACATGTTGTTTCCATTATACAAGATGATGAAATAGTCGTAATAAAAGAAGAAAAATTTTTAAATAAAAAATTCATTGTGCTGTTTTGTCACATTTTCTTCTTGCCTCTGATCTTTTCATTGAGAATACTTGAAAGTCCTATATTTCATTAAATGACCATTTTTCCCACCTGTAGGATTGTACTCAATTTTGGGGGGTACATTATTCTTGCTTCTAGATTTTTTGCCCTCTGGAATACTATATCTCTGTTTCTTTATAGTGGTGGCAGCTAAATCTTGTGTGATCCTTACTATGGCTTCACAGTACTTGAATTCTTTCTTTCTGGCATCTTACAGTGTTTTCTTTTTGACCTGGGAGTTCTGGATCTTGGCTATAATGATCCTGGGAGTTTTCATTTTGGGATTTTTTTTTCAAGAGGTGACAGGTGGTTTCTTTCAATTTCTGTTTTCTCCTCAGGTTCTAAGATATCTGGGCAGTCTTCTTTTATAATATTTTTGAATATGATATCTAAGATTTTTTTTTGTTCATGCCTTTCAAGTAGTCTAGGGATTCTTAAATTATATCTCATTGACATTTTTTTCCAGATCAGTTATTTTTCCTATGAGATATTCCACATTTTCTTCTATTTTTCCAATCTTTTAACTTTATTATTTATTGATATTTCATGGAGTCATTAGCTGTCTTTTGACCAAGTCTTATTTTCAAGGAATTATTTTCTTCTAAGGCTTTTTGTCTCCTTTACCAAACTTTTAGTTTTCTTTTCATAACTTTTTTGCATAGCTCTCATTTTTTAAAAAATATTTTTCACTTGACTGCTCTTATTTGGTTTTTAGAGATTTTTTTTGTTTGCTCTTTTAAAATATCTCTTTAGCTCTTCTAGGAATTCTTATTAGGTTTATGTCCAATGTGTATTTTCCTTTGAGGTTTGCATAGATTTTCTCGTTTTGTTTTTTGAGCTTTCTTGTCACCAAAGTAACTTTATGGTGGGCTTCTTTTTTTGTTTGTTCATTCTTCCAGTCTCCTTGACTTCATGTTAGTTTTGGGCTTTGTGCACTTTTGGGGGGCATGTTTGACCTGAGCTTCTGTCCTTTTATGTCTCTCTGTTACTCAGTCTGGGGCCCTGCAAGTTTGCAAGTCCCCAAAGTGGTGTGATCTGACTGAGTCTTTTGGCTTTTGTGTGGTTGAGTTTTAATAATTTGCTGCAAGCCTCAGTCACTATTAGCCCACTGGGAGTTTCTGCAGATTCAGAGACAGAACTGTTAGCTCCTCTTTGGTCTTGATTTCCTTTGCCTTGGTTAATCCAGTGCCAACTTTTGTGCTGAGCTAAAGGCTAGAACTGAGCTGCTGTTCTTTTCCTGGGCTAAGAACCTCATAACAAAGTTTCTGGAACTTTTTCTGTGCTCAATATTCAGCTAGGACTTCTCTTACTCACAACCATTCTCTCTGCCATGGATCTATGACTTTGAACTGGGTAATGTATGATAGAACTGCCAGATGATACTTGTTCTTACATCCAGTGCTGGTTCCCTGAGATCTCTTTTTGGTCCCACGCTTTCAGCTTTAGTGCAGTGTCTCAGTCCCCTTTTAAGAGCATGGAATGTTCCTCAGCCCTGATGCTACTGCCTCTCTTGGTCAGCTCCTACCCCAGTATTCTGTAGGCCTCTTTGTCTTCCTAAACTGCTCTGGGCTGGAAAAATGATGGTGTCATTTCTTGGTTTTCCCAATCAGAATTTCATCTGACTTTTTTTCTCAATTCGGTATATTGGGTGCACTAGGGAAAAAGCTTTTCTTCTCATTTTGCCCTCTTGACTCCTCCTCAATGTGGTATTTATAAAATACTTTATTCTGAAATAGTATTGTATAATCTCTTTTAAAATTAATTTTGAAAATGTTTACTTTTGTTGATTTAAGAAATATTTGCATGGTGCTTCTGCATTTATAGTATACTTTTTAATTTTCTGTGAGAGACAGTGATGGATGATTTCTGGGCTCTAAGTGCTTTTCCTGCTTTTAATTGCTAAGTTTGTTATTTCACCATCATCATTATAAATTTATTGCATTTCTCCATATGACTAGCATTGCTTTAGGCACTCTTGGACTTTTCGTAAATATGGAACAGACAATATTGTCTCTGGAGGATGTTATAGTTTATTTCTTTAAATCAACCTGCGTTTACATTGGAACAACAGTAACATGTTCATGAAATGAGTTGCTCTTATTAAGAGTAACTGCAAACTGTACAGTATAGATGCAGAAATCATTTCTGTTCTCCTTATGAAGTCAGGAGGACCATTAATCTATATTTGTCCTTTCTTTCAAAAGTTGTTGTGTCTTAATATAATTTCTAAATCAATTTTTTTCTAATTTGGTTTCCATTATCATTCTTTTGTACCAAAATCTGTTGAACTCTGTCTTCTTGGTTTGCTGCAACAGACCAGCTAATGAATATATGTATTTAACAGTTAGTTAAAGCATCTGCTAGTTAGTTTACAGATATCTAAACCTGCAAAACTTTTTATGAGACCACAACCTTTTTCCCATTCTGTCTTACACATTTATATTTGATAGCAAATAACAGTAGTCATATGAATCTGCAAAGTTTTTATGCTCTGTTTTATTTTCAGATTTTGGACTTTTTTCTTTTAAAAGTATGCATTGTATGCTTACTGTAGCTACATCATTAATCCTGGCATCATGGCAAAATGGAAGAAAATGGGTTTTGCTTTTGGGAAGCTTATAGATTAGAGGAAATAAGACAAATAATCATGAAGTAAATTGTGATCAGTAAAGACAGTACATAAATTCTGAGTGGCATGGTACAGAATGTAAAGTGCTACAACTCGGAGAATAGGGACAAATAAGTATAGGTATAGTCAAAGGAAGGTTCATGAAGAAAATAAGAGTTAAATGGCATTTATAGGATTTGGATAAGTGGCAGGGGAAGAGGGGGGGTATTCTAGGCTAGATGAGTAAAATGAATGAAAATAGAGTATGGCATGTTTTATTTAACAAAATGCTGGGATTCAGAGATGGAATGATTATTTCAAATGGCATATATTTTAATATCTCAATGACTTTTCATATGCTAGGCCTTTGAATTGGTGTTAATTGGCATGACTGATGTAATTTCTCATTTCATCTCGTCTAATATTTCCCATGGCATTTAATACTGTTAGTTTAAACCTTCCTTGTTTTATTCCTCAGTATTTTTTTGTGATGTGAGAAATAGTTTTTTCTCATCACACTTCATATAATAAACTTTTAATCATTGACACTGAACAGTCAACTAATTACAAATGGTTCCAATTTTCATACTTTAAAAGGAATGAGAAAGCGCATTTTCTTTGGATTATTTACTTCTTTAGAATTTTTGCCTTCTGGCTCTGAGGGTTCCCATTCATTATTCTTCTGAATGTGGTGTAGTACCTAACTTTTGAAATTGACTTTGCCAGCCACATTGGGGTTGATATGATTGGTGTATTCATTTTTATACCCTCTGCTAATCTGTGTTGGTATATTTGGTTTGCTATGTTATACTTTTTGTGTACTTTGGGGCCATCATGTATATTTAAACTGCCACATGATAAACATTACAAGTTGATCTTTGGCGGAGGAGAAACATAGTACCATTCATTGAGGAGCTGGTAGAAATAGTTGTTACATTTAGGGAAGTGGAATTTTTTATTTTTATAAATAGAAGTAACAGAATGACAGGACTGCACAGCCTGCACCTGCCAAAGGATTTCCTCTACATACAAAGGATGTTCTCCTCTACATTTTTCTCAGACCCAAAACCTTTGGCAAAGCAGCGTGAGGGCCTTAAGCAGCCCTTGGGCCTCAGCTTATGCAGGCCTGGGTTAATATACTAATTTTTTTTATCAAAGAAAGATCTATCATGCTTGGATTATTCAAGAAATTTCTCTTTTTTTTTCTGGATACATAAATTTATTTATTTAACTTTTTTGTTTTACATTCATTTTCACAAAATTTTGGGTTCCAAATTTTCTCCCCATTTGTCCCCTCCCGCCACCCCAATACACGAAGCATTCTAATTTCCCCTATCACCAATCTGCCCTCTCTTCTACCATCCCTCCCTTCCCTTGTCCCCATCTTCTCTTTTGTCCTGTAGGGCCAGATGACTTTCTATTCTCCATTACCTGTATTTCTTATTTGCTAGTAGCAAGAACAGTACTCAACAGTTGTTCCTAAAACTTTGAGTTCCAACTTCTCCCCATCCCTCTCTCCCCACCTATTCCCTTTGGGAAGGCAGGCAATTCAATATAGGCCATACCTGTGTAGTCTTGCAAATGACTTCGATAATAGTTGTGTTGTGTAAGACTAACTGTATTTTCCTCCATCCTATCCTGCCCCCCATTGTTTCTATTCTCTCTTTTGATCCTGTCCCTCCCCAAGTGTTGACTTCAAATTGCTCCCTCTTCCCATTGCCCTCCCTTCCATCATCCCCCCAACCCTGCTTATCTCCTTCTCCCCCACTTTCCTATTTTGTAAGATAGGTTTTCATACCAAAAAGAGTGTGCATTTTATTCCTTCCTTTAGTTGAATGTGATGAGAGTAAACTTTATGTTTTTTTCCTCAGCTCTCCTCTTTTCCCCTCCACTAAAAAGTCTCCTGCTTGCCTCTTCTGTGAGAGATAATTTGCCCCATTCCATTTCACTCTCTCCTCCCAATACATTTCTCTTATACATTTACCTTAATTTTTTTAAGATATGATCCCATCCTATTCAATTCACTCTGTGCCCTCTGTCCCTGTATGTGCGTGCATGTGTGTTTGTGTGCGTGTGCGCACACGTGTACATGCGTGTGCATGTGTGTGTGTGTGTGGTCCCACCAACTACCCAGATACTGAAAAGTTTCAAGAGTTACAAATATGGTCTTTCCATGTAGGAATGTAAACAGTTCACCTTTGGTAAGTCCCTTATGACTTCTCTTTGCTGTTTACTTTTTCATGATTCTTCTCATTCTTGTGTTTGAAGGTCACATTTTCTTTTCAGCTCTGGTCTTTTCATCAAGAATGCTTGAAAGTCCTCTATTTCATTGAAACACCAGTTTTTCCCCTGAAGTATTATACTGAGTTTTGCTAGGTAGGTGATTCTTGGTTTGAGTCCTAGTTCCTTTGACTTCTGGAATATCCTATTCCACGCCCTTCGATCCCTTAATGTAGAAGCTGCTAGATCTTGTGTTATCCTGATTGTATTTCCACAATACTGGAACTGTTTCTCTCTAGCTGCTTGCAGTATTTTCTCCTTGACCTGGGAATTCTGGAATTTGGCCACAGTGTTCCTAGGAGTTTCTCTTTTTGGATCTCTTTCAGGCGGTGATTGGTGGATTCCTTCAATACTTATTTTGCCCTCTGGTTCTAGAATCTCAGGGCAGTTTTCCTTGATAATTTCATGAAAGATGATGTCTAGGCTCTTTTTTTGATCATGAGTTTCAGGTAGTCCCATAATTTTTAAATTGTCTCTCCTGGATCTATTTTCCAGGTCAGTTGTTTTTCCCATGAGATATTTCACATTCTCTTCCATTTTTTCATTCTTTTGGTTTTGTTTGGTGATTTCTTGGTTTCTCAGAAAGTCATTAGACTCCATCTGTTCCAGTCTAATTTTGAGAGAGCTATTCTCTTCAGTGAGCTTTTGAACCTCTTTTTCCATTTGTCTAATTCTGCTTTTGAAAGCATTCTTCTCCTCATTGGCATTTTGAACCTCTTTTGCCAATTGAGTGAGCCTATTTTTCAAGGTGTTATTTTCTTCAGCATTTTTTTGGGTCTCCTTTAGTAAGGTGTTGACCTGCTTTTCATGCTTTTCTTGCATCTCTCATTTCTCTTCCCAATTTTTCCTCCACCTGTCTAACTTGATTTTCAAAATCCTTTTTGAGCTCTTCCATGGCCTGAGCCCATTGGATATCTATTTCGGATGTTTGGGATATAGAGGCCTTGACTTCTGTGTCTTTCCCTGATGGTAAGCATTGTTCTTCCTCATCAGAAAGGAAAGGAGGAAACATCTATTCACCAAGAAAGTAACCTTCTATGGTCTTATTTTTTTTTTTCCTTTCCCGGGCATTTTCCCAGCCAGTTACTTGACTTCTGAGATTCCTCTCCATCCCACCCCCCCCACCCCCCCCCCCCCCCGGCCGCCTCACCAGTGCTTGGCGTCTGAGACTCAAATGCTCCTCCCCAGCCTCAGGGCTTTCAGCAGGAGGGGCTTCTATTCAGTGAGAGATTAAGTACTGCTGCTCAGGTGGGGGGCAGGGCCCCCTCCCAGGCTCAATTCCCTCAGGGGGTTTATGTGAAGACCTTCAGTAATGGCCCTGAGCTCCCTGAGCCCCTGTCCACCGCCTCCCCCGCTGCTTCCTCTTGAGGGGGCCTGAGCCACAGAGACTCCCTGCTCCCCTCTCGGCCAGTCCAGAAGGCTGTCTCACTGACCTATAGCGCCTGTGGGTGGAGGGACCTTCGCAGCCAGACCAGAAATCTCCTCCACTGCTGCTGCGAGGCTTCCACTGCTCCAGAACCCATTGGGAGTTCTTTCCATAGGTAATTTATGGGCTGTGGGTTCCGAGCTCGTATATGTGAGTCTTTTTACTCCACCATCTTGCCTGCTCCCCCCAATTTCTCTTCTCTTAAATAAAATCCAAGCTGCAAGAAACTATTCCAAAAAAAGCTGTCTAGTTAGGAAATGGAGGCTAATGAACTGATTGGAAGAACATTAGTCTTATGAAGAAAAATGAGAAGCTGTTATTCCCAGAAGGTTATATCCTGTGATTTTTGCCATGTGCTAAGCATAGATATATGAAAGGATTATTCTCCTTTTTCAAACAATAGGTTTTGAAAGTTATCTTTGCCTCTTTTACCTTTTAATGGATTTTCTTAACTTTTCTCTGCTAAATGCCATGGTGTCATTTGTTTTTTATTTCTTGGAACTGACATGCTAATTATTAAGGACAGTCAATTATTTCTTATCACAAAGATATTGGAGGAAGTGAAGTGTCTACTGTAAATTCTTCTGCATCTCTTGAATGGAATATAGGTAGCTCTTTGTTTATTGGTTTGTCTGCCTTTGAGGAAGCTTTTTGTACACATTAGGAGCCATAGGCTAAGTCTGGCAAGGGAATTAGCTCTTTCAGTCAGTAAGTCTGTAAACATACATTAAACACCTACTACGTGCCAGGTAAGTGCTGGGAATGCTAAGAAAGGCAACAGCCCGTCCCTGCCATAAAAAGCTAACAGTCTAAAGAGGGAGACATCATGCAAACAACTATGTACAGACTATATATAGGATAAAGTGGACCTAATTAGGGAAAACATGAGAATTAAGGGAGATCAGAACAGGCTTCATAAAGAAGATTGGATTTTAGTTAGGATTTGAAGAAAACAGGTGAAGTCAGGAAACTGAGATGAGGAAGGAGAGCATTCTGTGCATGGGGGCAGACAGAGAAAATGCTTGGAGTTGGGAAGTGGAGTGTCTTGTTTAAGGAACAGTCAGGAGGCCAGTATTGCTGGATCACAGAGTATGTGGAGGGGTGGAAGGTGGAAGAAGGCTGGAAAGGTGTGAGGAGGAAGAAGAAAGGCTTTAAACATCGAAGGAAGATTTAATATTTAATCCTGGAGGTGATAAGAACTTGGAGATACTGAGTTGGAGGGAGGGGGCTGAGTTTTAGAAAGCTAAATGGACAATGCACTGGACTGAGGAGGGAGTAGTAGCAGAGAGACCAGCCAGCAGCTGTTGGAGTAGTGTATGTGATGAGGGTCTGTTAGAGGAGACGTGCAGGTGTAGTAGAGGTTATGAAGGTAAAATCAATAGGCCTTGCCACAGGTTAGATACGGGAGGGGAGAGAGAGGAGTCAAGCATGACATCTAGCCTGGTGACTGGGAGGGTGGTGTCATGTGGATTTTCTTTCTTGCTGTGTATAGATTCCTTTGGTTTTTTCCCTTTCCATTTCAAAGATCAACAGAATAACTTTTCCCCCTACAAGTAATAAACTGAAAGGGTTTAAAAGAAAGTAAAAGAAAATGTACTGTGTGCTCAGATTTGCCATTGTTTCTTCATTTGCATGCTATGTTTAGACTTAGTCCTTTCCCTCTGACACAAATGAAAATCCTAAGAGACAAAGTTTCTAGGTAATTAATAATTAATTACTTTACTAATTAGGCTAACGGGCAATCACTAACTTGATGGTTAGTGGTTTCTCTTGGTAACCAAAGATACCAGAGGAGACCATGAAGTGCCTTAAATCCCTTCTGAAAAGGAATTCCCCTGACAAGTGGCACTCTGCCCTGATTCATGGACATTCTGGGGATAGGCTAAAAGTCTTCAGCTTCTCCTGCTGAGTGTGATTTGATTTCGAGCCTCAGCAACCTCAAAGCATCTGGGCACAGGGCAGCCATCTTCACCTGTACCTCTCTAGCTGGTTTTCTCCTGTTTTCCCATTCAGGCTAAGGCTCTCTCAGACTGGATTCTTTTTATTCTTTAAACAGACATTAGGTTTCCCAGTTGAGTGTGGTCCTGCCCAACTAATAAGCATGTGTTAGATGATTAGGAGTAAATCTCACCACTCAGCCATGCCCTTCCGTGACTGACTGATCTTTTCAGGAGTTGAGTTTTAATAGAAATGAAGGGGAAAGAGTAGATCACAAATTAATAATTAGCTATGAATATAATAATATAATATTAATTTCTCTCACCACTGTACCTGAGTACTTTTTCTCTTCAGATATTAGACTTGGATGAAGGAGTATACTACTGAAGGATCAGTTAGTTAATGCATGGCTTCCTTATAAGATCATTTGTAAGTAAAAGGAGGTAACAAAGGAATGTATGGCATTGGGTTGGTGTTGTCTGGAAGTGGTTAGAAGGAAAAGATCTTCATTCCGACGTTTCCTAACCTTTGTTAGCTTCTCATTGTTGTGCATGAAAAATTCCAATTCTTTATTCTAAGATGAGCCTGTCCTCAAAAATCTGGCTTTATCTTTTTTCATTTAATCACTGAACACATTTTGCTGTATGATGTCACTGCTGGCTCTAGCTCACAAATATAACTTAAATGTCGGAATTCAAACCACCAAACATACTGGGCTTTATTCAGCTAGATTTACAAATGAAATCGAGTTCAATTCTTGGCGAAAATGCTTTCCACATTTATCAAATTGACAAATAAACTGAAAAAAATAAAATACATCTAAATACCAGGTGTTATTGAGTTTTGGGAGACCCAGAGAGATAGCATAGACCAAGCCAGTGTTGTTCATTTTCCCCCATTAGTTCAATTTATTCATGTCTCCGAACAAATGTTTGTACATTCATTGGTTCTCCCTTCAGCTTCTTTGGATTTAATCCTTGCTTTAAAGAGATGGCACAAATGTGAATCAGCACCAAGGTGGATGGGGTTGGGGAGATGTGGAAAATACTGTTAATGATCCTCTAACCTTGGCATTTAGATTGGAATTGGGAGGGCTTAACGGGCAACCTCAGGAATTTTAAACTGTAGCCTTTGGCTGCCCTTTCTCCTAGATTCCAGATATTCCAATGGAGAGACAGGCATGAGGATATCATAGGTAAAACAGCCCATTGAGAGTCAAGAACCTGCCTCTACCAGCTGATCAGACTTTCTTCCTAACCTTGATTTTTATTTAATCTCTCCGTGACTTTTCCTGGAGTTAATATAAGTAACTTGTATTGCTTTCTATCATGCAGGAATATGGTAAGGATTAGTTAAACAACAGGTCAGATGAGAAAACTATTCCTGTAATACTATGACATGAAGTAATTCCTTCAGGCCAGTAGTGCTACTTATAATATGAAAGCAAAATGGGTAACCATTGTGTGGAAGATGTAGATCAGATCTAAAACTAAAAAAGTGTTAGTTGACAGTACCTAATAAGCATCACATCAGGTGTTTGTGGTGGTTACTTAGGGGAGTTTCCCTGGAAAGCCACAGAGGTTTGTGATTTCATTTGAGAACCATAACCCTTTCTTTAATCTGTGTGTGTATGTGTGCGTGTATGTGCACATGTGTACATATATACATACAAACGTATGTGGTCACAAAGAGACATAATTGAAATGACTGAACAACACAAAAATGGCACATCTGCTTAAAGATATTCAGTAGGCAGTTGGAGTTGTGGAACTGGAGAGTATGTGTGTGTACACACATATATTTTATATATACAAATTACATATATATACATATATATACATATATATATATATATAATTTTGTGTATGTGTGAGAATGTATGCTTGGGGCCTGGGGCTTAGAGTGTCTGCTATAGAGGCTTGTCTTGAAGATTTTAAGAAACACTGCAACTTGGGTATGGATATGGATGTGGGTATCCACAGGTGGCAGATAACCGAGAACATGGTCTCTTGTTCTTTACATCTTAGAATGTGGTAGAAGAGGAGTGTGAGCTTTTTTATCTAGAATTGAAATGGTCTTCTCCATTCTCCTTTTCTGTTGTCCTTGCTGGATCTTGGTTCTTACCTTTTTTCTCTTTCCTTTTAATCCCTCCTTTACAATCTACCCTCCAAAATTAAAGTTTGTTTTGCTTATGATTATTTCTTTCCCAACTCTTCCCTGTCTTTGTTCCTGCCAGTTTTCTTGTTCAGTTTAATAAGTATTTCTACACCAAACTTTGTGTGTATGTGCTGAATCCTGTTTTGTCTGGTTCAGATAAAAGTGAAGGTTATGTAATGCCTATTTCCTTCATTTTTATATATTCTTGTGTACTCCAGTTATCAGACATAATAACTTCCACCCCATTATTTAATATTTTCCTTCTGCTTTTCTTTCCTCCCTTAAGACCTTCAGAACAGAACAAACACTCCTCAGGTCTTGTGTTTTTCTTGTTTGATTCCTTCTGTGACTTCTGAAGACATTGAGATTCTGAAGGGACTTGTTTCTTTACTTACACTTTATTTACACATTACTTTGTTTCTATCTCTTTAGGATTATATCTGTGTCCTGCAGCATAAATAA
Source organism: Bettongia penicillata ogilbyi (assembly GCA_023548195.1). Classification (NCBI taxonomy): domain Eukaryota; kingdom Metazoa; phylum Chordata; class Mammalia; order Diprotodontia; family Potoroidae; genus Bettongia; species Bettongia penicillata. Next base: position 3,656,247 of record JAJHZJ010000155.1, on the reverse strand, counting down.
TGCTTGGTTGTAAGCCTTTTTTTTCTGTCTTTTGAAATACCAAACTCCAACTTTTTTTTTCACTTTTGTGGTGTTTGCTGCCAAGAATTATGTGGTCCTAACTGGTTCCTTGATATTTTAATTCTTTCTTTTTGGTTCGCTTGCATAATTTTTTCTTTGACCTGGATCCCCTGAATTTTACCCATGACATTCCTAGGTCTTCTCATTTTGGAGTTTGTTTCCAATAGGTGACAAGTGGATTCTTTCTGTTTTTCCTTGTTGCCCTTTGATTCCAGTAGATCTGGGCAGTTTTCATTTGTGATTCCATGAAATGAGATATCTAGGCCTTGTTTTGTCATCTTTTTTAAGGAGTCAGATGATTCTTTAATTATTTCTTTTTGTCTTATTTTTGATAATAGAAACCTTCAATTTAAAAAATCCTCTGTTTTTATTCTACTATTTCTGTTTCATAGCATCATTGAGTTCCTTTTTGCTCTATTCTCATCTTCACATCATCCCTTAGCTGGATAAAGTTTTTCATCTTCTGTTTCAGGTTAGTTATTCTTTCAGTTTCACAGCTGTTCTTAACTTAAAATTTCATTTTTTTATGTCTTAATTTCTTTCAAATATTCTTGTAGTCCTTTCAGCCAAGCCATTTTCTTCCTCTGTGGCTATGCATGAGGTTGATTTGAAGTTGTTCTCTTCTTCTGGTTATATTTCTTGGGCATATTTTGATCCATAACATTCCTTCATAGTGTTAACCTTTTTCTTTTTAGTTATAGCTTTAACTTCATTTTCTGATTATGGACTTTTGTACCAGAACTGGACTTTACCAAATCCTATACTCTCAGATCACATGCTGAGTCCCTGTTTGATCCTGACCTCAAATTCCTTGGTTACTGCTGCTGGCTTCCACTTTCCTTGATATGCCTGTCTTTATACAGTTGGCAGGTTTCATGATTCCTCCCTCTTCCCCTACTCATTTGGGTGTATAGTGCTCTCCTGTGGTGTCATGGTCACATTCTTGCTGTCTCCTGGCTCTGCTTCTGAAATCAGAACACTTTGACTTTTTTTAACCTTCCCTAGAGCTTCCAAATTTGAACGCTTCTGGGCTTCCTGTTCCCAGGAGCAAAGTGCTGCGAGCTTCGGGTATTGCTGCAGTATTTCTGCTTGGAGAACTGGCAGGTTTCTGACATTTTTACCTACTCATATGTTCGCTTCTTTGGTGGAAACCCTTTCTCAGTGGGCTGAGTGAAGGAGTTTCCTGTTGTGTCCCCTTGGATTTCTTGACCAGTATTTGACTTGGTGCCCTTTTTAAGGACTTTGTTGGAATATATGTTAAGAGAGCTGAGTTCCTTTACCGGCTATTATACTCCACCTTAACATCTCCATCTTAACTGGGAATCCTTTATTCAATTTCACTTAGGCTTCCTGCACAAAGGAAGTGTTCTGGTGTTTTCTTGCAGATTCATAAAATTGTAGCATCTATCCTATGAATTAACCAGTTAACCCCAAGGCTCCTAGCTTATTGAATATTTTATTCATCAAATATATTTATGAAATGTTATTTATTAATTTTTTACTAATATTAAATGAATTGAATAAATTTGTTTTCAATCTTTTTATCATGTCCCTTAATCTTTTAGGCTTAAATAAACCTCAGTTTTACTGGCTATACAATTTATTAACAGTGTAATGAATAATAGAACAAAATCACCAGTCTTGGAGCCCCAACTGACTATTAAACATCTTGAACTGGATGTGCAGTTTTTTTGTTGCTCACTGTCAGTTGTGTCTGAAGTGGCTTATCACTTCCTTCTCCATCTCATTTTACAGTTGAGGGAACTGAGGCCAACAGGGTTAAGTGAATTGCCCAGGGTCCCAGAGCTAATAAGTGTCTGAGGCCAGATCTGAGTCTTCCTGACTCCAGGTCCTGCAGTCTACCCATTGTGCCACCTAGTTGCCCTATAGATCAGCCATAGACATCTTAAACTCAGTATGTTTAATCCTGAATTCACTATCCTTCTTTCTTCTTCCTAACTTCCCTGTTGCTCTGGAGGGCAGTATCTTCCTGGTCACTCAGGTTTGCAACCTAAGTGTCCTGTTTGACCCTTCACTCTCAGCCCCCCATGAGTAAACTGTTGCCAAGGCCAGTGACATTTCTCTTCCTCCCTTCTCTTGATACTTCTACCACCCTGGTGCAGACCTTCATCTCCTTACGTCTGGATGTTTGCTGTGCCCTGCAATAAGTCTCTCTCCATTTGATTCTCCATTCATCCACCAAAATGATTTTCCTGAAGTGTAGGTTTGATCAGTTCACCCTCTTATATAATACAGTGCGGTGATTCCCAGTATCCAGTATAGAAGGCTGTGTTTGCCTCTACCCGGTCTCTTCTTACCTCTCCAATCAGTTTACCTCTTAATTCCCTCTGTATAAGCTGAGATCCAGTGACAGTGACCTCCTGGAGTTCCTCACAGTGGATATTCCATCTCCCGACTTGGAGGCGTTTTCCAATTCCTGGAGTACCCTGTCTTCTAACTTTCATGGCTTCCTTTAAGTACCAGCTAAGATTCTAGCTTCTACAAGAGATCTTTCCCGATCCCTCTTTCTGCTGGTTCTTTCTCTCTGTAACGATCTACTGTGTGTCTGTTATACAAGGTGTCCAAAAGTCAGAGCAGTTTTAGCTTAAAACTGCATCAAGACTTGAGGCTGTCTGTTTATCTTGTTCTAGTTATTTGCAGGTTTTCTCTTGAATGAGCCTATGAGGTCCTTGACAATAGAGACCGTCTTTTGCCTTGCTTCATTGGCCAAGAGCTTTGCACAGTGCCTGAAACAGAGCAGGTGCTCAAACAAAGACTTAGGGACTTGATATTATAACCTTGAGAACAAGGGCTGTATCTTATTTAGCTTTGGGTCAGTCTTGAAGTTTGAAATTAGCATAATCTACATGCTAATTCCATCATAACAATACTGAGTTGGTAGGCAGAGAACAGATTTGGATTAATGCCATTTTTGTTCAGCAACTTGGTATGAAACCTCAGCATATGAAATCATATTTGAAATTTAAAAGGCCTACAAATAGTAATCTAAAACAATTGTTGGCTTTTAAAATTTTATAAATGTAGAGGAAAAGAAAAGTAGTAACTTGTAGCACCTTTTCCAAGGAATTTTTTGAAATTGAAGTCACCTGCATCTTATTAAGTGTTTTCCAAAACATGAATTAAGATTTCTGTCTGTAATCATTGTACTCAGTATAGAAGAGGATGCAGATTTGTTAACAAAGTTATTACTTGTGACCATGATGATATAATTGCCATTTCAATATGAATTTGCACCTTTTAGAATGATTATAGAGAAACACAAGAAGGCTTATTTTTCGTATCATGGATTTACTCTAGCTTGAAATCAGAAAACTTGGATTGGACTCCCACCCTGCATTCTTCCCGGCTGTCAGATTTTGAACAAATCATTTAGCTCTTCAGAGCTTCAGTTTCCTTAGCAGTAAAATACAGATAAAAATATGTGACCACCTTGCCTAACAAGGTGGTCACAAGGAAAATGGCTAGTAGAAAATGCTTAGTAACATCATCTGTTAATGTGAGTTAATATAACAAAGCTTCATCACTAGTTTCCTGGCTTCTCAGCTACAAATTCTTTAGTTATGGCAAAGAAACACAAAATGGTCCTTGTACTTTTGTAGTATGAGAAGAGCAGAAAAAGGTTTGGCCTTGCTAAGAGTAAGACAATTTTCAGACCATTTATAAACATTAATTTAACTGTTGGTATTCTAAATATGATATCCTTGTCTAATAATCCTAGTGGTTCATAGTTTGTCTATGTAGAGGCATATAAAGAAGTTGGAGAAGTTGGTTATATTGTATATTGAAAGGCAATAAAAAACATCATTTCATGGAAACTGTATTCAGCTTGCATTCAAAAATAAGTTTACAAAAAGTAATTACAAGAAGATCCCATAAAAGTAATTGAAGTTCGTGCAGTAACATCTGTTGGAGAGAATGAAAAGGCAGATATATTCTATAAAGAATTCATAAGATTCTCCAAATTAAATCACTATGCATGGCAGACATCAACGATGGTTATAATAATTTCATATAGAAGCTTAACTGATGCAAATCAGTTATTATAATGAAGAGGTCAGAAAAACAAAACTTATTCAATCAGAAAACACTTGACTTGCCAAGCCTTGAGTAAAGAGAATAGCAATAGTTAGTGGCCACTAAGACCAGTTTAAATGAAACTTCTTGAGAGACTTACCAAATTCGAATCATGCTGTAGTCATTTAAGGACAAAATTAGAAGGAAAACAAAAAGAAAAGAAAGATAGAAATGATCTGCAAAAATTTTTAACAAAATTTTTGGCACAGGAGACGGTGGAAGTACAACATTTGTACTCCTTTTCTCACAGTCCCAGTTGTTCTTACCAGTGTGATTTAAATGGATGGAAAAAACACGGATCAGATGTACTCAGATGTGGTCTGAACTTGAGGTGACAAACTTTGAGGGATTTGAGAAATGAAGTCTTGGGTATCTGAAGAAGAAATTAAAAGTGTGAAAAAATCTTTGGCCTCATTATTGTCCCTTTCCCCAAAGAAGATGACCAAAAGAACATTAGTAACTGTTGAACCATATTCCTACTTTCCTTTCTATGAAAATTATTTTGAGGGGCAATAACCATCCTCCAGGACAGAAAGATATTTCTAGCCCAAATTTTGATTCACATGAACCTGTGTGACAATGGGTTCGTCACTTAACATCTCAGTGCCTCATTGTCACTTCAGTAGCAGATATTAATTTGCTTTGGTAGGAGTTTTCTCATGAGTTTCATATACTATTGAAGTCAGAGGTCTAGTTCCAAAAGTAAATTTTTATGAGCATAAGTTATCTATAAACTGAGGGCATCTTTGAATATATAAGAAGAGAATAGGCAGGTTTTCACAAGCAGCACTCTGCAATGGAGCACATTTTTATCACACCACCTGCTGAAACATACAGAGAATACACGATCCCACTGTACTTATTTTTGTTGACTTTAAAAAAATTTGATTCAGTCAAAACAAAAAGCTACCTTAAACATTTTCTTACTAGGTGAACATTGTCAAAATCGCACAGGCCTTCTTGCAAGATAATGACAGCCGTTACCATATTCAAGATCATTAATACCAGGTGAGGCATAAAACAGGAAGACATATATTTGCCGGGGGTGTTTGCCATTGTTAAGGAAAAGATCAAGGGCAGAGGCCAAGTGGAAGAGGATTCCCTAGTGATGACAAGGTTCTCTGATGCTCCTTTTTTGTAGATGCTATTGTGCTTATTTTATCAATCCAGAACATTGCAGAGCCTCCGGGATCAGAGTTTAAACTCTGAAGAGTTTGTCTATGAAGGGGAAAAACAGGGGAAGAATGCCAGATGAGTAGCAGATGATGCCTAGAGTCCACTGATGAGTGGACATATCCATCCTCTGTGTGTGTGTGTGTATACCAACAGTTGTTGGCTTTGAAAATTTTTTAAGTAGCGAGGAAAAGAAAAGCAGTAATTATTGTAGTACCTTTCCCCAGGAGTTTTTTAAAATTCAAGTCATCTGCATTCTGTTAGTTGGTGTTTTGTTGCCTCTTGACCCAAAATACGAATTAAGGCCTCCGTCTGTAACAGTTGCTTTCACTATTGTTCATTATAGCTTGTGGGTTGAGTCTTCAGGATTGTTCAGAGTTTCTAGTTCAAATATTAAGATTTGTAGTCTGTCAGTTCCTGAAATATAGTGTACTTCTTTTGATAATTACTGCTTTGTAGAATAGTTTAAGATCTGGTACTGGTAGGTCCTTTTCCTTCCCACTTCTTTTCATGAGTTTCTCTGTTGTTTATAACCTTTTATTCCTCCAGATCAATTTTCTTATTTTTTTCTAGCTATACAAAGTAAATCTTTATTAGTTTTATTTTTGTGATATTAGATGAATAAATTAATTTAGTTATTTCTGTCACTTTTACTGTATTAGCTCAGCTTATCCATGAGCAATTAATATTTTTCCCTTTATTTGGACCTGTATTTATTTCAGTAAAAATGCTTTGTAATTATGTTTATATAATTCCTGTGTGTATCTTGGTAGGCAGACTCCCAAATATTTTACATTTTCTATTATTATTTTAAATGATTCATTTTCTTTTTCCTGCTGTATTTTGTTGATAATGTAGAGAAAAGCTGGTGATTTGTATGTTTATTTTATATCCTGCAACTTTGTTGAAGTTGTTAATTGTTAAATTAGTTTTTTTAAATTTTAATTTCAAGGGTTATTCAAGTAAACCTTCACATCATCTTCAGAAAGTGAAACTTTTGTTTCCTCTTTCCCTGCACTTATCTCAATTTCTTTTTATCATCCCTGTATCTAGCATTTTTAGCACTGTTGAATAGTAATGCTTCTAATAGGTGCTCCTGATCCTATTGAAAAGCCTTCTATTTTATCCCAGTACAGATAATGTTGGCTCTTTTTAAAAAATAGATACTAATTATCATATTAAGGAAAAGTCTATTTTCATGCTTTCTAATTTTTTAATGGGAAAAGATGTTAAAAACCTTTTCTGTATCCATTAATATAATCATAGGGTGTTTGTTGTTCTTATTAATATGGCAGTTATGTTTATAATTATTTTAATATTGAACCAACTCTGCATTCCTGGTATAAATCCACCCTTGTCATGGTATATGATCTTTATCATATTTTGCTGTAGTGTATGCTAATGTTTTACTTAAAAATTTTGTATCTATATTCATTGGGGATATTGCTTTCTTGGTTTTGATTCTTTTTGGTTTAATTATCAAGACCATATTGGTATCATAAGATAGTGAGCTTCTGATGTGCAGTGCTAGCTAAGAGGTCGTGTTTTATTCCAGTTATTGGCTGGCACATGATTTTCATAACTGCAGTGTAGACATTTATCACCAAGTCAGGGCTCCTTAGGGTGATCTTGCTGCAGTTTCTCATGAAGTGGGTTACTTAACTGCTGTCACAAACCCTCCATCTTCACAAACAGATCTTCATGATTCATCCATTTATTTGATATTTCTTTGCCTACATATTGTTCACTAAATTCATGCCAGTGTCATCCCTGTCATGGATCATAGCTATTTCATCAAGTCTATCTGGAGGTTAACCACTTCTTGTTACACTTGATGAATCCGGTGATGTGTCCCTGTTATCAGCTTTCACCATTGCTTGCTTAAGTAATGTCTACTTGTTCCAGGAGTATTTTTGTAGGTTTTCAATCTTTTTATCATATCTTCTGAGAAAGTATATTAGTATTTTTCCACTTTTTGATGAGCTAACTTTCTAACTGTCCTAGGGGGATGAACTCTGTTATGCCAATAATATTCCATGAATTTTAGTGGAAATGTTTTCCAAATCTGTTATATCAGTTATACAGCTCTAAGAATTTATAATGAGAGTAGTATTATGCAGATGTTAATTGCTTTAAACATGTTCTTGCCATTCAGCATTGATTTCAGGATGCTAAGTCTCAATGTATCATGCTTATTGTATGTTTCTTAGAGGAGACCAACATATTTGTAAGTACTGACTTCAACCATTGGTTGCTTATTCAGACTCAAAGTCTTCAGTGTATCTTACTTGATGTACTTTATTCAGGTTCAAATGACATTTTTATATTACTAGAGTAATGTTCCATGAAATGAATTGAGTTATTGAATGTTTTTCACTTGAGCCAAATAAGTTGATGTTATTCACATACATTAAATAATAAGATGTTTTGGCTGGACTCTCTCTTTAACTTGGAATTTTTATTTAGGAGAAATTTTAATGAATTTAAGGCTGGGCAGGACCATATTGGGCCTTGATATCTCTTTGAAAGATGCCACATTTCATATCAGTTATTCTCAGTATTATTATGTTGATGGTATGCTTTCGATAGGAAGAAAGTCCATATTAGCATTAAATCACCACTAAGACAACAATTTTCATCCTTGTATCAACCCTCTTCAGACTGACCCTTTCACTCAGTGCTGTTCCTTTATCTTCTTTCTACTCTTCTCAGACTGAAATCTGAAGATTCTAAATTCCACTACCCAGTCCCGTTTCCATACTGCCGTCAAGCCTGTCATTATCCACTTGCAAGATCACTTCTGCCCAAGGCCCAATACTTCCTCAATACTCTCTACCCTGGGGGCCCCTTTCTCCATTCTTCTTTATTGGAGAATGGATAGTGGAGCACTCCTCACAGAACCTCCATTTAAGGAGGTCACCCAGGCTTACCACTTTTTCAACTCCTATCCATCTTCCCCCTTGTCAGGTACCTCCCCTCCACCCATTTTTCTGTGTTGTCTTCCTCCATTAGAATGTAAACTCGTTGAGGGCAAGGTTATCTTTTGCCTTTCTTTGTCTCCCTAGACTTTATTAGCACAGTGCCTGATGCCTAGACTCTTAATAAAGTGCTCACTGTTGTGTTTCTTTAAGACTATGGCAAATAGTGAATGTCTTATAAAGTAAAGTGTACTAAAAGGTTATTGATTCATTAAGGTTCCACTCGTATTATTAATGAATTAGAATAAATGCCAAATAATGATAACAGAAATTGTTAAACATTTTTTATCCAGAAATCACTAAGTTCACCTAGTACCCATCTCATGATGAAAGGGATGGCAAGGTGGAAAGGAGATCTTAAATATAAATAAGAAAGAGCAAAGTTTTATTAAGAAATCATTTGGTATTAGGAACCTATCTGTTCTCTGAAATTATGAGGGTATTGACTCTTCAGAAGTTGATTTTTTCCTATAAATGTTTTATATCCTTGTTGAGAACTGAAGTTTCCAAGCAATAATGAATCTGCTTCTTAACTTGTCACCTGAGGTTCATGGTTTATTTTCAAATAGATATATGTGTAGATTTATTAAAAGCAATCTCTCATTGATCTTTGTTCTTTATCCATTTATAAAAGACTGTTTTTACATCTTTTATAAGAATTGTTTATAATGAGTAACAGATTTGCCCTGCAAAGTACTTGACTACATTGTACCAGTTTACTTTGATTGCTTTTTTTGTAGTCTAATTTGACTTATAGGAGAATTTTAATTTGTTTCTTGGCAGGCTAAAACATACATATAAGTAACTTATTTTCATTATACTGATTACTCCATACTTTTCTGCTTCAGCATGTTTGAGCGAGATTCCAGCACAGTGACTTCTAGTATGAACCCTGCACATCAGAGTAGACATCTTTTAGGATTCTCAGCCACTGAAGGACAAGATTCAGTTCCAAGAAAAGTTGATGGGGCCATCCAGAAAAACAGTTACAGGTGATTCTGCGTGTTTCTGTTATATTTTGACTTCTTAGATAACCTAATAAAACTAGAGTAGAGTTAATATGAAACTATTTTGTAAATCATAAAAGTTGGTTTCTGTTCTCAGCTCTACCAGTAAATCTGTGGTGTGATCATAGACAAGTCATTTCTCCTCTCTTCGTGAATTTCCTTATCTGTAAAAATGGAGAGAACAGATGATCTCTAACTTATCTTTTCTAAATCAGCCGGCATTAATTTAGTGCCTGCTGGGTGCCAAGCATTGTGTTAGGCACAAAAATGAAATTGTCTCTGATTTCAAGAAGTTTACATTCTAATGGAAGAAGGGTGTATGGGTATGTGCCCGCACATGCATGCCTGTGTTCATACACACCTGTGCACATACAAAATATAAGAAAAGTAAAAGGCAGTTTTGGGGAAAGCAGCTGCAGGGAGGGAGTGGGAATCAAGAAATGTCTCAAGCAGAAGGTGACACCTGATTGTACCTTTTGATGAAAGGATGGTTTCTAAGAGCAACCCCAGCTAGGGCACAGAGATAGGAGGTGGAGATGGAATGTCATGTTTGGGGAACCGTAAGAAAATCCTGTTGGGTTTTACATTTGAGATACCACCTAAGGTCTTTGAATTTATTTACTCATCTGTTTTATATCTTAATACCTACTTCAGTTGTTAAGTTGTTGTTAAGATTAAATGAAATTAATATTTGTAAAATGATTTGCAAACCTAAAAGCATTCTGTGTCAGACTTGATGGTATGATCTTCTAACCTTTCTACTACATATAAATGACAAAACTAGAAAAAAGGGGTAGTAGGTATTTAGAAACAAAATATACAAGGAAAATGTGCAGACTGAAATTAGGTAAAATAAAATACTGCTCTTTAATGTACTGTGTACTGCATGAATACATTGTGGTTTTCCCTTTTTTTAGGGATGACTTGCCATTTTTTTAGTGCATGTACTACAGAATTTCTTCTGAGCAGTCCATATTTAATAAAGTGCTTTCAGGATTTTCTAATTTCTTTGGAGTTATTATTAGAAAAGAATAGAGCCAGTCACAGATAAGTCCATGTTAGGAATATATACTTCTCTTAGACAAGATCTAGTAGGAGAAATTAAGAGCTTTATTAATTTTGACCATACTTGCTGTATTGACTCCAGAGCGAGTAAGGATAGTTGTAATCCTTTCTTGCCTTAACCTGTACCAACTAGAATAATTATTATCACAGCTCTAGAATTCTAAACAATGCCCCCTTCATTTCATGCAAATGTATCACCTAATCCAGATCCTGGTGGCTCTTACTTACTGGCCTTCATGTGAGTCAGTTAATCAGCATTTATTTAATGTCTATCTTCTTTATGCCAGGGACTCTTCTAGGTGCTAGAGATACAAAGAAGAAAAAGGAAACAGTTCCTTTACTCAAGTGGCTTTACGTGCTCTGACAGGACCACAGCACATACATATACAAACATAGGGTCAGGGACTGGACTTCTAGATTTGCTGATATAATGAAATCTCTGGTGAGCAAACTCCTTCTCCCAAAGCAGGTTAGCAACTTCACTGCAACTTGTAGTTTGAAGGAGTTGTCCAGAGCACTAAGAGGCTCTGTGACTTAGCCCAGTTTACCCAGGGAGATCAGAGGTGTTCATGTTCTGCAGCTGACTCCCTAACCACTCTGCCATGCTTTCTCTCTTATAAGTATGGGCATGGAAGCTTGGGAGAATGTAATTCCCATGTAGAAAGGAATATCATAAAAACCCCGAGGAGGAAAGGGTGATCAGAGGCATTAGATGGCCACACTGACCTTCTTACACCAGGCTTTGTTGACTGTCTTCATATCTTTGTGCTAGCTGTCTCTGTGCCGATAATATACTCCATACTCTCTTCCCCCTAGAGTCCCTAGTTTCCATCAAGACTCAATTCAGGTACTACCTTCTATATAAAGTCTTTCCTGATACCCCAGCTACATTTGCCTATTCATTATCTAATTATCTTGTATTTATTTGTGTATGTTTTCTATATCTGTACGTGACACATGCATATATGTCTCCCAGCCATACTGTAAACTGTTTAAGGACAGGGATTGTTTAACTTTCACTCTTTACACCCCCAGCAGTAGAAGCAGTTGGCAGCACAGTAGATAAAGCTTTAGGTCTGGAGTCAAGAAGACCTGAATTCAAATCCAGCCTCAGACTGGCTGTGTGACCCTGGACAAATCACTTTACCTTCCTTGTGAGGACAAAATCAGACATTTGAAAAAATATTTAACATACTGCCTGGCACTTGGTAGAGGCTATATAAATACTTATCCCTTTTTTGCAGGACCTGGCACAGTGCTACATACATAGTAACTAGTGCTCACTAAATGCTTATTGATTGATTATTTGAAACAAAATTCATGTTAGAAAAGAATGATATAATAATTCCTGCTTTTCTGCTTGCCAGGATTGAACACTTATTCCTGAACCTTACTGGATTTTTAAATTTTGCTAAAAAGTTGTTCCAGGTACAGGTTCTATGAGCCTTGATTTTGAAGTTCTACCCTTTTCCATAGGAGATCTATGTAACTTTTTAGGTTCAGGAGGGGTCTGAACATTTATAGCTAGTCTGTAAAATTGTGTTACTGAAGTATGGAAGTTGGACTATATTTCAGTAATACCAAATTTACTAATTGTATAAGAGTCATGCTTACTTTTTAGCACTTTTTACCTTCTTGTCTGTATTGGATAGTTTCACTAAAAGAGATTATATATTCTAGAATGCAGTATTCCGAATTTTGCTTAGTGAATTGTAGGCTGACTCTTGTTTTGGCTTCAACCAGTGCATGAAACTGAAGCTATTTTCTTTCCCTTCAGAAGTCATCGTGGCTCATATTTTCATATCATGATATGTAAGAATGCATACTTGAATTGTTTGAGATATCTGAGAAAGAAATACATCAGTATACTATTGTGGTGTTAATTTCTTTTCACTATGCTTGATATTGAAGATAAGATGCCCAGTGTTGCTTGAAAAATATTTTGAAGTGGCCAAATATAAATTAATATTGAAACTGAATTTTCAGTTATTTACCACTTACCCATCAAAGCTGTGTTTCTACTTAATGAAGTCTTTTACATAATGCTCATTTAAAATTAAAGGTTTGTATATGAGATCAGAAAGTAGAGAGAGAACCAAATTATGTATCCGTAGTGTCTGGGTTTGTAACTGCATACCTTGACTTGCCCATTGTAAGTGCATTATCGTTTAAAATCTTGGAAGTATGTGACAGTGTATTCTTGTGTATATACATTCCTTCAGAATCTGTATTCAAGGCTTTTTTCCAGAAATTTTCTAACTTATTAGTATTATCTAATGAGATCTTAATGGGTCATTTGTAGAGGGTGTTTTCACTTGATATAAAATGATTCACAGATCTCCTAGACCACAGACCCTTTCAGGGTTAGTGTGTATTTAATTGTTTCCAGATTGTACATTGGCTTATGGAACTCACTTTCCTTTCTCCTCCTACTCCACCCAGTCCCTTTCCTAGTATTTCTCCTATCATATTTTTCCTTTCCAAAAGAACATTTTTGGCTGACAGAACAAAGCTCGTTTACACAGATGTGCAGAAATCATTACTAGAATTTGTCTTTCACATTGAAAGAAGGTAATAAGTCAGAAATATGTTTTCAAAGGGATTTTTGTAGTATTTTGCAAGAACATAGTTTTTAATATACTTTTATGTATGTGAATGTGTTCTTTTTTTTTTAAATAAATAGCAATGTGATGTTGGGCACTTGCATTTTTTCACTGTTCCCGATCAACTTCTCTGTCTGATGCAGTTTCAAGAGTCCACTCTTTTTGCCAAGTGCTGGATTGACTTTCTTCTTTAGCCACTTTATTTTATGTTCACTTCTTCCTCTCCCTGTCAAGTTCTCATGCATGGCATCAACTCTTTCTCATCTATTGCAGTGGGGTAGGATGTGACAGGGTCCAAAGGGAAAAGAGAAATAATTCCTACTCACCATTTTGAAGAAATAAGCACATAAATTCACCTTGCTAATTATATAATAGAACTATATATCAAATTCCATATAAATGAAATTAAATATGTACTAATGTGCTAAGGGAGCTGCTTTTGAATTTGCCCTATAAAAATTATGTTACCAAGAAAATAATTCTTTCAAAATGTAAATAACCACTCCTTTATAAATCAATTTTTAAAAGCCTAGGTAGTAGTATATAGGTTACATAAAATAATAAACACTTAAATAAAAATTCCAGGAATTGCTAGCGTTGCTTACAAGGTATATCAAAACCTGCTCTGGAGAGGGTGGGTGACAGAACAGTTACCATCTCTCACTCCTCACTGCTTCCATATTACTCTTCCAATCATATGCTACCAGTAAATCTCAAGTAAGCAGGTCAGACATTTGGAAGCATTTTTTAAATGACTATATTTATTACTTTTAAAAGTGCATATGATGGTTACGTATTACTCTAGGTATATGCTACATGTAAAGAGAATTCTTTTTTAAGATTGGTCGTAGAGTCCATCTCTGGTGGTTGTTAACAGTACCACAAAAGGCTATGGGATCTGTGACCAAATTGTCATTTGCTCTTCATAGAGCCACTATACCTACTCATTATTAAGTCTTCTATTTTATAGTGTGGCTATAGAAACTGTATTCTTTTCTAAATTAAATGATGATAGTGATTTTCTACAGCTTCTTTATTGTAAGTCTCTATAATCATAAGAAAATAAGTGATTATATTTGTGTATTCAGTATTCTTTTCTAAATTAAATGATGGTAGTGATTTTCTATAGCTTCTTTATTATAAGTCTCTATAATCATAAGGACACAAGTGATTGTATTTGTATATTTCAGATATGACCATTTGGTCTCTAATGACAAAGCTCTGATGGTGGTAACTGAAGAGCCACTGTTGTATATTCCTCCACCTCCTTGTCAACCTATTATTAACCGCACAGAGTCTCTCAGGTGAGTGCTGTTTGCCTTGTATGAGAATATCTGAAAAGTTATCTGTAATCAGCAGCTTTCTCTTTCCTGGCTTCAATTTCAAAGAGATGATTAGATCACCAAGACTGTCTAGGCTAGCATCTCTCTCACAACTTTTGCCTGCAGTACCGCATTCTTTTTTACTAGGAGGAGGTGAGGCCCGATGAACTGGCAGCCCTGGCAGCACTATTGTACAGTGAGGAGACCTGTGCCTACTGTCCTCATTACGGATACGGGTTCTATATGATTTGTGGTGGCATGGGGCCTGGCAAACTCCCAGCACATAGGGCTGGGAAGGAAGTTAGAATGCTTCTCTATTTTTCTTGCTGTCTAACAGCACGTATTTTGTATTCACTCAGTTTCTTCACTAACTCTTGTGAGTAGTCATAACTGCCCATTTCCTAGAACTGTGGTTAATTCAGTTGAATTCCATAAGCATTTCTTAAGAGACTTCCATGTACCAGGTTCTGTGTTAGGTGCTGGGAATAAAAGACAAAAAAGAAACACTCCCTGTTGTTGAGGACACTCCATTATGTTGGAGTTGCATGCTTAAATATGTGATAGCCTTTTGAAATGGAAAAATTGTTGCTTCCATGAAATCTCATCATTGGAGTTGTCAGAAGACAGTCCGTGCTGTGCTCAGTACCAGCCCAGTGATCCTGTTATCCCTTTCTGACCAGTTCTCCGAACTCCTTATTGTCTCCACATGATGAGAGCTCCTGGTGCTACTCCTGCCGCTGGTGGCATTGCTGCCTCCAGTGCTTACAGCTGGTGTTACCGTACCATGCACTCCTGTCCATCCCCTGCGCCAGTGTCAAAGACTTCTCCTTCCAACCTCCCACATTATCTTGGCCTAGAAAAGTGTCTCACCCTGACCTTTTGTTGGCTGTGCTATTCCAGATTTTGATTTAATGAGTCATTTTATAGTTGTTTGGAAGGAAATGTTGGGAGATTTTTGGCTAGAATGCACCATCTTCAAGACTGATTGTCAAAGGTTTTTACACATCAATTTGTAATTAGAAATCTTGAAGTATTGTCAAAGGTTTTTACACATCAATTTGTAATTAGAAATCTTGAAGTTTGTTAAACTCCCTAAAGCTTCTGAGATGCTTTTTTGCACAGTTCAGGAGCAGAGGAAAACTTTGAAATCATTTTTTATAGAAAAAGTTTTCCTTTCACTATTTATACTTGACCGGTGTTTAGCTGTGAATATCCTTTCAGTTTTGAACTTGTAATTGAGTAAGCTGCCTTATGAATTTGAATGGTATGTTAAAAACAGCATAAATTAAGTGTCTTCATTTATTCAGAATATTGAGAGTATTATGAAACATTCACTTGTAGCCACAGTGAAACATTTAGTTTTCAGAAGCATATTTAATTGAACATTTTGCTTAATAGGTTGAATCATGAACTCCGAGGATGGGTTCATAGACATGAAGTAGAGAGGACCAAGTCAAGAAGAATGTCCAATAGTCAGCAACAGAAAACACGTGTGCTGCAGGTATATTTTGATTTTTTATAACTAAAAGAAAAGTTTATCTTAACTTCTTTGCTATCAGAGCACTGCACACGTAGTGCATGTATTCAACTTCATAATTATTTGGGTACTAAAGGGAAGTATTGTCTGGGAATGGAAAGGATACTAGAGGGGGAGTGAAAACACCTTGTCCCCCACACTACCAAAAATGTGACAGGCAAGTCATTTCACCTCTGAGCAAGTTTCTTCATCTGTAAAATGAGGGAGTTGGGTTAGATCAGGATTTTTTATCTTGGGGTTAGTGAAATTGTTTTAAAGTTTTTTTCTTGATAACTAGTTCAGTATAGTTGTTTTCCTTTGTAATCCTATATATTTTATTTTATTCATTTAAAAACATTGTTTTGAAAATGGTCCATGATGCAAAAAAGATTAAGCCCTGAATGATCTCCCAAGGTTCAGCAATCATCACACTTTTGAGTCTATGACTATCTGCTGTCTAAATGCTTAGTTCTTTTTCTCTTCCTGTTATCTTTTTTTTATCATTTCCTTGATTACCAGTACCTTTTGTTGAGGTTTATCATTGTTTAAAAATAGAAGTAAAATCAGGATTGGGTAGTTTAGTTAATTGTGATTAACTATAGTAATAGATTTAATAGCATAATATTATTTAAACAGTTATCTTAATTACAGTTTATTGAGATTGTATGTGGTTTTAATTTATGTTATCCTTCCCTTCTCTTCTCCCTCCTCATCCTTCCCCTTCTTCCTTCCCTCCCTTCTTTCCTTTCTTCCCACAATAGTTTGGTTAACTTTTTGGTATAGAGGAAAAACATTTAGTAACATAGTGAATTTGTCTAATGTCCTGGCATGAGTGAATAAACAAGCATTCGTTGAGTGCTTATATATTTATTACGCAAGGTACAAAGGGGAAAAAGTAAGATGGTCCCTGCCCTTAGGGAGGTCACATTCTAATGAGAGACACTAGTAAAAGGACTTTTAGCTGCAAGTCAGATGGAAGGGCCCAAGGTCCTTGAAATGCAATGATAAAGCAGATGTCATGAATGTTCCTTAGTATCATTTCTTCAGATAAAACCTTCTTCATCTGATATTGAGTTGACAATTCAACACAATTACTTTGGTGGTGAAGACTTTTTTTTTTTTGAGTGTTCAGTATCTGTGGCTACTGAGGAGGCAGGGGTTGCAGTTTCTGCTGAGGAAGATACCAGCTTTCATTTCTATGGGGATTGCTTCGTTGAATTACATGGGGACTGGAATGGAAGCTTGGTTGGTTGGGGAGTGATGGAAAAGAAGGGGAGCTGTTGTTTCAAGGTCTCTGGGACTTAACCTTCTAGTTACTGGCAATTGATCTTTGGTTGGTGATTGTAGTGGGAATGTCCTGTTTCTGCTCCATAAGAATTGATTATAGAAAGTAATGGTGGCAGATCCTGGGAGTCTTGCTCTTTTTAGGGTGTGTGGGTAAAGGGTCTTGGGCTATCTCCACCTGAGCCTGAGAGAAGGTTTGATCTGCCTGACATATACTCATCTGATGGGGATGCTAAGCCCTCGGTTGCAGAGGTTGATAGGGTTATTGCCCTAAATGATAGCTACAGGAGCCAGACTGGAAGTAGGGCAGGTAGTTTGAGAGTCATTGATTTCCAAGGGTCTTGGGCCTAATTGCCTGTGGGTTCTCAAAGAGATTTATAGTTTTATGTCAAGCCTCCACCATCTCTTTATGTGTTAGGGAAACATGCTATTAGGGTTATTTGTTCTTCAGTCAAGAAATTAGGGATCAGAGTCATGATTCACATTTATCGTATAGAGAAGTATGGTGTGTACAGGTTTAAATTCTCCAAAGTCATAGTGAATTCTTGGTGGGCTCTTGTCATCCACAGGGTTATATGATAGGATAGATTGGTGGCAGGGCAAAGGTTATAACTCCAAAATCACTGAACAGTACTTTTTCTTCTTACAATAGAGTGCTCTTGGTTACTTCCTCTAGCATTTCTCATTTCTTTCCACTTTTTTTTTTCCTTTAGCCTCCTTCAGATTCTGAAGAGACCCAAAAGTCTTATAAGGTATACTATAAAACTTTGATGAATTACTTAATTTTGACGGTTTTGTGTTTTGTTTAAACATTTTATCATTGTATACTTTGATTTATTTCCTTCCTTTATAACACTGATTTTGTAATATTTAGCAGAAAAGATAAAGGAAAGGAAACAAAGCAGCTGGCATTACTAGAAGACTGCTCTTGATAATTTAACTGCCCAACTTAAAAAATTAGACAGGCTGTGACCATTCTTGATTGATTAAGAAGTTGTAGAATATGCAGACACATTGCTTCTTTCAACTCTCTTTCCTTTTATTTCCTAGCTTCTTAGCATCTTTTAAAAAAAATTATTCATTTTGAACTTAAATGCAAAAATACCAAAAAAAAGGAACATTTCTATGTACACAGCATAACATAAAAAGAGGATTCAATATTTTTTTTTAAAAACCTTGAATTTCCATTTCACACTGTTTACTTTTTTTAAACCATGTAATAAATAGTACACATCGTTTTCAAAGCTACCCTGCTTTTACCTTCTAAGTTTTCTTTTGTTCTCTGCTGTGTATTTTTTTCTCCCTCCCTCCCCACCTCCCCCTGAAGAAGGCTACTGTTAGGCACAAAAATGTATATATATGTAAAATCATACTATACACACTTCTGTTCATCAGTTCTTTGTCTGAATGTGGATGACATCTTCCTTCAAAGGTAAAGGTTTGGGTATTTTTAATACTCACAATGACCTAATACTCTCAGTGAATTTGTTCTTAGAGCAACATTGAAGTTACTGTGTACAGTATTTTCTTGCTTTTGCTCTTTTCACTCTACATTATTTCACGCAAGTCTTTGTAAGTTTTTCTAAAACCAACCAGCTAATCATTTCTTATAGTACAGTGGTATTCCATCACGATCATATACCACAGCTTACTTAACCATTCCCTAGTTGAGGGGCATCCCCTCAATTTCTAGTTCTTTGACACCACTAGGAAAGCTGCTGTACATATTTTAGAACATATAAGTATTTGTCCTTTTTCCTAATCACCTTTGAAAACAGACTTAATAGTGGTATTACTATGTTAAAAGGTATGCACAATTTTATAACTCCTTGGAGTTGTAGATTGCACTCAGTAGTTGGATCAGTTCACAGTTCCACCAGCAGTGAATTAATGTCCCAATTTTCCATATCTCTTCTAACATTTTTCGCTTTCCCCTTTGTCATCTTAGCCAGTCTGGTAAGTGTGAGATGATATTTCAAAATTGTTTCAATTGGCATTTCTCCAATCAATAGTGATCTGGAGCATTTTTGCGTATGAGTATATATAATTTTGATATCTTTATATCCTTTGACCATTTATCAATTGGGGAATGATTGATACTCTTATGAATTTGACAAAGTTCCATATATATTTGAGATATGAAATCTTTATCTGAGAAACTGTCTATAAAATTTTTCTCCCAACTTTGAAGTTTTTAAATATAAGGTCTGATACAAAAGGTCAATTTTTGTAAATGGAGCATGTGCCGCTAAGAATAAGGTGTATTCATTTCTATTCCCATTCATTTCTCTCCAGGTATATCATATCCAGCTTCTCTAAAACTCTGTTCACCTCCTTTATTTATGTATTTTGTGACTATATAAATGTAATCTGAAAGAGAATTAAAGTCCCTCATTGTTGTAGCATTACTCTCTATTTCCACCTGTAATTTAATTTTTCCTTTAAAAATTTAGACGTTATAAAGCATTTGCTACGTATAGGTTTAATGTTGATATTACTTTACTTTCTATGATACCATTTATCCGAGTGTAGTTTACTTGTTTATCTCTTTTAATTTAAATATATGTTTTAGCTTTAACTTTTATTTGAGGTCATGATTGCTACCCCAACTTTTTTTTTTTTTTTTTACCTCAGCATAATAAATTCTGTTACAGCTCTTTATTTTAACTCTGTCTATATCTCTCATTTTGAAGTATGTTTCTTATAAACAATATATTGTTGGATTCCAATTTTTAATTAATTGTGCTATCTCCATTTTATGTATGAGTTCACATTTTCTTCTACTTTTTTATTCTTTTGAATTTGTTTTATTATTTCTTGTTGTCTTATAATGTCTTTAGCTTCCCCTTGCCCAGTTCTAGTTTTTAAGGAACTATTTTCTGTTTTCTTCCTCAGAGTTTTGAATCTCTTTTTCCAGTTGGTTTACTTTTCTTTTCATAATTTTCTTGAATTACTCTTATTTTTTCTCCAGTTTTCCTCATTCTTTCTTATTTGATTTTTAAAGTTCTTTTTAAACTCTCCTAAGAACTCCTTTCAGGATTGGGCCCATTTGACATTTTTCTTTAAAGTAGGAGTACCATTTACATTTTTTACTCTTCTAAGTATGAACCTAGATCTTCTTTATTCCCATAGTAGCACAGGTTCTTTTTCCTTTGCTTGCTTATTTTTTTAGCAGCTTATTATCATAGTAGTCAGGTTCTAGTCCTGAAGTATGTGGGGGGAAGGGAGGGGATAATGCCTCATGCTTCAGGTTTTTCCATATTGTTGATTTCTAAGCACTGTCTGGGAGCCCAGCCTTGGGCACTCCTCTCCAGCCCAGTCATGACTAAGTTGTTACCACAAATGTTCTTGCTCCCTGTGGCTGCAAACTTCAGCTCATCCCTGTTCCCTGGAATGGAAACCAGGGATTCTGCTCTCCTGCAAGTGCCCACAGTCAGAAGAGGTCTCTCCCACTACCCTCCCCCCCCACATACATACACACACACGCACGCACGCACGCACACACACACTTACTCGGTGTGTTCTAGCTCCTTCTCACCTGCAGCTGTGGCCCAGGGACCATGTCTGGTCAGCACAGCTATACCTCATGCAACAGAAGAAGGAGCTTCAGTCTTCTCTTGCTCAGCTGTACAACTCCTACTCTGTGAGGTGAGGGATTGTGGTTTCAGTGGAGTTGGCCTGGAGGTGTTTGCACTTCACTCCTACCAAAATCTGCCCATGGAGGTGGAGTCTTTCCTACAATCCTCTCAAATTGTCTTAGAAGGACAATGCTTTAATCCAACTTTTAATTATTTCTGCTACTCGAAGTTCACTTTGAAAGGATGTTTTGTCTCGTTTGTGGTGGAAATTTGGAGACCTTAGTATTTTCTGACCTCTAAACGTCATCTTCCCAGAATTCTCTCCTGATCTCCTTAGCATCTATTTTTATAACTTTTTTTTTTTGGGGGGGGGGGGGGTTAAAACTAGAAGAAAAGGGAAGCCAAGTCTCAAATTATCCAATTCATTGTTTGAAAAAAAAAAACTTGGTGAGAGATGTTTAAATAGTTAAAATGAGGTTTGCAGTTGTCTGTATTTAAGTTTACTGTGCAACCTCTTTGTTCAGTGTTGATAACATTGCTATTTTAGCTTCCTAATAGCTTTCCCCAACTCCCATATCTTCCTTTCTAATCTTTTAAACATACAGGTCCCAGCTTTCTAAAACAGTACTGTGATTAGAAATCCATTAACTCTTTCAAAAACAAGATTCAATTTTTATTTCCTTGAAATTTAAGATTATGGGGCAAGTGGGAAGAGGGAATATGATAGTATAAAGCACTTGGCTTGAGAAAAGGAAATTTTGTTAGTCATCCATTCCCACTTGAAATACATTTCTTAGGATTGTTGGTTTAAATTATGAAGAGACTTTAGAGGTCGTTGATTCCAACATTCTCATTTCATACATGAGAAATTGAGACCCAGAAAGGTTAAATGGCTTGAACCCCATGAGAGAAGGAGGGAGGTATTAATGCTTCTGCTTCACCCCAGGGATTGATGAGGTTAAGCTTTAGGGTTGGAGAACCCAGGCTTGCTTTTATCACTCCTCTGTTCCAAAGCATTCAGTGACTCCCTCTTTCTTATCTGTAAGATAAAGTCAGAATTACTTGGTCTGTCAAAGCAAGATCCTTTATAATCTGGCCCTAGTCTGTCTATCTTTATAGTCTCATTTCCCTGTTTTCTATACAAACCCTCCTCTCCAATCAAATTGGTTTACTCATATACTCACCTTCCTTCAGCATGAATTTTGTGCTTTTTCTTGCCTCCAAGATTCATATTTTTCCACCATCTGGAATTCTTTCCTCAGCCTCTATGCATGTGTAATCTGTCCTTCAAGTAAAAATTTAAATTCTCCTTTCTTCATGAAGCCTTTCTAGATCAAACTATCTTGAAATATTTCCTCCCTCCTGTGGAATTGGAGCACTCATTATCTATACCTATGGTGACTATATAGTCTGACTTGATTTCCAGAAAAGAAAGTAATTGTAAAAAGGCCTTGTGGAAGAAATATCTTTTGCCAGAGCATATATTCCCATTTTTGGTTCAGTAAGTGTGGCTATTATAATTAGACTACTTACTTCACAATCATGTCCTGACTTGGGGTATGCTTTTTTGCATTTGTTTTTGTTTCATGTGTTTGTCTCTGTAACCAGACTGCAAATTCCTTGAGAATAAAATATACTGTTTTTCTAATGTACTCAAATTGAGCTTTGACAGGTGTAAGTAGACATCCGAAAAATAGAGGAAAGTAACTGAATTAAGTTACTTCTCTTCCACCCTCTTCCCATGATCTCTGTTTTCTTCCACTTGATGTCTGTACTCTCTGTCTCACACCAGAGGGCAATAATGAGATGCCTGGGAAGACAAAGACAACTTTAGTGGTGGACAGACCAGAAAAAGAATATAATACAACAGCAGATCTAGGAAAGAAAGCTCGAAAAGCTTCAGATTAAGCTCATTATGATAATGTGTTGAGTGGCCTGTTGAATCCAAGTATAAACAAAATACAAAGATCCTGACCATGTTACACTTTTTGTTTTGTTTTGCTTTTTTTAAAATATTATCAGAAAAATTCCATTCTAGACTTTTTAAAACTGCAATTGGCTTTTGTTATATGGATAAATAGTTAAGACTCCCAGCCCCCTATTTGTAAAGGAATTATAATAACTACCTCTTCTGGTTGGTTATGCTTTATTAATAGGCATTTTAAGAGACATTTAGGATGTTGAGAGGTACTAATTTAAATATTTATTTATTTAACTTTTTACATTCATTTTCACAGAATTTTGGGTTCCAAATTTTCTCCCCTTTTATCCCCTCCCCCACCCCAGTACACCAAGCAATCTAATTTTCCCTATCTCCAATCTGCCCTCTCTTCTGTCATCCCTCCCTTCTCTTGTTTCCATCTTCTCTTTTCTCCTGTAGGGCCAGATGACTTTCTGTTCCTCATTAACTGTATGTCTTCTTTCCTAGTAGCAACAACAATACTAAACAGTTGTTCCTAAAACTTTGAGTTCCAAATTCTCCCCATACCTCCCTCCCCACCCATTCCCTTTGGGAAGGCAGGCAATTCAATATAGGCCATATCTGTGTAGTTTTGCAAATGACTTCCCTGATAGTTGTGTTGTGTAAGACTAACTGAATTACCCTCCATCCTCTCCTGCCGCTCATTGTTTCTCTTCTGTCTTTTGATCCTGTCCCTCCCCGAGTGTTTGACTTCAGATTGCTCCCTCCTCCCTTTGCCCTCCCTTCCATCATTCCCCCCCCCCCCCTTGCTTATCTCCTTCTCCCCCACTTTCCTATACTGTAAGATAGGTTTTTCATACCAAAATGAGTGTGCATTTTTATTCCTTCCTTTAGTCAGATGTGATGAGGGTAAACTTCTTGTTTTTTTTTTCCTCAGCTCTCCTCTTTTTCCCTCCACTAAAAAGTCCTCCTACTTGCCTCTTAAATGACATATAATTACCCCATTCCATTTCACCCTCTTTCACCCACTACATTTCTCTCTCACCATTTACCTTAATTTCTTTTAAGATATGGTCCCCATCCTATTCAATTCACTCTGTGCTCTCTGTCTCTGTATGTGTGTGCATGTATGTATGTGTGTGTGTTTCGTCCATGCGTGTACGTGTGTGTGTGGGTCCCACCAACTACCCAGATACAGAAAAAGTTTTAAGAGTTACAAATATTGTCTTTCCATGTAGGAATGTAAACAGTTCACTTCTGGTAAGTTCCTTAAGACTTCTCTTTGCTGTTTACTTTTTCATGATTCTTCTCATTCTTGTGTTTCAAAGTCAAATTTTCTTTTCAGCTCTGGTCTTTTCATCAAGAATGCTTGAATGTCCTCTGTTTCATTGAAAGACCATATTTTCCCCTGAAGTATTATACTCAGTTTTGCTGGGTAGGTGATTCTTCGTTTGAGTCCTAGTTCCTTTGACTTCTGGAATATCCTGTTCCACGCCCTTCGATCCCTTTATGTAGAAGCTGCTAGATCTTGAGTTATCCTGATTGTATTTCCACAATACTGGAATTGTTTCTTTCTAGCTGCTTGTAAGATTTTCTCCTTGACCTAGGAGTTCTGGAATTTGGGCCACAGTGTTCCTAGGAGTTTTCTCTTTTTGGATCTCTTTCAGGTGGTGATTGATGGATTCCTTTCAATACTTATTTTGCCCTCTGGTTGTAGAATGTCAGGGCAGTTTTCCTCGATAATTTCATGGAAGATGATATCTAGGCTCTTTTTTTGATCATGGCTCTCAGGTAGTCCCATAATTTTTAAATTGTCTCTCCTGGATTTATTTTCCAGGTCAGTTGTTTTTCCCATGAGATATTTCACATTCTCTTCCATTTTTTCATTCTTTTGGTTTTGTTTGGTGATTTCTTGGTTTCTCAGAAAGTCATTAGACTCCATCTGTTCCATTCTAATTTTGAGAGAACTATTATCTTCAGTGAGCTTTTGAACCTCTTTTTCCATTTGGCTAATTCTGCTTTTGAAAGCATTCTTCTCCCTCATTGGCTTTTGAACCTCTTTTTGCCAATTGAGTGAGCCTATTTTTCAAGGTGTTATTTTCTTCAGCATTTTTTTTGGGTCTCCTTTACTAAGGTATTGACCCGTTTTTCATACTTTTCTTGCATCTCTCTCATTTCTCTTCCCAGTTTTTCCTCCACCTGTCTAATTTGCTTTTCAAAATCCTTCCAAAGCCTGAGCCCACCTGACATCCCCCTGGGATGTCTGGGGTACCGAGGCCCCGCCCTCCACGTCTTTTCCCTGATGGCAAGAATATGTCCTCGTCATCAGATCCAAAAGTCGGGATCATTTGCATCTGTTTCAAAAAAAACTCTCTATAGTCTTATTTTTCTTCCCTTTTCTAGGTATTTTCCCAGCCAGTTACTTGACTTCTGAGATTCCTGTCCACCCCCGCCTAGATCCGCCCAGCTAGTGCTTGGGTTCTGAGATTCAAATGGGCTTTCCGCAGCAGGCGCAGCTGCTATTCAATGTGAGCTTTAGTTCTGGTGCTGGGGTCGGGGCAGGGCCGCCTCCCAGGCTCAGTTCCCTCAGGGGCTTTATGCAGAGACCTTCAGTAATGGAGCGGGTGGGGGCAGGGCCATCTCCCAGGCTCAGCTCCTTCAGGTGGTTTATGCAGAGACTTTCAGTAATGAAGATCTTGCCTGCTGCTGGGGGGGTCCCGGGCCGCCGCCGCCTCTGCCGCCGCCCCCGCCTCTGCCGCTTCCTGCCTCTGCCTCTGCCGCTTCCTCCCGAGGGGGCCCGAGTCACGGAGACACCCCTCTCCCCTCTTGGCGGGCCCAGCCGTCTCTCTCACCGACCTGTAGCTTCTGTGGGCAGAGGGACCTTCCCAGCCGCCGGAGCTTCCATCCCTGAAGCCTGCTCGAATCAGCTTCTCTGGGGCCGTGGTCAGGGCAGTGCTGGGGTGGGGGTCTGCTTTCTGGGGCGTGACGGACCCTGGGGGACGGCTCTCCAGGGCTCTCTGGAACAGAAATCTCTTCCACTATGTTTTCTGCACACCCTGCAGTGATCCAGAACTTCTGGGGAGCTCTTCTTACATTAAATCTATGGGCTGTGGGTTCGGAGCTCACATACGTGCGTCTTTCTACTCCGTCATCTTGACTCTGCCCGAGAGGTACTAATTTTTTAAAAAAAATTTTTTTTCCATATATTATATAAAAGTCTTGCTATGATACTATTTGTTGTAAAGCAGAATTCAGTCTTGGACTCCATACAGGGTTTAAATATTGAAGTATTGAAATTTTACGTAAAGTATTCTCATCTACAAGGCTGTGGCCATGTTTGGGATCCCAAGATCACTTTTGACAAGATCCTAATTATGCATTTTATTATGCTTAATTTGTTATTCATTGGGACTGATAATGAATGTTTTAATTTTAAATCATCTCTGGTAAAAAGCCTACTGAGGTTTTTTCATTGCAATAGATTAAGTAAATTCTTAACTATTGGAAACATAATATGCAATGAATCCTCCAGATCATAATAGTAAACTTAAAAATATATATATACAACACTATATATCCAATGTCAATGTTATGTAATATTCATGATATTTTAAAAGTATATAGCCATAGGGCAGCTTTTCCTTTTTAAGTGACATAAATCTCAGATGTGGCATAGATAATGGTCATTTGCTTCCTTTTTCTCGTTTACTTATTGTCCTTGTGACTTAACTTTTTCTAACCCTAACCATACTTACGAGTAGAAAAAGGAGAAAAAGAAAGTTAAACTTCTCCTGATCCTTTTTTGCCAAAATAACAAGTTATTTAAAATTAATCAGCTAATCTGTTGCATCTGCCTATATTTGCCCTGGCTCTAATTTTATTTTTTACTTTACTTTGTTTAATTCATTGGTTGTTTTTCATGTTTAAAAGTACAATACAACCTTTTGGTTATAACTTAGTCTAGGGAATACTCAGTTAGATATTATGTACACCTCAAGTATACATTGTGTCAGTCAAGTCATCCTTTGTTGGTTAGTGGAATTGGAATCAACTGGATTTGAAATAATGGGACCTAAATTCGAATACTGACTGTGCTATTTACAGCTTGTACAACTGGTGACAATTCACTTAAATCCCTATGGGTCTTTTCAGTTCTTCAGTCATTTTTCAATCATGTCTGACTCTCCCTATTTGGAGTTTTCTTGGCAGAGATACTGGAGTGGTTTACCATTTCCTTCTCCAGATCATTTTTTAGATGAGGAAATTGAGGCAAACGGTGAAATGACTTGCCCAGGATCACACAGATAGTAAATGAGGACAAATTTGAACTCAGGAAGGTTGTGTTCCTGGCTCCAGGTACTCTACTATCTGCTATGCCACCCCTATGGGACTCAGATATTAATTAAAGTGTTTTCCAGAGCTAAATCTAAGATCCTAAGTCTGCATTATAATTGTGTTCCCTCTGGCATGAAATGGGACTGACTAAATCCAGTAAACAATAGCTTGGAACAGTGAAGAAGAAAAAATTAGTAGGTGAAACATTTTTTCTTAAGTAGAACTTAATTGTTTACATAGTTGTTTAGTTGGGGCAATAGAAAGGCTACTTTTTAAACACAAATAATGAGTGATAAACTTTGGGACTCTCGGATCCTTATATGGCTGGAGAAAATTATCTTTTGCAACTATTATTGACATAAGGCGATGGCATGTGGTGGAAAGTAGACTTTTAATACAGTTGTGGGCTACTTTGTGTCTTCAGAATTGGACTGTATTTATATTCAGTACATTAACATTAGTTATGTATTGAGTAATTTGTAATGTATTGCGTTATGGCTCAGTTCACATGTGTATTGAGCAGTGTTAAATACATTGAACAGTAATATATATTTTCATAATTTAGCTTTTATATTTATAATGCTTTGCAAAACAAATTATTCACACGAGTCACATTCCCAGCACATATATCTTATGCATATCTTAGTTGTTAAAACTTTGGATCCTGTTGGCTTAGAGCATAGACGTTTTCTTTTGCGTGACATTCCTTTGGATCATTTCCTTTCTCATCATAGCTGATATTCAGGGACATATTGTTTGGTGTTGGACCTACAGATGCAGGTACAGGGATAGGTGTTCGTGATTTGTTAAGCCCATTTGAAGGGAATTTAGGTCTATTAAACATATTTTGATGACATAGAGATCGTATGTGAATATTCTCAACCAGAATATACCTAAACAGACTGCATGAATCCTATAATCATCCAGGGCTTAGTCATAGACTGGAGTCCATGGAAAAGACCTTATTTCCTTTTTTATAATAAATTTTATTTTTTGTTCTTTAGAATTCTCTGGAACATGGTTCTAATTCTCAGCTTATGGCTGTGCAGTATACAGAAGCAACCAGCATCAGGTAAGAAAAGGTGAAAGCTCACTAGCAAAAAATTAAGTCCTTGGTCAGACTATGCCACGTTTTCACTTTGTTTGGATCTAAGGCATTATTAATATTTGCTGTTCGTTAAAACAGAAGAAAAATAAGTGAAGGCCCCTGAAAAAAAAAAAAAACTTGTACATTATACTTATCTTTTCAGTGCATTAAGGGTTTTTATTTTATTTTATTTTTTTGCAGTTATCAAACTTTTTTTTTCCCCTTCCCACTGCCCTCCAGGAAAGCAAAAACAAAACACTCACAACAAATAAGCATAGTCAAGCAAAACAGATTTCCATAGTGGCCTCGTCTAAAATGTGTGTCTCATTCTTCATATTGTTCCCTCATTTCTCCATTCGGAAGTAAGAAGTATTCTTACTAGTGTTTCCGAATGTGTTTTGGAGTGGTCTTTGATCATTTTGTTGATAAGAGTTCTTCAGACTTTCAAAATTGTTTGTTTTTCCATTGTCGATGTCGTAGTATGAATTGTTCTCCTGATTCTTTTCTCTTCCTCTGCCTCAGTCCATATATACATCTTCACGGATTTCTCTCAAAATTTCTCTTTATTTTTTAATAGCACAGTATTATTCCATTACATTCATATACCATAATTTGTTCAAACATTTCCCAATTGATGAGCACTCTCTTAGTGTCCACAAAAAGAGTTGCTGTAAATATTAACGTATATATAGGCCCTTTTCCTCTTTCTTTGATCTCCTTGTGACACAGTGTTATTAATAGGACTGCTGAGTGAAAGGGTGTACAGCATAATAACTTTTGGATTTGGTCCAAACTACTTTCCAGAATGACTGTACCAAATGAATGAATGAAGCATATGTTAAGAATTTACTGTGTGCAAAGCACTGGGGATAGATTGAAAAATTTAGACAATTCCAGCTCTTGAAGAGCTCACATTTTCATGGAAAAGATAATACAGATGGAAAGTTTCAGCTGAAAGTCAGATCAAAAGGAACCATGGTCCTTAAGGAACAATAGCAAAGAAGATAATGTGAGTTTTTTGATAAAATTTTATCATTTTCTGATGTTGAACCTGCTGTTATTTTTTCTATCTTTTGACTTGTTTTAATATTTTTTATTGTCTTCATGAAATCATTGCCTTTCATTTGGTTCATTTGAATTTTCAGAGAGTTTGTTGCTTGGCCTTGGTTTTATATCTATTATGTCAAACTGTTCATTCCTTTTTCAGTCAATTCTTTCTTCCATGGTTATCATTTCTTTTCCTTTTTTTCAGCACCCTTCAGCACCCTTATTTCATTAATAAATATAATTTTATCTTATAAAAAGCAAAACAAAACCACCTTTTGCTTTATCTCTTCCATGTATTATGTTGAGTCTATTCCCAAGCTGTATTCTTTGAGGTTGTGTTTATAGATATTTTGGAATCATTCTCTTCTTCTAGGGTATGTCTTATCTATTCCTGTCACCGTAATTGCATTTTTATGGTGGGATTCTTTTTTTGTTTGTTTGCTCATTCTTCCAGGCTACTTGCTCATTTCAGATTTTATGTTGGGGTTGGGCTTTGGTGTACCACATTGGACCTGTTGTTGCTTTCTTGGTGTTTTGATTGTTACCTGACTTCAGGATCTTAGAGACAGTCCGGGACCCACAAGCTTTTAGTGCTCCTGGTGTGGTCTCATCCAGGGAAAAGTCTGATTGCTGTTTCCTTGGTCTGAGTTCTACAAGTTCTTGACTTAGGTTTCAATCTGAGCAACAATAGAATGTTCTTGGACTCAGTTCTCATCAGCTGGCTGGGAGGCTCTGCTGGTTTAGAGTGACAGAATTAAAGGCTCCCCTTTGGTCTGTGGTTTCTGCTCTCGTTATTCCTTCTCAGGCTTCAGACTGAATTTAGAAGTTGGGACTGAGAACCTGTTCTGCTCTTTGTATCTGAGTCACAGCCTTGCTGTTTCTTGCCTTCCTCTTCTCATCTTATACCTTCTGTGGCCATAAAACATCATGTCTCAGCCCAGGTTCCTTTATCATTTGACTTGAATCTGTGACCCAAAACTGGGTAGTGAGTAACAGAGCTCCCAGGAGTACCTGTTCTCTGTAATATCCCAATATGAGTCTGGGACCACCTCTTTTTCTGATATTTCTCCCTACACATTTAAGTATTAGGCTACTTCTGACCAGACCCTGTCATAGGTGTCCCCACACCTCTCTTCTTTTGTCAGCTTGGGCTGGAGAAGTTACTCACTGTGATATTTTCTTGAATTTCCCATCAGGATTTTGTCTGGTTCATTTTTTACATCTATTTGGAAAAGTACTGGGAGGAGGGAAGCTCACTATACTACTTCCTTTGTGGGGATTTTCAAAATTATCCAATCTGCAAGAAAAACCATTGAGGCAGAGCTCTGAGCCAATGGTATTTTATTAATGGGCCCATGGCCCATTAATGAATGTAATGAAATGGACCCCAGATCTTCTTCACAATCTGAGATGCCCCCTTCCTCCAGGGCCTAAGTTTTGTAGCACTTGATACCTGAGTAATACCGGTGGAGCAGACCAGAGATAGATATTGGTGGATAGACCTTGCCCTTGATCCTCCAGGAGGATCTATGCAAAATACAGAATCCTGTTGGTTTACGAATGGGCTAGTGAGCAGACCTTAACAGACCTGTCTTGACCTTTCAGTAGGTTCCTACCAAGATAATGAGCACTTCTATGGACTGGTAGAAAGACTGCAGATCAGCAACCAGGTTCACTCATTGGCTTTGTACTCATGGTCTACTCCCCATGTTGGGCAGTAGAAGAATGGCAAGGGATGGAGGGGCAACAAAAATAGCTGGGAGACTTTTCATGTAATTGAGCCACTTTGGTCTCAAGACCATGCAACTTGATCAATATAACAAGGAAAGACAAGGGTGGAGTTACTCTAGTTAGCTTCCTATGATTAAGCAAGTGAACTTACATTATCAGAACTTATATTTACCACCTGTATGGAATCATATAAAGCTTATTAATACTGATTGGAATAAATTAAGGGTCCAATAAAATAAGGATCCAGTTAATCATCTATCACACCTACTAGTCTGCCATTTTGGCTCCCACTCTTCTCATATTCTCAGTTCTTCTGTCATTTCATTTATAGAATCATATTTTAACATAAAACCTCTTGTATCATTTCATCTAGGAATTTTTATATGTCTTGTGCAGAAACTGTAATTTTGTTTAAGGCTTTGCTTGGAGGGATTTTAGAATTATTCTCTTCTGTGTTTGTCTGGTTATCTCTGTCATCATATAGGTCTTTATCTGTTTTTGTTTATTTAATCTTTTATAGCAGTCTTATGTAGGTAACCCAGTTCTGCTGACCTAGCTGAAAGCTCTGAGGGCTGAGTCAGAGATCCATCCTCTTCCTGTCCTGGGAAGGGGACTGAGTCCCAGATCTTCTCTGGATGACCCCATACTTTGGACTCGGAGCACTAAATCTGAGTTCCTGTCTCCTCTGGAAGAGGCCTGGAACTGTGCTGAGTTCTCACTCTGCTTGGCTACCTCTATCATCTGGATGCTAAATTTCTGTTCCTCTCCTACCCCATCACAGTTCCTGCCCTAGTCTCTTGCCAATAGATTTGAATTTGTGCTTTTGAGCTGGAAAGATGGCTCATTGTAGTTTTTTCTTTTATTTCTCAAACATCGCTTTGTCTGGTGTTCTTCGATTATTGTTAGAGCAGTTTGGGAAGGAGGTGGACTCCTTATTATGCCATCTTTGTTTGGTTTTTAGGGTTTTAGGGTTAGGTTAGGTTCCAGAATTTACCATGTCTTTTATGTAGAATAGGAATTGGAGTTCTTGCAATTGATTTTTAATCTCATTTAAGATGCTTACATATCTATATGTCTATATAGATATTTATATGTCTATACTGATATGGCATATTATACAATTTGCACTAGTAGTGAGAGTAGCTTAGTTATTACTGTGTAAATTTTTAAAAAATTCATACCACAGTTTGTTGGTATGTTTTTGTTTTTCAGTTTTTGAAAAGGATAAAACAATTTATGAAGGGCTAGGAATTGTGAGGCTTACTTTTTATAAATGATAATTGCTTACAAAGCTATTATTTTGCAAAGAAAATTTGCACATTTTACTAATAATTGTAGGCTAATATTTTGGTTCTATTGCCACGATTTTGGTCTCTTACCACTTGAAAAATGGAAATATGATTTGGGATTAAATGAGTTAGAAAATTTTCTAACTTGGTTGTCAAATATTTTCACTTATTTCAGATGTGGATGTCCAGGTAATGTCTTGGATTAAAATAATGTTATTTCTAGTAATTATTTCCAGAAGTATACATTATTAGGAGAAATCCTTTAAATGGAAACATTAGTATCTTTAAAATGAAAAGCAGTCAGATGAGGCATAAGTATCCTCATGTGCAAGTAACACTTTTCTCTTTTTTCCATAGCAATTCAGGGAGTGAACTACAAGTTTATTATGCCTCACCCAGAAGTTATCAAGACTTCTTTGAAGCTATCCGAAGGAGGGGAGATACCTTTTATGTTGTGTCATTTCGAAGGGTAAGTATATTCAGTTATTTGTTCATTCAATAAATGCAACACCTTTGTATAAAGTACTGTGGCTAGCACCATGTGAGACATGAGATAGACTGATGTAGCAAGAGATACAAAATGTTATATAAGTAACTACTTTACAAGTCATTATGTGGTAAGTAACAGAACTATACTTAAATTAGTAGGATTATAATTTTCATATTTGTATTATATAAACTACATGTTGCTTTTTCTGTCATTCATTATTTCGCCATCTTCAGTGTTTATCTTTTACCTGATTGTAAGTAAGAATGGCAAATCTTCTTTCAGCTTTATTACCCTTTTTTCCCTTTCCCTTATATAACTAATTTTGAGTCATAAATTTTCAAGATATTGGTATAATTTAGGTTGAGATTATATATTGTTCCTAAATTCAGGTTTAAGATGGCTTTTGTAACAGAAACAATTAATAGTTTACTGGGAAACAATTGGATGCCTGTTTACAAAATCAGTTCTTGCTGAAGAACATACAATATATAATGACTATACCATAATACCATAATAATATAAAAATATTTACCAGACAAGACAAACTGGTAAATCTTTTTATGAAGGAATGAAGTGTACATGAGATTAGGAGAAGTAATGAATTAAGGAAAAAGTATAGATGGCATTAATTGACTATTTTAAAAGTACACTTCTAGCAAAATGATAGAATAAAAGGTCATGTCTTTTCAGCTCACCTCAATTACCTTAGAATATAATGAATGAAGGGAAAAGAATTTATTAAGTGCTCACTGTGTGTGAGGCAGACAGCTAGGTGGTACAGCTGACAGAGTGTTGGGCCTCAAGTCAGGAAGACTCATCTTCCTCAGTCCAAGTCTGTCCTCAGATGGCCAGATACTTAACTGTGTTTGTTTCCATTTCCTTATCTTTAAAATGAGAAAGAAAGAGCAAACCATTAAAGGATCTTTGCCAGGAAAACCCCAAATGACGTCATAAAGAGTGAGACACAATTGAAAACAACTACACATCAACAGTAGCAATGTTCTAGGCACTGTAATGAGCATTGGTGATACACATACAAGATATATGCCCTCCAAAAGCTTACATTCTAACAGGGAAGACCACATATAGAGGATTAGAGTTTAAGGACTTGTTTTCATTTGGGAAGTCTCCGAGATGACGAGTAGACGCTTAGAGCCATTGATCGATCTACCCTTTCCATTCTTTTCCTTCCTTTCCCTTCCTTTCCTTTCCTTGAATTGTAGTTTTAATTTGATTACTGTATAGAGATGAGGAATACATACCAGTAGGACTGGTTTGGTGACATGGCAGGAAATGTTTGGAGTGCAGCCTGGTGGATATGAAGTCAGCTATTTATGAGGAACTTTCACCAGTCAGAAAGACATGGCTCTAAAACAAGAACTGGAGGAATGGGTCAGAGGTAGATAACGAATAGCAAAAATGTGACAAATAGACAAAAATAACAAAAAGAAAAATTTTTTCGGAAAGGCTTTATGACAAAACCAGCAGAGAGACTAATAAAAAAAATGAAGAAAACGATGTAGTATAGTGAATAAACACTGTAGAGTGAAAATAAAATTATTAAATAACCAGTGATAAAGAAAAAAGCATCACAACAACTTACCTACCTTGAGAATCCTACAAATTTTAACTGATCAACTATAAGAATATCCAGAATAATTCAAAATTATAATAAAGAAATTGTAATAAGAAATAAAGTTATAATGAATACAGTATTCTGAATTTTCAAAGGAGAAATTAAAAATTATAAATAAAAATATAGATTTTAGAGCAGATGTTAGAATATCTTTCCATAAACAATATATTGTCTAGAAAAGAAAATTGCAGATTTAGAACTAGAAAATGCAAAAATATAAGGAAAATTAACAGAATCACAAGCAAGTAGAATTAAAACATATGAAATCTCTAAAACCTCTGAGAACTGACTTTAAAGATAGAATATGTAGAAATAATCTAAAAATCTGTCACAATTGAAATTAAGGTAAACTGAGGCACAAAGCTTTGAACATGATCGATTTATTAGAAAAGTGCAGATTTGCCAACAAACAGGGTTCCAGCCTCCTCAGCAAGCTAAGACCCCCAGATGAGGGCTCCCAGATCATTTTTATAGACAAAAGGAGATGTCTCCAAAAAATAGAAGGCAGTATCATAGATTGAAAAACAATATGATTGGTTGGGAATGGGGGGGGGGGCTAGGGACCCCTCCCCCCATCTTGTTACTAGGAAATTCTGACTGATTTAGTCTACCTGCAAGAATAATTAATGGTATATGGTTTCCTCTAATTGGTCAAGGATGGATAGTGGTATAGAGATAAAAAATTTCCGTTTATTAAAGTGATTTATAGGGAAACTGAACTTTTAAACTTAACTCAAAGAAGAAAACTGAACTTTTGAACCTATGAACCTAACTCAAGACAAAGAAATGTGACTTAAGCAGTTATACAAAATATTGACAGTAATACAGGATAGTCATGTACAAAAATGGAAACAATATCAATGTGATTTTCTCAGATCAGAGTTCTTTGAAAAAGAAGACACATTGAACTAAAAAAAAACCTAATGATTGTATTTCAGAAAATCATGTCTCCCAAAGTACACGAGAAATACTGGAACCTGATTGGGGAAATACAGATCAGTAGGCCCGAGGTACACTAACAGAAGGAAACTCTAAGTTTAATTTACTAAGCAACAGCTAAGGTCTAGGTTCAGAACTCTTGTTACACATTAACAACAAGGAGAAACCCCGTCAGATTAGAAAGGAAAAACAGTACAAATTGCCCCAGATTACTTTTCAATTAAAGAAACAATTAGAATATGATGTTATGAAAGGCAAAAGAGAAATAAGTTTGTATCTCCTAAATAAATTCCAAAGTTAAGCATAATTATCAGTGAAACAAAATTGAATTTGAGTTGTTCCCTTTTTAATTTTTTTAAACTATAAGAAATGGATGTTTGAAAGAAACTGAATATTCATACTTGTTAAAATGACAGAAACCCCAAAAAAGTAAACAATTACAGATAGCAAGCAAAGATACAAAATTAAGGCTTATATGATTTCAGGGCTGTATGAGGCTATTAAAAAAAGAAAAGCAAAACTCTTATCATATTTAGTGGCCATTGAAAAAATCAAAGGAAAAATGTCTGTGGACAAACTTGAATCTGTATACCAGACAGAGGAGGTTTTAGGGAGTGGGAGAAAAAATATTTTGGATCAAGATCTAGGCCTCAGAGAGAAGAGGGGTAGAAATCGTGTATAAGGATAAATTCTGTGCTTTACTTTCAAAACTGTTCCGCTTATCAGGGTCTCCTTCTGAATTTTCCTCTTGGGCATTTAAAAAAATGTCACAGTGAGCCTCTTTTGGGGAAAACATCATATTGCTGCCTTCTTCCCTTCAGTATTCCTTTTTGTGCTTCCCCCGCCATGTACACTTGGATTAAAAAGCAAGAGAAAAAAAAAACAACAACCCTTTTTAGCAATCACTAGAGTCAAGCCAAACAAACGCACACAGTGGCAAAAATGTCCAAAAATGTGAGTGACTGTACTTTGTGTCCATCACCTATGTAGGAATTGGGTAACATGCTTCTTTATAAGTCCTCTGGGGACATGATTGGTTATTGAAGTGTTCAGAATTCTTAATACTTTCAAACTTGTTTTTCCTTCTGCTCTCCCCTTTGAATAGTCAAGATAAATAATTTTCAGTTATAATTGGCCTCAAATGTGTACCTACTGTTTATAACTCATCTCTCAATTTGGTAAGCTACCGAGATTATTCCATCTCTCCTCAAGTGAAAGAAATGTTTCATAGCCTTATACACCAGTCATTAGATCTCTTGAGTTGGATTCTCAAATTTTCACTTTTGGCAGAAACAGTTTTGTCATAGATTTTGTGTTAGGCAAAGAGAGCGAAACCATCATACTTTGCACACATTATTGAGCAGAATTTGCTGGAAATTTAAGAAGAACCACATAGGTTACCAAAGTGGGTGATACCACCCCCTGGGGAGTGCTGGAACGGGCCAGGGAGGCAGTAGTAGCCTTGGGTGCAATTTGGGGGCATTGAATAAAAATGCGAGGGTGACAGAAATATAAGGAAATAAAAGAGAAGATAAGAAAAATTTTAAAAGTTGTTCGTACATGTTTCATCTATTGTATAACAGTTAAAAGTTATGGTGATTACATTATTTTCCAGATAAACATACAAAATGCAAATTAATAACCCAATCAGTGGTCAAGTCTGCCAACAGGTCTTGATAAGCAAGTGTTGGCAAATAAGCATGTCCAGAATGAATCAGGAATATGTGCAAGTAATGACTTGTTTACAGTATGATACTATACAGTTACATGATGCAATATTGTATCATCAAAATTTCAGTGCAGCTAAAACCTCACAAATTCCTAATAATTTATTTAATTTAAGATGCTTCATTTAAAAAAATATTTTAAAAATATTCAAAAAACCATTAAAGGATTAAAGAAAATAGATTAACATGGGGGCGTTGAGTATTTTTTTTTTGAAAAGGAGGTGGTAGGCCAAATAAGTTTTGGAGCCTCTCTACTAGAGGAAAAGCTTTTAGTACAGTAGATTTGACTATTTTTTGTTCAAAATGCTTACCATGGTTTATTTTCACAGATAACCCTTTTCCTTGTATAAAATAGCAGTGAAATGTTCCATCTTGATATAAGCTTTCCTTATTTATGTACTATTTCTTTTGTAGTCAGCTTTTTTTTTAACAGTTTGTTTAAATCTAGAGAATTCTTAGAAACTGGAGTATTTTGCTGTAGTCATTGAAGTATATATGGTAATTTATCAAGACCTCTTCAGAAAGTTACAGCCCTATCAGAAAAAGTAGAAACACTAATACATTGTTAGTGAAGCTGTGAGTAACTAAAAAGCTATAGAACTGAGCATGCCCTTGGGCCCATCAATACCATTTCTAGGTCTGTATCGCCCAATGAGATCAAAAAAAGATGAAAAGAATGCATTAGTATGAAAATATTTATAGCAGTTCTTTTTCTGGTGATAAAGAATTGGAAACTGAGGGGATGGCCATCATTTGGGGAATGGCTGAATGGAATGCTGTTATGTTAAAAGAAGTGATGAAGGGCATGGCTTCGGAACAATCTGGGAAGACTTGTATAAATTGATGCAAAATGAAATAAGAACCAGGAGAACAATTTATACAGTGCTAGCAATACTGTAAAGATAGATCAGCTGGGAAAGCTTTAGTAACTGATTAACATAACAATCAACCATAGTTCCAAAGGACTCATGATGAAACATATCCACTTCCTGACAGAGAGTTGATGAATTCAGAGTGCAAATTGAAACACATTTTTAAAAATTTTTTTTATATTTTTGTCCATAGCTAATGTGAGAATTGGTTTTGCATGACTGTACATATTCATAATGAGTTTTGTTTTTCTTGCCTTCTTTAATGAGTAGGAGAGAGACAGGGAAAGGGAGAGGATTTAGAACTGAAAAAAAATTGAACCAAAAAAAAAAGTTTAGCCCCTTCTTTTGTGTCTGAGATTCATAGAACTGAATATAATTGCATAGTGTTTGGAAGTTTGCCATTTCTTACCTCCCCTCCATAGCCATTCAGAAAAATTCTTTATTCAGATGGAAGAAAAAGTAAATACGTTAACTTGGCAAAAAAAAAATATATAATTTTAAAAAAGGGGAAAAATGAAGCAACCTTTCTTAGCACAGCAACCCTGCTGTTTTTACCTTTCTAAAGGCCTTTTCTAATTTTTTTCATCTTTTGAAATATATAGATTTTCTCAATTAAAATTTACATTTTTCTCATCTTTTGTTTTTATATCACCATTTCTTAATATATTCCTTGCCTTCCCTTTATACCAAGCTATTCTTAGCAAATAAATAAAGAGGAAAAGGGCAGTTAAAAAAAAAATTATCGATTGATCATCCAAGCCTGATAGTATGTATAGTGTCACATACCTGTAGTTTCCCACCTATACAACAAAAGAAGGAACTTATTTTTTTTCATCTCTTCTCTGACACTAATCTTGGTTATTATGATTATACAGTGTTCTGTTTTATTCCTTATTATTTTTCTTAGATTGATATAGTCACTGTGTATATTGTTTTTTTGGTTCTACATACCTCACTCTGCATCAGTGCATTTAAAACTTGTCATGTATGAATCTTTATACTAATTGTTTATGTTCACACACAGTAATATTCTGTTACATTAATGTATTATTCCTTTAGCCATTCCTTAATTGATGGACATTTATCTTGTTTCTAGTTCTTAGTTCCCTCAAAAAATGCTGCTTTTAATATTTTTGTATGTATAGGAATTTCCTTTCTGTCTTTTGACTTCCTTGGCTTTT
The DNA here is from genome assembly GCA_023548195.1 of Bettongia penicillata ogilbyi. Taxonomy (NCBI): domain Eukaryota; kingdom Metazoa; phylum Chordata; class Mammalia; order Diprotodontia; family Potoroidae; genus Bettongia; species Bettongia penicillata. The sequence continues at coordinate 3,617,311 of JAJHZJ010000155.1, read as the reverse complement.
ACACTCAGCTAAAAGATCTTGGAATCAAAAGGTATGTATAATTTAGTTAGATTTTTAGCACAACTCCAAATTCTTTACATTTCACAATTTTTGGACCAGTTGATAACCCCACCAGCAGTGTAAGAGTGTGCCTTTTTAAAAATTTTCTCAACCTCTCTAACATTAACTATTTCCAGCTTTTGAAATCTTTGCCAATTTGTTGGTTGTGAGGTAAAGCCCCAGAGACATTTTGTTAATATTTTTCTTATTAGTGATTTGGAGCAGGTTTCAAATGGTTATTAATAGTTTATGGTTCTTTTAATTGTTCAACTCTTCTGCTCACGTGGTATCTATTTGTTCTTGGCCATTATATTTGCTTTAGTTCCCAGTATGTCTTTGATATTAAGGCCTTATTAGAAATATTTGATGCAAAGATTTTTTCCCCCCAGTGGACAGCTTCCTTTTTTTCTTAGCTCCATTGCTTTTGTTTGCAGAAAACCTTTTTAATTTCCTAACTGAAATTCTGTTTTATCTTTTGGGATCACCTATATCACCTGTTCGATTAAGCACTCTTCCTCTCCCCACCCCCCCCTCCCGCCCAATGTAGCTGTGAAACATACTTGATCTCTTTTTTTCTGATTATTTTATGGTATGTCATTTTAGTTAAGTCCCCTTAATCAGATTGTGAAGTGTATCCATAAATGAAGAATGCTGCTGGCTAGGTTGGCATTTGTCTGACTCATGAGGTGATAATATTAAACTTACGTGATAAATGCATTCTTATGTGAAGAGTGCTGTGGGTTATATTTGGTCTTTGGTGCCTCCTAACTGTGGAACTTTGCGCATCTGTAAAAAGAATAATAATAATACTTGGACTACCTTGAGCAGAGTTATGCAGGTAAAGCCCTTTGCAGACCTGTGAGCGCCACACCGATGTTAACTAATGCCTCCTTCTTGCCTTAGTCTTCCCATTTTATAGTCATATGTGACATTTGTCCCTAGAATCCTTTTTTCTTCCTTATATTCTGTATGGCAGTATATATTTACTTTCTGGGCATTTTAAGTAGGGTTTTTTTTTTTTTGAGTCAGAATCCCCACTCCTTGTTTACTGTGATTGTAAATTAGGTACTTTATTAAGTTATACCTTCATAATGCTAAATAATAACCCATGGTTTAAAAGTTAGTATAATTTTGAAACATAAAATCAGAAAGTAACATTGGCCTTAAGAAAGTCCATTTTGGTTCATCTTCCTAAAAATACACAGCAAAAAAAGACTAATAGGTTTAGAAAATGTATTTGCTACTTATTGGAAAAGTTGCTTGTCATTGTCAAGTATTCACTGTTCCAGTTAGTAGTGCTTTAAGACTTCTTGAAAGGGAAGGACTGGATATAAATGCATTTTGCTGTTGTTTCCCTTTTAGGTACTAAAATCTTTGCCTGAGATCAGCATATTTTGGAACCTCTTGTTAAGTATGAGTTACTGTTGTGTGGTTTTAGAGGATTTAGTCATTTGTTCCTTGGTCTTGTAATAGATTGTTAGCTGACATAAGAAAAACTACTGTTTGGATTTTTTGAGTACAGACTTTAAAAGTTATTGGTTTTTAGCTTGTGTTTGAACATTGATTTTTCAAGGATTCATTTTAACTGAGAATTCTTATGGCAGATGGATGTAGAATGTGAAAAATTAGTATCTTATCCAAGATTTCAATTTCTTAAATTTCTAATGATGATGGATAAGCTTAAGCCAAGGCAAATTTCCATATACTGAAAGCAGTCAGCACTTAACCACTCCAGCTATTCAAAGTCACTTCATCAAATGAGAAAATGTACATAAAATGTTTTATAAACTTTAAAGGGTCATATAGTCACTGTTGCTGTTATTTTCTTTCATTTCTGTTGTCCTCAATTCTGTCATATATAAAAAAGGTGATACTTTATCCATCACAAGAATTGGTGTGAGTCAAGTAATTTGTAAATACTATCCAAGTACTTATAGTATTTTACTAATATAAGCTGTCTCTTGTGTCAGTCTCTGTGAGCCCTGCTTGGGGTAGCTCTTACAGGCTCCAGTTACTCTATCTATCCTAACATCTCCTCATTATTTTTGTTTAACCTTCTGTTTTAAATTGATACTGAATTATTGCTTTTATGTGAGTTTTCAGTGTGTATTTTCCCTAAATTTTCTTTTATACTGAAAGCTTTCTCAACTTAAGGGTCAAGTATTTTAATTGTGTTGTATTTCCCTTCAGAGTCTAATATAATGAGTTTGATGGAATGAGTGTCCTGTGCACAAAGTGGACTCCATAAATAGTCTTTTTCTAAATCACCTCCAGCTGTTCATGTCTATTAGGCTTTCCATTTTGTTTCTTTGGATTATTGTTCAACCACACAAGCAATCACAACCATGGTCTCTAAGGGACAAAAAAAAAGAAGAGGCCAAGTAGGCAGCTAGGGAGCAAAGAGCGCTAAAGCACTTGGGCATGGAGTCTGGAAAACTGGGATTTAAATCCTGCCTCAGACACTCGGATACTTACTGTATGGCCCTGGGCAAGTCAGTTAACTTCTTCCAGCCTTAGTTTTCTTGCCTGTAAAATAAAGATAATAATGGCGCCTGTTTCTCAGTATTGTAAGAATCAAGTGAGTTAACATATATAAATTGCTTTGTCAACCTTCAAGTGCAATTTAAAACTTAACTCTTATTATTAAGTAGAAGTTGGACTAGGTGACCTGAGTTCTTTTCCAGCTCTAGGCTCCTGTAATTCTAAATACTGTATAACTTGAAATATAGAGATGGGGGTATAAGAGACCAGTAAGACTATATTCTGGTTAATTAAAGAGATATTATTTACATTAAGATGAAAGATTTTATTTCCAACAAATTATTTTAAACAAAAGAAACCATTTGTATTTGTAATTTTCTCTTTAAAACAACGATAGGATAAAACTGTAAGGAAAACTTTTTAATCATAGGACATTTTTCCCTCTCACAATAAAAGCATGAAGAAAAATGAAAGGACATACCATAAAAGTCTTATTTCTAAATCTAGTTATAATACTTGGCAAAACACTGGGAATTTTCTATCTGTATTTCAGTTTCTTTTTAAAAATAGCTATTTTGTGTTTTTAATTACCTAGATTTCCTCTTCCCTCCTAGAAAACTATTATGTCCAAGAATTTTTTTTCTTAGTCCCCTTGAGTTTGGGATTTTTTTTGGAATTTTTTTTTTTGGAGGCAGTTGGGGTTAAGTGACTTGCCCAGGGTCACACAACTTAATTGTCTGAGGTCAAAGTTGCATTCAGGTCCTCCTGACTCCAGGGCTAGTGCTCTATCCACTGTGCCACCTAGCTGTCCCCTGTTGAATTTTTTTAAAAAGAAAAGTAATAGATACATCTAGCCCGGTGGCTTCCTTTTGCCTTAGGGATTAAATGTAAACTCTGTTTCTCTTTTAAAGCCCTATATGACCTGACCCTAGCTTGTCTTTTCAGACTCTGTGGACATTAACTAACTGGCTTTTTCTCTTTTATTCACACATGACAGTGACACTCCTCTCCCCCTGCTGCTTTTTCTCTAGATGTTTCCCATGCGTGGAACATCCTTTTTACCTTCTTTTCCTTTACGATGCATCTTAGGGACCATCTTCATAAATGCTGACTGACTGATGGATTGATGACCATGTCTGTAGATGGCTAAAGTAAAGTAAAGCTTTATGCCATAAGAGCTGAAGGTGATAAACTAGGAAGCCAGGGTATTTGAGGACACATTGATTTGTAAGTTGAAATCTCCAAGCATAAGAATCGATTGTGGGTTAGAAAGAAAAGTGACTTGAGAAAGGAAGGAGAATGAACTGGAAGCTAGTAGGTGGTAGGCACCAGGATCTGGATGGGATGATAAATCTGAATGAAGTAAGCTTCCAGGAAGAAGAGGCCACTGAATGACAGTGTTAAATGTGGGACCTAAAAGTGACAATTAAGAGCAATAAAAAAGTGGGATATGGTCCTTAAGAAAATGGCAAGAATGCTAACGAGCAGAATCAGAGGAGGTTAATAAGGAAAACAGGGGACAACAAAAGGAGGTTTGGGTTTATTACCTGTATTGAGGAAGGAGGAAAATCAAAGAAGAAACGGGATAAAAATAACTAATGATGGAGAGAGATAGAACTACTCAACTTTCATTTTGCTTTGTTTTCTCTTTGAAGGAGAATTATCTTGGCACTAGATAGAGTAAAATCCTTGTTGGTTAATAGGGTGCTGAAACTTGAAAAACAAAAATAGAAAGATACACTAGATGAGTTTAAGCTACCTGACTCAGATGAATTACATCCCAGGTACTGAAAGAACTGGCATATGTGATTGCTGAGCCATTGTCATTGATCCTGGAGTGCCTGGAGAAGTGTCCTGGGAGAAATGAAGGACAAATGTCCTAACCTTCAAAAAAGGAAGGAGAGTAGAAAATGAAGTGGACTTGGCTTCCTGGCAAACTTGTAAAACATATTATTAAAGGGACTAAACTATCGAACATCTGAAAAAAGGAAGCAGTCATCCCAAAGAGTCAGTAATTAACTTCACTAAGAACAGATCTTACCAGAGTAACTTTATTTCCTCTTTATTTTTTGAACATCATTACTACACTGTAGATATAGTTTACAGAGGTTTTCCTATCTTATGCTATTCTTATAGACAAGATGAGATATGGAGTAAACACAATATGCCTTCTATGGTGGAGTGAATCCACCATTTTTGAAAGGTAAAGCTAAAGTAGAGCCATTTAACAAACCAGTATTTCTATTTTTCTCATATTCCTTACTCTTGACTCTTATATCGTGATGAATTTTTTTTCTCCAACTTCATAAGAGATCTCTTTTCTTGTCTTTAAATTCAACCAATGAAATGTTATTTTTAAACTCTTTGAAAGCATGACATATCCGTATTATTTGAAGAATAGATAAGCATAATACATGATAGAAAAGGATTCATTCTATAAAACCTTGTTTTATTCATTATTAAGTAAGATTAATTGATTGGTTCACAGTCCAGACCTTTACTTCAGAGAGCTAGACAGATAAAGAGAAGAGATGTGAGATAAAGAGAAGCTGGTTTGACATAGATTTTGGTTTCCTGGGAGAAAGTCTGAACAAAGTTGGCTTTTCTAGAAACCACGTGTTTCAGGAAACATCATTTTTTGTACCCCAAACAGCATCACAGAACAAAAGTAGCAAAGTCATTTATTAGTTCTTGGGAAAGCAGAAAAACCTGGATCAAACCTCTTGTACTCTGAGGAGGAGTTCCTCGACAGGGCTGAATTCTTAGAACAAGTAGGAGTTATACAGCAGAGAAGCAGTGATGGACTGAACCAAGAGGTGGAAAAGTTCAATCCTAAGATAGTGCTATAATAAGCCTAAAAGACTATATATATGTATATACGTCCCTAGGAAAAAGAGGGTTTACTGGAGAGTTACTGACACTTTAGCAGCCCACACACATTCTCTTCCAGGAAGGTGAGGAACAGGACTCAACCCTAGATTCCTACTATACATCTGGAGGACTGTACCCACCATGGGAGAGGTGCAACAGCATGGGAAAGGAAGAGCGGTCCGTACAGCTTACAGGACTTTAGTGGGAGGCATTTGCACATTGAGTTTTGGAGGATTAAATAAAGCCTGTCCCATATTAAAATATGCTGTTAGTCCACGTGCTTGTATGGAAGCCAGGAGACTTTTCCACTTTGTGTGGAGACCTAGATGGACCAAATATCAGCATTTCTGGAGAAAGCCATATGGGATATGAACTCAAACTGTATCTATCTGTCTAAAACCGGAGTTTGGTATCTGAGCAGTGGGCAATATCTATATTAGGCCTTCATGCATACATTAATAATCTTTTGGAGAAAAAAGCTTTTTATCCATATTAATGCTAAAATTGATAAATTTTTGAAAAACTAAAATGGTTGAAAAGTGGCCCCTCAAATCAATAATGTTTGTGAAGGTATAGTTACATATCCTCTTCCCTCCCCCTTCTTACCTCTCATAAGTTTTTATAAATTTGAAAAGATAGAGTCATAGAGTGCAGAAATGTGCAAATAAAGTTCATAGCCTTTTATAATAGGTCTTTGTAAAAAGCTAGTCAACTCAGTGGATAGAGGGCTGGATGCTGGATTTGGAATAAGAAAGACCTAAGTTCAAATACTATCTTAGTAAGTGTTTTCAGAACTCATTTAATGCCATACTTTTTCACAAGTTGTCTGAGGAAAACAAAGATTTAGATAGACAACTAAAAAAAAAAGGAAAGTGTGGTATGGTTGGTTATGGTTTCACCTGTGTCATTAAGTATAGACTGAAAAAACAATGAATCTGAGGGTTATGTAGAAATCAGTTGTTAATACAGGATATCCCATAAGTCTTAGTGCAGTTTTAAGCATTAGTAGCTTAAATGCATAATTTTTAAAAAATAAAAAGAAATTTAGTACAGAGTTAATCTAAAAGTGAAGTTCTCCTAATTGACAAAATGCTAGCATGTCATCCAGGGAGATAATGTTAGCTTTCTTTCCATGTGTGAAATGATGTAATTTCTTGTTCTTCTATTTGAAACTGAAGTAAAGCCTCCCCTTTGCAGGCTTACATCTTTTTTTTTCATGAAGATGCCGTTTTACTATTTTGGTTTTTAAACCTTATTTACTCCTTTATTTTTTCCTTAATTATATATAAAAACAATTTGTTACATGTTTTTAAAATTTTTAAATTCTCTCTGTACCTCCTCATCTCTGTTTTTGAGAAGGCAAGCAATTTGATATAGGTTACACATAGTCGTGCAAAACATATTTCCATATTAGTCATGTTGTAAAAGAAAACATAGACCCTCCCCCAAAAGCTCCCCCAGAAAAATAAAGTTGAAAAAGTATGCTTCAATCTGTATTCATATTCCATCAGTCTTTTCTCTGGGGATGGATACCATTTTCATCATAAGTCCTCAGAGTTGTCTTGACACTCTTGTTTAAAAAAAAAAAAAAAAACCACAAAGATTTTTAAAAAGTCATTACCTGACCTTGTTTGTCTAGAAGGTTTTTTTTTAATTTGACCTTCGTATCTGTATATTACTCTTTCATGTATGTCAGTTTTATTTTATAGCATCTAAACAGTTTTGGCTTTTTGCTTTTCTTCTAGGGCCTGTCCATGATTTGTGATTTTTCATATACAACTAAAATATAAGTTGCTTAGGATTATAAAGCCTAAATTGCATTGAATTAAGTGATACCAAAAATTGAAGTTTTATTTAAGAACATAAATATTTGAATTCCATTCTGATGAAGTCCTTTTTAGCTTCATATGTTTGGGACTAGCTTTTTAGTTGTAAAATTTACCTTATTCTTTTTTAATGAATTATAATTGTATAATATAAAGAAGAAATGGTCATCCTAACTTCTTCGCATAATGGTTACCACTGATTTTTTAAGCCATAAATTTTATAACAGTTATTCCCATTGCTATTAGGAAGGCAGAATGGTTCAAATGTAAGAGTGTTGAACTGGGAGACATAGGATCTGAGTTCAGATCCCAACTCTGCCACTACTTTGGGAAATTACTTAGTTATTCTGGTTTTAGTAGTGTCATTAATAAAATGATTGAGTTAGCATAGATATTCTCTAAAAACTGTTCAACTTTAGATCTATGATCCTGTCATGGTCAGTTCAATGTAAGGAAGATAGGAAGGAAACAAGTATTTATTAAACACCTGTGGTGTAGACCAAGCACTGTGCTAAGTGCTTTACAAATATTTTATTTGATCCATAGAACAACCCTAAAGGTGGTTTTTATAGTTTTACAATTAAGGAAACTGAGCAGAAAGGTGTTAAATAATTTGCGCAGGGTCACACAGCTAGTGTCTGAGGCCAAATCTGAACTCAGGTCTTCCTGCCTCTAGGTCCAGTGCTCTAATCATTGTGCCACCTCTTTAGGCTGTAAAGGAAAATAAATACCTGTATATTTTAACAAAGAAATCATGCCCTATTCTTGGCCTTCTATTTAATTTCATTGCAGGAGTTCTCAAAGAAATTTCTTATCTCAGCCAGAATTAGTCAAGGGTAATATTTACTAACACTTGTACTAAACAAACATAGCACCACCACCACAACATATTGAATTATAGACGTAAATGAGGATCAAAAAATCAGTGCCTACTTGGGGGACATCAGCCCTAGGGGTCTGTGATCCTACTAGAGAGATGAAGTGAGATGAACTAGAGAGCTCACCCAGCATGTTGATCAAGGCACTAAGACTGTAGCCTAGGTTACCTTACCACTAGATCAAGGCACTCTCCATTATACCAGGCAACCCTAGGAAACTTTGGACTCCTGGGAAATAATTTCCCAGAATTTAATCAAATTTAGAGAAATAATTTAAAATGAACTTTGAGAAATTCATTATTTCCTGGAGTTTTTTTATGATAGTCATTTCCTCGTTTTCTAAGTTTTTTCTTTATTATCTGGCGGCAAAAATTGTTAAACTGAATTGGAAACTTCCGAAGATATTTTGAACGTAGATATTTTTGTAGGTCATACCACAAAATTTGGATTTCAGCTTAGTGAATTTGCCATTTTGAGATGGAAGCATTTTTCTACAAGAATAAAATATTTAGTTAACCACTACTTTACCTGTAGCAATAAAGCATGCAAGTCTCATGAATTCTGGCATTCTAGAGGGGTTTTAAGTTTTATCTTTCAAGCCCTGCCTCTTCTTTCCCTACCTCACCCTAAGCTGGGTGATGTAGTTGAAAACAAGTCCTACCAAGCTGCAGAAATTAATGCTCAGGCATTTTCCTACATCTTCCTCAGTTAAAATATTTAATTTAAAAAACCCAACAAAAACAAATGCTTATAAAAATCTATGAATAAATAACAGTAGTAGGAATCTCCCATATCATCCTTGAGCTTTGTATACTTCTATAGCATCCCAAAGATCCTTCTTTTGGCCCAATAGCCAATACTTTATAAATCTATATTTTAAATGGAGGACAGTTTATGTAGGTCATGGAGCCTTGTTTGGGAGCACTACTGGGCATTCTGAAACATTTTTCCTTAGTTGCTTACTTCAAGAGGACATTATTTTCTCTGAAATTCAGACAGCTGGGCTCTAGACGTTTTATTGAAGATTATTTTTTAAGAACCTTGTAGCCAAGTATTAATGTAACTAGTAGAATTCTGGTGTCTCACTATATAAATGCAAAAGCTAGAAAATCTGTATTGTGTACTTGAAAAGGATAGAAAAATATCTCACATTTTGGGTAGATAGGTTCCTAAAGAACATCTAAATATTTAATTTTATTTCTAAAAGTATTTAGCACTATTAGCAATCATAACTGCCAAAAAGTAAGATGACGAACAGTAAGATTTTGCCTGATGCTCTTTGATTTCATTGTAATAATAACAGTTGACATGTAGTCAACCAAAAAACTTACTGTATATGCTGGACACATAGTTCTAAAGTTCTAGCGATGTAGAAAGTTAAAAAAAAAAACAACAAAAAACAAAAAAACAACCAAACCATGGCCCCTAACCCAAAGTTCAAATTCTAGACAACATCCAAGCTTTTCATTAAGCTTAGCAGGAAAGGCCTCTTACATGTGGTGTAGACTTAAAGGAAGCCAAGGAAACCAGGAAGGAAAGAATTCCTGGCATGGAGGAAACAGTAAAAAGGAAGAATCCAGAGATAGAATGTCCTATATGAGAAACAATAAAGACAGTTACCAGATCATAGAATATATGATGTGGAGTCAAGTGTAAGCAAACTGTAAAGGTAGGAAGGGGTCTGGTTGTGAAGGGTTTCAGAAGCCAGAAGATTCTGTACTTGGTCCTGGAGATAATACAGAACCACAGCATTTTATTGTGGTAGAATATAGTCAGATCTGAATTTTAGGAAGATCACTTTGGCAGCTTATGGGATGATCTGAGGCAAGGAAACAAATTAGAAGGCAATTGTAATAGTCCCTTGGTGAGGTGATGAGGATCTGTACCAGAGTGGTGTCAATGTGAGTGGACAGAAGGAGACAAATATGAAAGATATTGAAAAGATAAGCAAGAAGACAGCTTGGCAACATATTGAATGTATGCGGTAATTGTGAGTGAGTTGTCAAGAATATAACAAAGCTGAGAGCTTGGGCAACTGGGAGAAGAGTGGTGTCCTCAACAGTAAAAGGGAGGTTTAGAACAGAGGAGAGTTGAAATCAAAGATAATGAATTCTGTTATAGACATGTTGAGTTTGGGCTGTCTATAAGACATTCAAGTCAATGAATGGTGAAGGCAGACTGGAGATCAAGAGAGAGGCAAGGGCTAGATAAATAAATCTCAGATTCATCTCCATGAAGATGGTAATTGAATCCATGGGAGCTGATGAGATCACTAAGATAGTGTGGAGAGAGAAAAAGATAGGGCTCAGGATAGATCCTTGGGGATACTCAGTGGTGTGTACTCGATGAAGAACTAGCAAAGGAGACTGAGAAAGAGTGGTCAGACAAGTAGGAGGAGAATACAATGTCATGAAAATGTAGAGAGAAAAGATCAGCAGTTCTAAAGCTGTGGAAAAGTTAAGAAGGATGAGGATTCAGAAAAAGGCCATTAGATATGGCAATTAAGACATCATTGGACCAGCCAAGATGGTAAAGTATGAAGAAGTAGCAGAGCACAGCTCACCACTCCCCCCAACCAATCCAACAATGATCTAAGAATGTCAATTGGAGTGGTGATCAGGAAATAGAAGGAGAAACCAAGGTGTGTCATTTTTCCTGTATAAGATCATAAATTTGACCCACAAACAGGTGACCAGGCCAAGGACTGGGGAACAAGAATAGGTCAGGAGTGTGGAACTAGATGGGGAAGAACAGGGTCATAGCAGTGTCTCTTTAACAACCAAGCTAGTATTATAGATTCAATACCTCTGGCTTTGAAAGGGGAGAGCAGAAGCCTCAGTGACTAGAGAGGGAATTGCAAACTCAACCTCAGAGAGGAAAAGGAGAGCAATGATGTTGCACTGAGTAGTGGGGAGGGATCTGAGACTCATCATGGAACCCAGAATAGGGGCTGCCATCTCTTCAGTTTTTACTTGGAATTATACTCAGAATGTGGTTGGAATGGGTCCGGCTCAAAACTATGAAATTCCCAACTTGGCCATAAAGATTGAATATATAAAAAAAGATGTGGATGCCAAGAGGATACTCCTTCCCCTTAATACCAACTTCTAATAATGTCTTCTGTATATTTTGCTTATTAGTCTGAGAAGATACCCTTTCCTATTCAAAACAAAAACTCTTATTCTTTCTTCTGGGTTGGGTTACTTTCTTCACCCTGAGATACACTGAACTGCTATTAAGATACATCCATAATATCAAAATTATCCTTTATTATCCACTGTATTCTTCTGACCCTTGTACCAGCTTCGGAGATTCTGAAACTTGAATCATGGTGCTTGACCAGGAAATGCTGGTTTTGATGCTAGTGGTCTCTCTGCTTAGTTTTTTAATTTTGGATTTCTAGAATCCAGATTCATCACAGATTCTGTCACAGGAGGGAAGGATCCCAGAGTTAGCCCCCAGAAAAGAACAGGGATAATCAAACCTTTCTGAATCTCTGAATCTGTAAAGCCTTCCAGCTAGCAGATAGGTGAGGACTAATAATTATATACTGGAGCACCGCCTGGGGCAAGTCTCTAACTGTGCATCCTAGCTGCAAACCATAGTCTGGTGTTTCGAAAGCCCAAGAGACTGCTTTTCAGAAAAGTTTGCAACTCTCTGAACTGTTACCTCTGTGATTTTTGAAGGACAAAGCATGAATTAATGAGGAGAACGTGGCAAAGAGATACCAGATCATTAAAGGCCAGGACCACATATGGAACACATATATCAAGCAGAATTTAGTGATGGAATTCATTTGAACAACCTTATACCCTAATGCAATTCTGGTTAATAAAGACAGTAATAAATAACAACCAGTATTTATATAGCATGTTAATGTTTGCAAAGTGTTTTATATAATCTCTAGCATTCCTATGAGTACTATGAGTACCATTTTACAAATGAAGCTGACAGGTTGACCGCCTTTGGTCACAGAGCTAGTTATGTGTCAGATGGAGGATTTGAACCCAGGTTTTCTTGGTTCCACATCTAGCATTCTCTTTAACAGGACATACTTTTAAGATATATTACATGACAAAATAAGCTAGAACCCATGAAACTTTATATTTGTTTTAACAGACAACTCAGTTCATCATAAATTAATATAATTATATTACTTTAGTAACCAGAAATTTACATCTATGTCATACTTTAGTAGCTCTTCAGTTGCCATTACTTTGCATTATAAATTAAAATTTTACTAAAAGTGGAAGCAATTGACTTAACATCGAAGCTACTTTTAAATTTTTAAAAAAATTTTACTCATATATTAGATTTTTTATATCATTTTCATTTCAGAATATATCACTTTCTCCTCCCATACCCAAAGACAGTGCTTTGTGAGAAAAAAGAAAGCAGTTCAACACAACTAACCAGTAGTACATCAGTTGATTCTGACAGCGTATGTAGTATTCTTCACTCATCCTTTCCCACCTATTCAATAAAGGGGAAATACTTGTCCTTATCTCTTGTTTGGAGACAAATTTGATCATTATAGTAATACAACATTCAAATTTTTTTGTATATTGTTTTCTTATTTTCTCTTACATCACTCTTCAGAATTTCACATATCTTTCCATCAACTCAGCTGTTTTTAAAAGTAAGTATAAATACTGGCTCTGAACCAATCATATTGAATACTTTGTTGAGCAGGAAATTTTCTCAAAATATGATGTAAAAGGAAATATCCCCAAAGTAATCTTTACATCTTTGAAGAAGTCTTAGAAAATATGAGAATTTGGTTTTTAGTTTTGAGTCTACGTACTAATAAAAAACAACAGTTTATTTTTGAGTGATGCTGAGAGAGAGTAAAATGATGAATAGAGAATTCTAATGTTTAAGTATAAGTCTGTAGTAGATTAGTGGAAAATTTACTAGACTTGGAGTCAGGTCTCTTCAGTTTGAATTATGACTTAAACTAACTTTGTGATCTTTTTAAAGTTTTTTCCACATGTAAAATAGGGATCAAAAACAATAACAACATATGATTGTTGTAAGGAGAGCAGTTGGTGTTCAGTGTATATTAAGCAAGGGTTCTGGGGGTATCATGTCCGGGAATTACTATTAGATTAACAGTGGTGTTAGAGATTTCTATTTTGGTGGCTCTTCCTCTTAGCAGTAGTTGGGGGCATGTGTGTTTGAATGTTTTCATCAATATGGATTTCACACTCAGATATTTTTGTGTGTGTTCACTTGTATAGTATGCATGGTGTGCTCACTTGGACATTCTTATGGATAATGAATTAATAAGACTTGGGATACTAATAGAAGTGAGGCAGCCCCTCTTAAGGGACCACTCTCAGTGGGAGCAACAGCACATCAAGAAAGTTAAACCGAAGGGTGGATGGAAAGGCCCAGAAGTTGTAAGGGCTCAGCAGCAAGGTGGATGGCAAAGTCTAGCAGTTTCAGGTAACTTCAGTAGGTCAAGTAACTGTGGGAGGAGAGCTCCCAGGAGCCTGCTGCAGGACAGATGTTGCAGAAAGCTTGGTGGTCCTCCATCTCAAATGATGGAGTAAAGTTGGGGACTTCCATCTCATCCAAACTGTAGGAGCACAGAACCTATCCAGATGCAGGATGGGGAGGCAAGACGTGATTAGTCCCCTCCCCATTGCTTTGGGGGTGTTTGGTTATATCACTAGCCCGCTTTCTTTTTCCTTCATGCATTATTTCCTGGATAATATCTTTCCTAACAAGCATTTCTGAGCACTAAATGTGGCAGGTTCTGTTTTAATGGGTTCACAAAGAAAGACAAAAAAGCAGTCTCCTCCTTGCTCTCCAAGAGCTCAGTCGTTAAATGGGAGAGGCAAATAAGGTACGATTTTGCAGCAGGTCATACCTGGTACTTAGTACCCAGCAGCCCATCCTGCTTTATGGTCATTCACATTCATTTGAGTAAGGGAACCACGTGCTGGCAGACTGGCCGCTGTGCTGAACAAGTTTAGTTCCAGACTTCGGGGTGGTGCCTGGGATTGTCACGGCAGCCCCGCGATCCAGGCGCCCGCCGGGCAGCTCTTGGGGTGGGGGGGTGATCCGAGAGACCCCCCAGCTCCCGGGGCCTCGAGGGCTCCCCGATTCATCCTGGCCGCTCACGTCGTGGCCTCGTCTGCTCCGTACGACCGGGCCGCCCGAGGGCTTCTCGGGGGCGTCGATGGGGTCCCTCAGAGCCTAGGCCTACGGCGGGCTCATCCCGACGGCCCCAGTCACGCCCCCCCACCCCAGCGGGCACGTGGAGCTGGGGCGGCCGTGGCGGAGGGGCGTCATTTCCGGTGAGCTGCCCGGGGCTGTTGGGAGTTGGTGGGGCAGCAGTGAGGCGGAGGCCCAGGCGGAGGCCGCCGTGGCCCGGCCAGACGACGTCCTCCCGGACCGCCATGGCCTCGCCCCTGAAGGTGGAGCCGGATGTGCAGGGCAAGGTGGATTCGTTTCGGGCCCGAATCGCGCAGGAGGCCGAAGATCTGGTGTCCACCTTCTTCCCTCAGAAGCTGTCGGAGCTGGACAGCCGCGTCCAGGAGCTCCGCCTGCAGGACCTGGCCCGCATCCGCTCGGTGCCGGCCCCGGAGCCCCCCGCCGCCCAGGACACGCCGGACACCGCGGGCGACGGGCCCAACCGCGAGCCGCCGCCCCCGCCGCCCGCCTCCCTGCAGCCGGCCCCGCCGGGTAAGGGCGCCGCGCTGCCCGGGGGCGAGGGGCAGCTGCTGCGCAGCAACCAGCACCTGGTGGAGCTGATCGAGCGCGTCAAGCCCGAGATCGAGCTGCTGAGGGAGAAGTGCAACACGGTGCGCATGTGGGTGCAGCTGCTCATCCCCAAGGTGGAGGACGGCAACAACTTCGGCGTGTCCATCCAGGAGGACACCGTGGACCAGCTGTGGACGGTGGAGAGCACGGCCGCCTCGTACCTGCGCCGCTTCTCCACCTACTACAACACCCGCGCCAAGCTCGTGTCCAAGATCGTCAAGTACCCGCAGGTGGAAGACTACCGGCGCACCGTGGCCGAGGTGGACGAGAACGAGTACCTGAGCGTGCGCCAGATCTTGCTGCATGTGCGGAACCAGTACGCCACGTTGCACGACGTGATCCTCAAGAACATCGAGAAGATCAAGACTCCGCGCAGCGCCAACACCGAGAACCTGTACTGAGGCCGGCCCGCGGCTGGGCCGCCGGCAGTCGTTAGGGTGACCGCCCGGGCCTGCGAGCGCCGGGACCAGGCATGGGGCGCCGGTCCTGCTGTTGGTCTCGAGTTCGATGCAGCTCCTCCGGAACCCTCTTTCGGTTTTGTGTTGTTCTTGTTTTCCTTTGGGGGAGATTGGTGACGGACCATCTCGTGTGAGGGGGTAGCTTGGCCAAGGAGAGAAGACTGCCTTTCTGAGGAAAGCAGCTTTGTAGGTGACTACTGTGCATGGGTGACGCTGAACTTTTCCAAAGGTTGTTCATTAAAAACAAAAGTTTAAAAGAGAAGTTAATGAAACTTTTCCCTTGATTCTGCAATGTGTTACTTTGTTAAGACCTCAGGAATTCTCCCTTTCCACCATCATTTGTTTTTGCAGAGAAAGGAGTTTAAAGGGATATGTGTTTAGGTCATGTATGCCATAAATTTAGCAGGTTGAAATAAAACTTGGTTTAACGTTTTATGTTGGCTTAAGTGTGCTTATCTGATTTTTATTTTCAGATGTATGTTTTTCCCTCTCAGGTTGACTCATTCCCTTTGATGTTTTCCAACCCAGACTCCATTGTGGAAGAAAAAGAAGCATACGCAGAGTAATATATCTTAAGTGTTGCTGTACAAATGCACATGTAGGTCTCCTATGTGTTGAAGAGTCACACTTACTGGGAATGTCTTTTTGGCCCAGCGCCCTAGTTTCTCCCTGTTGCTATATTCATAATATATATAGCTCATCTTCCGATGCTCAGTTAGTTTTATGAGACATGGCCATATCATTTTTTTCCCTTTCTCTCCTCGATTTCCTTCATTCTTCTTCCCTGATGTTTTTCACTGTAACCTTGCTTCCCCTCCCTAGCCAGAGAAAGACACCAGAATTGTCCGCCATTAACTGCTTTATGAATTGTATTAACTTTATTAATATGTCATTATTCTTGTTGCTAAGTTTTGTTGTCTGATATTTTAAAAGCTATAGACATAGTAATACTAACTACTTTTAATATCATTTTGAAGTTTAGGAAGTAGTTCCCACCCTCTACAGCCTTGTGAAACAGGTGTTTGAAATATTATCCTTGCACAAATGTGAAGCCACAAAGTTGAAGTGACTGACTTGTGGTCACATAACAGCTTCCAAACCAGAGGCCAGAATTAGGTGTTTCTAATTCTAATCCACATTGCTCTTTCTGCCATGCCTCTCCTGGACTTAAAACTGAATATATAGGGTAAATCATTGAGCACAGCGAATCATCTAGAAACTAAGAGGAATTCTTGAAAATGTGTGGTCAGTTCTTTCTCCACACTTTCTGCAGTTTTCATCTTCAGTTCTGCATCAGTGCCTTCATTGAACTTCATCTACCTTAATTGACAAATCATCTTTTTCCAGGGAAGCAGGCATCCCTGTTCACATGAAGTGAGTGAATAATTTAGCATTAGAAACTAATTTTTTGTAGCATTTTGCGTATATCTTGCAAATTGTTTTTCAGAGTTTAGACTGGAAAGAGGGATTTGTGCTAATTTTGATGTACAAATTTGAAGATGAGTGGGTCAGTTTCTCCTTTTACGTTGATATTTCATATGTAAGAATAAGACAATTGATAGGCTTATTTTTTTTTCCGTTTGTTTTTTGAGCCATAAACTTTTTGAGTGTGTCCTAAGTTGACATGATGTTCTTAAGTAAAACCTGGAATTGAGACTGTCATAGCACACTTTGTTATAAGAACTCAAATATTAAGATATTTCTTAAGAAGGTACCTATGTTTGCCAAGGAACTGTCTACAGTGATAGGAAGGGGGAAAGATAAATATCAGAAATTAATTTTATTTTTTTTTTGCAAAGGATAAGTTGTACATTCCAGTAGACTTTCATCAAATGATCATTCCACAAAACTTAGTATTTTGTGGAAAATGGAAACTAAAACATATAATCTCAGAAACTAGTGCTTAGGGTGACATAGATTTCTCCGTTTTTCTGGTTCTCTCCTAGACTAAGAACAAGATTATCTGAACTTGTAAGAGGTTCCTTAGAGCAGATAGGAATCACATCATAGGTTATTTTCTATTCTTTCTCAAGATGCAGTTGTAAAGTAGTTTTATCTACATGCTTACAAGAAGCATCAATCTACCCTTGTGGTAAAGAAAGAAATCTTTTTTGAATAAGTCTTCTTTCCCAGTGGAGTTTGTATTCTTCAGTGTATTTTGGTTGCTGTGGGTGAAAATTACCATGAACATTTATTATATAGACTGAAGCTGAACTGTTTATAAAAAAAATTTTATAAGTTAGAAAAGTTAGAGATTTAAAGCAGAGATGTTTTCTTTTACATTTTTTTCTTAGAGAACTATCTATGAGTCTTTGAAGTAAGCTGCTCTTCTGGTGGACTTTTTTTTTTTTTTAATTTTCCTAGCATGGTAGCAGTGTTCATTAAAATAGGTGTAACCAACCTGGTATATTCTTGGCATGCTTTCTGGTTTTTTCACGTTTTGTCTTGTCCCTAAAAGAATTTAAAAAGAAACACATGAATCCTTGCATTCCATTTTCCTGTATGTATTTCAGAGATAGTTGGATATTTAAAATGCACCCATTACCTGTGACTAGCCTTTATATTCATGTCAAAATGGAATTGTATGTTTGGAACATGAGGTATAGGTAGTATCTCATTTTTTCTC
Source organism: Bettongia penicillata ogilbyi (assembly GCA_023548195.1). NCBI lineage: Eukaryota > Metazoa > Chordata > Mammalia > Diprotodontia > Potoroidae > Bettongia > Bettongia penicillata. Next base: position 3,599,361 of record JAJHZJ010000155.1, on the reverse strand, counting down.
TAGAGTAGTTAAAACCTTAATTAAAAAGACATTTGAAAATTAGGATGCAGGTTAATTGAAACTCTTTACCTCCCTTTTTCCCTCCCAGTCTAAAATCCCAGAAAGTGCTACCACCAGATGGAACAAGCTTACTTTTCTATTGAAATAGTAATGAGGAGCCCAAGTCTTTCAGATTTGAACTTTAAGCATACCACCAAATGAGAGTTGCCTAATGGTAAAATGCTTAATTTGTTTACATTCCAAGTCGTTTTCCACTTCGTTATTTTCCTTTTAAGGTGTTGTATCTGATTTAGAATAGTACCAGGCACACTACTTCAGTTTATAATATTGACAAAAGCATTTAACTGCACACCTTGTGAGATGGGTCTTTGAGCGTCCTAGGGCTTAAGAATTACCCAACTATCAGCAACTACTTTATGAAGTTTAGAGATTTATTATGCATGTAACACAACTCTTATCTTTTGATTGTTTGCTATCATTTTGTTCTGTCAAACTTCATGCTAGAATTGAAGTAATTTCACCTGATGTTCAAGTGAGACCTTTTGCTAAATGTTGAAGTCTTTTCATTCATAATCTGCTGTTTTCTTCCTATTGTAACATTGCCACATTATATTAGAACGTTATATAAAGTGCCCTTCTCTTGCAAAAAAAAAAAAAGATAATCTTCTGTTGGTTTTTTGGGGGGTTTTGGAGTGGGCATAGCGGGGAGAGAACTCCTGTTAATAGACTGGATAGTTGTTTGTATGATAAACCTATTTTTGGACTTGCTGTCAGCACATATTGTCCAGCATATCATGTATAGTATTAGAAGCCTAGGTGTGGCTTTTATACTTTTATTCTTTCTGTAAATAAAGTTGATTGAGATTATTTTATATTTGAGCAAAAATAGATTTTTGAGGTGGATAAATTCGTGTCAAAATATTCCTGTGGAAGTTTTAAAATCCAAATATTTGTGCTAGTTAGTGGAGAACCACAAATTGAACTTTATCAAAATCACTGGAATTGGCTGATCTACGATGAAACTTTGAGTAACTTAAAACAATAACAGCAGTGGTCTTGGGAAAAAAAAGATACTGAAATGTACCTCCTCTTGGCATAAAGGTGTGGGGCATTGTGAGTGAGTAATGCTGCCTGTGCTATCAAATACATAAACCCTGTATCCATTGTTTTTTACTGTTTTTCTTTGTTACCCTAGGAAGCTTCAATTCTGAGAGACAGGGAAATTCATGTCCAAAAATAGCTGATATCAAAACAAAAGGCATCCATAAAAACTTATTTTTTTAAAAAAAAATAAATTGATTTAGTTTTACCCTGTTGAGAGGTTACAATCTTAAATAATAAAAATGATGTTAAATTCACATTTTAAAAATTCATGGTTTTTGCTTTTATGTTATGGTAATAATGGAGACTTAAAAACAATCTCACCAATTCTTCTTTGGTTCTTAGTAGTTTATAATTGGTGCTTCGGTTTCCTTTCTTTTTACTCTCTTAACTTTTTGTTGTCTTGTTTTATTCAACCAAAACTTTTCTCCAGTTACCTGTGATTTCTTAATTGCCAGATCATCCTGATTGATCTCTCTGCAGCCTTTGACACTGTCAATCACCATCATCTCCTTAATAGTCTAGGTTTTAGGTTTTCATGATATTTTTCTCTTCTGGTTTCCTTCCTATCTGTCTGATTATTCCTTCTGTCTCCTATGTTGGAGCTTCATCGAGTGCACACCCATTTAAGATGCATATCTTCAAAGGTTCTGTCCTGGTCCCTGTTCTTTTCTCCCTTTGTACTATTTCTCTTGACAATCTCATCGGCTCCCATGGTTTCAGGGATGTACGTATCCAGATCTAACTTCTTTACTGACCTTCAGTCTTACTCTAACTGCGTGTTGAACATTTTGAACTGGATTGTCACATACATATCTGAATTAGTTTTCTTTTCCCCAAAATCCTTTCCTCTTCCCTGTTATTTCTCAAGGGCACTACCATCCATCCAATCACAAAGGCTTCCAACTTAGGTGTCTCTGTATCCAATCTTTTGCCAGGACTTGTCATTTCTACTTGCATAACATCTTTCATATTTTCCCCCTTCTTTCCTCTGATACTACCACCACTCTGGTGTAGGATTTTTAACATGTCATACCTCATCTATTGCAGTATCCTCTGGTTGATCTTCCTGTCTCAAGTCCCTCCCCACTTATTTCACCTTTCACTCAGCTATCAAATTGATCTTCTGAAAGTATTGTCACCCTCTTGTTTAATAAACTCCAGTGACTTGCTATCACCTCAAAAATCAAATCTAAAATCCTTTGTCATTCAAAACCCTTTACAAGTTGAGCACCTCCTATCTTTCCAGTCTTCTTGCATGTTATTTCCTCTCATGTGATCTGTAGTCTAGTGATGCTGGCATCTGTGCTATATCTCTTACAAACTCTTTATCTCCAAGGCCTGGCATTTTAACTGCCTGTCCTTGGTGCTTAGAATGCTCTCTCTCTTCATTTCTGTCTCCTGCCTTCCCTGGCTTCGTTCAAGTCCAAGCTAGAATCTTATCCTCTGCAAGAAGCCTTTCCTAGTCTCTCTTAATATTCAGTGCCTTCCCTGTGTTGATTACCTCCAATTTATCATTTTCATATATATATAGATAGATAGATAGATATAGATATATACATATGTCTTTTTTGTACATTCTTGTTTGCTTGTTGAAAATTACCACCTTAACTTCTTGAAAGCAAGGACTGTTTTTTGCCTTTGTTGTCCCAGGACTTAGTCCAGGATCTACTTGGGTGGAGAACCTTGGGGCTACGTGTGGCCTTCTAAGTCATTGGTGCAGCCTTTTGACTGAGTCCAAGTTTTATAGAGCAAATCCTTTTATTAAAGGGATTTGTGTTGTAAAGTTTGGATTCAGTCAAAGAACCACAAGGAGAACCTAGAGGGCCACATGTGGCTTTGGGGCTGCAGGTTCCCCACCCTTGGCTAGTACATAGTGGGCATTTAATAAACACTTGTTGATTAACTAGAAGTAACATAGCTAGTAAATATTTCCCTTCCTAAAACATGTGTATGAAGTTTATGTAGGTCTGTATTATATTCACAAAATACTTGCCTTGATTAGTACTAATTGCAGATACTAGATACTTGGTTTGTACTAAATTTTAGTGGCAACTAGAGAATATAAGCAGAAATCCATGTATGTAGGATTCTACCTATTAGGTGAATGCTTGCCTGTGGCATGTTTGTGTTTTTTAATAGTAGTAGGGGAATGAAAGGGAGTGAGCATATATTAATTACTCTATGTGCCAGGCACTGTGCTGAATGATTTACAGATGTTATCTCTTTGATTCTCACACCAGTCTGGAAGGTAGGTGCTATTATCACCATTTCACAGTTAAACTGAGGCAGGCAGAAGTTCAGTGATTTAGATTCATACCACCAGCAAGTGTCTGAAGGCTAGACTTGAACTTAGTTCTTCTGGGCCCAAGTCTCAACACCATCATCTGGGCCATGTAGCTACTGATGTAAACCTTTAAACATTTGTGAGACATGTTATTCTGCCTGGACATTAAGATATTTTAAAGTATTTAGAGAAGTGATAATGAATCTGGGCACAGATAGTTATTTCACATGGATGGAGTAATATATTCTCACTGGTAGAATTTTTTTTTAAGAGAGCCAGTAGGACCTGATGAAAAGGAGCTAGACAAGGAATTAGGAAAACTTGTTCCTTTCCCCAGGATGGCCATGACTTTATGGGTAAATCATTTAGTCTCTTTTTCCCAAAGTTGCTACAGCTGAATGTTACTGGGAGGGCAAAACCTAATTGCTGCCTCTGGTCTGAGCTCTGCAAGTTCCTGACCTGAATTTGGATATGAGCAAGAGTAGACTGCTCCTTACTCCACTGCTGTCAGCTCTCTGGAAAGCTGTGTTAGCTCAGAGTGGTAGAAATGTAGGTTCCACTTAGGTCTAGTCATGGTTATTCCTCTGTAAGTAGGGCTCAACTTTGTTCCTGAAGTGTGAGCCACAGCACCAGCACCACTGCTGTCGCTGACTTCTGAACTTCCTTCTTTCCCCAGGCTACACCCAGGCCCTCTCTACCTCAAAGTCACTCCCTTGGACAGGTCCCCTTCCCTCTTTTCCCTGAATTTGTGACCAGGGAGTGGTGTAGTGGGCAATAAAGCTGCCAATTGGAACTTATCCTAGTGACTCTTCTGATTTTGTCTGGGGTTACTCCATAGAAGTCTGAGACCTCTTCTTGCTCTGATATACAGCCTCTCCTTGGGTGTTAAAGTCCTTCATTCGTAACAACCTCCTTGCCCAGCCCTCTCTCCAGTGTCAGCAGACCTGTCTGTCTTCCTCTTGCTTAGCTGGCCTGACAGCTAAGGATTTACTCCGACTTTTTCTGGATTTCCCCATCTGGTGCATTTTTTAAATCCTTTAGGAGTCTGTGAAGAGAAGCTCGCTGCATTGCCTCTTAGTACTTCAGCATTTGGAGTCTTCTGCAGGTTTAGTTTAATAAGTGATTCTGTTTTTGTGAAAATCATCTTACTTCTCCATTTTTCCACATGGGACAGTTAAATAATACTCATCTTTGAGGAATTTTTCTAGGACTAGTGAGTTGAATTTGATACTGAATTGGAGGAGCTAAGATTTTTTGGATTAAAGGTATTTTATATAAAGCAAAACTATTGACTTTAGTATCTTTCAGTTAGATTCAGTTCCCCAACATTTACTAAGCACCTCCTGCTTGCAAAGATTCGGGGGTAAAAACCTCCGTTCACCTTTCCTTCCATGCCTTCAACTCAAGCAGAAACTAAAGCAGAGCAAGCTGACAGAAGGAAGGAGGGTCAAAAGCTTCTGAACATAGATAGTTTTTGTGGCTCTCTTCATAGTCTTATAACTAGTGTTTGGAGCATTGAGCTTGGCATTCATTATGTGTTAAAATTGTTAATCATAGAATCTTAGATCTGCAGCTGGAAGGAATCTCGGAGGCCTCCGATCCACACCCTTCATTTAACATTTGGGGGTGAAGTGGCTTCCCCAGCATTTCATACATCACAGGCATTAGAAGATCAGAGGAAGGATTTTAACCCAGTCCTATGAGTCTCTCGAGCAAGTGCTCTTTGTGTACAGTATGGCTTTCCCATGATTCCCATTTCCTTGTTAAGAAAAGACTACTTAATACTGAGTGTTAAAACTATAGTTGTACTATGACTAATTCCAGTACCCACTGCTTACTTAAGAACTTATTTGCTCTGTTAAAATGATCAGATAGTATCCGAAAGAGTATTGGGATGAATCACATGGGTTGAAATCCTTTAGAGGAGTAACTTTTGTCCAGAGATAATAAGTACTAGATTGACCCAAGAAAAGATAACAATTTTTAAGTGAACAAGATAGATTTATATACTTTTAGGATTTTTTTACTCCAAATCATTATGTCTTATATTATGGTTAAAAAGTAAACAGCTTAATATCCATAACAGGAAAGAACAATGGCTAAATTCACAAATTACAGTTCTATTTATATATTATGAGCAATTTATTAATTTAAATGAGACCAGAGGCGGCCCGGAACTCCCGGAGCAGCAGGCAGGAGCTCAGGGCCATTACCGAAGGTCTCTGCATAAAGCCTCTGAGGGAACTGAGCCTGGGAGGTGGCCCTGCCCCCACCTGAGCACCAGAACTTAAGCTCACATTGAATAGCAGCCGCTCCCACCACGGAGAGCCCTGAGGCTGGGAAGCTGCATTTGAATCTCAGACCCCAAGCACTAGCTGGACAGATCTAGGTGGGAGTGGAGAGGAATCTCAGAAGTCAAGTAACTGGCTGGGAAAATACCCAGAAAAAGGAAGCAAAATAAGACCATAGAGAGCTACTTTCTTAGGGAACAGATGTTCCTTCCTCCCTTCATTTCTGATGAGGAAGTACAATGCTTGCCATCAGGGAAAGACGTGGAGGTCGGGGCCTCTGTATCCCAGACATCCGACGTGGATGTCCGGTGGGCTCAGGCCATGCAAGAGCTCAAAAAGGATTTTGAAAATCAGGTTAGACAGGTGGAGGAAAAACTGGGAAGAGAAATGAGAGAGATGCAAGAAAAGCATGAAAAACGGGTCAATACCTTGGTAAAGGAGACCCAAAAAAATGCTGAAGAAAATAACACCTTGAAAAATAGGCTCACTCAATTGGCAAAAGAGGTTCAAAAAGCCAATGAGGAGAAGAATGCTTTCAAAAGCAGAATTAGCCAAATGGAAAAAGAGGTTCAAAAGCTCACTGAAGAAATAGTTCTCTCAAGATTAGAATGGAACAGATGGAGTCTAATGACTTTCTGAGAAACCAAGAAATCATAAAACAAAACCAAAAGAATGAAAAAAATGGAAGAGAATGTGAAATATCTCATGGGAAAAACAACTGACCTGGAAAATAGATCCAGGAGAGACAATTTAAAAATTATAGGACTACCTGAAAGCCATGATCAAAAAAAGAGCCTAGACATCATCTTTCATGAAATTATCAAGGAAAACTGTCCTGAGATTCTAGAACCAGAGGGCAAAATAAGTATTGAAGGAATCCACCGATCACCGCCTGAAAGAGATCCAAAAAGAGAAACTCCTAGGAACATTGTGGCCAAATACCAGAATTCCCAGGTCAAGGAGAAAATATTGCAAGCAGCTAGAAAGAAACAATTCCAGTATTGTGGAAATACAGTCAGGATAACACAAGATCTAGCAGCTTCTACATTAAGGGATCAAAGGGCGTGGAATAGGATATTCCAGAAGTCAAAGGAACTAGGACTCAAACCAAGAATCACCTACCCAGCAAAACTGAGTATAAGGGGAAAATATGGTTTTTCAATGAAACAGAGGACTTTCAAGCCTTCTTGATGAAAAGACCAGAGCTGAAAAGAAAATTTGACTTTGAAACACAAGAATGAGAAGAATCATGTAAAAGTAAACAGCAAAGAGAAGTCATAAGGGACTTACCAAAGGTGAACTGTTTACATTCCTACATGGAAAAACAATATTTGTAACTCTTAAAACTTTTCAGTATCTGGGTAGTTGGTGGGACCACACACAGACGTACACGCACACACACGTACATGTGTGCACACACACAGAGAGCACAGAGTGAATTGAATAGGATGGGACCATATCTTAAAAGAAATTAAGGTAAATGGTGAGAGAGAAATGTAGTGGGAGGAGAGAGGGTGAAATGGAATGGGGTAAATTATATCTCATTCAAGAGGCAAGCAGGAGTCTTTTTAGTGGAGGGAAAAAGAGGAGAGCTGAGAAAAAAACGTGGTTTACCCTCATCACATTCGACTAAAAGAAGGAGTAAAATGCACACTCATTTTGGTATGAAAACCTATCTTACAGTATAGGAAAGTGGGGGAGAAGGAGATAAGCAGGGAGGGAGGGATGATGGAAGGGAGGGCAATGGGAGAAGGGAGCAATTTGAAGTCAACACCTGGGGAGGGACAGGATCGAAAGAGAGAATAGAAACAATGGGGGACAGGATAGGATGGAGGGAAATATAGTTTGTCTTACACAGCACAACTATTATTGAAGTCATTTGCAAAACTACACAGGTAGGGCCTATATTGAATTGCCTGCCTTCCCAAAGGGAATGGGTGGGGAGGGAGGGATGGGGAGAATTTGGAACTCAAAGTTTTAGGAACAACTGTTTAATATTGTTGTTGCTACTAGGAAAGAAGATATACAGTTAATGAGGAATAGAAAGTCATCTGGCCCTACAGGAGAAAAGAGAAGACGGAGACAAGAGAAGGGAGGGACGATAGAAGAGAGGGCAGATTGGTGATAGGGGAAATTAGAATGCTCAGTGTGTATTGGGGTAGGGGGAGGGGATAAATGGGGAGAAAATTTGGAACCCAAAAGTTTGTGAAAATGAATGTAAAAAGTTAAATAAATTTATTTTTTAAAAAAATAAATGAATAAAATAAAAAATTTAAATGAGACTCTGGTTTGATTACAATTGTCAGTATATGAAACTATTGAGTAAATATTATTTCTGTATTTTAAGGTATATTAAGTTAAAACACACTTCTAGATCCTGATGATTATAGTCCTGGCCAGCGTGTTAGATGCTTACTGAGTGTTTGCTGAAGTCATAGGCTTAAAGCAAAAGATTTCCTTGAAGCGTACAGAATTGATAATAGAAGTGAATGACACTGCTAATTGTTATTCTTGGCTTGAAGCATGATTTGGTTGTGTCTTTAGGGATTAGATGCAAAACGTGCTCTCTAACTGTGGTAATAAAATTAAGCTTGGTAAAATAGTTTTTTGGGAGGAATTATTTGGCTCAGTCAGAAAAAGGTAATAAAATATTGGGATGCCTTTTGACATTTCCACTGCCACTTATAAAACAAAGAAATCATCAATCCTCAAGTGAATGAGTATACAATGCTATTATAATATTTAATATCAGCACTATAGATAATGTGTATATATATATATATATGTATATAATATATATGCTAAAAGTACTTTCCTGTTTATATAACCAAGTTTCTAGACGTGGTGAGGGTTTCTAAATTAATGTCCCAGATTTATAAAATATTTAACATGGAAGAACAATTCTATTTTCCAAGATAACTAGCTTTACTTTGATAAAAATCATGTTTTTGACCTTTTTTTAAAAATCATTCTCTTATGCTGATTTATCTTCTTAGATTCATAGGCCTTTTCTGTTCAGTGGAACATCAACTTGAGTAAATATTACTTTTTTTTTTTAAGCCACAGCAGACAATAGAGTATTTGATCAATTTTCCATTTTTGTTCCTGTGTTAATACAATGTTGTTACATCGCATGCTATAAACTTCCAAGTGCACTGTTTTTTCCAATTAAAGTACCTTGTAAATCCATTTATTAAGTTTGTTTGAAGGCAGACTCCACACTCTTAGTGACACTGGCATCTTGATCAGTATGATCTCCAGCAGCCCAGGTAATGGAGACTCCTTGAGTAAGTACGTCACAGTGTTGATTGATTAGCTGCTCAGCGTCATCAGTACCTAACAGCATAGATTTTCTGTATTATGCACAGGTAGTAATTTCTCCTCCCAGTCACTCTCTCCTTAATGGCTTTAAATCTTACTATAGAATGCTTTACTTACTCCATAAGTTTGACAGTGTTCTATTCATGACTTTGGCCCAGTTGATTTAGATAGCTAATATTCAGCGATTTTTGTTCACAAATACGAATGCGCTGTTGGTTTGTTTTAGACTTATTGTATTATACTCTTCCCAGTATTTGTGTTGTAAAACTACTATATAGGATGTCACAAAAAATTGTTGTACTGAGACTTTTGGTACACCCTGTATAATGATTTTTAACTTTTATCTTGTTTGGATTTTCATTCCTATAAAAACTAATTCTGCAACAAATTGGATTATTTTTCCTCTCTTATCACGTTGGAGAGTACAGTCATTCATTCCAGCTCTAAAGTTCTATGATCTGTGCTCTAGGATTGGAGGCATTCACTTAACAAATTTTTGACTCAACCCTAAGTTCTTTTGTAGAGTCCACGTAGCAAGAGTTTAGTAAATGCTTATTAAATTAATAGTCATAAATCTCAGACCATGGGGTTGTATGAGGATAGCATTCTGTGCTCACATTGGAAGAATATTTAATGAGAACATTAATATGCTGTCTTACTTGATTTTCATAACAGCCTTATGAGACAGATGCTGTTATTATCCCCATTTTACAGAAGGAGAAACTGAAACTGAGCAAAGTACCTGGGGTCATACAGCTAATAAGCATCAAAACAGTATTTGAAGTGAAGTCTTCCCAAACCAAAAGCCAGCACTCTGTGTACTGTGCCACTTATTGAGCATGATGTGAAGCTGCTGGGCTGGGTGCTAGGGATTTAAAGACAAAATGGCCAAAAGCCAGAGATTCACAGAGTTGAAAGGGACCTGAGAAACCATCTCTTTTCATGTTAGAAATGAGGAAAAGGCTTCTGGAAGTCACACAGGTAGTGTTAGAATTTGAACCCTGCCCCTCTGTTAGAGTCTGTGTTCTTTATCCCTAGTGTCCTGTTGCTGTCACCAGGGAGCTTACAGTCTAGTAGGGTGACAGCACATGTAGGGGGCCATCTCCAGTTGTCCTGATCTATATCTTGCCACTGGACTCAGCTCCAGAGGAGAGAGTGAGGCTGGTGACTTTGCACAACTTTGCCTCTCTGCCTTCAATCCAATTCACCTGCAAGTCATAGCATCACCTCTTTGAGAGGGAAGGACAAACATCAAGAAACATATGTAAACAAGTAAGTATGTACTCAATAACTTGAGAAAGGAGAGAGTGCTAATAGCTAAGGGGGTCCAGAAAGTTCTGATTGTAAGAGATGGTACTTGAGTTGTGTGGTAAAGGAGGGTAGGGATTCTAAGAGATAGAGGTGAAGAGAAGTACCTTCCAGGTAGAAGGGACAGAGGTAAGCTTTGGAGTGCTCAGTGAGGAAAAGAGCAAAGAGGACAGTTCTGCTGGACCATAGATTTTATGAAGAACAATGATATACAGGAAGCCTGGAAAGATAGGCTAGGACTAGATGATAAAGGATTTTAAATGCTAAGCAGAGCGAGATTGCAATCCACCTGTGACTTCTCATCCTATTTAATTCTTGTCTTTGTCCTCCTAAATATCCACCATAGACGATATTTAGGTAGCAGTGCATTGTAGACCTTCCTTTGAAACTTTCAGTATTTCATAGGTAGTGATGCTATCAATTAGGCAGTCAACCTGCATTTATTAAGCACCTGTTATGTACTAGAGCTAGGAGTATAAAGCCAAAAAGGAAATGGTCCCTGCCTGTAAGGAGCTTGCCTTCTTTAGGAAGACACAGTGAGCTTAGATAGGATACAGAGAAATATGTGTGTATGTATATTAAATAGATACATGATAAATAGAATATCATTGGGCATAGAGTACACTTGGCTTGTTGAATCAGGGAAAGACATCGTATAGAAGGTTGCATTTAACTTTAGTTTTGAAGAGAACAAGGAACTTTAAGAGAGAGAGGTGACAGATGTAGATGCCAATGCAAAGGCATAGGCATGAGAAAGGCCATGACTTCTGAGGACTGACTGAACTTAGGCTGTCCATCTGTTCATCTACTTTCTTGCTGCGTAATCAGAAAACTTTATTTTCTTGTCATACATGTCTTAAGTTGTACATTATGTGAAGCAAATGTATTATCAAACAATTCATCATTAGTCATTATCACATTAACATGAATTAGTTTTCCAGTTCCCTAATAAAAACACAGACTAAGCTGTGAGATGGTGGGAAGGGTCTTTAAAAGTACCACCAAGCTGGGGGCGGAGCCAAGATGGCGGAGTAGAAGGACGCACATTCACGAGCTCCGAACCCACAACCCATGGAATTGAGGTAAAAGGAGAGCCCCATAAATTCTGAATCTCTGCAGGGGGTGCACAAACATAGGGGAAGAGATTTCCGTTCCACTGAACCCTGGAGAGCCGTCCCCGGGGTCCATCGCACTCCAGAAAGCGGACCCCACCCCCACCCCTGGCCGCGACCCAGAGAAGCTGACCTGAGCAGACTTCTGAGAGGAAAGCTCCGGGAGAATCTCCGGTAGCCGGGAAAGTCCCTCTGCCCACAGAAGCTAAAGGTCAGTTAAAAAGAACCCTGCGCTAGGGGAGGGGAGCGGGCCCCCTCGGGAGGAAGCGGCGGCGGCAGAGACGGGGCAGGAAGCGGCGGAGGCAGAGACGGGGGCAGGAAGCGGCAGAGGAAGAGACGGGGGCAGGAAGCGGCGGAGGCAGAGGCGTGGGCGGGCGGCTGAGGCGGCAGCGGCCCGGGACTCAGGAATCCCCCAGCAGCAGGTAGGATCTTCAATACTGAAGGTCTTTCCAACCTGAGGGAGCCAAGCAGGGGAGAGGGCCCTGCCCCCACACCGCTCTACTGCTGAACGCCTCTGAATAAAACCCCCAAGGGAGCTGAGCACAGCAGGCGGGGCCCCCCACCCCACCCCCACCCGCTCTGTTCCTGAAAGTCGCTTCAGAAAGCCCCTGAGGGCCCAAGCTAGGAAGCGGCCCTGCCCCCACCCTGCGCCAGAACTAAAGCTTGCCGCGGGAAAGCGCATTTGAATCTCAGAGGCCAAGGACTAGCTGGGCGGATCCAGGCGGAGGTGGAAAGGAATCTCAGAAGTCAAGTAACTGGCTGGGAAAATGCCTAGAAAGGGAAAGAAAAATAAGACTTTAGAGAGTTTTTTCCAACAAATGCAAATGATCCCGACCTTCGGATCTGAAGGGGAGGATGAGGACGTATTTTTCCCATCAGGGAAAGATGTGGAGGGCGGGGCCTCAGTACCCCAGACACCCCAGGGGGGTGTTGGGTGGGCTCAGGCCTTGGAAGAGCTTAAAAAGGATTTTGAAAAGCAAGTTAGACAGGTGGAGGAAAGACTGGGAAGGGAAATGACAAAGATGCAAGAAGAGTATGAAAAAAAGGTCAATATCTTGGTAAAGGAGTCCCAAAAAAATGCTGAGGAAATTAACACCTTGAAAAATAGGCTCACTCAATTGGCAAAAGAGGTTCAAAAAGCCAATGAGGAGAAGAATGCATTCAAAAGCAGAATGAGCCAAATGGAAAAAGAGGCTCAAAAGCTCACTGAATTTAATAGTTCTCTCAAAATTAGAATGGAACAGATGGAGTCTAATGACTTTATGAGAAACCAAGAAATCACCAAACAAAACCAAAAGAATGAAAAAATGGAAGAGAATGTGAAATATCTCATGGGAAAAACAACTGACCTGGAAAATAGATCAAGGAGAGACAACTTAAAAATTATGGGACTACCTGAAAGCCATGATCAAAAAAAGAGCCTAGACATCGTCTTGCATGAAATTATCAAGGAAAACTGCCCTGACATTCTAGGACCAGAGGGCAAAATAAGTATTGAAAGAATCCATCGATCACCACCTGAAAGAGATCCAAAAAGAGAAACTCCTAGGAACATTGTGGCCAAATTCCAGAACTCCCAGCTCAAGGAAAAAATCTTGCAAGCAGCCAGAAACAAACAATTCCAGTACTGTGGAAATATAATCAGGATAACCCAAGATCTAGCAGCATCTACATTAAGGGATCGAAGGGCGTGGAATAGGATATTCCAGAAGGCAAAGGAACTAGGACTGAAACCAAGAATCACCTACCCAGCTAAACTGAGTATAATACTTCAAGGGAAAATATGGTCTTTCAATGAAACAGAGGACTTTCAATCATTCTTAATGAAAAGACCAGAGCTGAAAAGAAAATTTGACTTTCAAACACAAGAATGAGAGGAAGCATGCAAAAGTCAACAGCAAGGAGAAGTATTAAGGGACTTACCAGAAATGAACTGTTTGCATTCATACAGGGAAGGACAATATTTCTAACTCTTAAAACTTTTCAGTATCTGGGTGGTTGGTGGGATCACACATACACATGTACACGCATGCACACACATACACACATGCATTCACATGCAGAGACAGAGAGCACAGATTGAACTGAATAGGATGGGACCATACCTTAAAAGAAATTAAGGTAAATGGTGAGAGAGAAATGTAGTGAGAGGAAAGAGGGGGAAATGGAAGGGGGTAACTATATGTCATTTAAGAGGCAAGTAGGAAATGTTTTTAGTGGAGGGAAAAAGAGGAGAGCTGAGGGAAAAAAAACAAACAAACAAACAAACAAACAAAAGTTACCCTCATCACATTTGACTAAACGAAGGAGTGAAATGCACACTCATTTTGGTATGAAAACCTATCTTACAGTATAAGAAAGCGGGGGAGAAGGAGATATCGGGGGGGGGGGGGGGGGGGGGGATGATGGAAGGGAGGGCAAAGGGAGGAGGGAGAAATTGAAAGTCAACACTTGGGGAGGGACAGGATCAAAGGACAGAAGAGAAACAATGAGGGGCAGGTTAAGAGGGATGGCAATTCAGTTAATCTTACACAACACGACTATCAGGAAGGTCACTTGCAAAGCTACACAGATATGGCCTATAATAAATTGCCTGCCGTACCAAAGGGAATGGATGGGGAGGGAGGGATGGGGAGAATTTGGAACTCAAAGTTTCAGGAACAATTGTTTAGTATTGTTGTTGCAACTAGGAAAGAAGACATACAGTTAATGAGGAATAGAAAGTCATCTGGCCCTACAGGAGAAAAGAGAAGATAGAGACAAGGGAAGGGAGGGATGACAGAAGAGAGGACAGATTGAAGATAGGGAAAATTAGATTGCTTGGGGTATTGGGGTGGGGGGAGGGGAGAGAAAAGGGGAGAAAATTTGGAACCCAAAAATTTGTGGAAATGAATGTAAAAAGCTAAATAAATAAATAAATTAAAAAAAAAAAAAAAAAAAAAAAAAAAAAAAAAAAAAAAAAAAAAAAAAAAAAAAAAAAAAAAAAAAAAAAGTACCACCAAGCATGTGGTCCTGCCTCAGAAAGAACAGGCTGGAAAAGGAAATAGTGTGGGTGATTTGGGCTGGTAAGGACCAGTACTGAGGGCAAGGCTGCAAAAAAGGATCAAGAATCCTTGTATGACGGTATCTCTGAGTGCCAGGTGCTTCACATTTCTAGTTTATTGGTTAGACTCTTTTCAGTTAGAAGATAATCCAACCTGTGTTTTTTAATTTAGGTTCTCTGTTTAAGGGAGGAATCTTGTTGTTCACTCAATTCTCCAACCACCCCTATGGTTGATAAAGTCACCAGACAAAGCAGATCACAGTTAATGAGCTGTTAATATATTAGCCAGGTGTCAAACCTGGGCCACACCACAGATGGTCCATGAACCAGAGTCTTAGGGTGGAGTATCACTAGAATGTCCTTCTGGAATATTTAGATGGAGTGCACCAAAGGGGCACTACATTTGTATGCTTTTAAAATGCAGTTTAAAAATGTCACCCATCTAGTAAAAGTTGGTCTGACTCATACAGTTGTGCCATGTAAAAGGTAAGGGGAGTCGACAAGTTGCAGCAAAATTCTAGGCCACTGTAAGCATTTTTGCACTGTAGACATTTTTGCACTGTAGACATTGCTTATTTGATATCTTCGATGAATTAATATGGGGGGGATGAAATCAAAGAAATATGCTATGATTATCCACTTTCCATGTTATCTGTCCTCTACACTTTACCTTGCCTCTACCAAGGCCTTTGAATTTTCCTGGGGATAACTTCTCTTTATCCACAGTACTCAAATTTCTCTTGTTTTTTTTCTGATTGTACAAATTGCTACTGAAGAAGGTACCTGGCTAATTTGTTGCCCAGGCCCCTAATGATCTCTAGCTTTCTATTCCCTATATTTTAAGAGTTATAGCCATTTCAAGACCTCTTCTTACATGTTTGTTATATTTATTACTACATTTAGTGTTGGTATATATAGGAGTTTGAAGTTAAGACCGTCTTCATGATACATCTGTGAATCTCACAGCTTGTAAATTATGTTATGGTTTTATAAAATGTGTCTATTTCCAAGTTTCAGAACAAAAGAACTTCTCATGTAAATTAATGAGTGTAATTAATTTAGAGTCTTTTTAAAATTGTAAAATATATTTTTCAAATTTAAAAGCATTTATTTTCTCTCCTCTCCTACTGAAAAAAAAATCCTTGTAACAAACCTTCATAGTCAAGCAAGAATAAAAGCCAATTTCCATGTTGGTCATGCCTAAAATGCCTAAAGTATGTTTTCTTCTGCATCTTGAGCTCATAACCTCCGTGACCTCTCTTGGCATTTTTCATCCTGCTGGTTACTTGACTGCTCAGAGCGCTTCAGTTTTTTGAAGTTGTTTGTCTTTACAGCCTGGTTTCAGACTGCGCATGTTGTTATATCTTACGGCACAGCGACATTCCATTCCCTTCATATATCATAATTTGCTTAGCTGTTTCTCAGTAAATTGATACTCCTTCAGTTTCTAGTTCTTTGTCACTACAAAAAGAACTTCTATAAATATTTTTGTACATATGAGTTTTAAGGACTGTATTTTAAGAACAAAAGAGCTCCTAATACTAAAAGGGGAAAGAGATAAGCACTAGCGAGCGCCTTGAAAACGGGAGAAGACTCTTCAGCTGTAAAGTGCACAGTTACTGAGATACCCCCATCTTTTTCAAGTTACTTTATTTACCTTGGAAATTAATCTGAAAGCTCTTTTATCTAACTTCAACTGCTCAGCGTTTCACTATGGAGCACGGAGCAGCTTGTCCCTTTCCAGTTCTTAGCTATTAATCAGTTACATTATCATCACTTCGACTCCTGTGAATCTCACATTCGAAGACTAGCTGCAGTTTGGAGACAATTCCCTTCATATAGCTTTGATAGTTTACATAAGGAAAATGTTACCCAGCAAAAGAAGGGCTTGCGGTCTTGCAGTGGTCTCCATTTCCCTGGGCATCTGTTTAACAGCTGGGTTGTGGTGTTAGGAGGGAGTGATCTTTATCTAGGTAGAGTGATTTCCAGTGTTGGAGGTCATCACATTACTATCTGTGGGAGACACAAGACTCTCACTTAATGTGCTTGGATGCTTTTGCCCTTGCTTTTACTTAGTGTTCTTTGCCATCTTAAAGAAAGGGAGAACAAGGCTTCCTGGTTTTCTGCAGATGGTTATGTATGCTCATAAACTCTCACTCATAGTGTATGAGCCACCCTCAGCCGAAAACTGCAAGATAGGGTTTAGAAAATATGAAATTTTATCATACCCCTATCATTTCGTGCTTCCAACTTTTTCATGTCTATAGTACCTAACAGATGGTATCTATTTGTTTTTTACTTGAATAGTATATCCACTTGGACCTCACCTGGTGCCACGGCAGACCTCTAGACTTCATTGTTTCCCTTTAGAAATTCTTAAGCTATATGTAAAAGTTACTTTTATATATGAACCATGAAACTTTCTCAATTTTAAGCAATTTCTGAGTGTTTACTATATGCAAACCATATTATTCAGGGTAGACTGCAGGTCAGGAACAACCAAGTAAATTAAAAAGTCATGCATGGCCTACCCAGAGTTTGGCCATCCAGAGATACAAGGTGCACACACAAAAAAGTACACTGTCAGCATAGGATAATTGCCATCAGATAATGGTTTTTGAGCTCACGGAATCCAGGGATTCTGTGAGGTGGTGGTGTGAGGATAGAGGGAATTAGCCACATTCTGAGAAGTGATAAACAAGATACAGAAAAAGTCTTAGTTTTTTGGACACCTCTGCTGTCTGGATTGATTTTGTTTGACTATGCTTTTTTGCTGCAGGGATTTTTTTTTTCTTTTTTTCTGAATTAATTGGAAGGGGTCAGGTCTGGGAGAGTTAACAAAAATGATGATCACCTCCTATAATATAAAAAAGAGGGTCATCGAAACATGTTTTAAAATACATAGATGAGAACAGAAGAAAATTTGAAAGAAAGCACAAAGAATATAGTTTTGAAAGTAACAAGTAAAATTTATTTTATCTTTTTTTTTTAAAGCAAGCAATGTGAAATGGAGATTCCTGGTTTCATATAAAATCCTCTTGTATATTGCTATGTGAAAGGAAATGTTCATTTTTTGGTGTTAAAGTTCAGAATAAAAAATAAAATTTAAAGTAAAGTGAAGAGGTTGGAGTCTATGACATACATCTAAGATCACGTCCAAGTCCAGATCTATGCTCCTAAAAGAGAGAAGGAGCTCATTGTTAGTTTCCTCTCCCTTTCCTTTTCCCTGATTTAACTATGAGGTCATTTTGACCTAGTCCTGCTGATTAGTGCAAAACATTGGCCTTGGTCCAAACTGGTCTAGTCCAATTCAGGCTTGTAATTAGACACAATGAGACACTCATGGGCCATAAAATATTTAGCAAAGAGAAATTGCTTCAACTACAAAAAGGGTTGATAGGGATACAACACTGATTTAGATGGACGGGCTCCCCTCAGTAGCCAAATCTGATTTGGAAGGCTAGGCTTTTTTTGCCGTAGGTGTGGAGGAGGCATTCCAACAGGTCTAGTCCTAACCCTCTGGACCAATCAAATCCCAAGAATAGCTTCCTTGCTCCTTTAAACTGGTTGACTGATCACTAGCTTTACAGTGATTATTCAACAGTAACTTGCTGTTTCCCACCCAGCCTGATGTCTTTCTTTTTCTTGACCTCATTAAAGGGGCCATGCCCTGGCTACTTCTTAAACAGGTCTGTTCAGTGAATGGGCGTGGCCTCACTCTAAGTGAGTACCTGAATAGACCTTGTCCTAAAGGGCCCAAGGTCTCCCAGTGCCTCAGGGGGCCATCTCCAGTCATGCTGATGAGTATCTGGTCACTGGATTCCAGTGACTCTGGAGGAAAAGTGAGACTGGTGACCTGCACAACCTTCCCTCACTCAGACAAAGTCAAGTGCAAGTCAGGTCATCATTTCTCTGATGGCATGGTCTTCTTTGGCAATGAAGGACGAACACGAGATGCTAGTGGTACCACAAGGAGAAAGAGTAGAATGAGACATGTTTTAAGAGAGGAATAAATAAGCACAAATGATAAGTGAATTTAAAAAGTCCAAAACCATGCGCAGTATCTAATACCTGTGGACCTCCCACCTCCACAGAGAGATAAGTTGGGGTATTTTCTCATATCTCAAATCCATTTAAGTTCATGCATCTACTTGGGATTTTTGGAGTATCACTGTTCTTTCCATTTTTATTGTAGTTACTGTGTATGTTGATTCCTTGGCTCTGCTCACTTCACTCTGCTTCTGTTTATATAGATCTTTTCGTGCTTCTCTGTATTCACATCACAGATCATTTCTTACAGCACAGTAACGTTCTATTAAATTCACATATAAAATTTGTTTAGCTGTTTCACAGATGTGGGCATCTACTTTGTTTCTAATTCTTAGCTATCACAAAATGTGCTGCTGTAAGTTTTTGGGAACTCTCTTCTTATTGATGACTTTCTTGGGGTGTAAGCACAGGAATGGAGTCTCTAATTCAAAGGCTATGGATATTTGAGTCACTTTATTTGAATAATTCCAAATTGCTTTTATACCTCCCACCAATAATGCATTAATATACCTGTCTTTCCACAAATTCTCCAACATTGGCTGTTGCCATTTTTTGTCATTTTTACTCGTTTGTACGGTGTGAGGTGAAACCTTTCAGGGTTGTTTTGATTTGCATTTCTCTTATTAATGATAATGAAGCATTTTTCTTGTATCTGTGAACAGTTGTTTTGAGAACTCTTTGTTCATACATTTGACCAATTATCTGTCTAATTTAGGTTATTAGTTTTAGATATATTTATTGTTTATATAACTTGGATGACAGGGCTTTATCAGCAAAATTTGACACAAGTATTTTTTTCCCATTCACCACTTTTTACTCTAGATGCATAAATGCTATCTAGACAGAAGCTTTTCAGTTTCAGGTCTTCAGAACTATTTTTATCTTTTGTAATTGCTTCTATCTCATTTGGTTGACAATAAATCTCCTACCCATAGCTTTGAAAGTTACACAATGTGTTACTCTTCTTAATTTTTATAGCATAAACTTAATAATATTAAAGTCACATCCATTTAGAGTATGCTGTGGAGTGTGGTATGAGGTATTGGGCTAAGCCTAATTTCTGCTTGACTGTTTGCCTAACAGTTTTTGTTGAATAGGGAATTTTTCTTTAGGTATTTTTTTTTCCTCTTCATCAAATATTGTTTTATTGACTTCTGTTGTTTCTAAATCTCCCTCATCTGGTCTGTTCCATTGATCTATCTCTATTATTTAACTCATACAAGGTGGTTTTGATGATGGCTGCTTTATAATGTTTGAGGACTGAAAGTGCTATTCCCCTTTCATCCTTACTTTTCATCATTTACCCTAATATTCCAGATCTTTTGTTTTTCCAAATGAATTTTGTTAGTGTCCCCCTGGTCATTTGATTAGTATAGCATTAAAAGTGTAAATTAATTTTACAATAGTATTGTAATTTTTTTTAGATTGGCATGGCCTAGCCATGGTCACTTAATATTCTTCGAGCAGTTTAAGCTGTTTGTTTCTGCTTTGTAATCTGTACACCTTTTTTGTGTGTTTGGGGAGATTGATCCCAAGGTATTTCATGCATTTTGTACTTATTCTGTTATTGCTTGTTGTGTTTTATTGTTATTTCATAAAAACGCTGTTGACATTTGAGGATTTTTTTTTTAGCTTGCTGCTTTACTAAAGCTATTATCTCAATCAGTATCTTTGTTGATTCCTTGGGATTTTCTAAGTAAACCATTATGTCATCAGTGAACCGGGATAGTTTTATCTCTTATTTACCAATCTTTATTCCTTTCTCTTCTTTTATTGCTATTGTTAACCTTTCTAGGGTTATATCAAATACTAGTGAGAAGAGTAGACTTCCTTGCTTCTCTTGCAAATTTATTAGAAAAGAGTCTAGTATATTCATATTGCATACAGTGCTTACTTCTGCAAGTCCCCATATGCCTATATTTTATAGGGTTTTTAACGTACAAAGCGTTTTGTCTTTATCACAGGCTTTTTCTGCATCTATAGAGAAGGTCATGTGGTTTTTGGAAAATTGGAACACTAATGCACTATTATTGGTGGAGTTGTGAACTGATCCAACCTGGATCTGAAGAGCAATTTGGAACTATGACCAAAGGGCTATAAAACTGCATAGCCTTTGATCCAGTAATACCATCACTAGGTGTGTATCCCAAAGAGACTTAAAAAAAGGGGGGAAGACCTATTTGTACAGAAATGTTTATAGCAGTTCTTTTTGTGATGGCAAAGAATTGTACCTTGATGGGATGGCCGTCAGTTGAGGGATGGCTAAACAAGTCGTGGTATGTTATTGTAGTGGAATGTTATTGTGCTCAACAAATGATGAGCAGGATGATTCCATGAGCTGATGCAAAGCGAAGTGAGCAGAACCAGGAGTATAAGGGACTTACTTGATCTGTTGCAGAGTAAAGCAAGTAGGGTCAAGAAAACAACACATGTATAGAATACATGAATTTAAAAGCAACTTCAAAGCAATCAGTTGAAAGCTGCAAAATTACAAAGAAAAAGCAAGGTTCCAAAGAAGACATATTAGAAGATACTCCTACTCCACTCCTTTATAATGTTGGGAGGTCCATGGATATGGAACATTACATATATTTTCAGGCTTTTTCAATATATTAATAGGTTTTGCTGAATATTTTTCTCTAAAAAAAATTTCTTGATGTAAAGAATGACTGTGGGAAGGGGCAGAGGGGAAAATTTAGATAATACAAAAAACCAGACTATATCAATGGAAATGTATTTGAAAAACTGATTAGAGCTATCCAGATATGAAATGGGCTGTTTTAGAAATAGTGGATTTCCCATCAGTGGAAGTCTTCAAGCAAATGGATACTCTTTTGTAAAAAATGTCATAGAAAAGATTACTCTTCAGCAATGATGGCTAGATGACTTTTAAGGCTCTTTCCAACCTATAAATTCCATGATCCTATGGGAACTCTGAGCCTAGGTATCAAATTATTGTAGATCAGTTTGCTGAGCTAGAAACTCTCCAAGGGACTAACTAAAGGCTGTCTGTGCAGAGGGCTCCATGACTGAGAGGAGAAATTATGCTGCTCTCTATGGAGAAGGGGCCAGATTGTATTTGGTACTCATTCCTAACAATCATAGCAGACTGCTCCCAGTGTGGACAGGTTTGTAATTTGACCATTTTACTAACCCAAGATTTTAAATGCTGAGGCATTTTACCCACTATGCAGATGAGTCAAGTTATTCCAGCTGGTGATTAAAGTTTAAGGGGCACCGAATTTTTTTTATTACTATGTTTTTTTTCTGTTTATGGTTTTAGTTGTCAAGAGCACTGTTTCTCAGAGTGTACTCTAGGGACACATTATAGGTTTCCTTAGTTTCTTTGAGTGTCCCAAGACAAAAAATGCTTTAGAGCAAAGAAACTATAGTGAAGCAAGGGTGAGTTTAAAGAAATAAAGACCCTTGGAAGATGGAGAAGCTTGGGGATACAAAATAACATCCAGTCTTTTACCACTGGAAGAATTGTTTTGTGCCCATTGTTCATCAAACTTGTTAGCTGGAACGATCATTCTTCATCCCATTCCTCCCTACTCCATCCTAGCCTACATGCTAGATCATAGACACAAGAATTTCTGTAGTTCTAACCATGCCATTTATGTCTCATATTTCATTTTTGCTAAAATGTACCACTTGTGGGGATTTGCACCTTTCCTACAGAGATTTTGCTCAGGAATTTATAAACTCATGGATTACCACAATCTCAGATGTGCTTGCTCTTAGCCCAATTTTACTTACGCAACACCTCAAGGAGTATGGTATTGCGTCTTCCATACGCATATGCAAAAACTAAAAATATTTTGCTTTTTGAAAACATATTTAAATTTTCCCTTCTAGTATTTTCAAATTTTTCTTTCCTCAGTGAGCTAGGTGAGTTTCATGTGGCCCATGATTTTGGTTGTGTTCTGTGCTGTGTAGCTTAATCCTCAGGAAATCCATTTCCTACCAGTAGTCAGGAGTATAGTGAATTCTCTGAAGTAAAACATCTTGTAAACATTATGTGTGACAGACTCTCACATGGTTAAACTCAATGCATTTTGTGTTTGATCTTTATCCCTAAGATATTTCTTGTGATTGCCACGTCATTGGCACTCAAAGAAATGATGATTTATAACAAGTTTCAGGCTTTTAATTATCTTATCTCAAATTTACACACTTCTGGGTTCTTGAGTAAGTTCTTTTTGCAGTCAACAAAGTTCTGAATTTTGATTGCCTAGTATGTGGAGGTGGGGTAAATATATACATATATATTTTTTTTTCAACATAGGGAAGGTCCTGCTTTATTTGTTTTTGTTCACCGTACACTTGATTTGTCTTGATCAAAAGGAAAAAAAATCTCAAGTCAAGTCAAATATAGGTTAGACTCTTTTGAGACAGCTCTCTGTAAATACAGACAAGCTTTCTGAGCTTCATTTTCCTTCTCTAAAATAGAGAATAATATCTGTAGTTTCTTACTGTAGAGATGTGAAGCTCAAATGAAATTATATTTAAACATTGTAAACATTAAAGTACCATTTAAGCTCTTATGATTCTTCTTTGTATACGTGAGCAATTTCTCTTGGTAGGTAAATGGGAGGAAGCCTCTGGTTGTTGGATCTAATTTAATGAAAAATTGTAGAGCTTGATGAGGACCCCAAAGCTTCAACACAGACATTGGACTTGCTTATAGTGTTTTCAGGCTGTTCTTTTTCTGGTGACTTTGCCAGGGCTATCGGGTTTGAGGTGGGTGCCAAAATTATCATTCTGTCAAAGTGTAAACTTTGGCTCAGTTTATGACCATCTGTTGTGCAGTAATAATTTTGATTTATTCTTGCCTTGGTTGACACATACTAATGGAGCAGATGCAGACCTATAAGTTTTCTTTTATTGGTTTATAGTTTTACTGCATACATTAATGATACAAATAGTGCATTCATATTAGCATTTATATTAGCCATTTCCAATCAAGGATGAGTAATGCATTTTGCTTACATTTTTAATATGAGGGGAAGCTCTAGACCAGAAAACTTTTTTAATAGTCACAATTTACTTAATTTTACTACCTCCACAAACTTTATTTTCAGGATATGTCAGATTTTTGTATGATTTCAAATTTCTAATGGCAATTGCTTCAGTGAATGGACAGAACTGGACTCAATTCAACAATTTCTCTAACTACTGGAAAATCAGCAGAGAGTTTAGTGGTTGCAGATGATAATTTTTCAAAGTAAGGGAGTTGCCTAGTATGAATGCTTTAACTCCTCCTCCCCCACCAGTTTAAAAAAGGAAATGTCCTTTATTTTAGTCTTTAACCTGGAAGGCAGGCAGTGTGTGAGATGGCATATCATTAAAGAACAAAAACTTTCTAGGACAGAAACCTAGATTAAAGAAACTATGACACAATTAGTCATTTCTCAGAGGAGATTCTAGTGCTATTTTCTGAAACATGGAGCGATGGTATTTCATAGTGTAACTGAAAGAATAGAGGGTTTAAAGTCAGAATCTTGGCTCTATTGCTACCTGTGTGACTGAGCACATGGCTTCATCTGAAAACAGAGGGATTGGACTAGATGGTCTTAAGATCCCTTTTAGGCCTAAATCTGTGCATTTTGGATGCTATGAAAACACATGTTGAAATTATCTACTTTAGAAGCCCAAGGCATGCAGCAGAGGAGTCTGTCTCTGTACAATGTGGAGCCTATAGCTCCTTCTTCATTCATTCAGATAAATCAATACCTTACTACAGTTGTCCTCAGCTTTGGTTCACCACTTCTGTTGTGCATACACCAAGTATCATCTTGTATTATGGTTACTTGCGTATATGTGTTATTCTTCCCCACAACATTATGAGTTCCATGGGAACAGGAGCTGTGTTTTATCTTAATTCTGTGTCTCCGGACACAGTGAGCTGCTCAATAGATGCTTAGTACATGCTTATTTTTTTGTTGGGTTGTTTTTTTTTTAGTTTTTAGCAATCACTTCCATAAGTTTTAAATTTTCTCCACCTCCCTCTCTTCTCCCCTCCTCAAGACAGCAGGTAATGTGATATAGGCTCTCCATATCCATTCTTGTTAAGCATATTTTCACATTAGTCATGTATAAAAGGATTAGAATGTATGGGAGGAATCACGAGAAAGCAAAAACAAAACAGAAAGAACACATAGTATGCTTTGGTCTGTATTCAGACTCCGTATTTCTTTCTCTGGGGGTGGATGGCATTTTTCATCATGAGTGTTGTTGCTGAGAAGAGCTAAGTCTATCAGAGTCAGTCATCTTCAATGTGGCTGTTACCGTGTAAGTACATACTTATTAAAGTTGGGCAGCCTATTGCAGACTCCTCACCCAGCTCACTTAACCTTTTGGAAACCGTTTGGTCATCTGTAAAATAAGGGGGTTGGCTACAAAAATGTTCATACCCTTTGACTCAGCAATACCGCTTCTAGGACTGTATCCTAAGAGATCATCAAAATGGGAAAGGGTCCCACACGCACAAAAATATTTATAGTAGCACTCTTTGTGGTGACCAAAAACTGGAAAACAAGGGGATGCCCATCAATTGGGGAATGGCTGAATAAATTGTGGTATATGAATGTGATGGAGTACTATTGTGCTTTAAGAAATGATGAACAGGAAGACTTTGGAGAGGCCTGGAAAGACATATGATCTCATGCCAAGTGAAAGGAGCAGAACTAGGAGAACTTTGTACACAGCAATAACCACAGTGTGTGAAAATTTTTTCTAGTAGACTTAGAACTTCTTTGCAATGCAAGGACTTAAAAAAATTCCCAGTGGTCTCTTAAAGCAAAATGCCTTCCATATCCAGCGAAAGAACTATAGAATTAGATCACAGAATGTAGCAGATCGTTCTCTTTTGCATTATGTTTTGGTTTGTCATGTGATTTGTCCCATTCATTTTAATTCTTCTATGCAATGTGACTGTTGTAAAAAGGTATTTAGTAGGAATATATGTGTAGAACCCTATATATAATTGTATGCCATATCAGGGAGGGGGCAGAGAGGGGAGGGGGAGGGAGGGGAAAAAATTCTAAGTTATATGGTAGTGATTGTAGAACACTGAAAATAAATAAAATTTAAAAAAAAATAAGGGAGTTGGGCTCAGTGACTTCTAAGGTCCCTTTCATTTCTAAATTCTATGATGTCTAGCAAATACATTAAAGTATGTGTGTCATGGCTTATCAAAGGGAGTGGATTCCAACATTTTTTTTTCAATTTTAATCTTCTTACTTTTCCGAATAATCAGATGACTCCTTTCAACATTTGGTGAGAAACTCAATATATATATATACCTTTTGATATTTAATCACATATTGCCACAGTAGCCCTCATTCAGGTAAAAACGTGGTAATATTCACTCTCAGATGCTTTGTGCCACCTCTGACTGAGGGTGTGTTCATACTGGCATTCCATGCCCTCCTCAGTCTGACTCCCTCCCACCCAGTCTTTCCCATTAATCTTTCACTGTGCTTAATCTCATATTGTATTCCACACGTTCAGTGTACTGGAGAATGTAGATTGTTACTTGAAAATATCATGGAGATACTTTTCCATTTCTTTGCCTTTCTTTACCCACACTGTTCCATATGCCTTTTCCTCTTTACCTATTAAATCCCTAGCTGTTCTTTTAAACCACCTTCTCCTTGAAGCTTTTGCCTGTTGTACTCCAGTTGATAATGACTCAGGTTTCATATAGTACTTTGTTTTTTAATCTTTCTAAATCGCTCATTGAAGATATCTGTGTATTGTCATGAAGTTAGGGAAATTTCTTATATGAATTAACAATACTTTTCACAGGATAAGCATTTATTAAATGTTACAGAATCAAATGGTATGCTCTGCAGTATAGTCAAGTTCTAGAAAAAGGTACCAAGGGCTGAATAAAAATGGTATAATTAGTGGGAATGGCAGCTCATGCTTATAGCCTCTTGTTTGGGAAAGCAGATGATTTTTTGAGCTCTGGAATTCTGAGCTGCAATGGGCAATGCTAGTTTGAGCATTGTAAGATATGGGATCAATGTGGTGAGCCCCTAAAGTAGGGGCCACCAGTTTACCTTAAGGAGGGTCAACATAAGCCCAGTTGAAAACAGGTCAGAGCTCCCTTGTTGATTTAGTGTTGGGATCAAGCCTATGAGTTGACCCTGTACTTCCAGCATGAATGGGATTAGGAGACTGTCTGTGGGGAAAAAATGCCTTTCTTTTCATTCTTAAATATTGCATACCTTTTATCTCAAGCTCAGTTTCCGGAGTGAAATATTTTGATATTCTTATCTAAATGTTGTAAATAAAGAGTAATTAAGAAACTGTTGATTTTAATACTAATTCATTCAATTTAGTCCCTGATACATCTCGGTATTCAAACTTAATCTGAAGACTTTATTTGGTGATTGATTGGTGATGTCTTCTTGAAGCAGGACCAGAACACTCTCTTGCTTATTAACTCTAATGGGAGAAACTCTTTGGTGTAGTTTTTCTTCTTATCTTTGAAAGCTCATGCCTGTATTAGGTTTGGGTAATTTTATATAACATTTAATAATGGACTTTCTGAGAAGGAATGATTTTGCTGAAATTCTTAATATTGTTTTCTTTTCCTCCCTTGAACTGGAATTCTTTTCCTAGTGCATTAATAACATACTCAAGGGAAAAAAGAAAAAATATAGAAAATATGAGAGATTTTCTGATATATGGTATTTAAATGAGATTTGTCTTAGTTTCGTAAGAAATGTTCTGTGAGCCATGTTGGAACCTTTCCTGAATATAACAGTCCTTATTGATCTTTTTCTTCTTTGAATTCTTCCCAGTACTTAGAGTCTTTTTTTCAGTCTGTTCCACACCATTTAACTTAAATATGTGCCATTTTGCATTATTTGTTGCCAAAGAGCCTGTTGGGTTGTTAGTAAATACTTACTAATTGTTAACCCAAATATAGCTGTGTTTGTTCTAAAGATGACATTGTCCATACAGAGTATGTTCTGTCTAAAAAGAGTGAGCCCAAGGCATCTGAAGAGACTAGGAACCTCAGAGTCCATATACCGCTGCAGGGCATAAGTTTTGCTCTTTGTAGAAAGAGGATGCTTAAATAATTCCCAATGGACTCTTAAGGCAAAGTGCCTTCTACATCCAGGAAAAGAACCATGGAATTCGATCACAGAATGAAGCAGATCGTTTTCTTTTGTATTGTGTTTTGGTTTGTTTTATGATTTCTCCCATTCATTTTAATTCTTCTATGCAATATGACTAAGCTGAAACTGTATTTAATAGGAATGTATGTGTAGAACCTATATAAAACTGTATGCCGTCTCAGGGAAGGAATGGGGAGGGTCGGGGGCAAGGGAGGGAGGGAAGGGAAAAAGCTAAGATATATGGAAGTGATTGTGGAACACTGGAAACAAATAAAATAATAAAAAAAAAGAAAGAGGATGGAAATGGAAGCAGCCGTATTACACTTTAATATGCTAAGTTTTTTTTTTCTTCTGAAGTACACATTAGGGCTTAGGAAACTGAAAAAAATGATGTGGTTTATGTGAGACGAGCACTTTATAAATCTGTGCTATACAAGCTTTCCCTCATACAGCTTCTCCAGGGTAGTTCCTACTGCCCCAGGTTTCCTGAATGTTTCATTAGCCCTGAGGAACTTTTGAAAGGAATGAAAAAATAAGCATTTATTAAATGATACTTTGTGCCATGCCCTGTGCTAAGTGTGGGCAAACTAATAAGTTCTTGCCCTCAAAGAGTTTTTCTAATTGGGGAAGAAAGCATACAAAGAACTGCAAAGGGAAATAGATGGTACTTATATGGGCACAAGGTTTGGAAATGACCTACGCTAGGATGTAGAGGCCTAAATATAGGATAAGATCAAAACTCACCCATCAGAGCTCAGGGTCGCAGGGCAGGGTGCAAATTTTGTGAATACCATAAATTAAAGTCTTTTCTGGTTTGTAAAACTTTACTAATGGATACATTTGTCCTCTTATTTTAAAAAGTCCTTTTCTCTAGCTCTTCCTCTAATAACTTCTTTGTAATTTAATGAGGGGAGAAAGGTGTAATATTCATAAGCCTGGGATCTTGATCTCAGCAAGAAATTCGGCATTAAGTCTAACTGTTCTACCCATGACCAATGGTATTTAGTTGTGTTTATTTTACCAGTGTTCTTAAATTGGGGGTTTGTAGTACTTTGTCTCTGTCACTGACAGATGTAAGAAACTAGGGAGAGGGATTGTATTTTGCGGTTGTGTTCCCACTCAGTTTTAAGAATATAAAATTATATTTAAATTATTAGGAGCCAAAATCTGGCAACTTAACTTTAAATAGAGGAAATTGTATTTTTTCTGGTTTGAAATGTGGTATCTTACAAAGTATCCCAGAAATGTGCGATCTTTACATCTTACAATGTGTTTTTCCCAAGAATTCCCTTGCCGCTACCCTCAGAATCTGATAGAATGACTTCACTAAGTTTTCTTTTTTCTCATGAAAACATTCCTGAGAAATTTATGAAAATGACAAAATGATATTTTTGCCTTGAACCACATAAAGTATAAGCAATAACAGTGCTTCATATGGCTCAGTGGCAATATGATTTTCACATCCTGCACTTAAAATTTTTTTTAAATTTTTAATTAATGGAACGAAACAAGCATTGCCATAACATAATGCAGTAAAAAAGATGGTTGTACATGAAACTTCAAATTTGCTATGCACAACTTGATACAACAAAATATCGTGTAAATTTCTCTTTTTTCTCCCTCTTCTTTCCTCTAGAGATGGCTACCAGTAGGTGTATGTGCATTTGTATACATACATACACATATATAATACACACATATACATGTATGTGTGTAACATTATTCTGTAAATCTGTTTATCAGTTCTTTCTCTGGATGCAGATAGAGTTTTTCTGCTTGTGTCCTTTATAGTTAATTTGAGTATTTATAATAGACAAAGTAACATTCATTCATTCAAAGTCATTCGTAAATATTGCTCTTCCTATATACAGTGTTCTCCTGGTTCTGTTCATTTTGCTTTTCATTATTTCATACAAGTCTTTCTGTGTTTTTCTAAATCGTTGAATTCATCATTTGTTATATCACAGTAGTACCCTATCACAATCACATGCTACAACTTGTTCAGTCATTCCCCAATTGATGGACATTCCTGCAATTTCCAGTTCTTTGCCACCACAAAGAGAGCTGCTATAAACATTCTAGAACATATAGTTTCTTTTCATATTTTTTAATGTTTATTTATTTTTAGTTTTCAACATTCATTTCCACAAAATTTTGAGTTCCGAAATATTCTCCCCATCTCTACCTCCCCCTACCCCATGACGCCTTGCATTCTGATTATGCCTTCCCTCAATATGCCCTCCCTTCCATCACACACTCCTCCCTGTCCCTTATCCCCATCTTCTCTCTTTCCTTGTAGGGCATTTCTATACCCCATTACCTGTATTTCTGATTTCTCAGTTGTATGCAAAAACAGTTCTCAACATTCATTCCTAAAACTTTGAGTTCTAACTTATCTCCTTCTCCTCCCCACCTATCTCTGAGAAGAGAAGCAATTCAACATAGACTATACATGTATAGTTTTGATTCTTGGTTTTAGTCCTAGTCCCTTTGACTTCTGGAATATCGTATTCCAGGACCTTCAATCCCTTAATGTAGAAGCTGCTAGACCTTGTGTTATCCTGATTGTATTTCCACCATACTGGAATTATTTCTTTCTAACTGCTTGCAATATTTTCTCCTTGACCTGAGAACTCTGGAATTTGACTACAGTATTCCTAGGAGTTTCTCTTTCCAGGCTCCTTTCAGGAGGTGATTGGTGGATTCTTTAAATATTTATTTTGGAGAGGAGGAGCCAGGATGGCAGAGTAGAAAGACTCACGTATGCTAGCTCCAAATCCACAGCCCATAAATCTTCTGTAAAAAGAACTCCTCACAAATTCTGGAGCAGTGCAAGCCACACAGAAACACAGTGGAAGAGATTTCCATTCCAGAGAGCCCTGAAAAACCGACCCCCAAAGGTACGTCGCGCACAGGACAGTGGAGCCCCACCCCTGCGCTGCCCTGGCCGCGTGGCCCGAGAGGAGCAGATCCAAGCAGGCTTCAGGGACGGAATCTCCGGCGGCCGCAAGTTTCCCTCCACCCACAGGCGCTCCAGGTCAGTGAGAGAGACTTCTGGGCTGGCCGAGAGGGGAGTGGGGTACCTCCGTGACTCGGGCCCCATTGGGAGGCAGTGGCAGAGGTAGCAGCAGCCAGGAGCTCCTGGAGCAGCAGGAGCTCAGGGCCATTACTGAAGGTCTCTGCATAAACACCCTGAGGGAACTGAGCCTGGGAGGCAGCCCTGCCCCCACCTGAGAACCTGATTTAATCTTACCCTGAACAGCAGCCCCGCACGCTGCTGAAAGCCTTGATGCTGGGGAGCAGCATTTGAGTCTCAGACCCCAAGCACTAGCTGGGTGGATCTAGGCGGGGGTGGAGAGGAATCACAGAAGTCAAGTAACTGGCTGGGAAAATGCCCAGAAAAGGGAAGAAAAATAAGACCATCGAAAGCTACTTTCTTGGGGAACAGATGTTCCCACCTTTCATTTTTGATGACGAGGAATGATGCTTACCATCAGGGAAAGATGTGGAGGTCAGGGCCTCTGTATCCCAGACATCCGAGGTGGATGTCCGGTGGGCTCAGGCCATGCAAGAGCTCAAAAAGGATTTTGAAAATCAAGTTAGACAGGTGGAGGAAAAACTGGGAAGAGAAATGAGAGAGATGCAAGAAAAGCATGAAAAAACGGGTCAATACCTTGCTAAAGGAGACTCAAAAAAATGCTGAACAAAATAACACCTTGAAAAATAGGCTAACTCAATTGGCAAAAGAGGTTCAAAAAGCCAATGAGGAGAAGAATGTGTTTCAAAAAGCAGAATTAGCCAGATGGAAAAAAGAGGTTCAAAAGCTCACTGAAGATAATAGTTCTCCTCAAAATTAGAATGGAACAGATGGAGGCTAATGACTTTATGAGAAACTAAGAAATCACCAAACAAGACCAAAAGAATTGAAAAAAATGGAAGAGAATGTGAAATATCTCATTGGAAAAACAACTGACCTGGAAAATAGATCCAGGAGAGACAATTTAAAAATTATGGGACTACTTGAGAGCCATGATCAAAAAAAGAGCCTAGACATCATCTTTCATGAAATTATCAAGGGAAACTGCCCTGAAATTCTGGAACCAGAGGGCAAAATAAGCATTGAAGGAATCCACCGATCACCGCCTGAAAGAGATCCAAAAAGAGAAACTCCTAGGAACATTGTGGCCAAATTCCAGAGTTCCCAGGTCAAGGAGAAAATATTGCAAGCAGCTAGAAAGAAACAATTCCAGTATTGTGGAAATACAGTAAGGATAATGCAAGATCTAGCAGCTTCTACATTAAGGGATCAAAGGGCGTGGAATAGGATATTCCAGAAGTCAAAGGAACTAGGACTCAAACCAAGAATCACCTACCCAGCAAAACTGAGTATAATACTTCAGGGAGAAAAATGGTCTTTCAATGAAACAGAGGACTTTCAAGCATTCTTGATGAAAAGACCAGAACTGAAAAGAAAATTTGACTTTCAAACAAAGAATGAGAAGAATCATGAATAAGTAAACAGCAAAGAGAATTCATAAGGGACTTACCAAAGGTGAACTGTTTACATTCCTACATGGAAAGACCATATTTGTAACTCTTAAAACTTTTCAGTATCTGGGTAGTTGGTGGGACCACACACACACATACACACACACATATGTACACGTGTGCGTGTGCACACACATACACACATGCATGCACATACAGAGACAGAGAGCACAGAGTGAATTGAATAGGATGGGACCATATCTTAAAAGAAATTAAGGTAGATGGTGAGAGAGAAATGTAGTGGGAGGAGAGAGTGTGAAATGGAATGAGGCAAGCAGGAGACTTTTTCAAGACCCTTGCATATTTATTTTGGAGGTACTTGATGCAGAAGTCTTGACTTCCTCTGACAGTATACATTATTCTTCCTCATCCAAAAGAATGGAAGGAAATACCTGTTCACCAAGAAAGTAACCTTCTGTGACCTTATCTTTTTTCCCTTTTTTGGGGGTATTTTCCCAGCCACTTACTTGACTTCTGAATCTTTTGTCAAGAAGAGGGTTATAGTGCTCCTCCTCACCCTAGGACCATGCTCAGGGCTGAGATTCAGATCAGCTGCTCAGTTCCCTCAGGGGCTTTAGGGGGAGGATTCCACAGGTGGACCCTGCAGCTTCTACCACCACTGCTGCCACTGCTGCCTGGGGCCAGTGCTAGGAGGAGATCCTGCTCCCTTCTTGCCCAGTTGGGAAAGCCCTCTCACTGACCTTTGAAACTTCCTTTGGCATTTGTGGGTTGAGAGATCTGAAACCCTCTGGTGCTAGTGGAGATTCTGCCCTGGAGGCCTGTTCTGGTCCTGTTCCTCCCATTGCTGCCATGCAGCCAAGGCTGGGCTCCACTCTGCTCCATGACCCCATGACATACAATCGACCTTTACTATTGGCCTTCCATGTTACCTTTGGCTGGAAATATCTTTCACTTTGTTGTTCTGTGGTTTCTGCTGCTCTAGAATTTGTTGAGAGTCATTTTTTACAGATATTTTATGGGCTATGGGGGAAATGCTAGAGTATGTGCATCTTTCTACTCCACCGTCTTGACTCCCTAATTCTGTTTCTTAAAACATCCCTCTTCTCCTCATTGGCTTTTTCAACCTCTTTTGCCAATTGAGTTAGCCAATTTTTAAAGGTGTTATTTTTCATCAGCATTTTTTGGGTCTCCTTTAGCAAGTTTTTGACTCATTTTTCAAGCTCTTCCATGGCCTGAGACCATTGCTTATTTATTTTGGAGGTACTGGATTCAGAAGCCTTGACTTCCTCTCACAGTATGGATTGTTCTTCCTCATCCAAAAGGATGGAAGAAAATACCTCTTCACCAAGGAAGTAACCTTCTGTAGTCTTATTTTTTTCCCCTTTTTTGGGCATTTTACCAGCCAATTACTTGACTTGTGAATCCTTTGTCAAGAGAGGGGTATACTCTGGGAACCTGAAAGTTCTCAGTTCCTCCAAGGTGGCACAATCAAGGGAGAGGAGTTTACTCCCCAGCAGGGCTTATGGGTGAGATTCAGATCAGTTGCTCAAGTCTCCAGCACTGCCTCTTAGGGCTGAGATTCAGATCAGCTTCTCAGTTCCCCTAGGGACTTTATGGGCTCCACAGATGGACGCTGCTGGTGCTGCTGCCACCATCGCCACCACTGCCACCTCCTGGGGCCGGGGTTAGGGGAGAACCCTGCTCCCTTGTCACCAAGGTGAAAAAGCTTTCTCACTGATCTTTGAAGCTGTCTTTGGCATTTGTGGGTTGAGGGATCCAAGAACCTCTGCTGCTGCTGGGGATTCCGCCCCTGAGCCCTATCTGGTCCTGTTCCTTCCGGTGCTGCCACGTGGCCAAGGCTGCGCTGCACTCTGTTCCACACCCCATGTGATACCACCTTTCCTTCTAGCCTGCCTTGAGCTAGAAATCTCTTTCACTCTGTTGTTCTGTGGTTTCTGCTGCTCTAGAATTTGTTGAGAGTCATTTTTTACAAGTATTTTATGGCCTGTGGGGGAAGGGCTAGAGTATGTGCATTTTTCTATTCTGCCATCTTGGCTCTGCCCCCATCTCCCACCTCTTTTCATATTTTTTAATATATGGAATAAAACAAGCATTTCCATAACATAAATAAAAGATTATTGTATATGAAACTGCACTCTTATGAGTTCCCCATATCTCACATTTGTATCATTAAAAATTCTTTCATTACATTCTAAATCTTTCCTTTCTGTGTTCTTCAAACGTAATGGGAGCTCTAGCACTTAGCATGGTGTCTAGTATATGGTAAACCTTTAATCAGTGCTTGACCATCATCATCTATTAATTTGTTTTGAAGGAAGTAATGATTGAATGAGGTACTAACAAATAGAAATTCAGGCAAATCTTTGAAATTATGGTTTGACTTAATTAAACTGCTTTCACTAAAATGATAATTGTGAGTATCCTCATTTTCTGCAGCTTTGAATTATCCACATCACTAAGGAAAAGTGTGTGCAGATTAAATGAAACAATAAGTAACCCTCATGTGTTGTACCTGTCTTAGAATATGGTCATACACACATGTATTCTCAAATGTTTTCACACTCAGCTGCCCCAGGTCCTGGATGTAAACCCTTTCTGACTTTTAGCTTTGGCATCTGGAGACCTAGCTGGGTGGTAGATAGTGGCAGGTCAAAGTCAACACGTTGGTATTGAGAGATATATTATGTTCATATGTATTTTTTCGTCTTGATAACATATTTGTCCTAGTTGCTCTATTAGTTTGTAAGCTTTTTTAAAATCAAGAATTGCATCCATTGTTTAATGTATAGCCCCAGGATTAATACATAGCTTCTGTACCCTTTAAGTATTCAGTGACTGATTATTGAATCACAGAAAGTGGAGGCCTTTTTGGTTGGCTTATAGAATTGTTATGACACTTCATTTTAGTTTGGGAAAGACACATCCATAACTGGCAATTTTCTGATAATCTGAAACTATTTAAAGAGTTTATGACTTCTAGGGCAAATTTAAGGGGGGGAACCATAATTAAAATCTGAGGGTACCTACATTGTGTTAAATTATAATCACTTCCTACATGAGGCTTTTCCTATTTTCCCCTTTTCGAAATTTATTTGTGTTCAATTCATTAAGCATTTATTAAGTACTTTCTGTGTGCTAGGTACTATGCTAGTGAGAGAATGTAAAGATAATATTAAATAGATTCTACTGTGAAAGAGGAAAGGTAGGTAGTGGGATGGCCCCCCAAAAGGAAATTAAGAAGGATTATTAAAGCATTTTCAGAAATGCACAGGAGAACCAAGAATATCTTAGTAATAACATTGAATTGAATATTTTTGAGAGATGCAAGCTCTGTGTAACATTTGCATTTTCTGTTCACTTTGTTATATGGAAACATTCTTTTTTGGTGTTCATTGTTTGGCATTAATTAAAAAATAAAATGTAGAAGTTTGTTAAATGAATCAAATAGGAAATTTTAGCATAATAGGAATGCTAACTCCTGATTTTAGCTTTAAACCTCATTATCTAGTATAACACATTCCTCTCTGGCATTTTTTTAGGATCACCTGCTATTACCAGCTACCACCCATAACAAGACCACAAGACCAAAGATGTCAATAGTTTTGCCAGCAATAAACATAAATGGTAAGTTGAAACTTATATTTATGGACTATATCAGATTTCTTTTTTCAAGCCAAGGCTCCTTAGGGTAATTTTTTTAAATGGTCATTTGTGTAGATTGGTATATTATTTTGAAACATTATCCCCTGTTCATGTTAGAATAATATTTTGAAAGTTCCCCCATTCAGTTGTGATTGTATATTATCAGAAATTTTCAGTTCTGTGTAAGATAAGGAAGGGTAGTAGTGGTAAGAAAAATTTCCCATTCCTCTGATTTGTTTTAATATCCTTCTTATACATTAGGAGCCCCTTCCAAATTATAAACTGGTTGTTTTCCAAAAGTTTATTTGTAATGTAGTTATTTAGAATTTACAACACATTTTCCCATTCTGTAGGTGTAATATACCTGAACTAGAGTAATTCATGGTACTGTTGTATTATAGGTATCACAGTTAATACTAGTATTTTAGCGTTTAGTCTTCCAATATATCACAGTGCTGTCAATCCTGTAGTTAATAATTCAGTGATTAGTACTATTATGCCAATAGTATTTTAGTATTATTTGTCTGTATCATAGTTTTAAAAGACAACTATAGCCTGGCCTGTGAACTTTTTTACCTTTTTAATCTTTTATGTTAATATGTTATCTCTGGTATTAGGTGAAAGCAAACCCTGTGACATGAGAAACACTTCTGTGTTTTAAGTACAATGTAAAATGTTGTTTCATTTAGACATTTTTAACTTGTATTCTTCCTAAGTACCTATAGTGAGTTCCTTACAGCACAGGCTTGTACTTCCCAATCTAGAGAGGTTTCATGCCTTAGAATTAAGAAAGTTTTCTCTGTACTCATGTTTTAATAAAAAAAATTTTTAAGCAAAAACTTTCAGACTAATAGGATTAAGGCTCTCTATCTTACAAAAAGAAATTTATATGTAGCCACAGTGAAATCTTGTCTCCAAATCCTAAATTCCATATAAAAACATATTAAAACTAATTAATTTAGAACTGATCAAGCATCTTTGAAAACTGTGATTTTTCAGGGGACAGTCACTGAAAATTTAATATGAGATAAAAAAAGATCGTTAAGCATTGTTGTGGATAGCTTTGCTTGTAGTAACAAGTTATTTCACAGTAACTACTACTGGCAGACTTAAATATGAACTGGAGTTCACGAAATACTCTTAAATAAGAATGGTTGCCTGTTATTGAAGGCATTTCCTATGACCAGGAGTATAATTCTGTCTTTGCACCATTGTTGCAGGTTGTGTACTTGGTTGTGGTTTTGTTTTTGGTTTTTTTTCCTGTGTTATCTTGTTTGTTTGCATTAGCTAATACATTTTTTAAAGTTAAAGATGTACTCCCTTCATTATGTATGTCTCGCTGCTCAGAACACAGTGACACTTCCTGATATCAAACTGCAGCAGAAATAGACCCTCCTTTCTCAACCCCAATCACTGTCATTGTTAAACTGTCAGTTTAACTGTCTCAGAGTACAGACTAGTTCAAATGCCAATATACCTCTGGTTGAACCTGGTATGAAATTATCTGATGTCCTTACTAGATCATCTGTATTGATACCTCTAAAGAAAGCAGACAACTTTTTGTTGCTTTAAAAAAAATTCTTATTAAGGTCCCAGTCAGATTAAGCCTTGAGCAAGAAATGTGCATTCTCTGTTACAGTTTAAGGTTGTGGAGTATGTGGGCTATACTGGGCAATATTAGGTCATCTATTTATCTCTCTTGTGGTTGTTTATATGAGTCAACTTAGAAAATTGAGAAAAGAAAGATGACATTAAAGTTCTCATAAATGCATTTAGACATACCAAGGTGTTCAGAAGAACTAACCTAAAGAAAAGGAATCTGTTGACTGTAGTGGAAAAAGTGCTAGGTTTGCAGTCAGAGGACCTGGGTTTTAATCTTGGCTCTGCCACATAGGCATTGTCTTGTTTGTCCGGTGTGGAACTTAGTTATCTCTTTATTACTTGGGACCTCAGTTGCCTTAAGTTTAAAATGAAAGTATTGTCCTAGATGAGCTCTGAGGTTTCTCCTAGTTCTCACACAACATACTCCCAGGGCCCATCTCTTTTCCCCATGCCTGTGATACACTCCTAGCTTCCTTCAGAGCTCAGCCCAAACTCTGCTTTCTACAGAAAGACACTCTGAACTTCTCTTCAGTGCCATATTGTCAAAAATTATCTTGTCTTTGTCTGTGTGTGTGTATTTTCTTTAATATACAAAAATTTCCTTGAGGGTGAGGACTATTTCATTTTTGTTCTTGTAAATCTCAGTTCCTAGACTTGGAAACTTTTGTCTGACACACAATAGTTGCTTAATAAATGCTTATTGATTGACCGATTCCTTTGGTAAGAGTGTTTGTCAGCTATCTGATCATAGGCTAGCAATGACACAACCATAAGAATGTCAATAGGAGCTTTTCACTGTGTGCGTGTGTGTGTGTGTGTGTGTATGTGTCTGTGTGTGTGTACACACATACCTGCCAGAAATGGGATGTAGCTTACTTTTGGCCAGGTCAGTGTTACAGTTATACGCTTTTCTGTTGTAGGAATAAGTGTTTATTCTTAAGGCATATAGGCTGAATCTTGTCCATTCAAGATTTGGTACTAGCTTTGAGAAGCCCCTGGTTTTACTTTATACAAGAGTGATATGACTCTTAATGTTAGGCCCAAATCAATCCGCTATAATTTAATATCCATTTTTCTTAGCAATGAGAAATTTTAAGTCTATTATTACATGGATCTAGAAATGCTGTAGTTAGAAAGTTATTTCCCTTTTTTTCTTTCAAAGTTCTTTATATGTACACAAGATTTAGAGGTAAAAAGAGACCTTAGATATCATTCAATTCAGGGGTGGCCGCAGGTTCTCATCCCCGATTTAGTCAAACCCAGTTTTACACACAAGGCAATTGAGACTGAATGTTTAGGTGATTTGACTGAGGTTATATCTATAGCAGTGCTAGGATTTTAATTCAGGTTCTATGACTACAAATTCAACATTCTGTACCAAATTTCTGCTCTCAATAGCAGTATTGTCAAACTCAAATAGAAATGGGCTGCCACTAAACCATACATGAGGCAGATAGGTGGCGCTCCATTATGCAGAGTCAGGAAGACCTGTCTTCAAATCCAGTCTCAGATGCTTACTAGTTGCGTGACCCTGGATAAGTCACTTAACCCTATTTGCCTTTATCCACTGAAGAAGGAAATGGCAGATCATTCCAGTATCTTTGTCAAGAAAATCCCACAGACAGCATTGCCATATTATAGTCCACGGGATCATGACAAGTCAGACATGACTGAATGACTGAACAACAGACCATACATAATGATCATTGTGGATGCATGTTGATACAGTGTTACATTAAGTTTTATTATATTATTATTTATTTTGTTAAACATTTTCGAATTACATTTTAATCTGGTCCATAGTACGTGGTTTTCATGTGGCTTGTGGCTATGTGTTTGACCCAGTTTGCCTTACAGCATGTGTCTCACACACACGCACACACACAAAATCAGATTACAGATCTGAATTACATTCCACATTTCTCTCACCCCTTCCCCTATCTAACAGTAACCAAACTTAAGTCAGAATAATTGCATGAACTTTGTTCAGATTCATCTTCTCTTCTAGTATAAATTTTCAAGAAATTTTGAAAATCTTAAAAGTGTGTTTTGTGTTGTTTTTCCCACTTTAACAAGCATTTATTAAATCCCTATGTTCTAGGAACTGTGCTAGGACTACTAGCCCTAAAAACTAATTACTTTCCCTTAAGGACCTTACATTCTTCTTAGGGAATTATTTCTTTAATCATTTCCAGTTCTTAAAATTTTATGATTCTGTTATTTTTATTCATATTTCTAACTTCCTTAGCCTAGCATACAGTTTTTTTTTTATGTGTATGTATGTATGTATGTTCCCTTGTAAATAAGCACTAGAACATCCAATCATGTGATTTCTAGTCTACATAGAAATGGGAGCAGTTAGGTGGCAAAGTGGATAGACAGCCAGGCCTGGAGTGAGGAAGACCTGAGTTCAAATACAACCTCAGGCACTTCCTAGCTGGGTGACCCTGGGCAAATCACTTAATCTCTGTTTGTCTCGGTTTCCTCATCTATAAAATGAGCTGGAGAAGGACATGGCAAACCACTTTAGAATTTTTGCCAAGAATACTCCAAATTGGGGTCACAAAGATTTGGACATGACTGACCCACAACAAAACAACAGAAGAAGGAAAGGAGGGAGCATATGCCAGGATTAGTTAATCATTTGTTAACAGTTCCTCACCCTACCACTAGCACCACCAAGGGAAAGATGAGGAAAGGAAAACAGATTTGGTTTGCTGTCATCTCCAAAACCAAACTTGTTTATCCCAGCATGTGGAACATAAGATGACCAACTTCTTCCAGAGTGTGAACTACTCCACTTTTGTGTTTGTATCTTGGCACCTAGTAGTGTGACTTGTGCATAGCGGTGCTTAGAACATGCATGTTGAGAGAAGATTGTTCACAAAGTATGCATATAAGAAGTAGGGAAAGATGAAAAGGAGGATTTAGGGAGAGAGATTCCAGTACATTTCTTTGTCCTGTTAAAGGCATCATGGTCACATAGTTTAGGTAAAAATAGTTGTATAACTCATGCTTCTACAGCACTTTACAGTTTAAATTGCTATTTCTTACAGCAGTACTGCCAGGTAAAAGTGCTATTGTTAGTATCACTTCAAGTTCATTGTTCTTTCCCTTATGCGTAGACCTGCGAGGGAAATTAACTGTGAGGAAATAAAGCATAACCAAGTTCATGAATTTTATTCTAGTAAACTTCCCATATCTTGGAAACACAGAAACTTAGGGCTTGATTGTATCGTGATATCACAGAGGCTTTTTAAGTGAGCAAGGAAAGGAATTAAGAACATTGAATATAACTTACATTTTCTAAGACTCTTGAGTTCAAGAACCACATGAAATTTAAAAATAAGAATGATTGGAGATAACTAAAATCAGTCGGTTTTGGTTAATCAGGTAATTCTATAACAAGGCCACTTTCCCCCTCATTCCACCCCCTACCCCAACGTCTCCCTTTTTGGGCTTCAGTGCTCAACTCCACTCAAGTGATTTCCACATCCATACTGTTTAGTCCTATCTCTCAAACCAAATGTTTAGTTGTTTTCTGCATATCTCTTGATGGATGAAAGAGATGGCACAAATTTTGTGCATCCCAAATGTATTGTACATCCCAATCCACATGTATTCCTTTTTTTTTTTCAGAGCCAGATTGTCTTTTTCACTTTTTCACTGGCTTTTCCATCACTTGTGTTGAAAGTCTTTGAGTTATCTTTGCATTTTGGCTTTCGTTTCCCTATCTAGTCAGTTTTTGAGTTTTCAGATGCTGCTTACACAATATCTCTTTTATTTATCTTACTACATCCTATCTACTTCTACCCCCAAAACAGGTCTTTCTTACCACCTTACTATTCTTTTACTGTTGTCTCCTAACTGGTCACCTTCTAGTTTTGTCCCTTTCCAGACCATCCTTCACATCACTGTCAGATAAGTTTCCTTTACTGATGAAATCATGCCATTTTTCTGCTCATAATCCAGCAATACCTTCCTGTTACCCAGGTAATCTAGTACAGATTGCTCAGCCAGACATCAAAGGCCCTACATGATCTATCACCACCTTCCCTTTTCAAGTTTATTTCATATGTTCCCCATCCATATTCTCTCTATTTCAATTAAATCAAACTACTTACCATCCTTTATAAATATCCTGCATTTTTTTTTCTCACATCTGTGCCTTGGCTTACGCATTGTCTTACAGCTGGAATAATACCCACATTTTATGGACACTTTATGTTTATAGAGTTCTGTCACATAACATCTTCTCTGCCCTTTCCATGTCCCACAATCCCCCCATCCCACATGCTGTATCTTCTGTTGAAATCTTACCTGTTTTTCAGACCAGCTCAGATGCTAACCTTTTCCATTAATATTTGCCTCCCCAAATCTTAACTTGGACCACACACATTAATTTATCTATACTATAAATGTTTGTTGGCTGACTGTTAACTAATTTAATCTCTGTTTTCTACCTTGGCCTCTGATACGACTTGAATACAAAGGGTGGCACCATTAGCAATTTAAAAGAACAAGGAAGAATTACTTATCAGATCTGGGGGGTGGGGAGAAATCGTAACATCTCTTGTTAATACCCTTTTCTCTCCTCTAATAATACTACCATTCTGGTATAGATACTTAACAGTTCTCCACCTTGACTACTGCAGTAGCCTGCTGGTTGGTCTCCCTGCCTTAAACCCCTCTTTATTCCAGGCATTTCCATTCAGCTGTCAAATTAATCTTCCTAAGGCGAAGTTCTGACCTTGTCACATTGTGCTCTTCCCCAACTCCCACCCTCAATTCACCAAACTCCAGTGGTTCCCCATCACCTCCAGAATCAAATGTAAAATCATTTATTTGGCATGTAAAGCCCTTCATAACCTGTTCCTCTCCTATTTTTACAATCTACTTACACTTTACTCACCCCTACACACACTGCATTCCTGTGACACTGGCCTCCTTGCTGTATCTTGCATAGAACATTCCATAGCTCCTAATTCCATGCATTTTCACTATCTGTCCCCCATACCTGGAACTCTCTCCCTCCTCATCTCTGTAAGAAGCCTCTCCAAATCCCCCTTCATTCAGGTGCTTTCCCTCTATTGATTATTTCCTTTTTATCTTGTCTGTCGCATGTTTAACGCATAATTCTTTGAATGTTATCTTCCCAGTTTTTGAGAGCTGAGACTTTTACCTTTCTTTGTATCCCTAGCACTTAGCACAGTGCCTGATACAAAGTGGTTGTTAATAAATGCTTGTTGGCTGACTTCTTCTTATGTACATTATATGTTCTATTTTGTATTGTAATTTTTTGTAACTGTATCACATCGTCTACCAGAATATGAGCTCTGTGAGGGCAGGGACCTAATCATAATGTATCACTTCCCTTATCTAGCTGTAGCCTGCTTATAGTAGATATTTAAATATTGTATCTTGAACTGATTTAAATTATTCCAGAAAAAGAGTGAAGAAGGGAAAGGAGAAAGCATAAGTTCATCTTCTTAGGAATTATAATTTGTTGCATGAAAATAATAGGAGAGTATGCAGAGGGCCTTTTAACAAAGGTGGTAAATGTGCTCGTCAGGTTAATGCTCTCATTTTTTAATTGTTAGTTTTCCCAAATAGCAAACATGTATTTTCTCTTCCACTCTTCTGTTCTCATTGAACAAATCAAAAGAAGAAAATCCTCATTATAAATATATACTCCATTATCATTTTGAACATGTCCAGAAATTTACTTCTCTTATATTTTAATTCCTTTACCTCTCTAGCAATAGGTGGGTTATCTGCTTCATCTTCGGTCCTCTGGAACAATGGTTTACCATCATATTGATTACATATATACATATATATATATATATATATATGTATATATATATATATAAAACATTACTAGCAGAAAAATTTATACAGTTACAACAATATTGTTTTAATTGGATAAATTTTTCTACTAGTACTGTTATTTCACTGCATCAGTCCAGAAGTCTCCTCAGTTTCCTCTGAAACATTCCATTTTGTCATTTTTTATGGCTCTCTAACAGTCCATTACATTAATATATCTGTTAAGCCATTCTTTAGTAAGTGAGCAACTATTTATTTTCTTCCTCCTATGAAAAGAACTGCTACAAATATTTTTGTACATATTCATCCTTTTCCTCTCTCATCTCTTTGAAGTCTGTATCTCCTTAACTGTTTGATCTTAACAATGGGGGCTGATGTTTAAAAAGTGATCATTTTGTTCACCAGGACCACTGACTTCGAACCTAGTATGCACAAATCACCGTGCTAGGCACTGAGATACTGAGATAAATAAAACAGTAGTTCCTACTGTTAAGGAATTTGGAATCTAGTAAATAAAACAGATACCAAAAAAAGGGAGTATCAATATGAGAACTGCATAATAAGTGCTGAATAAATGTTGATTGATTAAGAATATAAAGAAAGCTAGCAATGTCTGTAAAAGTTATGGAGATTTTATTTGAATTTGGACTTAACTTTTGGATAGCATTTAATAAGTGGCAGTGGACAGTGGAGGATATTCCATCCATATGGAATGAAATTAATAAAGGCACAAAGATAAGTTCCAAGAAATCATGAATCATCCATTTTGTCCAAAGCTTAGAGTAATTTCAAGAAGAAAAATTTGAGGTAAGCGGGGGAAAAAAGGTTAGAATCAGATTACAGGGGCCTTTACATACCAGGCCAAAGGAAGCTGTTTTTAGACCCAAGTTGATTGAAGAAGAATTGAGCATTAATTCTCCCAGTTCTACACTATGGCTTTTATAATGAGGATGTGGGTTTGGGGCCTGAGTCCTCAGTATTTGCCAGGTGTATCAGTCTTTATTCTCCTCCCATATTTATGTTTGCAATTTAGTTGGTCTTTGCTTTGCAAGTGTTTCTGCTTCTTCTCTCCCACTAAAAACAGTTTAAAATAACATGTGTTAGTTAAAGATTTAAGAATCAAAATAGAAATTCTTTCTTTTTTCCTATGTGGAGATCTTCCTGTGGTGAAAAGTAGAAATAAGTGCCTCAAGTAAAAGATAGCAAGATTGATTTGAAGATTATTGAATCACAATAAACTGCTCATACATCTTTTTCTGTAAGAAGACTTTTTCTATATGATTACCTGCATGTTAATCATGGATGATGAATGAAAATCCTTTACCATTAAGAAAGAATTTTAAGGTTCTACTTGTAGCTCCATATATCAGCATTTCC
Organism: Bettongia penicillata ogilbyi; assembly: GCA_023548195.1. NCBI lineage: Eukaryota > Metazoa > Chordata > Mammalia > Diprotodontia > Potoroidae > Bettongia > Bettongia penicillata. The sequence goes on along the minus strand of JAJHZJ010000155.1, from coordinate 3,554,731 downwards.
TATATTTAAAGGTTTTCTACTTATGTCGAGTTTCTGGTAAGATTTTTTTTTTATTTTAATTTTGATTGAATTTGATTTTTTCTTATCTTGACGCTTAATAGTGGATTTGGGAAGGGCATTTGACCTTTCTTTGATTTGAATTTATCCGTCCACATAAAACAGGTATATTGTTAAAACATTCAAAGAATTCTTGAAATTAGCTGATATATAAAAGATGGCAATGATGGAATACTCTGATGGTGAGTTAGCTTAGGAATGGACTGTATCTTTTTTTTTTTTGTAAGATAATTATTCATGAAGAATGTGAGTGCCCTCTTACATGTACCCTCCAGATATTATTTGATTAAGTAATAGGTGTCATGACGAAGTGTCAGAGGTTTTCCTACCTCTCTGACCATTCTTATGTCCCCTTCACCATCAGCTTCTTCCACCAACTTCAGATATGGAAGTTTACCAGGTTCTGTCTTCTGACTCAAGTCTTCTATTTCTCCACTGATCTTCTTCAATTAAGGAAATATATTAAGTACCCACTATATGCAGAGCACTCAGGTAGGTGCTAGGGTATATACAAAGTTTGGATAAAACATGCCTTAGCCTTTTTGGAGTTTACAGCCTAGTAGGGGAATAAGCTCATTTATAAACAGTTATGGGATAGGAATATACCCAGATAATTATTTAATACATGTTAAGTGTATGCAAAGGATGCAGACAAAGTGCTGATTGAGGTACAAGAGGGAAAGTCATTATTGACTCAAAATCAAGGAAGGCTGTGAGCAAGGCAAGTCAGCAAATATTTATTATTTGCTTATTATGTGTCAAGCACTGTGGTAAGCCCTAAGGAAACAAATACAAGGAAAAAGAAAGCTCTTGCCCTAGAAGAACTTACAATATAGTGGGGGAAAAACAGCACATTTAAAAGGGAGCTGAAGTGAAGGTGTTCATGTGAACCAGAAACAGAGCCAGGAGAGGAAATGAAGGGTGGCCAGCCTGGGATCCTCCATAAAATAGAGACTGTAGGAAAGATTCACAGATATGAGAGAGGGGCCTTCGGGCCAAGGAGCATTACAGACCTCAAATACTCTATGTTCTACACCATACCCATCACCTTCCCATTTTAAAGCAGCTCCTCTTTCTCAGCTTTCCCTTTTTCTTAATAGTCTCACCATCCTCCCAGTCACCTAGACTGGGATGATTCTTAGGATTTTTACTCAGGCCTCTGACCCACAATCATTCTTCTTCTTTGACCTTGTGACACTTGCTACCACTTAATGGCATCCTGCTTTAGGGCACCTCTTTTGGTCTTCTTTTAAATTACTGATCAAATGAAGCTACGGATGTAAAGTAGTTTGCAATCCTCAATGCTCTCTCTATATGTTAGCCAATAATACAGGTTTTTGTCTGCACCTGTGATTTTGTTGATATGGGCAATTCCTAGGGAGAAAACTTTCTTTACTGATGCAGATGGGCAGCTGTTCTCAAAACATACTCAGAGAGCTACCCAGGTCCCTGAGAGTTTAAATGACCTGCCCAGCATTAGAGCATTTGTCAGAAGGAAGACTGAACCCCTCCTGACTCTGAGTCCAGCCCTCAGTCTCCTAATTATTCTGTCACTATAGTTATTGCTTTTATTATTATTATTATTTAACTTTTCTTGTACATGTTTGAATTGTACGGGTCAGCAGCTATGAACCTGGCTCTCTGAGTCCCTTCTGTCTGGAGCGCAGTCTACACCTACTGTAGATGTTCAGTGAACGCTTGTTCTTTGTCATTCCCCTTGAACTTCCTGCCATCATAAAAGTACCTAATTTTTCTCTGTTCTTCCCAAGGCTTGATCATTCAGTCCTCCCCAGATTTGACATAGCCCTTCTAGAGAACCCTTTGCTTTGAACACAGCTTCCTTACTTCCATGGTTCCCCTTAAAAAAGAAATTCCACTATCCAGGTTCAATAGTAAAGCTTGTCTTATATATGCTTAATAAAGGCTAATGGATACGTTTAAAGACTTGGCCTAGCTCTTCACATTAGAGAATGTTATTAGGTAAGTGTCATAAAGGGAAATAGAGGAGATTTTAGAGACTTTGGTTTTTGTGTCTTGGTATATAACATGATCTGTTTTTTAACGTGCTAGTCCTTGCTGGTCACTGTGGATTGTCACGTATCCCAGGAAGTTTATCTTAGGTTAATTTGCCATTTGTTTTCTCTGTGACGTACTCTTTCCCTTGAGAAGGACGGCCATTAAGATCCTGTGGGGTTTGTACCTAATTGACCTTCGGTGTCCTGTCAACTTCCAGTGAGATCATCCTAACTCCCTCTCCCATGTGTCGTGGAGCCGTTTCCAAATCTAAGCTGTTCCAACAGATGTTCAGCATTCAGCTGCTAAAAACTGGAGATCTGATTCCATTTAAATACATTACTGATCCAAGACTTTTTAATTCTCCAACAACTGAAGTTTCTTTTCCACATAATAGGTTCCTCAGAATAGTATGACATAGATTTATGTTTCTCCTGGAAAATCAAGGAATTAGTAGATTGTCAGAAATATCATCATCATCATCATACTTTTTGATTCCATGTCAATGTATGCTATGTTGCTTTAAAGAGCTACTAAGTTCCCAGTGATTCCTGCAAATAGCATCATGTGCTAAAGACATCTTGTAGCCATCCTGTTTCCCCAAAGCAAATTTACCATCTTCCCAACTTGGGGAAAGTTGGGCTTCTCCTGGCTAGCATTTAGACCTTTCTCCCTTCTTGGAGGAGGCCTTTGTGGCAACTCTCCTCCACAATTTCTGAAGGCAGATTCTTATACCCCCTTTGAAGCCTGTATCCCATCCAGCCTCTTCCCAAATTCCCCTTTTGCTTCTTAGAGCCTCTACCTTTCAGTGCATTTGCAGAGGTGCATCATGTACTAAGCTTAATGAACTCCCATCAAGTTCTGAGTTCCAACCACTGGGCCAAGATATTGTGGTATGAAGAAAGAGTGTTATAGCTGGAGTCAGGGAAACTCAGTTTCAATTCCTAGGCTGGTACTTTTCTAACCCCTCCATCTTCTCATCTGTAAATTGATGTAGTTTGGCTAAATGTCTCTTAATAGCTCTATAGCTATGACCCCATGATCTTTGATGGGAACTCACTCATATAGCCTTTCTTCACAGGCAAGGGACTCTTCTGGAATCCTTTCACTATTTTTTCATAATTACAACATTGTTTTTAACCATGTGGAATCAATAACAGTTTCCGTCCATGGAACGGGGCAGGTCTTTCTCTGATAGTTCCCCATATATGAATTTTAGTGCTAATTTCAGTGCTAATCCATAAGAAGCAGAAATTGTCAAGTATATTGTAGATGTGATCACTAAGGTCTCTTTCACCTCTTTCCATGTATTTCCAGTAGATTGTAAGTTTCTGGAGGACAGAGACCTTTCTCAGTTTTTTTGTTTCTACCCCAGCTCCTTGACCCAGAGTCTAGCATGTGATAGAGATGCTAAGTAAATGATTATTAATTGATAGATTGATTGATTCTGGATGTGGACTGCTTTTGTTGGCAGCCATCTCCTCACATAATTTTACTATTTTAAAGTTAGGAGAAAAAAGGAGTAGAAATTATTTGCGTAAGTATGGCTTATTAATATGCACTGTAGTGGCTGTTGGATAGTTGAGGAAGTGGAAGTAGGTCAAATGCAGCATTTACAAGACTCAGTGAATATACAGCATAAAAACATGAAGTCTTTTTCATTGATAAACCTTTTCATTGTCTATCTCCTTATGTTCCTAAATAAATACAGGGCACTGGGAAATTGAGAAATTCAGAGAGGAATAATCAAATACACCTTAGTCAGTTTTCAGTTGATTTTGAAACTGATCGTGCTTTCTGTTGTTTCACAAGCACAAGTTAGGAAGAAGAATGCAGCAAATTGAACATAAATGTAAAAAGAGTTGCTACTACATGTGTGCTTTGGCTCGCTGGTAAGTGTTTAATATTTGGCACAATATTTAATATACTGTCCTTCATAAAAATTGGCACTGGAATCACTTACAAATGAAGTGTGTTTGTATTTGCAGTAAAGTAAATGACTTCCAGGCTAAACACCCAGAATTTGCTGTGATAACCAAGACCATTTGAGTGTTGAGGATAATTTTGGCTATCTATAAACTCTGTAGAGAAACAAAAAGATTTCTTGGCATCTAAGCAAGAGCCCCTCTAATTAGGTAGATCTGACCCAGCCAAATTCAGCAGACGATGATTTCAAAGTTTATTTGTTTGCTCCGTGTTATTCGAACACACACAAAAGCCTTCAGCTGTCCCTGGTCCTGCTGTCTATGGTTTGGTTTTGTTTATTCCCCTACTCAGAGCCATAGCCACTAAACAATGTCTAACAAACTGACAATCCCATTATACATTCACAATAAAACAAAACTGTTTAACTGAATAAAAACAAAGTCACTCATTCTTCTCCCTAATTTATTTGCTGTCTGTAATTTCAGAGATGGGACCATGTGTTTTCCCAGGAAACCTATGTGTATACCCGCACTAAAGCTTCCAGTCAGTTCCAGTAAAGGGTCCAGGCTTTCCCTTAACATGAGAAGTTGCTTCCTCTCCCCTTAGCTTATTATTTCACACAGAATCCCACTAACACATTGATTTCACACCCTCCTTTTATACAGTGTTTCTACTATTATTCAAGGGAGCCATACTCAACATGTTAAACTATGGGTCATTTGAGATTAGCCAAAGAAATTTGGTAACTCTTCCCCAAAGGAATATTTTTATAGCTGCTGCTATCAGTAGGAACTTGAGATAACTGAAGTTAGCTAAACACAGCACTTGAGCATCAAGAAAATTTATTTGACACCAGAAAAAATGAGAGTATACCAGTGCTTTGCACCATGAAGCAATACAATAGATTTGACCTTTCACTTCCAGAGATTCAAGTTATTTCATCAGAAACTGTATCAGTGAAGACTGAATAAATCTGTGGTGTATTTAGAGTCATACACTACTACAGCTGGAAGAAAACTAAAAGATTACTTAAACCTCCTTTTCACTGCTCTTCCCCTTTTCCCTCACCATTTTCATGTGAGGAAACTGAGACTTGTTTGTGGAGATTAAATAAGTTGTCTATTGTCACATTGAGGGGGGAAGTGGCAGATTCAGGTTTTGAACCCAGACCTTCTAGTCTAATGCCATCATTTCTCTTCCAGGCTGGGTCTGATTTCTTGCCATTCCCCAGCCCAAAAAATGGGTACTATTCTCTTGCCCTCACCTGATAAATTGTTCTGTAATTACCATGACATCATTCCAAAGCTCTCCACCAACTTGCTCAGTATACCATTCTTCCTTAACTCCCACTGTTCCCCTGCAACCAAACAAATGACTAGTCAGTTATTCCTGAACATATGTTGTCTCTTAGTCTTTGTTCCTGCCATTTCTTCAGCCTTGAAATTTCCTCCCCTTCAGCCTCTGCTTATCCAAACCCAACCTATCCTTCAAAGACTGTATATCATAACTGACTTCTTCCATGAAGCCTTCCCTTTTCTTCCCGACTGAAAGCAAGCTTTCTCTGCACCATGGCACTTGGCTCGTATCTCTTTTGTGCTTCCTCTGTCTTATATTGTCATAAAATCATTTGTCATTTCGCATCACAAATGGTAATGAAGTCAATAAATAAGTATGAGGTGAGGGAGGCACAGCCAGGCTAGTTGATGTGAAAAAGACACAGAGACTTTAGTGGACTTTAAATTTAGCAGAGTCAGCTGCTCATCATGGCAGACAGAAAGGCCGACATTAACTAAGGCCTCATTAAAGAGGTCATTAGTTGATAGATTTAGAGATGGAAGAGATCTTAAACCCCCCAGTTCTATTCTTTAGGAAAGTAGGCCCTGAGAAGTCAACTCACCTAACCCAAAGTCCCACAGATTCCAGATTTATTCCTGCTGCACCATGCAGCCTCTGTGGAGTACCCAGTACAAGAGAGGCAGATGATAATTTGCTTCAAATCTGGAGTGCTGTGTGGAGACACACAACTGAAAACTTTCAGTCCTGAGAAGAAAGAGATGAGGGACTCCAGGTGGTTGGATTAGCCCCACTGGGCAGAATCAAGAGCAGTTGAAGTGTGGAAGCAGAATTGGTCTACTAAAAGGAAAGACTGCCTAACAACTAGAGGCACAGAGTTTGGGGCTACTTTTAGAAGTGATTGATGGCTGCCGAACCCATTGCAGTTCTGCTTTCCACCTTTGGTGTCCACCTATTCCACTCACTTCTCATCTGCGGCTCCAAGAAGTTGCAGCATGCACAGCGGCCACACCCTTGTAAACTGTTTTGGCAGATGGGCCAAACAAATTCACTGGAGGTCTAGAAACTACACATTGGTGATTTTATAGGAGTTGGACTGCTGACCTCATACTTCTCTTATAGATTCTGTGATCCTGAGTCCTAAAAACTGTGATGTCAGCTCAAGGTAAAGGCTCAGGTCTGAAGGTGTGTCAATGATATCTTTATCCTGGACTGTTAATTGTAACATGCTACAGCTGTGTAATATGCTGGGAACTCGGGTTAGTGTCCCAACTGTGCTCTGTAAGCTTTGATAAAATGTCATAATTCTCTTATAACTATTCCCTAATGTGTTTTATCGTTATTTGTGTCCATGTATTTTATATTTTGGGCTGCTAGTGGCATGGTGGTTAGAGTGCCCAGCCTGGAGTCAGAAAGATGCTTAATTTCCTCATGTTTAAGGATGAAGAGTGGGATGTTAATGCTAGCTCAGGAGTCCTTAAACTTTTTGTGCGTTGTGGAACACTTTGGCTGTCTAAGCCTGTGGATTCCTAAGAGTAATGCTTTTAAATGCATGAAATATATAGGAATACAAAGGAAACCAATTATAATGAAGTAGTTATCACAATGTTGTTTTTTTTTGTTCATGGATCCCAGGTTAAGAACCCCTATAGTAGTTGATCCCTTCTATCTCAAAAACCACAGCTCATTGGCAGTTAATTAACTGTAAAAATCAACTGTGTGCCTAAGGCAGCACATGAATCATAAGCCTGTTTTCTGATTATGTTAAGTTCCTGTTCATTCCTTACCTCCCACTTAAAAAAACAAAACAAAACAATTGCACTTTCCCACACAGGATAGCTGGATAGCCATGTTGTAGCCAAGGAAATACTCAGTGCGTTTGTCATCATTATTTTTGGCATCTCAGCATGAGAGCCCTTTTTAAGTCTTTAGTTTCAAGAATCCATTTCTTACTTGTGCACAATTGCAAACAAAAGGGCATGTGATTTAACATTTGGAGTGTAGATTGCACTTATGGTAATGAATTGGAAAGTATTACATTTCCTCCAAAAATATTACTCATTCAAGTATGAAAAACAATTCTCAGTATTAAAAAAAAAAAAACCCTGAATTTTGTATTGAAAATTTAATTCTATGGCATTGACATTTGTTTCTTAATTTGATGAATTAAAGGAAAACAACATCAAATTCTACCTTTAAAAGTAAGAGGCTACTTTGTGGAAGAGATTGGAAGGACACCGAGAAGCCTTTTGCCTTTCTACAGGATGGTATGAACTGTTCCAGGCAGATAAAAATTCATGTCAACCTGAAGCCATTCAGTACAAAAATCAGTATGACCAGGTTCCATCTTGGATCCTGTCCAGTGGGGTTTATTGAAGAAATGGATCTCGTTATGAAACTCTCGCCTATGTTTCTGTGACATGAGCTCCAAAATAGTGTTACATTAAAATTCCACTTGGTATTTTTCTATTTTAAAAAGGAAAATTATTTTGCAACTTGTCTCTGAATCTTTGCAAGAGGCAGCTATATGGTTCCGTGAATAAATGGCTGAACCTAGCGTCAAGAAGATCTGAATTTCACACTAAAATACCTAATAACCTGTAACCCCAGACAAATCACTTAGCTGCTCTCTGCCTCAGTTTTCTCCTCTATAAAATGGGGCTAATCATAGGCCTTACCTTTCAGGGTTCATGTGAGGATCATATGAGACAATGCTTGTAAAGTGCTTAGCATAGTGCTTAATAAATTTTTTTTCTTCTATATTAGATTTTGTTATTAATTCACTGAAACATTTATAACTGAAACATTAAGTATCTTGTATGCAGTGGATAATTCTGGGTGATAGAAATATAAAAAAATAACTCGACACGGCCTCTGTCTGCAAGGAGCTTGCAATTTAATAGGGAATTAAGATATCTATTTGTGTGTATGGCAGTGGTGTATATATATGTATTTGGTGTGTATATATGTATGTGTATACACACACATGCACACATACATTATACACACACATTCACACACAACAAAGGAAAGGCTGAATCCAACTTTTTTTTTCTTTTTTTGGAGGGAGCAAGGCAAGGCAGTTGGGGTTAAGTGACCTGTCAAGTGTCTGAGGCTGGATTTGAATTTAGGTTCTTCTGACTCCAGGGCCACTCCTCTATTCCCTGTGCCACTGAGCTGCCTGATTTCTATTGGAAATATGAGAATGGAAAGAATTAGGGAAGGCCTCCTAGCGGAATTGACACTTGAGATGATTATAATAAGAGCTGGGCCTGGACAGAAAGGAATAGTTTCCACATATGGAGGTGTTGGGGAGGTCTTCCAGATGTGGAAGAGACAGCGTATTTAAAGAAATGAAGGAAGGAAAGGATAAGACAAAATCAGAGCATGGTGAGAAGTACATAGATAGGAAGTCTGAGGAGTAGAATGAAGTAAATATAGGAAGGTGAATTGGAACCAAATTGTGGTCATGCTGGCCTAAGAAGCTGTATTTATTCATTAGGTAATAGAGAGCCAGAGAAGGTTGTGGAGCTGGGCAGTGAGGATGAGACCTTTAGGACGATGAGAGAGTGGAGGTAGGAGGCTTATTTAGGAAGCTCTTAAAATCGTCTGGGCCAAAGGTAACAGAACTAGGGGTGGGCAAGTATTCCTGTTTTAGAAGCTGATGTGCCTAGCAGCAGTAAGTTTCTGATTGAGTTAAGCTTCTGAAACTAGAATCATCTATGAATGCAGATAAGAGATTTGATGGGGGGGGGGTACTGATTTGGGGGCTGCACAAAACCCACCACCGCAGACACAACATAATCTGTGTAATGGGTTGCCATTAAGAATGTGTCTAAGATGTCAACTCCTCTATACATACAAGAGGAGGTAGTCACAAGTTCTGTACTTACTCCCAGTTTGCACTTGAAGGTTTTGTTTCCTGGTTTGCTCTCTTATTTGATCCAACAGTGATCTGAACTCGCTAAAGCAATATTCATAGCTCACCTGATTTAGAAAAATCAAATTATACTAAATTGTCAGCCCGTGGGTTTATTTTTTTTTTTAAAGATAAAGTCTTACACAACAGCCTAGAAAACCCAGCCCTCTACCCTAGAGAGGCTAGGAGACACAGAGTTCTGTCCCAATAGATAGTTTTAGCTTCCTTCCTAGAGAATTTTCAGAAAGTTAGACTCTTCAAAGAGTTCTCTCCCTTGTTAGGTCTTTTCCTTCCTTATGTTCTGCCTTGGTTTTTCCTCTCCAATCCTTGCCATGATGCTCACCAGGATTTCTTCTTAATTTCATAATATGTAACATGAAGAGGTTGGCCTGTATAACCTTTAAGGTCCCTTCTAGCTCTGCAAATCTTGGATACTCATGCTCAACAAAGTGAAATATGGAAAGTGTTTGGGGGAATGTTAAGTGGTCTTTAGATGTGGGCAAAGAACCAAAACGGAGCAGATGCTGACCTGTGGTGAATCATTCAGGCTGCTTTTTGGATAGTATTTTTGTTTTTTCAGTCAGGACACAGTAACCCAGGCACACTTAATAAAGGTTGAGGATTGGGGGTGGGGTGTCCTATCTGCCCACCCAGTCATTTAAAGGACTTCCATTTGAGTGAACACATATGTTCCTTTCCACTGTTCCTGTAACCTCAGCTGAATTCCTTCACCTCCATGAAGCAGTTACTTCTATTATGTAGGTGTCCAGCAGCCACCCAACAATCAAGACCACCTTTGGAGTGAGTGAAGTGGCACAGATGGCCTGACAAAGAACAGGTGGTCTTTATGATTTATAGTCGCAGTAATTTAAAGCCTTTGCTACCTCCTTTCCCATTGTTCTTGAGACCCTTCTTGGTGTAAAATACTCTCAGCTCAGCTACAACAAATCAGATGAAAAGGGGGAGAGTATAGTAAGGAGCAGGAAATAATTTAGTGATGAAACCCAGTCATTTGGGGAGAGCTTAGCTATTGAGAGGCATGCTGGAGCTAAATGTTGACACTGAGAACCTTGCTTTGGGTTGCCTTTCTCCTCGGGGTTTCTTTAGCTCCCAGGCATTTCTGAGTAGTGGAGTTGTTCCTGCTGGGTGTACTGAATTCTTTCCTCTATGGTTTTGAGAAAGATTTATGACATGACGCCACCTACTGAGTCCCTAGAACTTTCTAGAGTTTGGGTTCAGTTGTAATTTTTACTTTTCTTTGGTAATTATAGTTTGGGTCTTTGATGAATTTCACTGTTCTGCTTTTTTTTCCTTACTCTCAAATTCCATGATTTATATTTTTCTTGTCTTCCAAAATGCATTTGGAAAGAATAAGCATGTTTCCATGGTACAGGCAAGTCCTAAATACAGTGTGTTCAGACAGTAAAATCCAGCTACTTCAGAGAATGCTAGACTCATGGCTTGTAGGACAGGTCAAGAGCGATGGCCAGCCAACTGTTATATTTCATCTCAATTTCACTCCATAATCTGCCATAATGGGAATTTGCTGAAACTTCTGGGCAAAGGTAGACTGACCCCACAGCGGATCCAGTAGGTGATACTGTAAATTCATTGGTACAGCAGGTTCTGTGAACCTTTCAATTAAGTCTGTTTATCACTAGATTACTGAATGTTTCTTGACTGAACTGATAATACTTATGAACTCTTTTTCTTTCTAGTAAATGGATTTATATAATACAGTTAAGTATGGATTCTTTCTTTTATTCTTCTTTTCCTTCCATCTCTCTACTCCTTTTTCCCTATATTTTACCATCCTTTTTCCATTTATTCTTTTTAGCACTTACCACTATCCCCTTATGTTTCTATTCCCTTTCTGTTCTTTTGGAAAATACAGCTAGCATAAAATGAATGATAGATAGTTGCATGACTTCAATATAGTCATTATATTCTTTTGAATATATTTCATTTCCTTTTGCCACCCAACTTTTGAGTTCTCCCTTCTAACTATCTAAATAAGTTGTGCCTCTTACACTAGTGATACTCTAACCAGGCATCTATCCATCTTTCACACTTTGCTGGGTTCTTCAAGGAATCTGTATCTGTTTTAGCATATTTTATTGTCCAAGACTGTCCAGCAATCATGTGCCTCTTTTATCTGAATGAATGCAAATATGACTCAGAGTTACATCACTGAGGAGACCCCTGTCTCCCTTCCTTTCACTCTTTCTCATGTGTTTCAGTAGGAATATATATATATATATATATATATATATATATATACACATTTCATAGTCAAACTAGTGTGAGTCCTTTCTTCACTTGGCCTTCTGCTGCAGTAGAACTGTTCTTCTAAAGCAGAGATTTGGGTTCAGTTTTGTAGTTTCATTTTTTAAAAATTTGCTTTTTTATTTTCAGCTCCAAATTCTTCTCCCCCCCCCATACCTATTAAGAGTGCAAGAAAATAAATCTATTACAAATCTGGGTTAGTTTTTAAAGACAAGGTATATAATTCTTAAATTCTTTCCCATAGATCTCACCCAATATAGCCACTTTTCTTTCTCCATATAGATTTTATTATATTCTTTTGTGCACTGTAGCTTAACTATTATGCATTTTAAAATATGAATGGGCCCTCACTGAGTATTTTAAAAATTACGAAAATTCACATCTGCTTAGAAAGTTAGAGGACATGTGCATATTTTGGACTAAAAATCGCAGACCTTTTCTCTGTAAGTTATTCAGAGTCCAACAAAGGAAGATTCTCAGGTATCAACTTATGAATTCAATTAGGGATCCAAATATGAAAGTTCCCCCCCCTCAACAAGCATGTTGTTTTACTTGAATTGTGATGGTCTGGATTTTAGTCATTAATAGGGAATAAGTTTTGATCACCCTATTTGCCTATTTCTGAATATTTGGAGTTATGTTTTGTACTACTGTAAGATACGACAAGTAAAGGGATAAAACAGGATGCCTACATTGCATTAATTGCATCTGTTAACACTGTAGAAAAATAGCTACCTAATTTAGAACACTAAGTGTGAACAGTTAAGATTCCTCACTGACCTTTTCTCTGCCTATTGAACTTTAGTAACTTGTATTATGCCAGCAAAGATCCTGGTGAATTTACAGGGAGAGACAGAAGCCCCATATAGATATGTGGAAAAGTAGTCTGAGGTCCCAGCTTCAATAATGAAAACAGAGCATTTATCTACTGATTTTAGAAGCACAAGGTTTACAGGAAAAGTTAGTTTAAAAGAGTTGAGTTACACTGAAAAAAGGTTCTACTGTCGAGACATTTGAATTTCCAAAAGCATTCATCAGTGACTCAGTCAACAAGCATTTATGAAGTACCTGCTTTGTTCTAGGTCCTATGCTAGTTGTGAGGAGTTGAAAACTCTTTAGTTTACTTCTGTTTTCTCTACCAAAAAGTATGACCTTGGCACTGGAAATGAGGATTAAAATGGTCTCAAAACTTTGATCCCCACAATAAAGAAGGAGACTGGAAGAGAACACCTCATTACCCTGGAGGGGTTCAAGTCACTTAGCCCAGATGGCTGACATCCTCCTCAGCCCCACCCCTTGGAGATTCTGGGTCCTGGGCTCAGATGATACAGCCGTTGCTTTATCTTACCCAGAGCCAGACCGTCCATTTCCCAGCTGCTGCCAACTGGGTGCACACTTACCTTTTTCCATTTCTAGCTTCTTTATGTGTTGTTTTACTCCATTAGATTAGGAATTCCTTGTGTACAAAATCTGTTAAGTTTGCTTGTAGTTGTATCTCCAGTGCTTACTACAGTGGTTTGGCACATAGTAAATGCTTATTCTTTCATGCGTATGTATCCTGACAGTGTTGAAAATTGTGGAAAAGATACCGCAGTGTTAGAGAAGGGTAAATGTCCTGATTTTCAGAAAAGGGAAGAAATGATATACAAATTACTTGCCAGTGAGTTTGATTTCAGTTCTTGGAAAATTCTAGAATAGATCAATAAAGTGATGACAAGTGAACATCTAACAAAGCAAGCAGTGATTACAAGCAACCACCTTCTCTTCAAGGGTTGGTCATGCCAGATAACACTTCCTTATTTTTGAAAGGATTATTAAAATGGACAATCAGAAGAAGGCTTAGATGTAGTTTGCCCCAGTTTTAGCAAAGCATTTGATAACATATTTTATACAGTTCTTGGAGAAATGGGGACTAGACAGTAACACAATTAGATGACTTTGGAATATGAAATTTTAAAATACAAGAGTAATTAGTGATTTAACATCATCTTGTAATAGATTCCTCAGGGATCTTTGCTATGCTATTGACTCTATGCTACTTTACCAATAACATATATAGACATACATGGCATACTCACCAAATGTGTAGATAACACAAAGCTGGGAATGATAGCGAACACTGGATATCAGGATCCAAGAAGATCTTAGAAAGCTGGAGTATTGGTCTACTGATCTAAGAACATGCAATTCTGTAGGGATACATGTGACATCTTACACTAGAATTAAACAAAAAAAATCACAGACACTGAGTTGGGGAGGAATGACTAGATATACTTTGGGGATGGGTTGTTTATTTTTTTGTTTCATTTTTAAAAAAAGATTTGGAGGGTTTAGTGGACTACAAGCTCAGGATGATTCAGCAGTATGTTTTATGTAGCAACCAGAAAAACTAATATTATCTTGAATTGTATTAATAGAGGAATAGTTCTCAGGAACAAGAGGTGAGGTGCTGGTTCCCCCATACTCTGCCATGGTCACACAATGTATGAGATCATTGTGTTCTTTTATAGTTTAAGAAACACATCGATAACTTGGAAATCGTCTGAAGAATTCCAACCAATGTGAGTCTGTGTCATGCAAGTATCAGTTGAAGGAACTGGGTATATTTAGCCTAGGAAAGAAAAGAAATAGGGAGAACATGATGGTTGTCTTCAAGTATTTTAAAGGCTGACAGGGAAAGAGGAGACAAATCAGATTTGTTCTTTTTTCTTTGAAAGGGCAAACCGAGTAACAGTAGGTGGAAGAAATAAATTTAGACTTGATGTCAGGAAAGACTTCCTAACAATTCAAACTGATCAAAAATAAAATGAACTGCTTCAGAAAGTGGTAAGATCCCCCATCATTTGGAGGTTTTCTAGAAGACTGAATAACCACACAGTATCCATTATAGGAGGGCTTACTTTGGAGGATCATTTGGATTAGATGGCTGGTGTGGTCCCATCAAACTCTAAAATTTTGTGGTCCTATATTTTACTATATCCCTCATAGTTGCCTTGGATTGTTTTTGGCTTCCAATGGAATTTATCTAGAAAAAAATAAGCAGACCAAATAATCAGTAAACTTTTTTTAAATGCCTACTAGTGCCAGGTACTGAGCTAAGTGCTGGAGATCCAAAAAAAGTAGCAAAAGACAGTTCCTGCCTTTGAGGAGCCCACAGTTTAATGGGGGAGAAAGTATGTAAATAAATATATACAAACAAGCTGTTTACAGGATAAATAAATAACAGAGGGTAGGCACTGTAAGTAAGAGGGATTGATGTAAAGGCTTCCTGTAGAATGGGATTTGTTGGAACTTAAAGGAAGCTAATAGGTGGAGATAAGGAAAGGAAGTATTCCAAGGCATGGGAGACAACTGGAGAAAATGTCCAGAGCTGAGAAATAGAGTGTATTGTTTGCGGAACATCTCGGACGCCAGTATCACTGGATTAATATGTATCAAGGAGTAAAGTGTAGGAAGACTAGAAGCGGGAAGTTAGCAAGGGCTTTGAAAGCCAAGCAGAGAATTTTTTATTTGATCCTGGAGGGGATAGGGAGCTGCTGGAGTTCATGGTGGGGGGTCACAAGGAGTGGTAGGGAGGAGGATATGAAATGGGGGAAAGGGTTCAAACCATGAATTGATTAGGCCATATTTTAACATGTTTTTGATGTATGTTGAAGGTTTTTGTGCCAAGCATTTTAAGTCTTAAGTGATACAGTACCAACCTGAGAGGGCTTAATATTTTTTTTATGTCAAATGTGATAAAATTCAAGGCAAACCTGAAATCCATTGCACTATTTTTCCTATGTGAACAATCTTTAGATGAACATAATATCAGATCCAAGAGTAGAGTGTATCCTCTGCTTAAAATGCTGCATCATCAAGGTCTTTTGTGCTACCCACTAAATCTTGAGAGTTGGTTCCAGATAAAAGAGCTTAACATTTAGCAGGTTCACAAGTATGTTAAGATTACATAATGCCTATTAACCTTTAAATGTAAGCAGTGATTGCAGTTTATAGTTGCTTTGGGTTTGTAATGTCCAATTTTAGAGGGTGTTGTAGCTTTTTATACCTAGGTAATAGTTTGACTAGTGCTTATAGATGAGCTCATAGTATGAAAGTCACAAGGCACCATTGAGTGGACTGTGGAAGAAGTTGGGTAAGTTCAGGTTTGCATTCTGTGTTAGGAAAAGCTTTGGGGGAAAAAAAAGGATGTCCATCAATTGGGGAAATGGCTGAACAAGTTATAGTATATGATTGTGATGGAATACACTGTGCTGTAAGAAATGATGAGCTCAATGAGCTTAGAAAAACATGGAAAGACTTGCATGATGTAATGAAGACTGAAATGAGCAGAACATTGTATACAGTGACAACAATATTGTTTTAAGAACGACTGAACAAGTAAGTCATTTTGACTATTATAAATATCCAAATTAATGACATAGGACATATGAAGACACTATCTGCATTCAGATAAAGAACTGATAAAGAGAAGTACACCTATATACTTTTTGTGTATAATGGTAGCCATCTTGGGGGTGGATAAAAAAGGAGGAAAAAAAAGACAATTTTATATAAACAAATTTATTATATATATAAATGGACCAGCAAATTGTATAGAATAGATTTTCAGTTTCACATGCAGTCTTTTTTTATACTTTGTTATGGAAATTCTTGTTGTGTTCCATAAATGGAAAATAAAACAAATTTTTAAAAAAAGAAAGAAACCATAGATCATGACTCTATATGTATCTAAGCCATAACCCTTACCCTGGCTCCATCATCTGGTCTTTTCCAACAAAAAGATTTACTCAGCTATTTGCCACAGACTTTATCAGCTATGAGGTGGATTCGGTCACAGGGTTCTAATAAGAACATGTGAAGGAACCTGGTGAGAAGTACTGTAAGCAACTTGTAAGCAACTGATTCTGGGAGGTTTTTGTGGTGATAAAAGAAACATTAACAGCTGAAGACATTTCCCCAACAGTAGGTGATTTTCTGAGGCTATGAAGACTTATTGCCATGTTTATCTCTTTTGAATTGTGTTATCTTTGTGATAATGATCTATTGCTACCCCTCTTTATAAGTATATATTAATCAGCCTTTCTATTGTGACAAAAGTCATGGAACTCAGGAGACTCTGGAAAATGTCATTAAGAATAAACAGATTTTCCATTGTTTCCAGCTTCCTCTGGAGCATTTCACATCTTCTTTAATGTAAGTCTTGGTCACACTTGGTTAACAGTAGAAATACTCTGTCATTGCATATTATCTTTTATCAAAGCCCATCAGTGGCTTTATTAACTCATTCATTAACCTTTTTACACTGCCACAGGCATCATAGAGAGCACATTTGACCCATAGAGTTCATCAGTAAAAGAATAAGGAATAAAACACAGGATATTAATGTCTACCTCTACTGAATGCGCTGGATTCGATTAGATTATATAGCAGGGAGAGATGTCAGATATAATCTGGCTTAACCCTTCTTTTGCAGATGATGAAACTGAAGCCTGGGAACAATGTCATCCAGATTTTGATGGCTTGAAAGGTTTATAGGAGAATTCCTCTTAATGAATGTTTATATATTTAGAAATTGAGCCTCTCTCTTGTAGAGATCAGTTTTTCAGATGAAGAAATAAATAACTTAAGGAATTTGGCTGCAGTTTAACTAGCCATGTGACCTTAGATAAGTCACTTTATCCTCTTATGGATTCCTTCCAACTTTGTGAATGTGTAAGACACATGGAGGCAATGTCTGATTTGCTCTCTCTGCATACAGTATAACACACCATGTTTCTATAGGAAAGCTATACACAGACACTTGCCCATCTGTCTCTGATTCAGATTGAACACACAAGCAGATGTAGCTCATCATCGTATATGCTGTTTCGCCAAGTCGAACTTCAAATGTCTAGACTCTGTCTTTTTATTGTTGAATCAGTAGCCTTCCTTTTCATCCTCCCTTCTGCTTTGGAATGGATCTTAAAAGATCCCTGCTCTTTGCCATGGCCTTCTCTCCTGTAGCTTAAGGGACAGCCAAACCAAAAAGCAGGAAAAGAGACTTGAGGCACCTGGACCTGATTCAGAATTGATGAAATGAAGAAGCAGGGAGGAAATAAGAAGCAGTGTTAAAGCAAGACGTGACTGAAATGAAAGCAATGCAAACAGACATAGCAGCTACTCCCCCCAGGATTTGGGGCCCACTCTTTAGGACAGCTTACCTGTTTGGAGCAGTCCAGGATTCTGTAGAGTGGGTGATGGGAGTCTGTTCTGTGTTTCTTGGTGACAGGCTTAGACTTTGAAGAAAACATTACAAATGCCCACTATTATGATTGCTCTTATTATTATGTATCTTTTATTTATTCCACGCATATTTTTAAGTGCCCGCTATCTGTATTGTCATGCTAGAAGCTTGGATCCAGTGATGTGTGCTTGAAATAAGAAAGGGTCCCTACCATCGTGGAACTTCCAGTCTAAGAGGTGTGTTCGTCCTTCGTTGACAAAGAAGACCATGCCATCGGAAAAATAATGACATGATTTGCACTTGACTTTGTTTTGAGTGAGGGAGGGCTGTGCAAGTCACTAGCCTCTCTTCTCCTTCAGAGTTGTCTGAATCCAGTGACCAGATATTAATTAGGATAACTGAAGATGACCCAGGATGAGGCAGTTGGGGTTAAGTGACTTGTCCAAGGTCACACAGCTAGTGAGTATCAAATGTCTGAGATGAGATTTGAACTCAGGTCCTCCTGACTCCTGCACTGGTGCTCTATCCCCTGCACTACCTAGCTGACCCTCCAGTCTAAGACTAAGACACAAGCACTGATAATTATAATAGACACTACTTCATGACAGAGCCATTAGAAACTGTCCAAGTCAAAAGGAGGTTTCTCCCAGTCTTCCACCCAAGTCAGTTTGTGCAGAACACAACAAGACCTCAGAAGCTGCAGGCACACATTTCCTTTAATGAGGGTCATAAACATTTATTTAATTGAACATAACTAAATGCATCAAGGAACTTCAGGGAGAACACTGCAGGATAGATAGTGTGTGTCTGATGCATGGAACCAGAGTTTCCCTGGAAAGCACCAGCTTTTACTGTGTCACTGAAGCCTCCTCGTGACTGCATCATTCAGGAGCGTGAGAAATTCCTTGGAGTTAAAAAGAAAATGACATACTAGATGGTTCATCTATCACAGCTACAACCCAGAATCTGTGGGAATTTGGTTTCCAAGTTGTTCTCAGATAGCATATGTGTTACATTCCTCAAGATGACCAGAAACAAGTTTTGACTCTTAATGACATTTACATTCACAGCCAAATGGAGTATTGGCATGTGACGTTTGGCCATCTCTGCCCATTGTTCATCTGTCATTTGGATTTTTCTGTGTGGCAGATCTTGATCTTTGTTTTTTTAAGATTCTATACTTGAGAAATATGTATTTGTGCATTTTCTTTGAAGATGTCACAAATCCATACCCTGCTTTTCAATCCAGCTGCTTCTGCCCTCTTTCAGACTCTTCTCCCCTCTGTCCTATACCCCTAGAATAACTGGGCTTCCCTGTGGCCAGATTTTCCCATTCCAGTCTATCCTATACTTTCCATCTATATATTTCACCACTCCCTCATATTAATCCCACACTTAATTCAATTTTAGTTACTATCTATTTCCCAAACAAGCCCTGTACTTATCTGGTTCTATGTCTTTGTTCACATTATTCCTTCTACTCAAAAATCTCCCTTCCCTGAGTCTCCATTCTTGACTGTCACATTCAGTTCAGTTCAGGCATTTATCAGGTCCGTGCTGTGTGTTGGACATTCCTCTAGGGGGAACTGATAAGAACCCAGTCCTCCAGGAGCTACATTTCTGTTGTATCAGAAATACTATCTGTTCTCCAAAGTCTGGGTCAAAAGTGTCTCTCATACAACTCTACTGGATTGTGCCTGTCCAGAAATGCTGTCTCTTTCCTCTGTATTTCTCTAGTCCCTTGGGCCTTTCTCAAGACATATTTTGTTGCATCCTTCCATCACCCCAATTAGATTGTAGGGACCATTTAATTGTGCTTGGGAAAAGGGCATGTTCTTATTCATTTTGGATCTTTTACAGCTTCTAGCACAGTCTTGCAAGTAGTTAGGTGATCAGTAAGTGTTTATTTAATTGAATTAACAAAATTGCACTTCCAAGTCATCATTCACTATTCCTCACCCCAGCATCCATGATCTCAACAGCAAATTGAATGTGAAGTAAAAACTGACTTTTTAGGGGACAAATTCATATTTCTTTTTTTTTTTAACATAATCATGTTCTTTAGTAGTTTTCCTGAAGAACTAGAATATCAATTAAAATTTGGAGGTCATGGACTACTTTTCTTAATGTGCCAATCTTTCTCTTCCATTGTATTCATAAAATGTCTGTCTCCTTGGCTAACATTGACCTGTTTTTATGATCAGATTATTAAGTTATGAAACTATAAAGTGCTCTTTACATAGACTAGATTTTTAAAGTATTTTAGTTATATATTAAATCTACTAACTTAAAGTGACTGAAATATTTTCACAGTTTTTGCATGTATTATAATAAATTTTTATAAATTAGGGGGGAAAAAGATACTTATCAATCACTGATTCCTTCATAATGATGGCCAGCATCTGGCTGAAAGATTAGGACAGAGAACAGATGAACCACATGACCTATTGAAAATAAAAGTGACTTTTTTATGGCATAGAGAACCATTGCATAGTCAGTTTTAACATAGGTAGTTAGCATTAATTTCATTCCCTTGGGATTTAAAATTATGTCAAATTCTTGGATTAAGAGTAACGCATCACTTTCCCTGGGGTTGTAGGCTTCTTTGTTCATGCATAGCAGTTCCCTGAATGGAAAATTCTCAAGATGTACACAGTGCTATAGTCACTGACCACACGCCCTCACCATCTCCTAGTTTCTGTATATAAATTCTTAGCCAAAATATTTCCATATTTGTTAGTTCCTCCTACTGTCTACTCAGGTATAAATCTCTGCCCCCAAACCCCAGTCATACTTTCTTGTCTGAACAACCAGGGCATGTAAGTACCCAGTTCCTCATTAAAGTATCCTCTTCAGTTTGGTTACAAATAGCATACCATCTTGGTCATCTTTTCTATTGTTTTTCCTCTTTCTAAATGCTTTTGTCAGACTAAGCTAATCTCTGTGAATTGAGTCAGATGGCATTGATGGATGTTGTTGTCAAATAAGAATCAATTATTTCACTTCTGGAATTATTTTTCAGTTAGTCTCCTTCTAAATACAATTTTAGAAATGTGTTCATTGTAATATATTTACAGTATGGTGATTCACACAGACATGTAAGGTCAAATTGAATTGAAATGGCCTGCCTTGTCCAAAAGATATGCTTAATGATTTTCATTTTTTTAAACAAATAAAGGCTTGTATGACCAACACCTTATTAAACTGCAGTTAAGAATGTGATGAATTAGCCATCTCGGATTCTTAAAACATATATGGCCTCTTGCTTCCAAAGGCTTGTTAATGTAGTTTGACCGCATGCAGAGCTGCATGTTGCAGAGCTTAAAGGGAGCAGTAAAACTATTTATAAATCCAGACACCTTTACAGGAGACCCGTTTCCTTGGTTTCACTTATGTAATCCTGCAAAACTATCAGCTGTAGGTAACTGAGGGAAGTAAACACAAGGAACTACTCAGCATCTCAGCTTTTCTGGACATTTGGTTATTGAAAAGCAGCCAAGTCTGAGGCAGACTGAGAAGTGCTGACGTTTCAGTGGAGAAAATGAGGCTCGGAATAGCACTGTCTCA
The DNA here is from genome assembly GCA_023548195.1 of Bettongia penicillata ogilbyi. Lineage (NCBI taxonomy): Eukaryota > Metazoa > Chordata > Mammalia > Diprotodontia > Potoroidae > Bettongia > Bettongia penicillata. The sequence goes on along the minus strand of JAJHZJ010000155.1, from coordinate 3,533,444 downwards.
AGGATATTGGCCTTCAGGAACATTTAGTCACTTCTGAGTTGGGCTCCCTGCCCCCAACCACTTACTACTTCACTGCTGTGGAGAACAATATCAGACGTGAATACTGTCCAAGCAGCTTTTGCGTCAGGGTTAGTTGGGGGACCTCAGAGTAATAAGAGTAGCAATAATTGATTTATATTTGACAAGAAGGGTCCATATTGTGATAGTGCTTTATTTACACAATTCACCCTATTAATGTAATTTACCATATTCTTTCTGACCTTTTGCCCTAAGTTGGATATGATACCCTGTCATTTGCTTTCTTTTCTTCCCCCCCTTGTCATCTATTTTCTAATCAATTATATAATTATCAGAGCAACTTTTTCATCATATCCTTCTTTCTTCTGTCATGGATGCTATGTTTGCCATCCCCAAACTATTTTAGCTCTATTTTACATTTTAACTCCACGAAGAATATTTCACAGTGATAGTGTGAAAATAGGTCACTGCCCCAAACTGAGAGGTTGTTAAATATATCTGTAAGCACTAGTTGACGAGTCTCCAGACTCTTCAGACCTCAAAGGCCATCTTCTGTGGTATGGATCACGCCAAAGGTAGCCAGGACATATCTACCTCAATCTTTCTTTGTATTTCTCTTTATTGATAAGAATCAAATCCACAAGTACAGTGTATACAGTATACATTTCTCTATCTTGTCCAGAAGGATAAAATGAGACATTTGTCAGACCTTACTGAAATCTAAATATATGTCATTTATAGCATCCCCCAATTTTACCAATCTCATAACCCTATCAGACAATAAATGACTTAAGTTTGTGGTGATTTGTTCTTAGTAGACTCATGGCAACTCCTAATTTCACCATAAATGTGCATGACCTATTCATGTAAGACAATTTATGATTTGAAACACCTATCTGATGTTTTCCTCTTTAAAATACAGTTGCTCTTCTTCAGTCTTCTGATACCTGTTTCAAGACTATATACTAATAAATGTGTGGGCAGAGTAGCCATGAATAATATAGCTCAATTTCTGTGTTGGATAGGATTTGCTGGTGGTGGTAGGTGGGGGATAAGAAAACAATTTGTAGATTTATTCATTCAACAGCTGTCTGTTTACTAGTCACATGCCATATTCAAAATACTGTTCTAGGTGCTGAGGGAGATACAGGTATGATCAAAACATGGTCGCTGCCTTCGTTGAGCTTGATCTCAACCACTGTCTGGCCTCTGTTCTTGGGTTGTTGTTGTTTTGGGGGGAGGGGGGTTCTATTGAGGTAGTATTTGAACTCAATAGCAGTAAAATTAATAGAATATTACTGAATCTGCCTTGATAGTGTCAGATGAGTTTTAGGTAATGTAAGAACCCTCCTGAATATCGTTCTAGGTTTTTTCACTGTTTAATGTTAGGTTCCTGAGAGCTTTGGATACACTTTGGGTACTTGGTTACTGTCGGTGAGTATTACTGTTAAAAGCAGCACATGGTGTATGCAAACCTTAAAGGACAACAGACAGTTTAGTCATGATATTTATTATTATTACTATTGAAAGAAAGTAAAGGAGGAAAAAAAAATGGAAACTGAGAGAGCCAAATGCAAATGTCACAAATGTTTGTGACAGAAACTGGCCTTTAGTCAGTCTCCATGCCTTTGTATGATCTCCCTAAGCACTCCCTCCACCTCTATCTCATAAAATCCTTCACTTTCTGCAAAGTACAACTTAAGTGCCACCTTCTACACCAAATCTTAGTGGATCCTCATTCCTTTTCTCCCATTACCGATGCCCATCTTTCCCAGTTACCTTTCATTTAACTACTTTGTACGTGTTCTGTGTGTATACATATATGTACATATTGTTCCCTCTGATAAAACATAAGCTCCTTGAGAGTAGCGATTTTAACTTTTTCATGAAATCTCTTCAGCACCCAGCACATACTAGGTACTTAAATGCTTAATACTTGTTCACTGAGTAATAGTGCAATCTGTTGGCCTTGCCTTGGTCAGTGGATTCACATTAAAACTCGAAGTGGTGTCATAATGGTATTCAACAGCATCACCAATGTTCACTTACATGACTGATTTAACTGAGACGTGTTCTTTTTATGCATCCCTCTTACGTAACACATCAGTACCTAATTGGTTTGTTTTCATGATATTAACTGAAGTAATCAATTATAGAGAAATCAAATATAAATTGGTATTTAAAAAAAATTCAGTGTGAAGAAAATGAATAACATACCTTCTTGTCCCCTTGTGTTTGTTGCTCTTTCAGGAGTTTATTAAGACAGAGTATTTCTCTGCCCTTCTACACAGTTATGATCTCAGTTAATAAGAATTTTAAAAGCATAGGCAGAAATACCAAGGAGGAAGAGCCAAGTTCCAGATAGAACTAGAGTTTTCTAAACACCAGAAGTACTAAAGCAGTTATTGAGTTATCCAGTTAAACTGAAATAGACTTATTTCACTGTAGGCAGCCTTCTGAAGCCTACACTTCAGCTACCAAGTGTCTCATGTTAGTCAGTGAAGAAAGCATTCTTCAAGAGAGGCAGGAAAGCCCAAGAACCAAAAGCTCCAAGTTCAAGTCCCAGCTCTGCCAACTACAAGTCGCTTTCCTTTTCTGAGTCTCAGTTTCCTAATTTGTAAAATGAATGGACTATACTGAATGATATCTGAGGTTCCTTCCAGCCTTAAATCAATGGAATATTTGCTGGACTAGTTTTTGTGAGATCTTCATAGGGCCTCTAGGTGAATCTGATCTTCAGTTATTGTTTTCATTCTTCATTTCCTTTACAAATGTGTGCCCATTCTGCCTCCTTACCTTGATGGTAAGCTTCTTGTAACTCCCTGGAAAGCCAGCTATAGGGCTTCCTTCCCCCCATTTCCCTCATTCAGTATATAGGTTGAATCACTGATTTTCAGGCCATTTTAGGTGATCTTAATCTGGATCTTACATCCCTTTTCACTTGAACAGTATAGTCATAAATTATGAGAAGGAGTCATGATACTAGCAAGGCTTAGAAGGGTTCTGACCCAGGATGCTCTCATTGGAGGACAGGCAAATATCTAGTGAGGGAGGGCATCCAACGTGACCCCCACTCTTGAAGTTGCCTTGCCCTTCTGCACTGACCCATCGTGCTGCACCTGGCTCAAATGCCCCCACACACACACTGCCATGTCCTGGTCACTGTTGTGTCCCTCTTCCAGAATAGCCTTCCCCACCTCTCCAAGGTTCATATTCCTGATGCCTGTTCTCTCATTGTGAGATGTTCCAACACCCCATTGATTATCTTGCCTATCACCCAACTTTATATGCACAAGGCCAAGGACTCTTGTACTGAGTGTAGGGTACCTGTCTCAGAAATTCTGAATTGGTGATCTGAGTGAAATTTAGGCTGTTGCATTCATTCCCATGTGGAGTGCTGTTGACATCTTTTATGTGTACATGTGTATTTTTAATTTTAAACATATTTTTTAATGAAACATTCATGCTTAGTTGTTTGCATTAAAGATTTTGGTTTGCCTATTAGTCATCTCCCAAATGGATTATCCTAACAGCCTCTTGGCAGGCTGTTTTTATTCCTCTATTGTATGTTTACAGGCTATTTGGAATCTCACAGTGCTTAGAGTTTTTTCCACCTCTAGTGGTCAGACACTTTCTCTGGCTTTCTCTATTCCTCTGAGAAATAAAAGTCAAACTTTATTGCTGATATTTGAAGTCTGATATTTCATGTTTTTCTCTTTATTTATTTGCTTGGTTTAACATCCATTTACACACTCACATTTTATACTTTTCTGACTCATTTAACTTGTTCTTCATTTCAGTCCTTTTAGTTTAGAGGGCTCAGAAGAACTTGTCAGGAACCCAGCACCAGGCTGGTAAACACTGCCCAAACATGAAACCCTGTTGGATTTCTAGTCAAGAAACTTGACTTTCACCATTCAGTATGTGTCATTAATCATCTCACAAAGTACTATCACTGACATTATTGTTCAATATTTAGATATGCTTACTGTCCTCAGATCATACCTCGTAACTCTGCAGTCTGATGCTTGTCTGTGCCTGTCATCAGAAAATGTTTTCATTCTAATGTTAATTCCCATTCTTAGCCACAACAAACTAAAAGTTATAAGGAACAGAGCTTAGCCCCAAGAAAAACTGGAAGATAGTTCCCAAAAGATTCTTTCCTCTCCTTCAGTTTGCCCTTCCCCCCTCCAATTATCCAGCACTCTCAAGCTTTCCCCTTTTTTCTCCCTTTCTCTGGCACCCACCCTGCAATAATAACCTAGCCAGTGTGATGTAAATTTTGAAAGTGCTATATAGAAATGTGAGTTAGTGTTGGTTTCTTCATTTACCCAGAGGTATCAATGACTGACAACCTCTGGATAAGTCACTGGCCCCTCACTCTGGTGCTCTCAGTGAGATCTGATTTTAACAGTTATCAGAGCCTTAAATTAAAGGGATGGAACTCCTGGAGTGAGATTTCAGGAGTCTTCCAGCAAGTAGAAGACAGTTGGGAGGGAGCACAGGGACCTTCATGGTGCCCCAGAAAACATGCTACATGCACCACAGGGGTGGGGAACCTGTGGCTTTGAGGCCACATGTGACCCTCTAGATCCTCAACTGTGGCCCTTTGACTGAATCCAAATTTCACAGAACAGACCCCCTTAATAAAAGGATTTGTTCTGTAAAACTTGGATTCAGTCAAAAGGCTGCAGCCAAGGACCCTAGAAGGCCACATGTGGCCTCAAAGCCACAAGTACCCCACCCTTGCACCACACCATAAATTTTAGCCCTGGAGCCCAGGCTTTGCAGTTCTTGGTTAGCTTCTTAGTAATTTTTGTTCCTGAGAACTAATCCAGTGGACCTTCACATTTAACACAACGATATTTTTTTCTCCCTCTCCCTTTTCTCTTCCCCTTTCCTGTCACCCCTCCCATGAAACCCCCATTTGAGGTACCAAGCCTCCCTAGCCTTCCTGATCCCCAAGCATATTTGCCTCCCAAATTTTAGAAATCTGTGAAATTGCTAATTACCTTTCCCCTCTTTTCTTCCATTATTAAGTAGATTCCTAGTTCTAGCATCCACTCCCTCTTCCCCTTCTTATCCATGCCACCACATAGTTCAGACCACAGTGGTACAAATTTTGGTGACCAGAAGTGCATATAAAATATTTCTAGTTGGGTGACATTTATATTCCAAATTGGTGTCAGCAGATTTGTCAACTAATTTGTCAGATATGACTTGCTCCCTCTTTTTGTATGGCTCACGAGCTAAGGATGGTTTTTACATTTTTAAGTGTTTGGAAAAAAACTCAAAAGAAGAATAATATTTTGTGACATGTGAGAATTATAATTTCAGCATCCATAAATAAAATTTTATTGGAACACAGTCACACTCATTCATTGTTTCTAGCTGCTTTTCTGCTCCAGCAACAGAGTTGAGTAGTTATGATGGACCATATGTGGCACTGTCATCAATTTGCACTAGGGTCCATCCGTAGTGATGCAGTTAGAATCCAATAGCATCTTTACTGCCATGCATTTTGCCATGCCATGCCATTTTTTATTACTAATACAAACCCTTAATGTTAAAACAAGAAAAGAAGAGAAAAATGAACTTTGAGCATCACACTTCTAAGGTACAATAGAATGCAGATTATTTTGTTATTGAAAAGAATCCTATTTGATATGCAGTGTGCTAAAAGAATACACTATATGGTGACATTACTGGACTTTCTTCATCATAATATTCCCAACTCATGGGGAAAGCAAAGGTCAGAAAAATTAAAAAATTTGAAATGGAATATCTCATCACAGCAGAATTTCTTGAGGAAAAATAAAAAATGAAAATGAGGCTGCAATCACAGTAAGTTCCCTAGTATTTATTTGTTAGCCAAACAAGAAAAACCAGTTCACCAATTCACCAATGGTGAATTAGTTAAATCATGTTTGATTACAACAGCGTAAGAAATTTGTCCAAAAAAAATAAACTTATTTAAGACTCTTGACTTTTCAGCTCAATTAAAATCATACGCTAATGAACTGATATTAGTGTTTGGTGGCACATATCTGGCTGAAAAGGCATTTTCAGAGATGAAATATAAAATTTCATCACAGATAAGCACTAACAAATAAATATCCATTTTCAACCACTTTGATCTCCAATTAAGCAAAAGATCTCTACTACCCCTCCCCAGAAAAGGATGCTATTCTCTTTAATAAACCTGTATTACCAAAAAAAATTTTATTACCATATTTTTAATTTCACTAAATTTTGTGGAAGTTTGTTTTTTCTCATTATGTGAATAACTACATGATATTTCCAATTTTGCTTCTGTAGGTAAAGCCCAGAATATTTACTATTTGAGCCTTTACAGAAATGTTTACTGACCCTGTTCAAAACAATTCTCTAACACAATCTCAGCCTGGAGTAGTCTATCTCTTCATTCCCCTCTCCTCTTCCTCAGCTGGACCCCCTTTCAACCTACCTGGGTTTTCTGAATGGAGATTATTGGCTCATGCTGTGTTCACTCTCAGCCAATCAGAGAAGCTTCTGTTTTGTTGATAGACATTTGATACTCTATAGGTGTCACTACATAATTATCCAACCCAACGGGGAACTGGGATGATTACATATGATAAAAGTTTTATTTAATCATATCAAAAATAGAATATAACAGCCCTCTGTCACACACTCTGTCTTTTCAAAAAGAGACCTTCTCTGTAACATAGATCTACCCAGTCCTAATGGGTGTCCAGCACAACACACGGGCTTCACTCTAACATCAATAGTTCAGTTTGTCCAAAGGTGCAGTTTGCCTTGGGTCTTCTGCTCCGTTTGCTCTTCATTGTTTCATGCAAGTCTTTCTAAGATCTTTGAGCTCCTCATTTCTTTAGCACAGTTGTATTCTTTCACAATCATATCCTATAACTTATTCAGCCATTCCCCAGTGGGTGGGCATCCCTGCCATTTTTAGTTCTTTGCCACCACAAAGAGAACTGCCATGAACATTTCAGAACATAGGCTCTTCCCCTCCTCCCCGCCCCCAGTCATCTTGGGAAACAGACCTAGATAGTAGTATTGCTGTGTCATAGGCTATAGGTGGTTTAATATCAGCAAAATTGTTCTAAGAATAACTTCGAGCAAATAAATCATTTTGACTATTATAAATACCCAGGTTATCTATAAAGGACATATGAAGAAAGATGCCATATGTATCCAGAGAAAGAACTGATAAATAGAGCTATATATCGAATAGTTTTACATATACGTATATATCTGTGTATGTGTGTGTGTATATTTATATGGGTATGTATACACACACACACCTGTTTGTATCTAATGATAGCCATCTGTAGGGTGGGAGAGGGATGGAAGAAAAAAGGAAATAAAATAAATTGACACGATTATTCTTTTATATTTAAAAGGAATAGCAAGTTGTCCATACTAGATTTGCAATTTCATGTGCAAAAGATAAAAAGTAATAAAAGTAAATTTAAAAAAGTAATAAAGCATCTTATTTTAAGGCTGTCCCACAGCACTTTTGTTGTCATTCGTCTTCAAACTTAGTGTATAGAAGTGCTAAGTAATTTTGTCTGGATAGCAGAGATCACAATGAATTTCTAGTCTTCTACCAGGACGCAGATCAGTCACGTTTTCCTATTCAGAAGAATTCAGCTTGAAACATCCCACTCCTTTTGAAGGTTTTCTGGTTATGGTATCAATCATTTTGCCCTAAGGAGTTGTTACATTTGGAAGAAGGGGGCTGGGAAGTCATGTAGAATCTGGACCCTGACTGGCCTGGATCCATCTCTGCTCTAGCTTAAAATCATGTTGATGTTCTCATCACAACCAATTCGGGTTAAAAATCCTGATTCGGAAGATTTACAGCCGGAAGGGACTTTAGAGACTGATGCAAACCCCTCGTTTTACAGGAAAGGAAATCAAGGCCTGTTAAGATGAAGTCAGTAGGAGTCCAAGGTCACATAGGTAAAGAGTGGTAAAACCCAGGTCCCTTGACTCCAGAGCTAATGTACTTGGCCCTCCAGTCTTCCCTCTGTGTTGTGGTGCCCATCTTCACATCCTGGCTGTGTGGTTGCTTATTGATATTTAGGATGAGGCAGGGAAGGTGGGGGGCAGTTATCACCAAGCTTTAGCCATTCTGGGCACATTTAATTTAGTGATTTCTGCAGGTGGCTTTGCTATATGAGAAGACCTAGACTGATCTTAACCTGTCATCTGGATTCAGAGTTAATCCAGGAAAGCAGTAAAGATTAGTAATATGTATTACATGTCTCTGATGCATGTGTTTTCCATTAACTGCTCTTCTATGCCTTGGGACACACCAGAAAGAAGGAAAAACCAACAACAGAAACTCATTTCAGTTGTGCTTAGGGGGTGGGGTGAGGGGAAGGAACCCCAGTTCCAAAAGGAAATAATTGACAAGGTCCCTTGAAATGTGAACTCAGTCACAAATGACAACACATTAGTAAGTTGCCTTTCTTTCTTCCATCTCCTTGCCTTTGAAAAAGAAAGCACCTGTTCCAAATAAGTTGGCTAATTAGAGGAAGACAAATCTAATTCTTTAAAGATAAAGCAAATCAGCTGATAAATATTATAGAAATACAAGAATTAGGAAATCTGGTTAGGTTTGCATTTCTGTTACTCAAATGAGGAATAATTTTGTGGTGTCTTCAAGTACATGTAGAGTTAACTGAGATATAGTAGAATCCAGCTGTTCTCTATTTCCATTGATGATGAAACAGAAGGAAATTGACCAAAAGAAAAAACAATAAAGTTTAAAGCTAAAAACGCTTCTTAGCATTAGCATAGGTCACCAGTTTAAAGCAGTACAAATGTATCTTCCAAAGGTTTTTCGTAATATAATAAATCATCTTCCCTGGATAGTCTAGAGGTGAGACCCTGGATTAAATGATTTCTCTCAAGTCTTGAACAAGCCTTGTGATTTTGTCAGCCTGTGCTGTTTAGCCTGTGTTACATCTCAAAGTGTAATGGAGATAGTAATGCCTGTCTGATTGGTAAGATGTTGAGCCTCCTTTGAAGAGGCAGTTGGTTGATCATGAAAGAGCACTGAAGATCCAGAGACCCGGATCCCTATGTCAACTCAGACACTAGGTCCTTAGTTTCTTCATTCATAAAATAAAGGTCATAATGCTTGTACTTCCTAATTTACACTGTTGTTGTGAAAGAAACAGTTTGTAAAGCTTAAAGTGCCACAGAGAAGAGGGTTGTTCTTCTGTCTTCTTTGTAGCAACAGGCAGGACAACACAAGTGTTGGAGATGGGAGCCAGTGACCATGTAGTTGGCAGCAGTTCTGCAGCTGCAGGGCTTAGGCATGGGGCTGTATTCTAGACAAGGTACACATGCCTTTTCCTTTCTCCTATAACTGTAAGCCCAGAGAGAGGCATTTATAAAGCATTTTTCCCATGTGTGTCACTGTGCTAAGCACTATACAGATATCTCACTTGAGGTAAATTGTTATTCTTGTCCCCATTTTACTGCTGAAGAAATGAGGCTGACAGAAGTTAAATGACTTGCCAAATAGGGGGAAGGACATTAGAGGACAAAGTACGTGCCTTAGCTGCTCCTCTATACAGCAGGACTTTGAAGGGGAGGACCAGAGTGGAACATCTTTATAATACTTTAAGCTCTTAATGAAAAGATGCCATGTGTTTTATAATTCTATCCAAATGGATCCATGATCTTATCATCCTAAATGTTTCCTCCAGTGATGGAGATCCCATCCCATCAGTGCTTGCTCCTGTACAAAAGTCTCTTGATCATGACCTCCCATAAGTTTATCATGGAGGGAATGGGAGCTTCCTTACTTTCTTCTGACATTACAAGAATACCATGGAACACTTGGGCTGTCTACCTTTAGTTGTCCTTCAGTCTCATCATGTGACAACTGCATCGTTTTTACTCATAAATTACCATATTATTACTAAATAAATCCTTTAGGTTGACTAGTTCTCAGTTTAGAAGGTTTCACTGAAATAGCTAAGGGTCAGAAACTGAATTTATGCTACAGTCTTCCTCCAGATTTGTAATGCTGGCTGCATAATTTTTAGAAGAAAGGTGAAAAGGATAGTGAGAAAAAACTGAAATATTTTAAAATACTCCACCCTTACCTCAAGGAAATCTAACAGCTAATTAAAATCTATACTGATTACACACTACCTTGATAAAGAGTAAATCTCTGCATCTGTTAGCAACTGCTTTTCTTGTTTCTAACATAAAGAATGCTGGCTTAAAAGCTTAAGAGGGAATCTGAGATGCCACATTAACAGCCAATATTCCTTTAGGTTCACACATCTTGTAGATTTGATATTGTTTTAACAAATGAGCATTAGGTCCAAGTGAAATACGAATCGAAAAGCTGACTACCCAGAACCAATAAACAGTGCCAAGTAATTAGGTTTATTCCAACAGAATCTCGTCATGGAGGGGTGGGAAGGATGTAATTTTTGAATTATATTTTATTTTTTTAGTTAGCAAAAATCTGCTTCTCACCCTCCCACTCCAAAAACCTGCTTCACATTTGAGAAGCAAAGATGTGGTGTCCCATTCTGCACTTTGGATCCTTTACTTCTCTGAAGGGTGGTGGGAAGCCTATTTCATCATTAGTCCATTAGTTTGGTCATTGCAGTGATAAGAGTTATTGATTCTTTTTCAAAGTTATTTACCTTTACTATATTTTTGTCATTTTAAATTTATTTTCCTGGTTCTGTTCACTTTGCTCTATATCTTACAAGTCTTCCCAAGTTTCTCTGAAACCATCCCCTTTATCATTTCTCACAACACAAAAGTGTTCTGTCACATTTACATACTATAAATTATCAGTTCTCCAATTTATAAGTACCCCTTCTGACTACTATTCTTTGCCACCTCAAATTGCTATAAATATTTTATATAGCCTTAGAGTTACTTAGTACTAATTTCTCTCCCTTACTCTGTCCTTCCCCTCTTCCTCTTCCTTCAGTTTCTCTATTTGAATGAAATGTATTTCTGTATCCAACTGTGTATATTTGTTTTTCCTTCCTTTAACCAGTTCAGATGAGAATGAAGTTCAAGGAGAACCTGCTCTCCCTACCTCCTCCTCCTTGTTTATATAACTGTCTTGTTATGCAACCTAATTAGTGTCATGATTTTTCCTAACTTTCATTTCCCTTCCACCTTTCCCCAGTATATTTCTCTTCCTCTTTCTTTCCATTTTCTCTTAGGATCATCAAGACCTTGGCCTTGTCTAATTTGACTCCCACTGTGAATCCCGATGATGATGCAATTAAAAGGAGACACATGTATCATCTCCCTTTATTTGAATGTGAGAAATTGATCCTTAGTCTTTATGATTATTCATATTTATCATTTTTTTGTTTCTTTTTACTTCAGCGTTTGAATGTCACAATTTCTCCACAGCTCTGGTCTTTTTATCAGGAATATGTGCAAATCCTCTATTTCATTCGAGGTCCATTTTTTCCACTGTAGGACTGTGTTGAGTTTTGCTTGGGAAATTATTCTTTACTGTAAGCTCGTATTCCTTGCCTTCTAGAATATCATAGTCTAAGTTCTGTCCTCCTTTATAGTGACAGCTAAGTTGTGTGTGATCCTCCATACATGAATTCATTGCTTCTGGCTGCTTGCAATATTTTTTCTTTGACCTGGAAGCTCCGGATTTTGCCTATGATGTTGCTGGGAGTTTTCATTTTGTTTGTTTGTTTTCCCAGGAGGTGACTTGTGGATTCTTTTTGTTTTCACTCTGCCTTCTGGTTCCAAGAGATCTGGGCAGTTTTCTTTTAAGAACCCTTGAATTATGATGTCTAGTCTGTTTTGTTTTGTTTTGGTTTGGTTTTCAGATAGATCTGTTTTCTGAGTTATTTATTTTTGCTGTAATATATATTCCATTTTTAAAAAGTCTTTTGACTTTGTTTTAATATTTCTTGTCTCATGGAGTCATTGTTTCTGTTTGACCCATTTTAATTTTTAAGGAGTTGGTTGGTTTGTACCTCTTGTGCCAATCAGTCCCTTTTCAACTCCTCCTTCCATAGCTCTCATTTCTTTTCTTACTTGTTTTATCAAGGGCTCTCGTTTAATTTATGAAATCATTTTTAGCTTTAAAATTCTTACGTCATTTCTTCCAAGAATTCTAGTTGAGTTTGTGCCCAAGTTATGCTTTACTCTGAGGCATTGCTTGTAGGTGTTTTCAGTCATTATTATTTTCAGCTTTTGTGTCTTAATCATCCCTGCCACCATTATACCTCATTATGGTGGGTTTCTTTTTTGTTTACCTATTCTTCCAGGCTATTTCCTGGCTCCAGACTTTATATAGTACTTGACTCTGCTTTACTTCTGGAAAGAAGGTCTGGTGATGGTCTTGTTGGTGTCTTTTTTTTTTTTTTTTTTTTTTTTTTTTTGTGATATTGAGTTTGTTTTATTCCAGAATCTCAGGGACAATCTGGAGATTTGCAGGTTTTCCATGCTTCCCAAAGCAGTCTGATTCAGGGCAAAATCTGATTGCTAGCTCTCTATTCTGAGCACTGCATGTTCCTAACTTGAGTTTTTGATTAAAGCAACAGTACAATCTTGCTGGACTCAGTTCCTGTTAGCCAGCTGGGAAGCTCTGATGGTTCATAGTGACATAACTGCATATGTCCCTTTGGTCTGGTAGCCCTACCCTGGTAGGCTGTAGGATAGGCTAGGTACTAGAACTGAGATCTGCTCTGCTCCTGTGATCTGACCCACATCTTTCCTACTTGCTTCTGAACTTCCTCCTTTCTCAGTATACCCCCAGGACCTCCTTACCCATGAGCACTATGGTCTGGCACAGGTTTTCTTCTCAGTCCACCCTGGATCTGTGACCCAGATTTGGGTGGTGGGTGACAAAGTTGCCAGTTTGTACCTGTCACTTTCAGTGCACCAATGCAGGTGTGGTGGTGCCCAGTATGTGTCTGAGAAGTCCTCTTGCCCTGGTACACAGTTTCTCCCTGTGTAGAAATGCCCCATTATACTCTTGGCTCAACTCCATCCCTAGTGTCCACAGACATATCTGTCTCTCTAGGCCTGTGACATTTTCAGGATTTCCCTATCAGGATTCAGTCTAGTGCATTTTTTTAGATCTGGTTAGAAGAGTTTTATGGGCAGGAGCTTGACTACATTGATTCCTGATGCTCTGCCATCTTGGCTGTCATATACATGTGTGTGAGTGTGTGTGTGTGTGTGCATGCGTGTGTGTGCGTGTGTGTGTGTATTTTAAGATCAAGAAAGAAAAGAGATTCTTATTATTCCCTACATGATAGGACTTTCCACTTGGTTATCTTATATTTTGGAAATAAGCTTTTGTTTTGATCTTAAAATTCTATAACACCTTTCCCCCTCCCCACCTTGATGCCAGATGTGAAAATGTACTCAGAATCTTTGAACCTGGAATTTAGAATTCTAGATCAGAACATTGTCCATTCAAGAGGGGAAACTGTATCTCCAGGAAGGAGGCTAGATTGTCTTCTCAGATGCCTTGAAGTTGTCATTGCTCCTTTAGTTATTATCATATCTTTTTTATTCATAATTGAGAGTGTTCTGATAAAGTAGAAATTTCACTAATGAATGAGAGGCCATGAGATGACAACAAAGATTTCTTTTTCTCACTCACATGTTATACTGATCTTCCTGACAGTTGTTACTTCTGTTGCTTTTGAGTTTTTTCCAAGGTGGATGATTTGAATTTCCACACTTCTTCAAGATCCCCCTTTCTCTTCATTATTCTAATTGTCTATCTTGCCATTGTATACCAAATGAAGTCCAAGTACTCAAGGATCTCCAAATTCCAGTTCCAACTTTGTTTTCCCGTATTTCTCTTCATATGCTCTTATGTTTCTGTCAAAAAAATGACAAAAAATTGTGAGTGTGTGTGTGTGTGTGTATGACTACAGTATTACATAAGCACACTACAGAGGAGCAAAACAAAGTACTGAATGGGTTTGAAGAGGGAAGGCTTCCTGGAGAAGATGGCCTGTGATTGGATTTTATAAGGTAGACAGAAGTTAGACAAAGGCAGAAAGGGAAGGGGCATTATACTAGGCTAAGATTAGTGTAATGGACACCAAGAAGCTGTGAGCAGTGGAACAGAGTGCAGGTTGTGCTTAGAGGACAGAAAGTAGTTAAGTTATGCTTGAGAACAGAATACATGTAAACAGATATTAGGACAGAAGCTGGAAAGGTCCAGGATGAGTCTAGCTTATGGAAGGCTTTGAACTTCAGGTGTAGGATGTTAAACTTTTATTTAGTAAGAAGTAGGGAGTCTCAGAATGCTTGGGATAATTATAATTAATATAAAATATATATTAATATAAAATCATTATTTTATTAATATTAAATTAGTAACAATAATTTGTTTTAAATAATTGACTATACGGTGCCAGTGTAAAATTATGAATATAAAAGTATAATATGAAAATATAGAAATTAACATGAAAATAATTATACAGATAACTCAGATATCCATAAATATTTTCAGATTTCCAAAGCATTATCAGAAAAACACTGTGAGATAGGCAGTTCAGATGGTATTACTCCCTCTGTGCTGATGAAGAAATGAAGACTTGCAGAACATCAGTGACTTGCATAGAGTTAGAGCCAGAGCTGGGAATCGATCTGGGACCCTCACCTTCAATCCAGTATTGGCCAGTAAACATTTATTGAGCACCTGGTCTGTGGCAGGCACTGAGCTAAACCCCGCGGAGACGAAGGAAGGCATAAAACAGTCTCTGTCCTCAAGGAGCTCACTGTTTAAAGGAGGAAGTCATTGCAAAAAAAGAAGCTGAAAGGGAGGGAAGGTTTCCCAGCCTGGGGGCTAGAAGAAGTCCCATCACCAGGATGGGAAATGATCTGAAGAGATGTGCATTTCATGAATGTTTTCATCCTGCAGGACTATGAATTTCTGGAGATGATGAAATTCAGGAGGTCAGCTGGGTGGGAAATGATGAGGTGACCTCCTTAAGTGGTAGAGGATTGGAGAGAAGCTCTCTTCAGCATTCAGCTGCCCTCTACAATCAGAGGGAGAGTGGGGCCCCAGGGGCAGAGGATACTGAGGAAGTATGAGTTTCATGGTTCATTTCATTTTGTAAAATGACAAGTATCCGGAGACCATGAAATCCAGAAGGTCAAGTAGGTGGGAAATGGTTATTCCAAGACCAGTATTTTTTCTTTGATACCATTCTGTCTGTCATTTACAATAATGTCTGGGAATAGAGGTAGTGTGTATTAAATTTGGCTGTGGTGCTGTCCCTTAACTGTGCCAATGAAGCACTTGTAGAAATTGAAATTTTGAAGTGGTAATGAGTTGCAGCTGTGGTGGCATGTTAGGGATAAGGTTAAATATCAATAGCTGGTGAAATTTCTCCATACCCATGAGGATATATTGCATTGAATTTTCCCCCTTTCAGTTCATTTTACATCCTTGGTGCTGTAAACTCATCACAAAATTGTGAGTTCCACTACCTATCTTCTTCATTCTTTTTTCCCTGCAGAGAATGTAATCAATGGGCAAGATTATGAAGTGATGATGCAGATTGACTGTGAAGTCATGGACACCAGAATCCTCCATATCAAGAGTTCTGCTGTTCCTCCCTACCTCAGAGATCATCAGAGGAATCAAACTAGCAGCTACTTTGGCTCTCCACCAGCAGCCCCAGAGGCAACGGCCCATGTTGTCAGTGCAATCACTGAGTCCTTGCAGTAGGCAACCAATATGCCTACTGCCACAGACTTCCACAACTGAGTCTAGAACTCAGCCAAGCCAGATAGGTGGTGGGCCGTGTGTCAGACAAGTACAACCTGCCGTCATCTTTTTGGCAGGCAGTTTAGTATTGCCCAGTGATATAATTCACTGTCTGCCTATGGGAATGATAGATGAGGGAGCAAAGGAGGAACACTCTGCTTTTCCAGCAGTCTCACTGTTGTACAGGTGGTGCTAGGGTTTTTTCTCAAATGGACAACCCTGGCAAGATTTTACAAGAGGCAACCTCAGGCCTTGATTCCTCCATTATTACCCTTCAGAGCACATCTGTACTTTCTGGGCTGTTCTTTCCATTCAGTCCTTATCTTGTGTTTAAACAGATATCTCTATTCGTATCAGCTTTCTCTCCCATCCCTCCCTGAGACGTGCCCGGTGTTGCTACACTTGATGTTGTAACACGTTGTCTTACCACACTTGATGCAGCAAAGTGATCTTTATTTGAAGTGAAAACAAATCTTGGAAGCCAAAGTGTTCAGGCAGACCTAATTTTTTCATTTGTTATTATGAAACCATCCGTTCTAGGACTGGTATTTATCCAAATGACAGGTCTCAAAACCAGCAGCTGAAAATACTCAGCTACTACTAAATTGTATTGAAAGCACTCAAAACAGCCTTGCTTGTGACCCAAGCTTAAGGTTAAGTGGAAGAGCCCTCAACTGGTGACATCAAACATTAATAGAATTTGTTGTTCACATTTCATATCCACCTCTTAGTAAGTGTGATACTACAATAAAAGGCTACCTGATGCTGTACGGGTCATATGGTGGGCAACATAGAAAACATGCTGATTTGAAAGGATGAAATTTCTATCATCTCATTAATAATTTGAAAATGAGAGAATTACAGGAAAGTTTAACATAGAGAATGGAGGAAGAGATAGCGAAAGTAAAAATTGTTCAAGCTGTGAAAACATTTGGGGGGCACTCTTTGAAATAAAGATTTAGCTTTCATGTAGCTTTATTAATTAATTCATAGGGAGCGTTTGCATATGCTTTCATCTTACCTTCAAAGATATCTTATACGGATCCTCAAGGCCTGCAGAAAAATACCTCATTGTATTTGTTGGAAAAGATTGGGGCTGGGGGACGGGGAGTAGAACGTTCTTTCTGAGTATTGCACTGATAGCAGATCCAAGTGCTGTTTCTTCTGAAAACTGATAGATTGCTCATTTCAGGAAAAGCAGACATACTTGCTAGGGAAGTCCATTGGGCAAATGTAGCAACAGTTCCATATTCAACATGGAAGAGACCATGACAGAGTTAGATTTTTTTACTTCCCTAATAATGAGTGCTGTTTTGACTTGCATTCCACTCGAACTGTATTCCAGTAAATTTTGAATGTGAAAGGCAATGTTTTTCACATTGTGCCTCTTAGACCATGTAGATTTGTTTTTCTTTGACATATATTTCTGATTCCAGTTACTTAAAACAGTTATCTCCCTCTAGCTTTTCTTATGACATTTTCTAGACCCTTCATTAACATGGAAACATGGTAATTTTCCTCTATCAACCATGGGATAAAACATTTGCCAGCTCACAGATTCAGTTTTTCTTTGTTAGATTTTATCCCATTCCACTTAGGCCATCCCACTCCTTCCTCCTTGCAAGGAGAGGAAAAACAAAAATCCCGTCAACCTTTAATGCTTATTTTTCTATTCGTGGTGTTATCTTTATATTTGTGAAATTGGGTTCAACTCAAGATTTTGAAGTCTGGCTAATATTTCTAAGCCTCTGCAAAGCAAAGCCCCTCTCTAAGCAAATACCATTCCCCTGAAGTTAGATGATTACTATGGGAAATCAGCCTAACTTCCCTGGAAAAGAAGTCCGTGTACCAAGAAGGAATTTTGAGACTTTAAGGGTTGGTTAACCTTGTTATTACTTATATTTCAAACCACTTTAAATCAGGACAACCCAGTGTTTTACTCAATATTCTCTCAATCTCTGTATATTTGTCAAGCAGATAAATATGGAAAATCCCTGTGCGTTCCTTGTTGGGAGATGATGAGAGAAAGCATATGCTGTAATAAACCTGAAATCTTAGATTGGTTATCTGCTGGCATATTTCTTTTATGTCTCTATAGGTGAGCTATCTAATTCAGATTGTCTATAGTTTTGATTACTATGCAGAAGTGAATTAGAAATTCCCACACTGTAATTCTGTGAGGGATTTGGATTTAGATAACTCTGTCATCAGTTTTGATAACAGAACACTTTATGCTATGAGCAGTCCAAATAGGACTGGTCAGAATCTTCCATCTCTTCTCACTGATCTCTAAACCTGTCAAGAAACCATTCACTGAATGGTCTTCTTTTTTTCTGGCACACACGTGTGATTTCATCTCTGTGTGATTTATCTAGTTTTTCTTGGGGTCACTGCGCCAGTTCATCAGGCAATTTCTTCCCAGCTCATCCCCTAAGCCCTACCCTGGATGGCTCATACACAGGAATCGGCAGTAAGGTGATAGACACATAAGAGACTGTAGGCAGGTAGTTCTGAGTAACTATGCTGTGTGAATTACTGACAATGGTAGAGGAACCACAGTCCTCTCTCTCAGTCTCTGTATCCATTTGCCTTATTGCCATCAGCCCTTCACAAACTGAACCCCTCTAGATGAGCTCATGAGTCATAGCATAACTGCCAAAAATGTACATTCCACCCCCCACAAAAAAAATTCTTGGAGAAATTTGAAAGACAACCTTTGGAGTACCCACAGAACTCTTCACCCCTTTCTTAAACTACTTAAGTCCATTGTATGATTGTGGTTTTCCTTGGATATTTGTGTGTCCTTATGAGACAAAATGACAGGCACTCGTTTCTGTTCCGGAAATGAAAGCTATGTAAGTGAATGAAACCAGACCCCCAGCACCACCATTTGAGCATGTTTGAGCGTGTGCAATGTTAACTTTTTTTTTCAAGTTATTTTAGTGGGCTTTGAAAGGCCTGTTTGAGAAATGCACAGACCCCTGTAAGGTAAGACATACTTGCACACATTGTGTGACCTTGCTATATATACCTTTCAGCCAAGAATACTGTACTGGCTGGCAGTGGAAGCAGACAGTGGAAACTTTGAAGTGAAGGATTTCTCTGCACAGTTTAGACTGAATAAAAGTAAAACAGATGTTCCATCACACTGACAACTGAATCAGGTGATGAAGGGACTTTGAGCAATTTCTCCCATGTCTGGGTTAATGCATTCTGCATCAGGCATGGGCTCTGCTGTGTTTCAAAGTGCTTACGTGTCCAACTTGAGGTAGTACCTTAGTTTTAAATAGCTCTTTTCCAAAACTAGCAGTTGGAGAAGGGGTCAGTCCTTTCTCAGCAAACAGATTATTTGTTTAAGTGTTTGCATCCTGAGTAGTTGAGGAGAGCAGGGGGGTTCTCTTTAATTGCAATGAAAACTCTGTAGGGATTCCAGAGCTCCAGGAACATCTTCTGCTGTCCTGTGGTGATTACTACCAGCTCCGCCGTCCACTGGCATGCTTCATTTTTCACTTTAGCAAAAAAAATGAAAAGTGTTTGAAATCAAATGCAGCAATATTATGAGTCACCTTTCTGTGTTCAGAACAAAAATTACTTGGAAACAGGCAAGGAATTTTAAATGCAAGCTGATTTTCAATGTATTTTATTAGAGACACACTGTCATTAAAAATTATTGATTTGGTTCCTCCTTCCCTGTACCTACATACCCATAGGCAAAAAGTGGGAATCTGATATTTTAAATTCCTTTCCTATGGTACTTAAGCTCATTAAAATGAGATTTGTGTCAAGTTCTTCTCTTACATGCCATTTTATGATTCCTGCCATTGCACAAAATTGAAATGATGAAATGTGACAGTCATCTGCCATGGTAACCAGGCCTGTACTCCATGTTTCAGCTTCCCAGCAGTGCATGGAAAACAGTTTTCAACCAGTTTCCAACAGTGAGAAAGTATTCACTATGCCAAGAGATCTCTCCATAACTAATTTTGAAAGTATCAGATTTTCTGTTATTGGAGATGGAGTAAAGGAAGCAGTGTACAGATGGAGTCCCCCTTTTATCTGTCCACCCATAAGCACCTTATTCTGCATTTAGAAGGACCTGACACAAGCTTCATTCAACAGAATAAGATGTATAGCTGGATTCATAGGAATTGAGCTTGTTATTTCAGTAAAATACTTATTCTTTTTGACTCGTTGCTGAAACTGTCATACACTACTACATTCATCTCTTTGTTGACCCCCTGTTTTGCTACCTTTATAATAGGTAGCCTGTAGTCTATTTACCTAACATAGACTAACATTTGGCAACAGCCAGGATTGGGATTGTCATTTGTCTCAGTCCATAATTATTTTGTTTTAAAAAAAAATCAGGGGAGAGCAAAATCATTTGCTGTTATGGGGGCCAAGTATAGCTTTTGCTTAAAAAGCGTGAAAGGAGTGATTAGAGATGGAGACATTCGGAGAGAGACTAGAGTTCCAACTTTTAATTGCCAATGAGGGGGAAAATCACAGGGTTTGGGTTTTGTTTTTTAGTTTTGTTTTAAACACAACTTCAAGGAAGCAAGAATGATGCTGTTGTGTCCTAAGAGAAGCGTGCATTGTAAATTTGGAAGAGTTGTGGTGATTAGATTTTATGTGGCCCTGTCTGCTATCTTGTCACCCAGCAAGAACAGTCCCATCCATTCATGAACAACATAACAAAAATATCTCATGGCAGTTAATGATCATATGTAATATATATGCTGCATCAGAGATCTGTCAAATTAGCAAATATTTACTTGCCATTTAATGGTTTGTTTATTTAGCATTCATGCCTCAAAAGAGGTTTGTGTGTGTGTGTGTGTGTGTTTTTAAGGAAAGTTGTTTTAAGATTATAAGGATAAATGTGACATAATTTGTCACTTTTGGCTATCACTGTACTGGACTCCCCAATGATGACAGTGGTTATCAGGTAAATAAAACATTTGAGTAGTAATAGAAGTGTCAGCACAGAGATAACCCATTCATTTATTGGTGTGGGATAGATATTATTCAGGTGATCATCTCCAGATTGATTATAGCTTTTTAGAATTTGCCCCTCTTCTAGAAATACGCTGGATTTTTTAAAAAGTGTTTGAGTCAGTTTCCTGATGAGAAATAAGTCTATTCTTATTTTTGAAATATTTACTAATATTACCTGTGGTAAAATTATGAACTTGTAGTTTCCCTTTAGTGTTTGTGCAGAATGAAACCAAGCCATGGATTCCCCCATAGTTGGGATTTACCATGCAGTCTTGAATACAGGAATCTTGGTTACTTGATCTCATCACATTGGCAGCTCCAGCTGGCCTAGATCCAGCTGTTTCATTCGACTACCTTGAGTTTCCCAGTTGAGGAGATGAACAACCTCTTCCTGGGAGAGATACCTGAGAGTTTGTTAAGAGATGTTGTCTCACCAGGATTATATCTTTAAGATTATCTTCACACGTGCTGAATTAATAATTTGCATTAAAGATGAGGAGAGGGGGAAAGGAAAGATACCATTTTCTCCTTTGGTATGTATGTGGGATCACAATTCACAAAGGAAACAAATGACAGATAATGTGTATTTAATGCTTTCCAAAAAGTCTTTATAACACTGTACCTGTTCTTTGAAATAAAGAATTTTTAACTTTCATGCTTTGTTTCTGTCTTTATAGAGAACTAAGTAGAGGATTCAAAATAAAGAAATACTTAGTATTAAGTGGTTAAAGTTAAAAAAAGAAATGTGATAAAAAAATGGTTTTGTGGCCTGTTGCGATTTAGATTAAAACTACTTTTCCCCCCGGTTAAATAAAATTTTCCATTATGAGACCCAGTAGAGTTGAAATGCTATTTTATCAAAGATGGAACCTATACAAAGAACAGTGGTCAAAGGTTGTGACTAGGGAGGGAGTCTGTGGCCTGGGTGGGAGTGTGGGCCAAAGCTGTGACCCAGGGCAGCGCACTGGGGCCACTCTCAAACTTCTGAATCGTAGCAGCAAGTATGTGAAGCTGAAAAGGGGTGGAGGATGGGAGTGAGGAATTTACTACAGACCCATACTAAGCAGGCCACCATGCTCTAAGCTTTGTTCAGTGACCACATAGAGCTGCTCACAGACACTGAATGAACCCCTTACCATCATCACACCTTATGTCGATCGTTATTATTAGCTTCTGAAGGCAAAGAAATCTTACTTCACTTTCAGCTCCTAGCAAGCAGCTTTCCTGTAATAAGCACCTAATTGGTGTTTGTTGAATTGAACTAAATTAATGGTCCAAGTTTGATGCTAGCAAAGGGGTTTTTAGGAGAAAAAGCCACCATCTGAATGATGTCAGTCACTTTCACTGATCCTCA
The DNA here is from genome assembly GCA_023548195.1 of Bettongia penicillata ogilbyi. NCBI lineage: Eukaryota > Metazoa > Chordata > Mammalia > Diprotodontia > Potoroidae > Bettongia > Bettongia penicillata. The sequence continues at coordinate 3,511,302 of JAJHZJ010000155.1, read as the reverse complement.
TATCTTCCCTTGGAATAGGGTGAAAATTCTGGTCAGTGAAAGAAGCTGGGTCACCCGGGAACAAAGAGGTTCTCAGTAGTGCTTAAGGTTAGGAAGTTTATGCTATCAGTCAAACTGTGCCTTTGACATCTCCACAGAACGTGTATACACAATTTGTTGTTGACCCCAAGGCACAGAATGATGCATTCCGTCCCATTAGCTTTGGTTTTATTTCATTACTGTGATTCTTGGCTCTGTGAGAAAATTACATATGGCAGAACCATGTGTTGCCTACTGCAAGTCTCAAAACCTCGAGAAGACAATGCAGCAGAAACAGCAGCTCCCACGCCTGCTCCAGGATTGTTATCATCTACCCAGGCAGTTCCCAACAATGCCCTAACACTGTCTGTCACCCATGGGGAATTTGGAATATATTAATCATCATCATCTTAATTTAGGCCACATGGACAGAGGGAGGCTAAAACATTTTGCCTTTTTAAAAAAAAAATCTGGACTGGCAGATGTGATTATTGAGCCATTGTCAGGAATATGTAAAAGATCATGCAAGATGGGAAAAGTACCACAAGAATGTAGAAAGGCAACTGTCATCCTCATTTTTAAAAAAGGCAAGAGAACAGTTTATTAACTATAGGCCAGTGAACTTGATTTCACTTCCTGGGAAAAAAGAAAGGGTCATTAAAGAAGACTTGGTTGGTGGTGATTACGAAGAGCCACTCAGTTCTTCAAGAACAAGTGATGCTTTGCCAATCTTGTTTCCTGTTTTGACAAGATAACTCAACTAGTAGATGAAGAGAATGCTGTGGAAAGAGTCTAACTAGATTTTATTAAATATCCCCTACAATTGTTGAGAAGACGTTGTTCATCATTCTTGGAGAGGATCAATGATATCAGGAGGGAGATGTCTTGACTTGTGGGCGAATTGAATTAAAAGTGAGGTAGAGCTGTGCAAAGTCATCAGGCTCACTCTCTCCTCCAGGGTCATCGAGAGCAGTGTTAAGATATAAGTCAAGATGACTGGCAATGGCCCCTGTGGCCATAGATTTGAATGGATGATAAAAACCAAGTGGATTCAATTCAAATTCATGTTGAATGAATAGACTCAGAGTGACTCAATGTCAACATGGCAAGTCTCTAATGGAGTATGCAGTGATCTTGCATTATCCTGTACTGTTTAACATTTTTATCAATAATTTCGATAAAGACATAGATGGTGTACTCATCAAATTAGTAGATGGTGCAAAACTGGGAGAGATAGCTAATATATTGGATGGCAAGGTTAACATCTGAAAGGATTTTGACAGACTAGAGCAGGGATGAGCAAGCTGATTTCTAGGGAACCTGCCCTCAAGCTAAGACTATTTGTTTTTAGCATTTTAAAATGAAGTTTTATTGTACTTAAAAATGTTAAAGCCATTCTTAATTCACTGAATGTATTCCTGGGCCATAGTTTGCCTCTCCCTGAGCTAGAACAACTAGGTTGAAAATTCATTTGGGATAAATGGAGTCTTACATTTGGGTGCAAAAAGTCAACTTCACAAGTGCAGCATGGGACATGTATGGATAAGTAATAATTGGTCTGAAAAAGATCTGGGTGTTTTAGTGGACTTAAAGTTCAATAGGCCAGCACTATGATATGGTAGGCAAAAAAGCAAATGCAATCTTTGGCTATATTGAGAGGATCATAGCTTCCAGCAGTACAAAGGTACTCCTGCCTACTTTGCCAGATCTCATCTGGGGCATCTTGTTCACTTCTGGGCACAGTGATTTAAGAAAGCTGTAGAGAAGTTGCAGTCGAGGGGCGGAGCCAAGATGGAGGAGTGAGAGCAGCGACTCACCTAAGCTCTCGGACAAACTCCTCCAGGTACCTCTGAAAGGAGAATCTGACCAAATTTTGGAGGTGCGGAATCGAGTGGGAGACAGACGGTGACGGATTCGGAGCTCAGGTGGGACTGGGAGGTCCACGGGAAGGATCTGTTCCGTGGGGGTGAACCCACAGCGCAGCATGGCCAGCGCAGCAGGGCCAGCGCAGCGGAGCAGAAGAGATCCAAGAAACCTGAGTGGCGGGCAGAACCAGAGGAGAGGCACCTGGGTGGGAGACAACCCGAACAGAGTCAGTGAGAGCCGCGGAGCGCCAGATATCAGCGCAGCAGCTCCTGAGACCTTCAGCCCGAAGATCAAACTTCGGTAAGTCACTTACTTGAACTTCCGGGAGCCAGGATGGCGGAGTGATCAGCTAATGCTCTCTCCTTCCCCCTTGATGACCGTGAAAGAACCATAAAATATCTCCCCAGAAAAATCCCAGATCAGTAGAATTAGAAGAAGGAGACCAATAGTCTCATAACACCTGAGACAAGGAAAATAGCTAAGGGGGATTCCTCATATGGTGGCAGAGCTGAAGGACAGAGGACCCAGGGCAGAGAAAATTTGCACTAGGACCCAGGCAAGCCTCACCGCCAGGAGAGGATCCCCAGGAGGGGTGGGAACACGCATTAGCATCTAGGCGTGCTTCAGCTGTCCAGGGGAATCAGAAAGACAATAGGGCAGTTGGGATTACCAGCTCCTGAGCTTGCCTTTGCCTCAATTCAGCTGAGGAAATCTCCTGGGACCAGAGCACCCCTCCCCCACACTTAACAAACTAAACCCAGGGCTAATCAGGGAAACACCAAACAAAAACCTGCTTTTAGCTTTTTCACACATCAGCTCAGCAAAAAGTTCTCTAGCTTCTGACTGAAAGAACCAGAAGCCACAACACTCAATCAAAATCATGAACAGGAAAAAGAAGAGGGCCGAAAGAACCATAGAATCTTTCTATGGGGATAAGGACCAAAACACAAACCCCAATGAGGTCACAGCTGAGACTGTACTTCCATCTGAGACTTCAGAAGGGACTATGAACTACTAGCAAGTACAAGCAGCTCTCCTGGAACAGCTGAAGAAGGAAATAGAAGATAAACTGGCCAATGATTTTAAAATTATTAAGAAAGAATTCACTGATGAGAGCATCTCCTTGAAAAGGAAAATTGAACAAATGGAAAAAGAAGTTCAAAAATTAACTGGAGAAAATAAATTCCTGAAAGGCCAAATGGAAAAGGAAGTACAAAAATTAACTGGAGAAAATAGCTTCTTAAAAGGAAAAATTGGGCAGATGGAAAAAGATACAAAAGTTAACAGAAGAAAACAATGTGATGAAGATTAGAATTGGGCAAGTAGAAACTAACGACTCAATGAGACAGCAAGAATCAGTCAAACAAAATCTAAAGAATGAAAAGATAGAAGAAAATGTAAAATATCTAATTGGAAAAACAACTGACCTGGAAAATAGATCCAGAAGAGAAAACTTAAGAATTATTGGCCTGCCAGAAACCCAGGATGGAGAAAAGAGCCTGGACAATATCTTCCAGGAAATCATCAAGGAAAACTGCCCAGAAGTACTAGATTCAGAGGGCAAAATAGTCATCGAAAGAATCCACCGTTCCCCTCCTGAAAGGGATCCCAAACTCAAAACCCCAAGAAATATAGTTGCCAAATTCCAGAGCTATCAAGTGAAGGAGAAAATATTACAAGCAGCCAGAAAGAAACAATTTAAATATCAAGGAGATACAATCAGGATTACACAGGACCTTCCAGCTTCTACATTAAAAGATCGAAAGAATTGGAACCCAATATTCCGTAAGGCAAAGGAGCTGGGACTGCAACCAAGGATCAAGTACCCAGCAAAGTTCAGCATAACATTTCAGGCAAGGAGAAAGTCATTCAACGAAGTAAGGGATTTCCAGAGTTTCCTGACCAAAACGCCAGAACTTAATAGACAATTCGATCTTCAAATGCAGGTCTCAAGAGAATCATAAAAAGGTAAACAGTCGGGGGGGGGGGGACAACTTGCTACTCAATGAGGGCAAGTTGTTCACCTCCCTATAAGGGAAGATGATATCTGTTTATCTTGAGAACTGTGTGTCTATTAAGAAATATAAAAGGGATAAGCATAGGGGGAACGGGTATAAAGTAAATGATATCATGATAAAAAATGTGATTTAAGTATGAGAAGGGAGTGTAATAGGAGGTGTGAAAAGGAGGAAGCAGAAAATGGCAAATTACATCACAAGAAGAAGTACAAAATCATAGTAGAGGGAAAGAGGGGAGGGAGATGAGCATTGTGTGAGAGGTACTCTCATCGGATTTGTTTAAAGGACGGAACAATAAACTTAAGTAGAAAATCCTAACTAGCTCTATAAGCAGTGGGAGGGGAAGGGGGAAGAAAGGGGAGGGAGGCAAAAGGGAGGGAAGAAGCAATAAGAGTAAAGGGGAGTTAAAGGGAGGGGGGCTAAAAGAAAGAGGGGAAGGCGGCAAGAGGAGGTGGTGAAAAGTAAATACTAGTGAGGAGGGGAAGGGAGACAGCAGAGCTAAAAGCACAAATGGTGGGAAAGAAGATGGAGGGAAATACACAGATTGTAATCATAACTGTGAATGTGAATGGAATGAATTCTCCCATAAAACGGAGACGGATAGCAGAATGGATTAAAAGCCATAATCCAACAATATGCTGCTTACAAGAAACACATTTGAAACGGGGGGATACACATAGGATAAAGGTTAAAGGATGGAGCAGAATATATTGTGCTTCAGCTGATGTAAGAAAGGCAGGAGTAGCAATCCTAATCTCAGACAAAGCAAAAGCAGAAATAGATCTAATCAAAAGGGATAAGGATGGAAACTATATCCTGCTAAAAGACACCATAGACAATGAAGAAATATCATTACTAAACATGTATGCTCCAAGTGGTATAGCATCCAGATTCTTAGAGGAGAGATTGAGGGAGTTGAAGGAAGAAATTGACAGCAAAACTATACTAGTGGGGGATCTCAACCTCCCTCTTTCTGAACTTGATAAATCTAACCTCAAAATAAACAAGAAAGAGGTTAAGGAGGTAAATAAAACTCTAGATAAGGTAGATATGATAGATCTTTGGAGAAAATTGAATGGGAATAGAAAGGAATATACCTTTTTCTCAGCAGTACATGGAACATTTACAAAAATTGACCATGTACTAGGACATAAAAATCTCAAAATCCAGTGCAGAAAGGCAGAGATAATCAGTGCATCCTTCTCAGATCATAATGCAATAAAAATTATATGTAATAAAAGGCCATGGAAAGATAAAGCAAAAATCAGTTGGAAACTAAATAATTTAATCCTAAAGAAGGAATGGGTTAAAGAAGAAATCATAGAAACAATCAACAACTTCATTCAAGAGAATGACAATAATGAGACAAGCTACCAAATCTTATGGGATACTGCAAAAGCAGTTCTTAGGGGAAGTTTTATATCTTTGAATGCCTACATAAATAAAATAGAGAAAGAGGAGATCAATGACTTGGGTATGCAGCTGAAACAGCTAGAAAAAGAACAAATTGAAAATCCCCAAGAAAATACCAAATTAGAAATACTGAAAACCAAAGGAGAGATTAATAAAATTGAAATTAAGAAAACTATTGAATTAATAAATAAAACCAATAGTTGGTTTTATGAAAAAACTAATAAAATTGATAAACCTTTGGTCAATTTGATTAAAAAAAGAAGAAAATCATATTACTAATATTAAAAATGAAAGGGGTGAACTCACCTCCAATGAGGAGGAAATTAAAACAATAATTAGAAATTATTTTGCCCAACTTTATGCCCACAAATTCAATAATCTAAATGAGATGGATGAATATTTTAAAAAATACAAATTGCCCAGATTAACAGAAGAGGAAATTGAATACTTAAACAACCCCATCTCAGAAAAAGAAATTGAACAAGCCATCAATGAACTCCCTAGGAAAAAATCTCCAGGACCAGATGGATTCACAAGTGAATTCTATCAAACCTTTAAAGAACAGTTAATTCCAATACTATATAGACTATTTGGGAAAATTGGGGAAGAAGGAGTACTCCCAAATTCTTTCTATGATACAAATATGGTTTTGATACCCAAGCCAGGAAGAGACAAAACAGAAAAAGAAAATTATAGAGAAGTTGCAGTCTCCAGAGGAGGACAACCAGAATATTGATGGGCCTTGAATCCATGACATATGAGGATCATTTGAAAGAACTGGGCATGGATAAAAGAAGACTCAAGGCATCTGCAAGTATTTCAAGGGCTGCCATATGGAAAAGGGAATTAGACTTTTCTGTTTGTCCCCAAAGGGTAGAACTAGGAGTGATGGATGGAAGTAGTTGAAGAGGTCAATTTAGAACTAGAATCAGTAAGAAACTTCCCAACAATCAGAGGTGCCCAAAGTAAAATGGACTTTCTCAAGGTGACTGAGCCCCTTCCTCCTCTTCTTCATGGGTCTGCTCCTTAAGGATGTTATTAGTAGGGCTTCCTTTGGATGTACAGGTTGGATCAGATAGCAACTAAGATCCCTTCCAAATCTCAGATTCTGTGAGGGTTGGAAGGAGGCTCAGAGACCATCCAGCCCAACCTAAACTTGAACAAGATCTACCAAACAAGTGGTAACCCAGCCTTTGCTTGAAGGCATTCAAAAAGGGGGAACCTCTTACCTCTAGAGATAGCCAATCTGGGATAGCTCAGATTATTAGAGAATCTTCCTGAGACTAATGACTTATACTTCAAATGACCTGTGCTAATCACTCCCTCTTTGAATTCTTCCTATCCTTTAAAGCTCTAGTCACATGTCATCTCTTTAAAGGCTTCCCTGATCTTTCATCCCCCTCAAGAGGGTAATGAATTTTTCCCCTCTTGAACTTCACTCAGCATATTGCAATTCTATATGATAGTTATCTGTGTTTCCCCAACTAGATGTTGAGCTCCATGAAGAAAATGATAATATCTTCTCTGATAGGGCAGCCCAATGAATAAAAATTAATCCCTCTACAGTAGAACCTCGGTTTGTGAGTAACTTGGTTTATGTATGCTTTGCTGGACGAGAAAAAGGTTTTTCGCAAAATTTATCTTGCAGGATGAACAAAAATTCTCAGCATGAACATTATGTTTGGACTTGAATAGCTCGTGAAGTGATGACGCTCAGCTAGGGCTATGGTTTTCTTTAACCCATATAAGATTGCATGCCATCTCAGGGAGGAAGGGAGGAGGGAGGGGGAGAAAATTTAAAATTTACGGAAGTGATTGTTGAAAACTGAAAAAAAATTAATTTTAAAAAAATAAGTGTCATTAGATAGATTCCTAGTCAGAATCAAATGTAAAAAAAAAAAAAAAATCAGTGAGTCAAAACATGAAAGTGGCTCTAAAAAACAAAAAATAAGTGACGGTAGTAGTGCTAGTCTTACTTTTAGTAAAAGTAGCATAAGAGAAAACACTCCTGACGTGGAAATCCCCAATGTTCTCATAGAAGGACATTCTCCTTCCATGCAATAACCTTTCCTCTTCCTCCTCCCTTTCATCTCCGTCACTCCAACCACAACTCTTCTCAAAGGTAACGTGCAGGTTAATTTATTTCTTTTCAGTTTATATTGTGTACTAATCATTGCTATTGTATTTCAGGAGCATTAGGGACAAAAAACTTAAAAATGTAAATAATTATTTTATATTAATATTTTTGGGGATGTGGTACTGCTCATCCTACTTTACATTATTTCCTTTAGGGAAATACACTTTGCAATATGAACAAATTGCATAGTGAACAGAATCTCAGAATGAATTAAATTAAATGTATTTTCCACTGGAGAGAAAGAAGGAATATGTGTACAACTAAATAAATACAAAATATATACAGAGTCACAAGAAGTGATTTTAAGAGAGACAAAACAGTAAAAACTAAGAGGATTTGTAGAGCCCTCATGTAGGGGGTGACTCCTGGGCTGTGCTTTTGAAGATAGCCAGGGATTCTGTGAGGCAGAGAGGAGGAGGCAATGCATTCTAGCCATTGGGGCATCTAGGTGTTTCAGTGGATAGAGTGCTGGGCCTGGAGTCAGGAAGAATCATCTTTCTGAGTTCATATCTAACCTCAGACTTATACTAGCATGTCACTTAACCCAGTTTGCCTCAGTTTCACAATGGCAAACCACTACAGTGTCTCTGACAAGAAAACCCACTGAGGTCATGTACAGTCATACACAGATGAACAAGAAGAAGGGATACTATGAAGCAGAGGGAAAGGAGTATATTTCAGACATTGGGGATCATTTGTACAAAGACACAGAGGCAAGAGATGGAAAGTTCACATATGGGGAATATGTAGGAGCATGTTTATGTCAAGCAGACCAGCTTGACTGGAAGGGCAAGTAAACAAAGAGGAGTAATATGAAATAATCCTGCAAAGGTAGGTGGGAGTCAGATTGTAAAAGCCAATTAACTTCAGTTAACTGTTGTTAAGCAGATACAATGGGCATGCCCTATCAGAGAAGACTTACCACTTTCTTCATGGAGCTCATAGTCTAGTTGGGATAATGTGGAACACAGAGATAACTATTCTACAAAATTACAATGTACTGAGTGAAGTTCAAGAGGGAAAAAGTCGTTACCTTTTGGGGGGATACAAGGTGAGGGAAGGCTTTAAAGAGATGACATTTGTCTGAGGCTTTAAAGCATAGAAAGACTTCCAAGAAGGGGAGATCAGAAGAGTTTGTCTGAAGTTTAGGCCATTAACAAGGGTGCAGAGTCAATGGTGGAAGAAGACAGGGAATCGAATAGAACTCAGGAGCCTCAGAGTCTAAGAGGCATTATATATCAGCCCTGGACCTGCAAACATTTGAAATCTGGCATCTTAGGGAACTGCAGCCAGGAGGCTATGTCACCACTATAGAAAAGGAAAGCCTTTCAGTAGTAGCAGGAGTTAGCTATACCCAATAGGCAGCTACCTGGATCAGAAACCATTTTCCTCTTTTTCCTGCCAGAGCCATAACTTGGGTGAGGTGACTGGAGTTTTGCCACAGGGCAAAGAATGGAGAATGGACCAAGAGCGCTTACATTCCTTCAGTATAGAAACAATAGAACTTAATACCTAAGCAGCTAGAAAAAATAGTTAAAATAGGAAGCTAATGTTGTTGTTCCGTCGTTTCCAACTCTTCATGATCCCATCTGAGGTTTTCTTTGGCAGAGATACTAGAGTGGTTTGCCATTTCCTTCTCCAGCTCTTTTTACAGATGAGGAACTGAGGCAAACAGGGTTAAGTGACTTGCCCAGGGTCACATTGCTACTAAATCTGTGGCTGGATTTGAACTTAGGAAGATGAATCTTTCTGACTTCATGCCCAAGGTTCTATCCACCTTGCCACCCTGAGAGCATTTTATGTCATTTGTGTTGCCCCAGATGCCCAAAATGCTAATTATGTATTTCTCCACAGTAGTAGAGGCTTCACAATTGTATCTGAAAGTGCATTAGAATAGAATGGCATCCCTACCCAGAGCACCCAAAAGAACCTTTGTCTTTTGTGACATCTGCCAATTTGCCTCCTTCACAGCCCTGATGAGCTTGTCCCAATCTCTGACTCAGTGGGAGTTATTTGTCTATTAGCTTTATATTCCTTCATGACAGAAGGAAGAGTCCTTTTTAGGACTAGAATCAAATTCAGTGTCTGGCATTGGTGGAACAAGCTGACCCCAGAAGTTCAGAGTTGAAGGGGGGACACAGGAGCAAGCGAAAAATGCATTTGTAATCAGCTTGGTGGATTAAGTAATGGCTGGGATAGAAAGTAACTGGGGGATGGGAGCAAAGAAAAGTGTTGGAGACACACAGCGATGAGGTCAGACATTCCTCTGAGATGTTAGAACTGGGAAAGTGTATGAAAATAGCCAGGGAGATGGAACTTTCCATGCAAGGGCACATTCCTGGAAAGGAAGAGAAAAAGCTAGACAAGGAGATGGGCCTGGTGTGCAGAGGAAGAAGGAAAGGGAACTTAAGTCTGCGGCTTCTGGACTCAGCAGAAGCTGGGGGAAAAAATCAGCATATTTGAAAAGACAGAAGGTGTTCCGGCCCATCTATCAATCAATGAACATTTATTAAGCACTTATTATGTGCCAGGCATTGTGCTAAGTGCCGGAGATACAAAAAGAGGCAAAAGACAGTCCCTGCACTCAAGGAGTTTATAATCTAGTGAGGGAGACGACATGCAAACATATATAAATATATGTATATTTATGTATGTATATATATACATATATGTATATATGTGTGTGTATATATACAAAGCAAACTATGTAAAGGATAAATAGGAAATAATGGAAAGGGAATTAAGAGGAGTTATGGAAGACTTCCTGGAAAAGGTGGGGTTTTAGTTGAGACTTAAAGGAAGCCAGAGTGTGGAAGAGAGAGAACGTTTTAGGCATGGGGGATAGCCAGAGAAAATGCCTAGAGCTGATAGATTGTCTGGTTTGTGGAATAGCCGGGAGCCAGTAGACCAGCGTCACTGGATGGAAGAGTAAATACTAAAGAGTAAGTGTAAGAAGACTAGAAAGGTAGGAAGGGGCTAGGTTATGAAGGGCTTTAAATGCCAAACAAAGTATTTTATATTTGATCCTTGAAAGACAAGGAATCATGGGAGTTTATTGGGTAGGGGAAGGGTTGGGGGGGAATGATCAGATTTGCACTTTAGTGGCTGAATGGTGGAGAGGGTGAAGAGGGACCACCCAGACTGACCAACCAGCAGGCTATTGCAGTGATTCAGGCTGAGGTGATGAAGGCCTGTACTTGAGGTGTGGCAATGTCAGAGGAGAGAAAGAGGCATATTCAAGAGATGGTGCAAAAGTAAAACTGACAGACCTTGGTAAGAGTTTAGATGTGGAGGGTGAGAGACAGCGAGGATGACCAGGATGACAACTAGGTTGTGAGCCTAGGGGACTAGGAGGATGATGCCACCCTTTCCTCCCTCCAAAGGGGCTCTAGTTCTGGACTCACATGGACCAGGTTCAGTCCTGTAGTGGAGGGTAGAGGTGGATTGAACCCCAAAGCAGGGGGAGCTGGCTTTATTCTCTCTGACTCTGCCCCCATCTCAGAGCAACCCTGGGGAAATCTCTTAAACAAAGCTTAAGTATAACTTAGGGATAGGGGTTTCACACATAGCAGAGTAGTTCTATCACTGTAATCTATTAAATGTCAGTCCTTGGCACAAACTTTTGTATTTAAAAGGATTGTTGTGGGAATCAAATGAGGCAATATTTATAAAAAGCACTTAGCACATTGCCCTGTACATAGTAGATACTGTATAAATGCCTATTTATGTCCAGGGTCTCCCAAACTGTATATAACAGAATTTTCTAGAAAAGGTGCTCAATACACAACATCAACCAGAAGTATCAGAAGTATCTGCCATAGTTTCTTGTTGGTGAATGATTTCAGTCACATCCCTCTTAGTGACCCCATTTGGGGTATTCTTGGTAAAGATATTTGAGGGGTTTGCCATTTCCAGCTCATGAGTCACACAACTGGTTAGTGTATGAGGTTGGATTTGAACTCAAGGAGCTGAGTCTTCATGTCTCCAGGTCTGGCATTCTATCCACTGTGCTACCTAGCTGCCCATCAGCCATAGTATAATGGCTTCTTTCTTCCATCAGAGAAAATGCTTAAAACATAAATAACTCAAAAGCACACATTGACAAATAACAGAAAAACATGAAATAACTCATCACACCCATTATAATCTTGAATTCAGAACTCAGCTACTCACAAAGCAGGTTCTAGAAACATCCATTTCTCAGGATCAGTGGTATCTGACATATGCTCAGAGAAGGAAAGAGAAAGCAATACACAGCAACCAAACACTCAGGCTCCCTCAGGATGCTGGGTTGGGAGCAGGAGGAAGAAATCCCTTCTAGAGACTTCTTCACTCTCTTGCTAGAACTTGATAGAAAATATATGCTTCCCAAAAGAGGCTGAGCTGTTTCTTCTAAGAGTGAGTGGATCTTCCTGGCTCAATCACGAGTCACTTTCAACATAATCAGCAGAAAAGAGGAAACAAATCAGTGTCTTTCTGTAAGAGTATAGAACACATGTCCCATAGAAAGATGCCAGGGCACCAGTATAAATCCATGTCTATTCCCCAATGCAGCAAATACAGGAGGATCCTCTGATTGTACCCATTATAGCATCTGGATACAAACCCTGTCTCAGTTGATTAACTATCTGTGTGATCTTCAGCAAATTTTCTTATATTTGCCTGGACCTTGAATTCCTCACCTTTAAGATGGAAGAGTTGATCGTGATGGTTTCTAAAGTCTCTCCAACTCTAAATCTGTGGTTCTACACTTCATAGACACATGAGCCTACAGCCCTGAGGTTTAGTTTAGGCTGTCTATTATTCCCTCTAACCTTTGCAGTTACACTTTTTCCTAGGTTCCCCTCTTGTCCCCTCCCCAAACTGGAGTATTAGTCAAGAAGGATGTTGCCTCTGGTCCGGGTTGTTTGTCAGCATCCAACCTCCTGATCCTCAGTTACATTCCTGGGTGTATAGATGACTCAAGGATGATATTGTTGCCTGACTCTGCAGTTTCCCTTAATAGCTAGCATTTTTATAAGGTTTACGAAGTACCTTACAAATATCCCATTTAATTCTCACAACTACTCTGGAAGGGAGGTGCTATTATTATAATCCTTATTTACAGATGAGGAAACTGAGGCTTACAGAGATCAAGTGACCTATCTGGATTCATGAAGCTAGTAAATGTGTGAGGTCTCTGACCTGGCTCTGAGGTCTGTATTCCAAAAAGATTATTAAAAAAGGGAAAAGGACCTACATGTACAAAAATATTTGTAGCAGCTCTTTTTGTGGTGGCAAAGTACCAGAAATTTGAGGGGTGCCCATCAGTTGGGTAATGGCTGAACAATTTGAGGTATATGGTTGTACTGGAATACTATGGTGCTGTAAGAAAAACTTCAACTTACATGTATTGATGTAAAGTGAAGGAAGCAAAACCAAGAGAATATTGTACATAGTAACAGCAATCTTGTGCAATGATCAGCTATGATTGACTTAGTTCTTCTCAGTTATACAATGATCCAAGACAATTCCAAAAGACTCAGGATGGAAAATACTATCCACATCCAGATAAAGAAATGATGGCATCTGAATGCAGATCAAAGCACACTATTTTCACTTTATTTTTTCAAGTTTTTTTTCCTTTTGCAAACTGTAAATTTTTTTTTTCAAACTGTTTCTTCTTTTACAACATGACTTAAATGGCAACAGGGCAGGTAGGTGGTGCAGTGGACAGAACACCAGTGCAGGAGTCAGGAGGACCTGAGTTCAAATCTCACCTCAGACACTTGACACTCACTATGTGACCCTGGGCAAGTCACTTAACCCCAATTGCCTCATCCTGGGTCATCTCTAGTCATCCTGATGTATATCTTGTCACTGGATTCAGATGGCTCTGGAAGAGAAGTGAGGCTGGTGACCTGCACAGTTCTCCCTCACTCAAAAACAAAGTCAAGTGCAAGTCATGTCATTATTTCACTGATGGCATGGTCTTCTTCAGCAATGAAGGATGAACACACTTGAATATGGCAATAGGTTCTACCTGATTGCACATATATAATCTATATCAAATTGTTTATTGTCCTAGGAAGGGAGAAAATTTAGAACTAAAAATTATATGAGAAATGAATGTTAAACTTGTCTTTATATGTAATCAGATAAAATAAAATGCTATTAAAATACATAAATTGAAAGAAAAAAGAAAGTTGAATTTATCATATTTTTAAAAGCAAACTGAATTAATCTACAGCTTCATGTAGAACTTCTTCTATTATGCATATGGAAATGTTTGTTTTCTTCCTGTCTAGAATACTTCTACCCTGGCTACCACTCTCCTGGCTCTGTTGTCTTCCCCTATTAGAAAGGAAGGGACTTTTTTGCTTGCTTCTCTTTGTAGCCCCCCAAATTAGCACAGTGCCTGGCACATAGTAAATGCTTAATAAATGCTTTTTTTACTCATCTAGGGGTCATTTAGTTCAGAGCGTTGTTCACAGGTTGCAGCCTACACAATACTTCCAAGTGAGGCCACCAGGAGTTTAAAATATAATTGAGAAATATTTAACAAAATAAATAAAAATACAATAAAACATGGGTAACATTAAGAAAGATAATGAGCTCTGGTTGGGATACATTGGCTTTAAGGAGCTTACAAGACATCCAGGTTAAAGTGCCCAGTAGGTAGCTGGAGATGGGAGAAGGAGAATCAGGAGAGAGTTTTGGGCTGGATGAAGAGATCATGAGAGCTGAGGAGGCCAACTTTAAAACTAAGTCAGTATGTATGGATTAGTGACCATTTCTGCTTGAACCTGACACCGCTGATCTAGCCCCATTCACTCATTTTACAGATATAGTGAAAAAGAAATGGGGGAAGTGTCCAGGTTTGCTCAAATCACACACACTGTTGAATGACAGATCCAAGATGAGGTTCCAAGTCTTCTGATTACTTTCCCAGGACTTTTTGCTCTCCATCACACTGCCTTAGAAAAATAATAATAAGTAGTTAGCAGAAATGGTCTCTGGGACATTTCCCAATTTATGCTGTATTGTTGCCCAGCAACACACCTCCTGGGAGAAGCTCAGCTGTGGCTTAATCTTTCTCAACATTCCCATTAAACTGTGATAAACCATGACGTGGCAACTTGAGCCCTGAAACTTTTCCTCTCCTCTAACTTGTCTCCCTTTCCCCCTAATTCATTATAGATAGTTCCTTCCTTGACTAGACTTTCCCTACCCCCAGCCCTGTGAAAAGCATAGTCCCAAATTCTGAGGTAAAAATAGCCTCAGAGCTGAATTCATTGCTCTGACTCTTTGGGGAGGGAGAGGAGAGGAGGATGCCATCTTGGGGACATGGAGCAACCAACATCAGCTCTCTTGCGAGGCAGCCGTGGGCGTAATAGCCTGTTTGGCCATCATGCCATCATCCCACAGGGCCTGCCTTGGTCAGTGTAAAGGTCACTCTGTCCCAAGGGGTAGGGGGGAGGGGAGAGAAGCAGGAGTGGCCCCTCTTACTAAACAGTAGTGGCCTTTGTGAGACTATGAAACCCAGAAGTTAGGGGAGTTGGAGAGTAGGAGGTTAAAAAGGCTGGAGAAGGAGTTTTCATTGTCTCTAGAAAATGTCTTTCCTCCATACTAGGATTTTAATACTCATCAAGTTTATGGTGATTAGTTCTTGACCTGCACCATACAATTATCCAGTCAAAGACTGAATCAGAGTATTGGTAATAGGAGGGCTGCTGGAGTCTGGGTCAATAGGGCTTTTCAAGAGAATTGGAGAAGGCTGGGAGGGAAAGACAAATTTCCTACTTTATAGATGTGTCTAGGAAGTGATGATATAGCTGATGTATCTTAACATATCAAAAGTCAAGCCAACAAGCATTTATTAAACACCTACTATGTGTCTGGCACTATGCTAAGCACTGGAGATACATGCAAGGACAAAAATAGTCCCTTCCTTCATGCAAAGTATATAGAGACAAGCTCAATAGGAAGGCACTAGCATTCAGGGGAACCAGGCTTTTTGCAGGAGGTAAGATTTTGGCTGGAACTTGAAGGAAGGCAGGGAAGCCATGAGGCAGAGATAAGGAGAAAGCATTCCAGGCTTGGGGGACCTAACCCTAAATACCATTAAGAATGCACAAATGGGAGAAATAGAGGGTCTTAAGCAACAAACAAGAGTCCAGTATCGTTTGGTCATAGAGGGCATGGAGGGGAGAAAGATATGAGATCAAAAAGGTAGAAAGGGGCCTGGTTATGAAGTGTTTTAAAAGCCAAATGGAAGATTTAAAATTTGATCATGGAGGTAATAGGGAGTCAGTAGAGTTTATTGGATAGATGGGATGCCATGATCAAACGTGCACTTTAGGAAGATCATATTTATAGCTGAATGGAGGAAGGACAGGAGTGGGGAGGACTTCAGCAAGGAGACCAATCAGCAGGTGACAACCATAATCCAGGTGAGGTGATGGGGGCCTGCCTAAGGTGGTGGAAGTTTCAGAGTGAGTATATAAGAGAAATATTGTGAGGGCAATAGGGTTAGGTAACAGATAAGGGGAGTGCAGGGAGAAAGAGAGCGAGGACTCAAGGGTGGCACCTAGGTTGTACTGGGAACACAGTAATAGGGAAGTTAGGAGCAAAGGAGAATTTGGGGGGAAAGACAATGAGTTTGGATTTTGGCATGGTGAGTTTAAGATGCCCAATGATCAGCTGGAGATGAGAAACTGGAAGTTGGGAGAGAGGTTAGGGCTGGATAAATAGATCTGAGAATCATCTACGTAGAGAAAATAGTTGAATCCATGCGAGCTGATGAGATCAACAAGTGAAATTGTCTAGAGGGAGAAGAAGGCCCCGTCCAAAGCCTTGGGGGACTCTCTCAGTTGCTCCCAGTCAGAACCTGGATGAAGACTGGAAAAGGTCAGACAGGTAAGAGTAGAAAGAGGAGAGGGGGTGTCCTGAAAACCTAGAGAGAAGGGGGTATCAAGGAGAAGAGGTAACCAATAATGTCACAGGCTACAGAAAGGTTAAGATGACTGAGGACTGAGAAAAAGCCGTTGGATTTGGCAATTAAAAGATTGGCATCTAGGCATTCACCTGGACCTCTGAGTGGGGAAGGGAAGTTCCCCCTTCTCCAAATGTGTCTCTTTCTACCAGAGATATTTCCTGATTCTCCCAGTTGTTAGCTTCCATCTTCCAATCCAATAACTTAGCAGGTTTGAAGCTACATTATATTTACTTTTCTGTGGAACATGAGCTGCTTGAGGGCCATATCTTTTGTCTTTGTTTCTTGGATGCCTACAATAATGCCTGCCATAGCAGACGCGCGATAGATTCTCGTTGATTGATTGTATGTGCTTCTGTGATTCCCTTTGTAAGGTCCTTGAGGACAGGGTCTATTTTGTTTCCCTCTTCGTTTCCCTGGTTCTTAGTGCTTGATACATAGTAGATACTAATTAAATGCTTATGGACTAGTTATCATTTGCTCTCCTAGGTGTTTCCATTTCCATCTAGGATAGAAATTCTTTGTTGCTGAGTCATTTCAATCATAATCAACTCTTTGTGACTCCATTTGGGGTTTTCTTGGCAGAGATACTGGAGTGTTTTGCTATTACCTTTTTCAGCTGACTTTAAAGATGAGGAAACTGAGGCAAACAGGATTAAGTAACTTGCCCGGGGTCACACAGCTAGTAAGTGTCTGGAGCTTGATTTGAACTCAGGTCTTCCTGACTCCAGTCCTGGTGCTTTATCCACTGCACTTTCCTCGATATACTGAGCTAAATACTAAAATGGCATTTCATTTTCATACACAGCAGGTCATGCCTGACTGGCTGAAGATTTTGAAAGGCAGCTCTTAATCAGAAAGGGCTAACAGAGTCATGGGCAAAGAAATCAAAGCTTGCTAGAACCATTGGAGAGGAAACACAGCTGAGCTACTGACTGGAGCCTCTGGATGAGAAAAGTGGATTGCTAGCTCTACTTGTGCTGAGTGTGCTTGCAGCCAGGAGTGGGTGATCTTGAATTTGAAACTGAAATTGAATTGAACCTTTAGTTCAGTCCTTAGGAGACTAAGTGGAAAGGATTCTAGGTTTGGGGTTAGAGGAACTGAGTTCAAATCCCTTTTGTTACTTATTGCCAGTGTGACCTCAGGCAAATACCTTAAACTTTCTCTGCTTCTCTTCTTTGTGGGTAAACCGAGGGAACTGAACTAGGTGACCTCACAGATCTCTTTCACCTCTAAATCTATAGCCCTCTACTCCTCCTCTAAATGAAGTGTCAATGAAACTGAGGGGAACAGAAAAAGGAGTCTGCCATGCCAGGATCTTGGCAGCTGAGACAGCTGGGATGAAGTAGGCGTTTTTCTCGGCATAGTATTCTGCTGGAAATCCCCCTGTCCAAGAGGAGAAACCAGGACAACAGGTCCTTTCTGTGGCCCCTTGGTATGTCTGCCGCCATATTAGTACAAGGAGGCCCTCTGTTTCTGCAGGATGCAAAAGGTACCAGCCTGCATAACACCAAGAGAAAAAACTGGCCAGTGATGAGCTAAGTGTCTCAGGCTCAGTCTGCCTTTGCTGGGTGCCTGGGCTGACATTTCTGAGGCTGTTATCCCTCCCTTAAGACATGTCTTCATCAGAGGTTGAGAACTGCCAGTGGTCTCTACTTGCCGTAAACACTTTTTGGATCAGATCCTGTGGCTCCGACCCAGTGTGGGTCACATAGTAAATAGTAGACAAATACCTGTCGATGGATTAAGTGCAGTGAATTCTGAGAGGCTGTCCAAATTCTTAAGTTAGATAGTAAGTTTCCCTGTCTGCAAATGGTCACTACAACAATAGAAATGTTCCTGAAAATGTGTAAATCAAAACCTACTTCAAAAGACCATGGAGCTGGTCTAGCCCTTAGAATTGTTAGGGCTTCCACCCGCCCCCAATTACCTTGGGTCTGTTTTGAATATATTTGTATATATATTGAGGGACTGGTTAATAAGAGCCCCATACATGGAATGTGCTCTGCCGATGCAATCCTCCACATGGATGCTTGGTGCGTCTATTTCTGGGCATGTGTTATAGAGGGTCCTGCTCTCTACTTTAGTGCATGCACAGGTATTCTATGTTTCCTGTCTACAGTAAAGAAAGGCTTTTCAATTGGCTGTTGAGTCAGACACAATATCCATACAAAGGACTCCTGTGGGGCAATTCAATCTCTTTTTCTTCTCTGGCTATATTGTAATAAGAAATATTGAAGAAATATTGAACCCTGGCAGAGGAACGCTGGACCCTCTCTCCCCCAGAGCCACCATAAAACTGGTGAATTCATGGCCTAGTAGGCAAGCCTAGGTCTGGGATGAGTCCCTCTCCTCTTAGTGACATCTCAAAAGGTCGAAATCATTATCTTACCAGAGTTTGCTGGCAACTGAATCAGTGCAGACCTGGAGAGTGACCTGCTTGATATGGCCCAGCAGTGGACTAACTCTAAGACACCATGTCCTGCTGAAGCAAGCTAGAGATTCATCAGGTGGCTGTGCCACATTTAGAAGTAAACTTGGTCTAGGCAAATGCTTTTAGCAACTATTTTGAGTCCACTCCCACTAAGGACTGAGGCAGTTGTGGGGAGAGTGTATCCCTGGGGTTGGGAGAGATGAGTTTGTGTGTCTGTTCTTGCTATATGCTCTCAGTAAATATACCTTTGTAAGAGCTAATTAAGTTTAATTGATTATATTGGGATGCTAATCAATGGATCAATCAGTGATTTGAGAGAAACTAATTTAATTGACAGTTGATATTGGGGAGAATACACTCTAAAGGGGACATAAAACAACAGCATCAAAAAGATAACCCTCACCTCTCAGGAGTATCCCTAGAGCCCTGAGGGGAGATATAACTGGACATCCCCTGGGAATTGCATCTGCTGGTGTACACGGAGCTTAGAAGAGTCAGTCCAGACTTGGTTTACATGTTCTTTGAGGTTGGGGATGCCCTTGCCTTTGTATCCACAGCCCCACACAGGACTTGTTACCTGTGTGCCAATAAACATTATTTCTTATAAATTAATCAATTTATAGTTTTTTTAAATTATATACAAAATTATAATTATATATAAATTTTATTTAAAATATAATTTATTTAACATATATTTATAATGAATGCTTGATAAATGCTTGCTGACCGAGTGAATGAAATAGTTTTACAGATGAGACACTGAGGCCCGGAGAGGCCGACTTACTTGCCTACAGTTATTCAGGGCGTAAGCAGCAGGGCTGGGATTTGGACCCATTTCGAATGCCAAATCCCATTTTATTCTTTTTACTACTCCATAATCAGAGGTCACTAGTTAAAATAATGTCATGCTGAATCATCTTATAAAGTGTAATATCTACTTATAAATGTGCCCTAAGTTTAGAATTCCACCATCACAATAATGTCTTTTCCATTCCCCTCTCTTTTTTTTTCTATCAAGTACATAACTACAGTGTCTTTTCAGCATTTCCCTTTCTTCTAACTTTGTTGGCTCTAGATCCTCTTATATATGTTAGTTCCCAGTGTCCTTTTCTCCCCGTTTGATGTGATATCTGTGTCTTAGATGGGAAATGAATTTAGATTGATTGCTGAGGAATCAGCTACACTCATGACAATGCTGCACTGAGCCCTGCTCCCACAGCACCGCCAAATGCAAGGATCAATTTACTTCTTACAAAACAAAGCAGAGTCTGTGAAAGGGAACATAGGTACTTAGGGAATGAAAATCAGAGAAACTGAGTCAGGAGTTTGTTTTATGTAGTTTAGCTTAAGTCAGAAGTCATTTGGCATTTCCATGATCATCACCCAAGGGTGTGCTTGTAAATGTTGAACAACCAGCTCTCAGGAAATAAGATGTAGATAAACAGTTATACTATAACTCTTCTCTAGAATCATGAGTCCTGGCTCTGTGCCTTAACAGTTTCTTTGCCTATAAAATAAGGGAACTAGGCTAGATGATCTCACCCAAATCTCATGTGTTAGGGTTCTATGATTCTCTCCCCAGGTATAGGAATCTAGGTCCTGTGATCTCGAGAGATAGAATGGCTTGCTTTGGGATGCACAGAAAGCTGAGTGTCCAAGTGGGAGCAGATTTCCCATTTCCTTCCTCTCTCCCTTTTCCTTGATCACTGCTTGGCCCTCCACCTGAATCTCCCCTGCTTCTCCAAACTGGAGTAGAGTCCATTGTTCCAATCTGGGAAGTTCACCAGATGGTCCCATCTGTATGCTGGCACCGCTGCTGCCATTGGCTACAATCTGGCTCCCTTGGGCTCAGCAGACTATCCTTGGGATGGTCTGTCCAGGCCATACTCCAGGAACACAGAGCTCAGCTGAGGTCACATCGAAAACAGCCCAGGACGATTTTACTCCAAAGCATTTTGCTTCATCCTTTTCCATTATTTTCTCTTCAACCTTTAGTTCCTGAGATGGAAGGATGGAAATGGGATCTCTGAGTACAGTAGTTATTTTATAAACACAATCTGTTTTAAATAGATTTGGATCTCCACTTGAGTTCCCATTCTTAGCAAAGCAACAGCTTTCATGGTATACTTGAGGCTTTAAGCTTTCACACACACATTCTTACATCAGGATAATAATTTACTCTTCCTCCTCCTCCTCCTCCTCATTTGGTTCATTCTTCTTTGATCCTGTTGGCCACTCAGAGCCCTTCTTTCCTACGCCATCTTTGTCCTTGATAGAACATGCCACAATATCCCCTTCATACTTCTCCTTTTGCTTAGCTGCTTTTCTGTTCATAAGGATATCTTTGATCACTCTTCAGAGCATAGGCCTTTTAGTGTTTTAATAGTATCTCCAAGAAATGGGCCTAGAAGAATGCCAATGGTGGTCTTTTAGGGCTGTTGGGAGTGCCTTCCTTATCACCTTCGGGAGGTTGTAGTTTTTCCATCTTCTTTTTCATATCAAGCTTCATTACTTTTTTCAAGGTCTTCTAACACTGACTTCTGTGGACATGGTCTTCCATTACTCCAAGCACTTTATGGAGAACTATGAGAAATCGACAAGGGAGCCTGGGTGCTTCTTGGACTTGCTTTGGCAGGTTTTCATGATGAAAGTATAAGAAGATGTTTTGTCCCCTTGGTCCATCAAGTTTCCTTTATCCATTCCAACTCATGTTTCTCCCTTTCTGCTGGGAGAGGTTTTGATTCTTCAGTGTGTCCAGGGCTATACTTCTCTTCTCCCTGGAACTCCTGAAATAAATGGGTGGATAGTAAGTCTTTACTGGGGGTACACTTGTATTCCCACCACTCCAGGAGATATCACAGATAGTTGGAGTGTACAGAATGGGAAGGCTTTCTATCACACCCCAGTTTTCATGAGAATTTTTTTGTTGTTTTGTTCATCCTTCATTGCCAAAGAAGACCATGCCATCAGAGAAATGATGACATGACTTGCACTTGACTTTGTTTTGAGTGAGGGAGGGCTGTGCAGGTCACCAGCCTCACTTCTCCTCCGGAGCCATCCGAATCCAGTGACCAGATATTCATCAGGATGCCTGGAGACCTTGACCCCTTCAGGCCAAGGTCTATTCATATACTCACTTTGAGTGAGGTAATGCCCATTCAGTGAATAAGCCTGTTTAAAAAGTAATCAGGGGATGACTCCTTTAATGAGGCAAAGAAAAATAATTACATTAGAAGGAAGGAGGAACACTGTTAGAGAGAAGAATGTCTTAGTGAAATGATTCTGCAACTCAAAGGATGAAATGAATGGGATGACAATTGAGTGTGTTGTCTACACTCGGTAGAAATTTGACAGATCATATTTCATGCTAACTTTCTGGTCTAATAAGCGATCACACTTTGTTGATTGTCTGTAGGCTTCAGGCCAGCAAAAGCAACTGGCCATATGAATTTCAGTGATTTAGGAGACCTGTCAGGTTATTGGTAGCCCTCTGGCGTCTCTTATTGATCCCCTAATTAAAAGCATGGTTAGCATATGCTTCCCTGGCAATGTCTACTTCCTGATATGCCATTTAAACTTCACCAGTTTTCATATCTTCTGCTTTCCTTGGGGTTAAAATAGATGTTGGGTAGATGACAGTAAAACAGTTAGATGTTATTCATCTTTTGCTCTCGAAGAGGACCAATGATGTCTTGACTTTTGTCTTGCCACTGGACTTTGATGAAAATAGATGGATATGAACTAGTTGAAGGATCATATTCAAAGATTAGTCATGAATAGGTTGATATCAGGAAGACTCTTCTTCAAGAGTTCAAACCCAACCTCAGACCCTTACTAGATGACAAGTTACTTAATCCTGGTTGCCTCAGTTCCATTATAAAATGAACTGGAGAAGGAAATGATTAAGTACTCTGGTGTCTTTGCAAGAAAACTCCAAATGGGGTCATTAAGAGACAGATACATCTGAAAAATGAACAAACAACATCACTTTGGAGAGAAGTCTCTAGTGGAGAAGCCAGTGAGGTCTTTGGTAATCAGTGACATGGAACTGTGTCCACATGTGGCATATTTATAAACTGAACAGATGACACAAAACCAGGAAAGGTAATTGACATGTTGAATGAGGCTCAAGATCCAAAGGGAACTTAATTAGGCCTTTTTAGGTCTCTTTCAATTCTAATCTTTGTTCCCATGAACAGTTAATTATATTCAGGTCCACAGCCAAATTAAACAAGGATCAGCTGTGCCCACCATGACACTGCCGTAGAAGAATGTTCTCTCATACTGATACTTGAGATGACATCAATTGTTAGTCACTGATACTTTGTGCTTCTCCTCACCCTGCTGGTTTTAAACAAGCTTCTCATGGATTCAGTTCACTCCCTGTCTCTGATTCTAGATCAGTAGCCTTCAGGGACTTCTGTCTTTAATATTGGCATGGCATTCTCAGTGGTAATAACAATAACTCAAACCACTCATGTTTTATCAATTACATTTTATAGATAAGAAAACTGAGATTTCCAGAAGTTAAGAGACTTGTCCATGGTTACACAACTATTAAGTATCACAAGTGGGATACAAACCTAGTTTTTTCTTGATTCTGAGCCTTTCCTCTACATCATTACTACTGAAACTTGAGAAGATTTTGAGTAATCCTTCAGAAAATTTCCAACTGATTCAGTAATAAATTCAAACCTTGAAAAAGAACTCAGGATTTTTAGTGAGAGGGCCTAGGTTTGGATCTGGACTCTGTGAGTTACTATCTATGGAATCATAGGTGTCTTTGATTCTAGATTTCCTCTGCTCTAACTCGGGGGATGGGGGAGGAGATGGACTTGAAGACCTACAAGGAGTCTTGGAAAGCTTGAATCTGAGGACCCAGTCACCACATGGCCTTACCAGCCATCTTGTGCTATTCAGAGGTTTCCATTTGAACCACACCCCTTCCTTCTAGCTACATTTGGGACAGTTAATTTCAGTTCATCTCCACCAATCAGAGGCCCAAGTTTTCACTCCCCCATAGGCGAGAGAACATGATTCATCCCACTACAGCAAGTGTAAAATCCTTCCCTCTGACTTTTTGTATACAGGAAAACATCCTGTGGCAAAGCACAGATGCTGTTTGGGAATAGCTCCATTGAAGCCCATAGCAGCATGGTCAGTGACTGTCATTTTCTCAAGGCTGACACCACTTTCAAGTCCCCAAGGACACTGATTTGGCTTTGAAGTTTTGTTCTCTTTGCAGATCAATGTAGGGTTTTCAATTCATTCATCATATATTAAATACCTAATAAGAATAGGTTATATTTTAAAAATATATCATATACATAATTTCATTGGATCCTACACACATGCCTGTGAGGATAACACTACAGATATTATTATTATTCCATTTTTACAGAAGAGGAAACTGAGACAGAGAGAAGGAAAGCAATTTGTCCTTGATCTCATAGCTAGGCACTTGAGAAGATTTTGAGCAATCCTTCAGAAAATTTTTAAGTGATCCAGTAGTAAATTCAAACCTTGAAAAAGAGCTCAAGATTTGTAGTGAGAGGACCCAGGTTTAGATCTGCAACTCCGTGATTTACTATCTATGGAATAGATAATAACTCACTCTTAGAAGTGAGAAGTGAACCCAAAGGTGTCCTGAAGCATATTGAGTGTACAGCACCTCATTTTGCCATGCATGCATGCATTGTGAGGGCTGCAGAGATTCATAAGGTCTTGTAGGTCCCTGCCTGCAAAAAGTTTATACATAAACATAATATGATGAAAATACTTAAAATCATATTTTATTGCTATCTTTTGTATATCTTCCAGATACATTTCCCTATGCTCCTACCCACAGATTAATACCTTGTAACAAAGAATTTTAAAAGAGATAGGAAAAAAACCATGCAGATCAGCAAAACTAGGCAGCATATAATCCAAATTCCACAGTACAGGTGGCATTTTAGACACATATTCCTCATGTCTAGAAGGGAGGGAGGGAAGGAGAAACATTTCCTCCCCTCTTCTCAGGGACCAAGCTTAGTCGTTATAATTATACAGTGATTAGTTTGTTGTTACTGTTTTCTTTTCCATTTCAGTTGTTGTATTTGTAATATATCATTTTCCTGGTTCTGCTTACTTCACTTGCATCAGTTTATATCACTCTTCTCATCCTTCTATAAATTTTTCATATTGGTTTTTATGACAATGACATTCCATTCTGTTCATATCCATCCTTAGCCGTTCCCCAGTGAGTGCGCATTTATTTCCAAATCTTTGCTATCACAAAAAGTGCTATGAATATTTTGGTGTGTTATAGTACCTTTCTGTCTTTGACTTCTGTGGAGCATATGCCTAACAGTGGGATGTCTGGGTCAAAGGGCATGGATGTTTTAGTTACCTTTTTGTCCTCTTTCCAAATGTTCATACTTAATTTCAGCAAAGGCCCAAATGAGATGGGGAATTATCTCCTTACCTGCTCATCCTCCATTCTAGGTGCCTGACAAAATCCTGTGTTTCTTTCAGTTCAGTGTGGTTCTCCATAAAGAGGAAGTGATACCTTGATAACACTCAGATACCAAGTGAATTGGAATAGATAACATAGACCACATTAGTGTTTGATATAACTTGAAAAGTGTGTTAGCCCACCACTTAACAATCTTAGCTCCCACTTACTTAATGCTTTGCGATTCTGAGTCACTTTATACATAGGGAAAGCTTCCATTCATTCTTATTATCCCCAGAAGGAAGAGCCTGTCCTCCTTTCCCTTCTCCACCTCCCCAGTTTGTACCATGTCATTCTTCTGTATTAGATATAATCTATGCTTTAATGGATAGTCCCTTTTCAAAGCAAATTCTCTGTAGGTTAATTGTTTGTAATAGGTGCCTAATAAAATGTTTGTTGAATGAAGGAATGAAAACTCCTGGGGTGGAGGTAGCCAAAGCCCTGAGCTGGTGATTTAGATGTTCTGTTGATTCGTTTAGGCTTTGGAAGCAGAACATGTGTCCTGACAATCCTCATCTTTATTTTGATCTGAAAGTACCACCTCTACATAGAACTAGGCAGCAGGAAAAGGAGGGGGTCCTTAGGAGAAATTTTGGTGGTCTGGAAATTGGAGAAGGACTGAATGGGCCTAATGTGTCCCCAGTTCCTCAACTTAACACTTGCTTTCTTTTCTTTTTCTCTTTATTAAAAAAAAAACCTAGTAAAAGCAACATTTAATTTTTACAAGATTTAATTTCATTTCCCCCTCCAATGCCTCTCACTGTGGCCCAGTTCAGAAAACATTTCTCAATTATTTTTAAGAAACTCTGCCCAGGGGGATGAAAGAAGTAGTAGGTCAGGAGGAGAAGGTCCACTGGCCTTGGATACCTGGGTCTCCATCAAGGTTTCCAAACTCGATAGTCATCAATGGCCTCAACTCACCTCAAATTGCCAACTGAGACAGAATTAATATTGGGTTTTCCTAATCCTGGCCAGAAAGGAGAATCTGAACTGGCAACCTTCACTCTGGAATAGTACCTCCAGCCTTGTTCTTGTGAGTCCTCTGGGCTTCTGGTCCCATCATGCCTCAGAAGTACCTACAGCAGTCCCTAAAGCATCCTCTTGAAGCTCAGCAGGCCTAGAATCATGTCATATCATATCATATCTTATCATATCATATCATAGAATAATATCTATATGAGCTTGGTCAGTTCAACTTCTTGGAACTCTAGTTTGCCCATCTATAGGTTGAGAGTATTAATACCTGAACTGTGCAGATCATGGGAACACTGGGATTGAAAGCCTTCCCAAACACCAACCTTTCTTTCCAGGGTGATTACTCTCATGGACTCTGTTTCAGCCAAGCTGGAGTAATTCCTGTTCCTTTTCTGTGACATTCCATCTCTCATTTCCTCTCTATCTCCTTATGCAGGTGCCCTTATCCCCATGTCCGCAGCACTCTCCCTCTTCTTTTCTGTCCTGCTTCTTGCAACCCCTAGCTTCCTTCAAAGATCAACTCAGGTGCCACCTCCTTTAGGAGAACCCCAGTGTAGCCACAACCCCAACAAAATAACTGCTCTGTATTCAGTTTTTTACTTGTCTGTGTACTCATTGTTTTCCCCAAGCAGAACATCCATTCCTTGGAGACTAAATGGTATCTCCATCATGCCTCATAGCAGCTGGCACACAGTGGTTACTCAATACGTGTTAATTGAATTGGAAATGAGTTGAATAGAATTGAAAAGACCATGAGATAATATATGAAAAGGTCTTTGTGACTATAAAGCTCCACATATCAACATAGCTTGTTCTTATTGCTCTTTTGACTACGCAGGGAAGTCCAAACCAAACAAAAAGGCCCAAGCAAAGGCAAAGCCATGTGGGTATTTATTTCTTGGTGATACGTACATACCAGAAGCTGATAAGATGGGGCTCTGGCCAGTGAATGTGGAGGAATGAAGTGGGTACTATCCTGTATTCAGTAGAAAAGTCTCTAGGTAAATGTATGTGAGTGGCAGGGAGGAGCAGGCAGGCTACAGAGAATTTCCAACTGCTTCCTCAACAAGATGTGGGATCAGTAGGGCAGTCCCATAGTAGGCCTCCTGTCATCCCATGTCTCTGCCCAGTTCTGCGCTCCATCTTCCAAAGCGGGTCAACCTCAACTTTTCTGGCTAATGTTTTCCCCAAAACTGTTTAAGAAGGAGAATTTTACTATACGAGAAAGGGGAATGCTAGCATATCCTTGCCATTTAAACATTTCCCTTAATCTTCTTGTTTCAGGACTAGCAATCTCCTCTGAAAGCTAAAGGAGGAACTCCTGGCTGGGTACCTACCAAAGCAAAATCTCAGGGAGAGAGAAAACACTTGTGCATAACACCAAGACAACGCCAAGGGGACAGTATCAAAAAGCTATGGGGGAGGGCTGATATTTCTTTTCAAATAGCCCCCAACACAGAAATCTTCAGTGTGACTCTAGTTATGCTCAAGGCATTCATGTGAAGGTAAACTCAGTAGAGAACAACCAAGCAGGACCACAACTATTTCCCTTATTAAGGAGATCCACAATTGTGTAGACATCCACAGCCAGCTATAACCAAATAAAGAAAAAAAAATGATTTTTGAGTTTACTTTTTATTTCTTTTTTATTAAAAAAGTATTTGTTGCATGTTGAATTTTTTTTTAAACTTTTTAAAACACAGTCTTAAAGTTTCAAGGTTAAAAAAAGCATTCTTTATATATTTACTTTTTTTTTCTCCACTCAAACCTCTCTCTTCCTCTCTGCTTACCTGATCCAGATGGGTTATATTACCTAATGAAGAAATTTCTGTTTTTACAATCTGGGAATAAGAATTGGGAGATGGAGGGGTTAGGGTTAGAGGAAGAGTGGTTACTAGTCAAATAAAACTGCACATTTGCACTAAAAAAAAAAATAGAAGAAGAGACCAGCACATATAGGGATTGATCTACAATCCATGTTAAGAAAAATTCAAACTATCATTTCACCCTTTGTACAGATTTGTACAAATAATAATAATCTTTAAGGTACACACACACATACACACACACATACACACTCACAGATATACACACACATACACGCACATACATATACACACAAAGGTGCTAGTGGCCCCTTTACTGCCCCAACTTGCATAAGAGGAGGTGTCAGTAGGCAAAGATCACATGGTAAGTGACTTGGTGGCCATTGTCCCAGGCATAGAGGAGGCGGTCTTTGGGGTTGTAGTCTATTTGGGTGGTATAAGAGTATTCATTCTCAAAGAGTAATCTTGGTACTATTTGGGTATTGGTGTGGGTGTCAAAGGCATAGGAGATGTTGGCATTGCGCTGGTTATAGCTGTCCACAGCATAGAGTACACCACAGATAACAAAACAGTTCCCATAGAAGTTCCGCCGGAGGCCGGTCCTCCAAGTGGTCTCCTTCTGTGTACTCAGGTCCACAGAGTTGAGCTTACTAAGAACAATGACCTCCTGGGTGAAGCCTTCATCATCGAGAGCTGGGTAGATAAGCCACAGGCCATTCTCATCTACTGCAAAGTCCACATCTGAGTGGCCTCGCCATCTAAACGGTGTGGCTTCCTCATAGGCTACATCATGGAGCATTGCCCATGCAGCCACATAGCGCTGTTTTAAGTCATACTTGATGATATTGCGAGTAAAGGCACGATTATAGTAAAAGGCCCCATTGTACACAACATGGCCTGTGCCGATCCAGCTGTATGGGAGTTTGTAGGAGTTGCTCCAACGACCTGTAAGTGAGGATATGAAGAGGCAGTTATCACGAAAAGGATGAACAAGTCAAAGGGAAAGAAGGATGACCACACAGGAGAAATAAGGCTGGCCACCCATGTTACCCTCCTGTGTCTCTTGTGGAGTCCAGTTCAGAACCATGGTAAGAAATACACAACTCTCAGGGATATATGACCCCAAAGGACTTGGCCAGGAACATACCAGCTTTGTATCTTTGTCACCAACCCCTCCTAAGCTCTTATTTACCCAGAGAGGCACTGATACCCAAAATACATCTCCAACTGCCCCAGGGCTGAAGAGATCCATACCACTCACCCACATGGTCAGCCTAAAGAACCTTTCGGACTGCTATGTATGTTGTAGTTTCTGACTAAGTCATGATCTAAACTAGAGGGCCCTGGGCCCTCATCAGGCGAGGCACCTGGACAGCCTGGTGTACATACCTTGTTTAAAGTTATCCAAGTTCCGGAACTCCACCAGGGTATTGCCATAGTAATAATTAGTAACATAAATTCGCTCATCCTTGGCCAGGGGATCTTTCATCCAAGCCCCTTCATTCCTCCCATAAGTGTTTTGAGTAGTAGGTCCTGTGATTGTGGAGAGGGTGTCCTTGCACCTTCCTGTGAAAGATCAAGAAGGTTTTTGAGCAGTGAATCAACCTCACCTTAAGGAAACTCAGCCCAGAAGCAACAAAGGAGGTTGACTGTTCCACGAGGCTGCTGTTGAACAAAGTCCTGAGGCTTCCCATCATTGGCTAATTAATAAACATGGATATGTTGCCTACTGGAGACACTGCAGGAATGCCTAGAGACTATTTGATCTGCTCCTTTTATATAGCTGGGTAGGAACCCTGGACCTTGTGTCCAGGATTGCTGTTGGACATACATACAGTCCCTGCCCTTTTGGAACTCAAGTCAAGAATCCCAGAGTTGAAAGGGACTTTTCAATTCAACTCCAATATTGATTAAATGTCTACTGTGTGCAGAGCACACTGCTATGTCCTGGGGGAGATGTAAGGTTAGATAAGACATAGCTCCTGTCCTCAGAGAGCTTTCATTCAATCTCATGGGAGTAGATACATAAATATGTATGAATAAATTACACATTGTTATGTAAATGCGATATAGCCATGCAAAAGATCTGCTGATGTAGGAGATGGAGAAGATTCCATGAAGGTGGCGGGCATTTGAATTGGGCTTCAAAGCATGGGAGAGAAGTTGAACAGGAAATACCCTAGTTTTGTCAAAATATGGAACCCATGGAGGAGGGTAATGTGATGAGATTGAAAAAGGGAGGTAAGAGGTCAAGTCTGTGGAAGACTTTGAATGATAGTTCAAAGGAGTTTAACGGTTACTTAATAGGAACTGTGTAAGATTTTTATCAGAGGAGAGACATCTGGTCTTGCCCAGTGACTTCCAAACCAAATTATATAGGTAACTTTAGCTATGGCTATCACAGCACTTCAGCTTAGAAAAGGAAGAGGAAGAGGAAGAGGAAAAGGAAAAGGAAAGGGATGAGGAAGAAGGAGAGAGGGAGGAAGAAGCGGGGAGGAAAGAAAGGGTCAACTTAAGTTTATAGGCTTTAGGACGTAAGGACTTTTGGTGGTTTTTAAAATTTCCATTTCACTTAATAAGCACTTATTTTCTCTCCCTGCCCTACTGGAAAAAGACAAAGAAAAACAAAACCCTTATATCAAAATGCACATTCAACCAAAATATATTCCCACATTCAACATGGCATTAACAGCTTTGTGGACTGGTAACGATTTGCAGGGACTAGACAGCAGTTTGCAGGGTGTTGATTGAATCCCACCGCTTGACTGATCCATTGGAGCAACTTCCATGGAAATGCTCAGCCTGTCCTAATGGAGGGACAAGGGAAATAATCATGGCCAAAGGTGGTGCTAGCCAGGCCACGTGTGCTCACCTCGTAGCAGAACCCTAGGCTGGTCACTGGAATAGGAAGAATCTGTGTTTGGGAGTGGGGAGAGTATATGTAATCATGAGGCTCAATACTGACTGTGGATTAGAATTAGAGTAATGCACTTCCCAGAGACTGTATACAACTTCTCCATCCCCTTTACATGGCTCTGGGAGAACAAATGGGGGCAGTGAAGCAGCAGACAGGACTATATGCCAGGAAAAATTGAAAGCAGAGATAAACTGAAGACCCAATGGGGCCCACGAAGGGTGGGAGCCAAGGTCAGATGCCAGAGTCAGGAAGGGGCTATGCCTTGAAGTGGGTCTGGTGGTAGGGCTGGGTGTGGGCATTTGGCAATCAGAGGATCAATTTGTTGTATGAAATCAAGCCATGGAATTGATTTAACAAATGCCACAGCCTACTTACACAAATGAGCATAACCTCTTTTACTGTGTACTCACTTTTCTGGGCAATGATCCAAACTTCGGGGGAACTCATCTGAGAGTTATTTTGGAGCCTATAGGGTGGTTCTCCAAAATGCTCATAAGCAGAGCAAAGATTCATACTCTGAGGGTGGTTCAAAGCCATTCAGAGGCAAGCCTAGAGAAACATGTCAGTGATAGTGTTGGTGAATCTAGTTCAGGGTCCCCAAAGAGGGGCAACAAAAGTTTGGAAGGGGTGTGACCCAGTGGTGATGGTGCCAGCTTTGGAGCCTGAGAACTCCAGCACCCCTGTCACTTATCATCAATGTGGCCTTGAACAAATCATGACACTTCTCTCACCCTCAGCCTCCTCATCTGTAGAATAAAGAGCTTGGACGAGAGGACCTGTATTGTCCCTTCCAGATCTAAATCTATGATACAATGACAAGTAATTTCAGAAGGAGTTCCAAGCATAGTCTAATAATAATAACTAGCAATATTTGCAAAGTGGTCAACAAATATTATCTCATTTCATCCTAAAAAAAACCCTAGGAGGTAGATCCTATTATCATCCACATTTTATAATCAGAAAACTGAGACAGATAAAGGTTAAGTGACTTGTTTAGTTTCACACAGCTACTAAGTATCTAAGGTAAGATTTGAACTCAGGACATTCTGACTCCAGGTCCAGTGTGCCATCATCTACCTTTAAGTAAGGGCAGCCTTGCTGGAATCAGTTTTTAGGTGCCCAAGCTTACAAGGTGGTCTTCCAATGTAGGCATAATCAGACCTGGGGTCAGGAAGACATGAATTCAAATCCTGCCTTAGACACTTAGTACTTGTGTGACCCCGTGCAAGTCTTAGACACCTATTAACTGTGGGACCTGTGCTTAACTTAACATCTATCAACTTCAGTTTCCTCAACTGTAAAATGGGAATAATATTAGCACCTACCTTGAACCACTGTTGTGAGAGTCAAATGAGATAGATTGATAAAGTGCTCAGCACAGAGCTTGGTACATTGTAGATGATCAATAAGTGCTTGTTTCCTTCCTTACAATGCTTAGGAAGGGTTAATAATCTTTTGAATAGACCTGCCCTGCTATCTTCAGTTAAGAAAATAATAGGTCCAGGATTTAATAGCCATATCTCATACAGGTCTGTGGCAAAATCTCTTTTACCCAGCTTAGACATTCTTTCCAGAGCAGTGAAACTGGCAGCCCCTGGCCTCCCCGAATGCCCCAGAGATGGCAGTGAAAAGAATGGAGCGAGCATGTGCTTGTCTGTGACAAAAGTAACCTCCTAGTTTTAAGTCAGCCAGGGCAGAGTACCATGATGTGTCCCTTCAGGGTACTCTCAGGTCCCTGGTGACTTACTTTAAATTCCTGGCCACAAAAGCCCAGTTGTGCAAAGCTGGCCTTCCCCATCCACCCTGGGGGTGTGGAGCAGCTTGGAGGCTAGTTCTGCTCTTAGTAATCAGCTATGGCATCACCAGGCCTGACATGCTATCAGCCTCTTTCCCAAGCCTAGTGCTCAAAGAGCCTCTGCAAAACCAGAGACCACCCTCTAGGGTTAGGGCAGTTTTGAGCTATTAATGCTTACCAAGCATTTGGAAAGCTATGAAAGATTAAAACTGCATCAAGACCTTTGGAAACCCTGTATAAAAATGTTTACATCTATTCATTATCTTTTTGAGCCTCGCGACAACCAAGTATTTTTTTTTTATCTCCTCACACTTTACAGATGAAAAAACTGAGGTTAAGGGACTTGTCCAAGATCATATACTTGGAAAATATCAAAGGTAGGATTTGAATGAAGGCTTCCTGACTCCAAATCCTGTACTTTATCAGCTACTGGCTGTCCCCCATGCATGGAATTTCCTCCTTCCTTATCTCTGCCTCCTAGCATTGTGGCTTCCTTGAAGATTCAGCTAAAATCCCACCTTCTACAAGAAGCCTTTCCTGAACTTGCTTCTATGGATTAACTCCAATTTCCTGTGTATATCTTGTTCATACATTATCCTTGGCATGTTGTTTCCTTCATTAGATTGTAAATTTCTTGAAAGCAAGGGCTGTCTTTTGTCCTTCTTTGTAACCCCAGCACTTAGCACACTGCCTGACATGTAGGTGCTTAATAAATGCTTGTTGACTTGACAGCACATGGTCAACCCCCCCCCTTCTGGCTCCCCGCTTCTCTCCCTCAATCCCTACTCCCACCCTCACCTCTCTATCTTTTCCAAGCAGGCTCAGTAGCTATGTGCAAAGCCCAACGTGTAAACAACTCTGTGGGAGGTTTGTCAGATCCAAGACAGACTAAGCCAGTTGTGATTCTGTCTTTTAGAAATAAACAGGAACCAGGCAGGGGATTCATACAAAGCCCAACTGCTCATTCTCTTAAAATTGAGCTCATCCATTGTAACAATAAAATTGAGTCCCTGGCTAGACTTAGGCTTCAGAGCTTTGATGGAAAATATCTCATTCTCTGGCATTTGGAAAGATCCTTGCTGCCAATCAACAATTAGCTCAAACTCTGCAATGTTTGCACACCATCCCCACACCCCTCAGAGCTCTGCCCCAATCTCTGTGCCAGGGATGCACAGGCCTCCCATCCATGCCCAGGCAAATGGATAACCACTGCTTTCTCCTCTCCCAGTGTTCACAGTTTAGAAGGAGGGGTGCCCCTACAGTCCCAGAATGCTTCTAGGGGTTTCTTCATCTGTTCCAATCAATCAGGCATTTATTATCCCCCTTCTATATGCCAGGCACTATGCCACATGTCGGAGATTCAAAAACAAAGGGAGAAAAGTCACTGTGTTAGACTGAGACATATCTTTTTGGACTGAGTCAATGTGGGAATTTATTTTGCTGGATATTTGATATAAATATTTTATTTATATGTTTGTAAGAAGGGCTTTGTTTTCCTTGTTTTCTCAGTGTGGGCAGAGGGAGGGAGGTGGAAGTGAGAGACAGCAAATTTTCATTTAATGAAAACAAATTAGTTAAAAAAAATTCTTGAACTCAAAGAATTTATTTTCTCCCAGGAGTGGGATTGAGGGTGAGTAGGGGGAGATACAATATACACATAGATAAGTATATATAGAATATACACACACAAGGTAATTTTGGGAGAGAGGACACTTTGGAGTTGGGAGGGAGGTAGAGGGGGTCCCTATAGAAGATGATGCCTGAGCTGAATCATGAAGTAAATGATGTAGTTGAAGGTGAGAAGGGAATGCATTCTAACCTCTGTTCAAGCACAACAGGATAGGAGATCTAGTGTTACGTGTAAGGAACCATAAAGATGCCCATTTGTCTGGACTGGAGAATGGAGGTAGAGAAGTAAATGCATAATAATTCTGGAGAGATAGTTTGGGGCCAGCTTGTGAATGGTTTTAAATGCCAAGCAGAGGAGTTGATATTTTATAATCTAGGTAACAGAAAGCCATTGGCATTTACATATTGGGGGAGTGGCATGGTCAAATCTGTGTTTAAGCCAAATCATTCTGTTAGCTCTGCGTAGGATGGACTGGAGTGAGGAGAGAGCTGAGTAAAGAAGTTCTTGCCATAGTCCAAGAGATGACGAGTTAAACTAGTGTGGTTTGTGAGGGGAAGACAGGAGAGATTACAGAGGGAAAAATGAAGAGATCTGGCAACTTATTGGAAAAATGGGATGAGAGAGAATGAGAAGTCATGCCAAAGTTGTAATCCCAGGAAAGTGGTAATATGGCAGTGCCTTGGACAGAGAAAGAGCAGGTTTTGGGGAAAGATGGTGAACTCTGTTTTGGACATATTGGGTTAGCTACAGAACATCCTGGTTAAAGTGTCCAATAGCAAATTAGTTGATGATGTGGGGCTAGAACTCAGGAGAGAATCATGGCTAGAAAGATCTGAGAGTCATCTGCACTGATGAGATAATTCACTTTATGGCAGGAAAGGGTGACCAGGTCACCAATGGAGAAAGTGGGGAGAGAGAAATGACCCAGGACAGAACCTTGGAGTATACCCATGGCTAAGGGGCATGACACTGACAATAAATCAGCACAAAATGACTAAAAAGGAGAGTGGAGATAGAGGAGAACCAGGAGAGA
Organism: Bettongia penicillata ogilbyi; assembly: GCA_023548195.1. Classification (NCBI taxonomy): domain Eukaryota; kingdom Metazoa; phylum Chordata; class Mammalia; order Diprotodontia; family Potoroidae; genus Bettongia; species Bettongia penicillata. The sequence continues at coordinate 3,475,770 of JAJHZJ010000155.1, read as the reverse complement.
GAAATATTATAAAAACCCAGAAGGGGGAAAAGCAGTATCCAGGCAGTTGATGGTATTAGGTGCTGCAGAGAGATCAAGGACTTGAGAAAAGTTCACTAGATTTGGCAACAAGAAACTTGGAGAGAGTTCTGAGTTGTGGCTCCTGGGGTGACCTGGGCAGACTTTCCACATGAGGGACTTGCTTAAGGAATTCTTTTCTCTGGCAGGGTCCCATGACCTCTGTTAGAAATGCAGTCAAAAGAATACAGAAAGCCTCAAATGATATTATCTAGGTCACAGCTGTTGCTGGCCTTGTAACAGTTTTATCACTCAGTCCCTTGGGTGTTCTCTATACCTAAGGCAGCTTAAAGGATAGCTCAGAATAGAAGTCTTCCCTTCTGCAACACTAGACCAAAGGAAATCCACCCTGCCATACTAGGGACCCCAGACCACCTAGAGCTGTGATACTCTGCCATGAAGATGCTGCCTTACCCAGCCTTGTTCACAGCACTTAGTTCTGCCATCACCGTCAATGGGCTAATTTAGGAAATCCAGCTCCAAGGTGCTGAGTTTCCCTGCTTTTGATCTATTGCCTTTTAGATAACCTCAGAGCTGGAAAGAGGCTAAGGTGCTCAGTGAGGAATATTAGCAGCATTCACTGCTTCCTTGTTCCCATAGCTTTTCTCCCTTGCCCTTCTTAACGATGTAACCTGTTCCATATAAATAACCCAATAAGTAGAATATCCAGATCACAAATGGGGATTGCCTCTCATCACTAACACGGACCATAAAACCAGTCTTCTTTTTCTCTTCTCTCAAGCCCAGAGGTGTCTTTCTTGACCTGACTGGAGAGGAGCCACAAGCCCAGAGCTAGGCAGTGCTGGTTTCCTGAAGCTCCTCCGACCATCAACCACTGCCGTAACCTGGTTCCTCCTTCAGGTCCCAGTACTTGCTGGTCCCCTTGGTGAACAAGTTTGGTAGATGCCTGGAAGGTCAGTTATTTTCAAGTTTGAAGCTAGGCTAAGCTGGAACTAACATGATACTTTGGAGCTCAGACGGTCCTGCCAGAAAGTGAAAAACGAGGGCCATTCCAATGTTCTTGTCCTTGGCAGCAAACCAGTGGCATTTTGGGAAAGTGAAGAGAACATCCTTTCATCTTCAAGGGAAACAAAAAGGAAGAAAATGTTTGGGGTTCGTGCACAGGGACAAAGGACGACACTTCCTAAAGGTCGCTTCAGGGCAGAATCAAGCAGATTTTTACTTTACTGGCTCACTGTGCCAAATTATTTAAAAGCTCTAGAAAAAGATCATTATCTACTAGTAAACCAAAACCGCAGAATTTGGGGACTGGAAGAGTCCTTTGAAATGATGTATTGCAATCTCCTTGTTTCTCAGATAAGAAAGTGGAGGCCTAGAAATTGTTGTGTGCCCAGGGTCCCACAGTTAGTCACCTGGTAAAAAGCAGGACTAGCATCCAGGTCTTCTGACTTAGAGTCCTACCATACCAAACTAGTTCAGTAGCTCTTAGGTGAAGGTTGTCAGTCTTTTTTTTTTTTTAACTTAACCATTCATCTGTTTATTTGTCTGTTTATTTGTTAATTTATTTCTATCCATCTCAGCTTAGAACTCTACTTTCTTTCCTTTTGTTTCTCTTTCTTTCCTTTTGTCTTTTCTTCTTTCTCCCCTTTTTTCTCCCATTCTTTCTCTTCCTTCCTTCCCTCCTTCCTTCCTTTCTCTCTCCCTTTCTCCCTTCCTCTTTCTTTCCCTCCCTCCCTTTCTTCCTTCCTTCCTTCTCCTTCCTTTCTTCCTTCCTTCCTTCCTTTCCTTCCTTCCTTCTTTCCTTCCTTCCTTCTTTCCTTCCTTCCTTCCTTCCTTCTTTCCTTTCTTTCTTTTTTTCTTTCTTTCACAATCAGGGTTAAGTGATATGCCCAGAGTCACACAGTCGGTAAGTGTCTGTGGCTGGATTTGAAATTAGGTCCTCCTGACTCTAGAGCTCATGTTCTAGCCACTGTGCCACCTAGCTGCCCCAATATTCTAATTTCTAAGACTATAGAAATTTAGGTTACTAGATGTCTGAATTTCCAGGAGTTTTCAGAGCTGGCTTTGGGATTTGAAACTGAGCTAGGACAGTAGCTGAGGCTGGAATGTGTCCATGGAAATTCAGTGTAGGGGGGAGGGGGAGGGAGTGAAATAGAGATTGCTGAATATTGAGTTACTTAAGGAAGGTGATAGGGTAAATTCTGGGGCCCTGCTTCTTGTCATTGTTACTGTTTTCTAAGGCACTGTACAAAGCAAATGATAGTATCACTTCTCTTCACCGACTGTAGGCTGTGGTGCCTAGGCATAGGGGAAGACTTGGATGCTGGTCTATCGCATATCCCCTCAAGGGGTAGCCTGCCTTCTAATCTAGTAGGAGAAAGTGGAAAGATGCAGCCTGTTAAGGTTTTACTCTTTAAGGACAAACTCAGTATCTTCACTGAACTCAGCTACGAGGCAGGCATGATCCATTATCTTAACCCTAAGAGTCCTTCTTCTCCAACCCCTTTCACCTCACCCCCTGCAAAGCTACAATTGTAAGTCCAGGAAACTGCAAAGGCATTGACCACGTGGCAGGCAGGGAGGCTTGACTGCATTCTGCATCCCCTTCCCAGATCACATCCAAGTTTGGGACTGCTGGCAGTTGTCAGAGAAAAGCAAGAGCTAGGCGATGATTTCCACCCTTTCATAGCTTCCCCAGTCTGTCATTGTTTCTTTGACTAAAGTACTGTCTGGGGCCAATTTATGTTTGCTACTAAAGTTAGCAAAAAATTATTTTATTTTGGGAGGTTCGTAATATTGAGGGGGAGGAGGAAAAGGAATGACTAGAGACCGCCTGAAGTGTCACAAAGCCATGTTTAAAATCCTTGGAATAAGGTGTTTTCATTTGAAAGCAGATCCATTGGAAGACGCATTTTAAATTGGTTTAGTGATGTCAAGGCTCATCCTCAATAGTTATCTGTAGCATCACCAGATGTTAGAGCTGGGAAATCATCTCATTTTATAAGTGCCAAGCAAAGTAGTAGATGGATTGTTCTTGGGTTAAAATTGCTGTCTGTCACACAAGACACTCTATCTCCTGACTCCCAGACTTTTCATTGTTTCTCTCTGGCTGGAATTCTTTCCTTTATTATCTCTGCCTTCTGGTTCCTTCAAGTCTCAACTAAAATCCTACCATCTACAATAAGCCTTTCCTGGTCCTCCTTAACTTAAGTGTCTTCTCTCTGGGATAACCTCCAAACTTCCCTGCATTTTGGAGGCCTCATGACTCCATCTTAAGCCTGCAAAATGGTGCCTGTGCCTAGAGTTTACTCCTGTCTCACCTCTGCCTCACAGGATCTCTAGCAAGACTCAGCTTAAGTACCACCACTGCCTTTCTGGATCGCTCAGTCGCTTCAATGTCCTACCTTCATTTGATGTTATTTTGTATATATTTATATGGATACATACATTCACTTTGCATATATATACATCTATTTATCTATCTATCTATCTGTCTGTCTATCTAAAATTCATTACTCTGGACACATGCATTCACTTTGTATATATTTTTGTCTGGATACATGCATTCACTTTGTATATTTTTTATCTGGATACATATATTCAATTTGTATATACTTATTTATCTGTATACATGCATTTACTTTGTATATATTTTTTATCTGATACATGCATTCATTTTATATATATATTTTTATCTGATATATGCATTCTCTTTGTATGTATTTTTTTTATCTGATACATGCATTCACTTTGTATATTTTTATCTGCATACATGTATTCAATTTGTATCTATTTTTAATCTGGATATATGCATTCAATTTGTATATATTTATTGATCTGGATGCATGCATTCACTTTGTATGTATTTATTGTTCTGGGTATGTGTATTCACTTTATATATATTTATTGATCTGGATATATGCATTTATCTACCTGTCCCTCAATAGAAGGTAAGCTCCTAGAAAGCATGGATATTTTTTGTCTTTCTACCCCTAATGCTTAACATGGCACAGTGTAGGTGCAAGAGAAATGCTTGTGGAATGAAAGAATGAATGAATGAATGATTACAGGAAGTCAATGAAGACACCACATCTTTCCAAATGACTTTCCCCTGACCTCTCCCTCCTTTGAGCTCCCTGATTCACATTTCCAGTTGTCTGCTAGATATTTTTACCTAAATATTTGGCCAGTACTTCAAGCTCAGCATGTGCAAAACTGAATTTAGCATCTTCCTCCTGCCATACTAACCCCTCCTCTGAAACTTCTTTTCCTTCTGACTTTCCTATTACAATTGACAGCACCACCATTCATCATACCAGCCGTGCTCACCTCTAATGCAGCTCAGTTCCCGACTCTTTGGATAAATTTTCCACTTTGTTCCCACCATAGGTACCTTCCCACTTCCCCTAGCCCCTCCACCTTTTCTACTCTCCTTTTTTGTGCCTTCTCCCATTCAAATATAAGCTTCTTGAGGGAGCACTAGCTTTCTTTTTGATGGTAATTTAACATACTTTTGTCGACCAGGTTCAATACCTCAGGGAAATCTGAGGAATTTTGGAAATTTGTTCCCCAAACAGCTTTTGAATTCTACTACTTCTAACTCCCGTAGGTCCCTTCCTTTCAGTCTTAATTGCCACCATCCCAGGGCAGGTCCTTATTATCTCTCACCTAAACCATTTCAGTTACTTTCAAGCTGGTCTCTGCTTCTAATTTCTCCCTGTTTTAATTCATACTTCACACAACTGCTAAATTAAGCTTCCTAAAGCCCAGGCACATACGATCATGTCACTCCTTCTCCATTGTCTGGCAGTCAAGAGCCTTTACAACATGATTCCCACATATTTCTCCACTCATCTCCTTTTACTTTTCTACCCTACACTTCTCCCAAACTAGTATATTCACTATTGCCTGAATCTGACCCATTTTTTTCCTGCTTTTGCTCACACCATCATCTAATGAAGATCAGCTGAAATGTCACCTCCTCCCTGAAGCTTCCATTCATCCTGACAGCTAGAAGCGTGCTCTTCCTCTTGTACTTTTCTCCTATGTAGTAAGTGCTATTTTATATTACACTTATTGCATCAATGTCTTATATCCCTATTATCTCCCCATCTTATCTCCCTGTAAACTTGGGGAGGGAAGGGATTGTGTCTTATTAGTCCTTTTGTCCTTTATCACTTGGCACTGTATCTTGCATATTTTTTCTTTTGGCCTGCATCTGTAATATTATTAATGTGGGAAATTCATGGTGTTGAAATTCCCTCTGATGCACACTGACAACTTATCTGTAATAAGTCCTTGGAAAACTGCCTGGGTCATTGAGAGATTAAGTGACTTGACCATATTCACTTAACATAACCAGTGTATGTCAGGGATGGGACTGATGCCTACATCTTCCTGATTCCAGTCAGCTCCCTACCCACTATCCCACTTTGCCTTTTATTCTTCATATACCAAGGACTTAATAAATGTTTTACTGAATTAGGATGATAAAAAAGATCCATCATCACCCAACATTAGTCTACGGGAAACATCTGTCTGAGATGAGTGTTTATGACTGACTCCTCAAACAGAAAAAAACCTTTCCAAAGTTTCCTACAACAAACCAGATAACTCAGGGTGGGGGAAATCCCCCAAATTTTCTGTTTATTTATCTAATGTTTTGAGTCCCCATCATCAAGGTCTCATTTGTAACATTTCCCAAAACCAGAATTTCATTTCTGGCCCTGCATACCTACGTAGAAGTTGTATAATATTACTAGATGATGGCGCCTGGAAAAAACAATCTGTATAGTGAAGATAGAGATTTCAGAACTCCTGCAAGGCTGTACCCCATTAATTGAGTGAATGTCAGACAATCCTGTTAATGGTAGCAATGTCAGGATGTTGCATACCTTAAAGAGATAGCGTGGGGACCCCGACTGGAGGCAGGATATGGCAGCAATGGAGAAACTCAGTATTGACCAGAGGGTTCCGGGTTGGCATTGGTATATCATCATTTGGACCTCCTAAGAGGGTTTCTACCTGGCAATCTTTTACCCATTTGTCACCAACATTCTGGACATTTGGGGAAGGGAAAAGTCAACTTTTTAAACATCTGGAGGGATGAGATAGGATGCGAATAGGGTTCGGGAACTACCATTCTCTGACTTTGGTAACCATTTGTTTAAACTCATACCATAATCTCTTTCCTATTATGTGCACCTTTCATTGTCTACCAGCAAAACTCTACTTTTAAGTCCTAGATTGTCTACATTGTATTATACGGAGGAAGGGCATGTTATTTCTTGGTAAGAACAAGGGATTAGGTGGAATTCCAGAAGCCTAGTATAGTTGCTGACACTGCACGTAGTTACCAGCCTCTGCATAAGAAGAGATTCCTCCAGCTTCTATATATTAAGGCTTAGAGAATTTCAATGGAACATTCCCATAGTCAGGATTTGATATACCTCTGGCACAGTCACACCTGAGAGAATAGGAAAGGGCTTATACCTTGTCAAGGACACAGCTATGTCTGATCTTGTGACAGAATAATCATAGTCCAAACTTTTGGTGTTCTATGAGCTCAAAACCTCAGGCAGTTCATAGCCTGGTCCAGAAACAAGACATCTGTGGGGATACACATAAAGAACACAGAGACCCAAAGGGAATACTACCCAGGTACATCAATTACCTGAATTCACAAGGTTCTACCATGAAGGAGTCTCTCCTAGCTCTTTTGTTTTCATTTGCACCACACTGAACTAACCCATAACCTTTGTGGGTGGGAAACCTGCGACCTCGAGGTGACATGTGGCCTTCTAGGTCCTTGGGTGTGGCCCTTTGACAGTCCAAGATTTACAGAACAAATCTTTTCATTAAGTGGACTTGTTCTATGAAGTTTGGGTTCAGTCAAAGGATCTCACTTGAGGACTTAGAGAGCCATATGTGGCCTCAAGGCTGCAGGTTCCCCACCCCTACCCCCACCCAAGAATTTTGTTTCTGCCTAAGTTTGTTGTGGTGGCTCTTTGTTTCTGTTTTTTGAGACTGAGCATCTCTATGTCACCTAGGAAGGAAATGATCACTAATGGGCCTGACCTCCTTATTGATCAGATGGAAGCTTTGCCCTGTTCTATTTCTGAACTGAGTCATAAATTTAATCACTTAAACATAAATACTTTAAATAAACTTAAAAACACAGAAATTTAAATGCTTAAACAGTCTGGTGCCCTGCCCCCCACTCCCAGGAGCTCACCATATTGATAGATACAGATACAATGGTTTTAGCTTATTACAACTTGGAACATCCGATCTCAAGAATTCTGCCTCAGCTTTTCTGGCACCAGGGATGATAGGCATGTGCCACCCACACTGGCTTTCTGTTTGCTTTTATCTGTTTACCCCAGGGAGCCACACACTGCAGAGGCTGGTGGGCATTTAGAATTATTTCCCAAATTGCTTCTTGCTGACTCCAAAGTTCAGCTACCCTGCCTCCTAGTGTGGTAAGGCCTGTTTATTTATTAAATAGAAACAATTCAGCCTTCTGGAACAGTGAAAATGAATTCCCGCTCTTATACAACAAGCAGAACATCTGCCCATGTCAAGCTCATTAAGCTGATTCAGGAAGAGACAACTCACCAATCACATTCCTGATGTCATCTTCTTCCTCTGGACTTAGAGTAGGACTAGGAGGAGCTGTGCCTTTTCCAGCAGCAGTCATGTCTACCCCAAGTGAGTCCTCAGTCTCAGCCCTGATTGTGGTTGGAGAAAGTGGGACCGTGGGAGCATCTGTTGCCATTCCATCCATGGCTACTGTCACAAAGGTAGCTGTGGTTGTTGGTTCCTGGATGGTGGTTTGTGCCACTGTGGTTGTTGGTTCCTGGGAGATCAGTTCACCAGTCACCTTATGGATATCATCTGGGGATTCTGTATTTGTAGGTACCACTGGAAGTTGGTTGCTTGACGTGGCCAAAGGGGCCTTGGTGACTTCCACTATAGATTCAACAGAGGTTGTAGGTGGGAGTAAAGTGGCTGCCATTTTGACAGGTGCAGCCTGAGTGCTGTAGTCTGTTGTTACAGCAGCACTGTGGGTAGTAGACAGGCCTCCTGCTATGATTGGTCTATTGGTGGTGCTAGTTAACAGGTCTTCATGCCTCAAGAGCTGGTCTTCAATGAGCAAGTCCATGGAATTCTCCCCACTGAATAGTTCATCTTCTGCCAAAGAGACAACACAAGATTCATTTGTAACATACTGAGTAGATCAAGGTAATTTGGTTTCATAAGAACAGCAAGTACTTAGGAAACAATATGGAGTCTTTTCTCAAAACACTGCTATGGCTTGGAGATGGCAACAGTTTGGGGGATTTCCACTGAAAGGAGGAGAAAATGCATAGGAAGAAAGAAATTGCATTTTCTAGAGGTTTCATACTACCTTTTGCTACCATTTCTCCTGCTCACTAACCTCAGCTAATCACAAAAATTAGCAACTCTCCCTGCATGTGGTGAGACCTGTGGTCTCCCAGAATCAGGGAGTGCCAGAATGCTAGAGTCAGAAGGGGCCTGAGACCATCCAGTCCAGCCCTCTCATTTTACAGAAGAGGTGATGGAGGTTCAGAAAGTTGAAGTGATTTGTTCAAAGTCGTACAGTCAATCAGAAAGAGTCACCTGGTTAATTAACACCAGTTAATTAGTAGACAAGAAACAGGTTACAACATTAATAGAAAAGCCAGCATGGGCAACGTCTAAGAAGAAACCTGTCTTTCTCTTTATGAGTCTACTCATAGCCCTCTAAATGAGCTATTGGCTCCCCTTTCTTTCCCATGGAAGACCCTGCTAAGCCCAACTCACGCTGCTCCTCAATGTCATTCTCCTCCTCGGAGACCTTGGCCTTGTAATAGGTGATGCCCCGTATGACGGTGGGTTTGGAAGCTGGTCGACCCCTCAGATGAATCTGCCTTTGGAGGGGCCTTCGTGGAGCCATGGCCTCTGCAGAAGCCGGGGGCTGGAGTGGAAGGAGATCAATGGCGTTGATTTGTTGGGACACAGTTTCTTCTCGCAGAAACCGCTCTTCATACTGTTGCTTTGGAAGACAGAAGGGCTCACTTAATTCACTTTTTTGAGGAAGCCAAAACCAATGGGAAGGCATGCTCAAAAGGGCACCAAGAACAACACCCTCTTCTTAGTCCTAACTGCCACAGGGATGGCGCGGGAGGGAAAGTTGGCCTCAATGATGAGTTGTCTCTAGATGAGGTGGTTGTGGGATGAGAATAAGTCAGTAAAGGAGGTTGTACAAAATACAGTGAGGCCCATAGAGAAGTGTGCCAAAACATGGAGCAGCAATAAGTGTCATTCTGATAAGCCACCTCACATTGATGGCGCTTTGTTGTGCTGGATGAAACACTGCTTGAAGAGAAATAGACTCGTTGTCTATGATAATGATAATGATAATTGATAATGTTATGGGTAATGATAATTGTTACTATATTGGTTTGAATATGGGCCACTTCTCCCCCTCCCCCAATTGATGAGTTCCTGCCCAGAACCTCCATTTAAGGAGGTGTCCTCACTTCTCTCCTAGCTCCACTCCTGACCTTATAGACTCTGCACTTTTCCTCTCTACCCTTCCCCTTCTTTTCAGCTCCTTTTGTACATTGTCTTCCCCCATTAGACTCCTTGAAGGCAAGGTCTATCTTTCTGTTTGCTTGCATTTGTATTCTAACACTTAGCACAGAGCATGGCTCAGAGTAAGAACTCCCTCTTTCTCTCTTTCTATTTCTCTCTCCATTATATCTATCTTCCTCTTCTCTCTCCATTATCTCTCTCTCCATCCTTTCTCATCTGTCTCTCTTTCTATCACTATCATCTTTTTTTCTCTGTATCTTTCTATCATCTCTCAATCTAGCTAGCTATCTCTACCTACTATCATCTCTCTAGCTCTCATCTAGGAAGGAAATGAGATATAATTGAAAAATAACACCAATGCAGGCCATATTCGGATTTTATACAAAAGTGATGGTGGGGGAAAGAGTGTTTTATATGAGGGCCAATGCATTCATTGTTGTAGGATTTGACTTGTAGATTAATTTAGTAAATACAGTCCTTCAACCCTGCATTAAAGTGAGGCTGGTGACCCTGCACAGCCCTCCCTCCCTCACAACAAAGTCAAGTGCAAGTCATGCCATTTCTCTGATGTCACGGTCTTCCTCGAAACGAAGGATGAACACAACAACCAGTACATACCCCATAAGGGTTTACTTTATCTAGCATAGGGGCTCTTAACCTGAGGGTCTTAAACCTGTTTTTTTTAAATGACAAAATATCATTTGATAACAGTATATTTCAATGGAGAATTGGTTTCCTTTGTAATCCCACTCATTTGACTTTATGCATTTTAGAAATGTATTCTGGGAAGGGGTCTTTGGGCCTCACTAGATTGCTAAAGGGATGTAGCATACAAGAAGAATTAAGAATCCCAGTTTTTGAAGTATCAAATGATCTTAGGGACCTCAGAGACCACAGTCTATAGAATTAGAATTAGAAAGGGCATCATAAGATCATCTAATACAAACCCTTTATTTTACAGGGGAAGAAACTGAGTCCCAGAGAGGGGAAAATGACTCACTCAAGGTCATCTAAGATCTAATTTGCTTATCTGAAAAAAGGATGAAAATATTTGCACCACGTTGGATCACTATGAGGTGAATGCTTTGTAAACCTTGGACGATAGATATAGAGCCTAAAGGGACCTTTGAAGCTAACCAATTCATCCTCCTTATCTTACACATGAGGAAACTGAGTCCCATAGAGGTTATGACTTGGCCAAGATCCCAAAGGCAGTTCAAACTCATGCCCTTAGGTTGCTATGTGGTATAGTGAGTAGAGGACTGAGCCTGGCTGAGTTTAAATGTAGTCTCAGACTCTTACTTGCTGTGTGACCCTGGATAAGTCACTTAACCTCTGTTTGACACAGTTTCCTCATCTATACAATGTGTATAATCATAGCAGCTACCTCCTAGGGTTGTTGTGAGGGTTAAATGAGATAATATTTGCAAAACACTTACCACAGTACCTGGAACATAGTAGGTGCTTAATAAATGCTTGTTTACTTTCTTCCTTTATCTCCAAACCCAGCATTCCTGCCATTGCATCTCTGCTCTATAAATGTGGACTCTTAATGGGGTATTATTTTTATCTGGTCAACCTACTCATTTATTGATATGGATGGTGAGTCCCAGAATAGGAAGTAATTAGCTAAAGTTCACATAGTAAGTTAGTGGTGGTACCAGGACCAGATTCCAGGTCTCTTGCCTCCTAGTTCAATGTGCTATGCCATTTCCTACCATATGAATCATGTATTAGGGACTGTTTCCTGTTTGTTATTTTACTTTGCTCATCTATATGAAAAGTGATTATTGCATATGGCATCATCTTTGAAAAGGAGGCCATAATACCCCTGGAGCTCAGTTACTTTTGAAATTCAGTGCTACAAGAACAGAGGGTTGAGCAGCCAGGACCAGGTTTTCCTGCACTTTGTTCTCATAGAAGGGAAGGATTTTTGTGTCTATAGAACCATAAAAGCACAATATTGCATAGTTGGAAGAGACTTCAGAATTCATAAAGCTCTATCCACTCCTGAAACATGAATTTCCTCTACCATATGCCCCACAAAGGGTCACCTGAATACACTTGAAAATCTTGATTTCCCTGAAGCCTATGTGGGTCACTATGAATGGACAAGCACAAAGCTGAGTGAAGGTTCTTATGTCTTGCTCTCTGGATATGGAGACCAGTCAGCTCCATCTCCAGTTGCCCAGAATTGTCCTTGGGATACAGGTCAGAACAGTAAGTAAACAAAGGAAGCGGCAGATTCCCAGCTTAGCCTAACCCACAAAGTAATCTCCTCTCATCTTGCCAAGGGGATAGTGGTCAAATTCCTTTAAAACTTGTAATTCTAGCCCTGATGATATTCACATTCAAAGTTGTTTGGGGGGGAAATATCCTTGTCTCCAGGGACCAGAACCTCCCCATCACTTGACACTTGCCCTGGAGACAAAAACACATTTTCTAGTGTTGACCTACAAATTTTGGCCTGGAAAAACTTTAGGTCCCTCTCCACCCTACAAACCCATCCTCTTCCCACCATCATGAGAAATTTTGTAAGGATGGCAAAAGAGATTCTGGATGTCTCAACTCACACTTCCCTTTGTTCATATGCAAACACCCTGACTGGGGATATTAATACCGCTGGGCCTTGGGAAGCTGGAGACGTTCCCCTAGCTCTGACTCTACAGGCTACTTGCCAAAGAGCCTAGATCTGTCAGAACTCTCCCTTTGGGCCTTTGGCAATTCTCTCCTCCAACACTAACACCCTATTAGCTGTTTATAAAAAAACCTTACAACAATAACAAATCCCTCTGGATTGCTCAGCCAGGACTGATCCCTACAACTTTGACTGATAAACAGAAGTCCAAAAGGCCTGCTCTTCCTGCCAGGTCTCAGGTCTTAGGCCAGAAGTCCCCAAGGCTCTTTCCTTTTCTGTCCAGAAGGATTCTCTTGAACATGGGACAAGAGGCCTTAGCCCACAGTCCCTTGGTTCTGAGGATGAGGCGAATGTAATTGTTAGAGACTGGTTTCCTCTGCATTGCAAAATCAAGTCGTCATGGCTTTGTGGCAACATCCACAAGAGATCTTTAATTCTAGGCTCATAGGCGTGGGTAGGAACTCTGGTCCCTTCCTCAGACATGTAGATAGACCAAGACCATAGCTCTCCTTTTGCCAAAGAACATATAATTTCCTTGAATTTGCTGGAGACAGACTAGGTTGCATAGCACCAGCCCCCCCACCCCCCAAGCCGTGGTTTTTCCTTCATTAATCCCACAGTCTGCTACATGACTTCAATTCCTGGCCCCACTCCTATTCCCCTCCCATCTACTTACTCCATGACCATCCAGGCAAGGAAATTTTCCTAGAGACAAGCCCCTGACAAAGTGGAGCTCACATTCCGAGAAACTCTGCCATTTCACCACTCTCAAAATTAAGCAAAGAAATCCTTATATCCCCTCTGTCCCCCTCTTCACTCTCCAAAGAAGTCAAGGAGATGGCTAGTGAGATGAGGAAAGACTCCACCCCTGGGCCTCCCTCCCCACTTCTCCCTTATGTTTGCCCCACCCCCTCCTCTGTCCCTGCTTCTCTGGCTTTGGATGGATTGTGCTGACTTCAGCAGTCCGATGAATGAGGGTTTGAGAGGAGGAAATTTCACTTTGCTGAGCAAGGAAAAAAAGGGGGGGAGTCTTTAAGTTTGGAGCATCTGATTTGGTTTGCTGTTTGCCCTCAAGAAATCTGATGCAGGTTCCTCACACACCACAGTATTTGTCATCAAGGCCAAAGGAAAGGTCCCATAAGCTCAGCCCTAGAGAAATGTGGAGACACATTTCATAGGCAGAAGGAATAGTCTTTTTCCTTAGGCAGCTGGATGGAACTAACATTCTGACAATGAAAAACTCTGATCTCTTTTGGCAGCAGAGGGAGTGACTGGATCTCCATCCGAGCTTCAAAAGACACATCCCTTAGTTTCCCCAACACCTTGCAGGCTTGGACTGAGCAGTGTGTTAGGGATGATCTCTGCTGAAGGAAATCTATGTTGTACATTCTTAGTCTTTCTGTCATTTGTGCCCTAATCCTCATGTGGTATCATGTTCTTAGGGATTAGGAAGTCATTTGTCTTCATGGATGTTCTGTTCATCTTTCAGCAGTTCCTCTTTCCCTCAGTATTCAGACTCCACCCTGGGCCCCCAGGATTCCCCACTGCATTATCTCAGTGAGACATGTCTTCCTGAGCAATAGACCACACTCCCAACCTTCCCAGACAGCCTTCCACCTTCATGTTACCTGCTCTCTACCTCATTCCCTCAAGGCTTTACCAACCAAGTGATGAACAAGAATGAAGCGGAGCTGGTCTGAGGAACTAATTCAAACTAAAATGCTAAGTGGGTGCCATGATTTAAAGTGATTCCAGACCACCTGTTTGCACTTGCCCCCAAGCCTTCAATGCCAGGACTAGAAGGACTGAATTCAGTTCAGCATTTTAGGGACCACTGGGGAAACGTTTTTGAATAGTTGGGTTTTTCAGGGTCCCCCACACCTGATCACATAGGCAACTGTCTACTGTGTGCAGGCTTAGGATTAGGAGGTGAGGATCAAAGGCAGGCAATGGTGTAGGGCTGTACCTCAGGGAGAGTGTATGCCGCAGCAGCATCCCCCTGCAAGGCTGCTCGAAGGCCCGGAATGCTTCCTGGGGTGTCACCAGAGCAGTTTCCCTTCTCTTTTTTGTTCATTTCACTCCGAATATCTTCCATGTCCCCTTTGATCTGCTCATTTTCCTTGGTGAGGTTTTTGGAAACTTCCTGGGAAGGTAGAAAAGAGAAGGGTCTGATGACAACAGGAAAACAGCTGGGCTGAGGGGCTCTGAGACCCATAAAATAGTAGAGTTAAAAGGGGGCTCCAAGGTCAATCAGTCTAGTTCCTTTGCCAAAGCATGAATCCCACCTACATCTTTGTCTCCTTAATGTGGGACAAACTTACCACAGAACCTTGGAAATCAATCATTTGCCAAGCATCTAGGTGCCTACTGTATTTCTGGCCCTGTGATGGATGCTGATGCCAGGTCACAAGGCACAGTTTTCAGGACAAGCCCATCTTAGCTTCAGAATCACTGAGTTGGAAGTAGATACAAACTGGAACCTGCTGGAGCCAGCTCAAACCAGCTCAGAGAGCCAATTGTTAAAATTTCAGTGTGCACATTTCTACTTCTGAAATCAACAAATGCTACAAATCAGGGCTTGGCTCATTGCGTTGTTTATTTAATCTAGACTCCAGAAAGTGAAGCAAAAGATGTAAATAATGCAGGTTAAACTTAAAAGTGTCTATTTTGATGGTTTGTTTTCTAGAGAGCTGATGGTTAAACATTCACCAGCACACCCTTGCTTGCAAGGTACCCTAGCTAGAAAGTGACAGGACTAGTACCCTAGTTCTTTGGATTTCTATTCCAGTGTTCTTTTTATCACCCCAAGAAGCCTCCCCAAAT
The DNA here is from genome assembly GCA_023548195.1 of Bettongia penicillata ogilbyi. Taxonomy (NCBI): domain Eukaryota; kingdom Metazoa; phylum Chordata; class Mammalia; order Diprotodontia; family Potoroidae; genus Bettongia; species Bettongia penicillata. Next base: position 3,460,691 of record JAJHZJ010000155.1, on the reverse strand, counting down.
GCAAAGCTGCTGGTCCTACTTTCCAAGAGTACCTGGGCATTTATTGACTTTAATGATAGGTCTACATTGCTCGTAGTCCATTATAATAATGAAAAGAAAGCAATTCACATTTTTAAAGCACTTTCAAGGTTTACAAGATCCTTTTATAAGAGCCAAGTGAGATGCTCGAAGTATTATTTTTTCCATCCCAAACATGGTAGTCAGGGTGGGGGAGAATGACTTCCTTCAAATCACATAGCTTGGAAATATCAGAGCTGGGACTCAAACTCAGATCCTCTGACTCCCAACTATGTAGCAAGGACTATGTCTCTATGGCATGAAGGCCCACCATGTTTGTTCCCCATCTGTCTTACCTACTCCTGTAGTTTTTTTTAGCATTATAATAAAACCATCCTCATTTGGAACCCACTATTTGAAATTTGGAACCCTGAAGTTTTCCTTATCCCTGAGAAAAAAGGGACTTGCTGAAGGGATTAGAAAAAGTGATTTCTAAGCAATGTAAAGAGGGTTGTCCAAGATGCTCGGTCTAAGAGAACAAGTTCAAGTTCTTGAGAAGTAGAACCAAGCACAGGCCTTTGAACAGAGGAGGTATTTGAATGTTTGTTGCATTTCAATTTCAATCATTCAAATTCAATCACAGGGGCAGTAACAATAATGCCACCAGCACCACCAATAGTAATGCCCGACACACATTGAGTGCCTTGTAATGTGACAGGCACTTTATGTGCAACATCTCAGCATAGTGGAAGAGACAGCATGGGTGAATAAAGAGCTGACCTAGCATCCAGGACAACTTGTGTTGAAATTCCTCCTGTGACATCTACTTGCTGTGATTGAGGGAGTTATTTAAACTTGATTCTCTCACTGCCCATCTGCCCTACCTCAATGTTCCTATACTACTGAGGCCCCAGGCCCAGCCACAGCATTCCAGGGTAGTGTACCACCAACAGCGTTTGTTGTTCAGCCATTTCAGCTCTGTCTGACTCTTCATGACCCCATTTGGGACTCTCTTGGCAGAGATATCAGCATGCTCTGCCATTTTCTTCTCTAGATTGCTATCAATGGCAGGCCTTAATATAGAGCATGTTAGGCTAGATAACATGGGTGGCTTGGTGGCACAATGGATAGAATGCTGGGCCTAGACTCAGAAAGACTCATCTTCTTGAGTTCAAATCTGGCCTCAGACACTTACTAGCTGTGGGACCCTGGGTGAGTCACTTTAACACTGTTTACTTCAGATTCCTCATCTATAAAATGAGCTGGAGATGAAATGGTAAACCACTCCAGTATCTTTGCCAAGAAAACCCCAATTGGGATCACAAAGGATCTGACACAACTGAGTAAAAACAAAAGGGCTTGCAGAGCACTCTCCGCATGTTATCTCATTCATTTCTCATGATAACCCCGTGAGCTGAGTGTTATTTTTACCCCCATTCTACAGATAAAAAACTAAGACTTTGGTTAACCAACCATGGTAGTATAGTTTTATATGACTACAGAGAGATTAGAACCCTGGTTTTCCTGATTTCAAGCTTGGCACTTTATCCACATGTTCATATTAAAAGTCCAACCGATCCCAACTGGAGTGAGTGAGCATACACTCACAAAGTCCACCATATCTTGTTGGCTTCACACGAGGACACCAGACCATGGTGACATCACAGGTCATCTTCTAGCTATTACCTTGACATCATCACATGGGTCCTCCCTCCTCCCCTTCCATCTTCTGTTTTAGTAACTATAATCAAATCAATACTACTGTTACTTCTGAAAAGCACATACTTAATGGATTTCTCTTTGGTTACACTCTCCAGCCCTATTGCTTTGTAGATGAAAACATCCCTCTCTTACTAGATCATCTCCCCCATTAAAACACAAAGTCCTCAAGCAAAGGGAATGACACAATTTTGGGGTCTTAGTTCCTGTCAAAGGGATCAGTGCACAATAAGTGCTTAATACATGCTTTCATTCATTCATCTGAATACCAGAGCTGCTACTTATGGGTGTGACCTATCTCTTGAGATTATATCAGTAATATACAAAATGAGATAATATTTGTAAAGTTCTTAATATGATGTACATAGTAAGAGCTGATTAAATGCTTGTTTCCTTGTCCCTTTCTTCTTTGGGCCTCAGTTTCTTCATTTGTAACATGAAAGAACTGGGCTAAATGATCTTCAAGATCCTTTCTCCCAATTATATCTATGGTCCTAATTCATAAGGTAATTATAAATCTTGCGTTATTGCTCACTGAAATGATTCCTAGAAGACTTCTCTTTCTGGCAGATCTGCATATGCCTTGCTCCAGGCATTGTATGTTTGTAGAGCACGGAAAATGTCAACCAGTAGTCCTCTCTTGAGCAAGCAACCTATTGCGAGTAAAGACCAATGCTCAGGGGGAGACAAAGTAGCATCTTGGAGGACTTTACAGACTGAGCAGAGGAAGAGAATAGAAAGATTACCCATGAAGATACCAGGTGGTGTCTGGAGGATAAGTTCCCAATGACAGGTCCAGGTAGTAGGCAGAAGGTTCAGAGAAGAGACAAGTCTGACATGGACTGGACAGGAAAGGTTTCAAAGAGGACTTGAGATGTGAAGGATGAGGAGGATTTTGACAGGCTTATTTTAATAATAGACAGGGTATTCTAGCCTCAGTTCACTTGGCTGTAAAATGGGGGAGGGTGCAGTCTGTCCCTTCCAATTCTAAATCCTTTAAAGTCCCTTCCAATTCTAAATCTAGGATCCTTTGATCCTTGGAAATTTAGATGAACCTCAGTTTCCTCATCAGGTTGTGGTGAGAGTAAAGAGGATTAATGAACATAAAATACTTTGTAAACATGTGATTGAGCAGGTGTGAGTGGAAAGGCGTACATGCTTCATGGTTGCCTGTGTCCTTTTTCAATTCAATAAAAATTTAGTTTGGGCACATAGCTCCTTCTGTTTCATGTATGTGATGAATGGGCGTTCACTCACCTGAGTGAGATGTGCCGCCCCAACCTTCCATGTTACACACAGGCATATTATCCATCCATTGGAACAAGAAACTTTAGGTTTTTTTGGGGGGGCAGCTAAGTGGAGTGATGGATAGAGTACCAGGTCTGGAGTCAGGGAGACTCATCTTCCTAAATTCAAATCTAGCCTCAGGCATTTACCAGTTGTGTGACCCCGGGCAAGTCACTTAACCGTATTTCCTTCAGTCCCTCATCTTTCAAATGAGCTGGAGAAGAAAATGGCGAACTCTCTAGTGTCTTTGCAAAGAAAATGCTAAATGGGGTTATTAAGAGTTGGCCACGACTGAACCACAACGTGCCAGTTATGGTGCTAAGCTATGTCCTTCTATAAAACTAAGAATTTGGAAGATATAAAGCCCCTAGAATGTTAACAGATCAATACAGCCCAGGGGCAGACTCATATAGGCTTCTACCCAAAGGCATTATTCACCGTATCCTCTTGGTATAACTAACCAGATGACTACCGAGGGAATGTACATGAGAGTCAGAAGACTTGGAGTGACTACGTTCTGGTAAACAGCTGTGGACCTGAGCAATTAAATTACTTAACCTCTTTGAGTCTCAGTTTCTGGAAGTCCTGAATTCAAATTATGCCTCAGACATTTACTCAGCTTTGTGACCTTGGTCAAGTTACTTAACCTGTTAGTCTGAGTTTCCTCAACTATAAAAAGGGGGTAATAATAGCACCTCCCTCCCAGGATTGTTGTGAGAATCAAAGGAAAAATATTTTAAAAGTGTTTAACATTGTATCTGACATATAGCAGACACTTAATAAATTAATTCCTTCCTTCCCTTCCCTTCCTTCCTTCCTTCTTCTGTAATATGGGGACTCAGTTCAACTCAACATACATTAATTAAAGACCTACAAGGCATGGTGCTGGACATTAGGGCAGACAAGAGACACAAAGAAAATAATTCCCTTCCTCAAGGAGTTTTTGCTTCACTGGATAATAGTGTTTGCCCCATAGGGTAAAGATCAAATGGAAAAAATGTATGAAAAGCACTTTGTGATCATAAAAAATAGTAAGTGTTTGTTGAATTGCATTATATAAATGTGAACTTCTACCATTGCTGGAATTCTCTGCATACTGGGGATGGTATCTATTAGACCTTAGAACACTCCGGCCTTTCTGCACCATTCCAAGTTGGGGTTAATTGGCTAGAGCTTAAATGCTTTGGTGACCTTTGAAACTCATGGATTTCAGAAGAGGCTTCAGTTTCCAAAACATCTTGGAAGTAGTAACTTGTTCCTATTTGGGCTTGTGGAATCCTGATGGGTCCCCTGACCATGAACTGCTTTCATAATCCAAGGATGCAGAACTAGGAAAAGCCAGTTCTGATTGAACCATTTGGAAACAAGGGACGCCATCAATTTTGCCTTTTCAGCTTTCAAACAAAAGTTTTACTGATCATTTCAGGTGCTACCTCTTCCATGAAACTTTCCCTGACCTTCTCATCCAAAGGAGATTCCCCACCCCCATCAAATTTTCCAAGTGCATTTTTTCCAGATCTCTTCTTTGTCCTCATCAAATTCTGCCTTGTACTTATCTGGAAACGTGTCCTATTCATATCCCTACCTCTCTTAGTCCCTAAGCTCCTTGAAAGCAAGTTCTGTGTCATTTTTCATCTCTTTATTTTCAATGCTTAGAAGAATGCCTTGCACATAGTATGAACTTAAAAACATTTGTCAAATGGATCCACACTTGTGGCATGTTTTCCCTGTGGTTACCCTTCTCACAGGGAGAAAAGCTGAGATAGGGAGAAAAACATCATCTTAGTCAGAGCTCAGCATCAGTGGGAAAGTTTGTTGAAAACCACACCCAGTTCCCTGACTGTGTCTCATAGTTCCCTTGGGAATTTACATGGCAGCTTTAGATGCAAATGAAATCCAGGTGGGTTCCATTAGTTCTTTCCACATCTTTCCACATATTGTGTGGATGGTACCTGAAGTCTAGGAAGAAGTAAGAACTGAGTCAGCCACCATATGAAGGATGTCCAGTGCAGCTGGCTGGTGAGGGTAAGAATGGAGGTCCAGCACAGCTGGATGGTAAGGGTAAGGATGAGGCATGGCTCAGAGGCCAGGATGGGTGTGGATCAAGTGGTTTGTCTAAGGGTTACTGGGGTATCTAAGAAATAGAGCCTTTGCTAAGTGGGAGGAAGCCTGACTAGAAGACACTATTCCTGGTTTTGCAGAAGGAATTATGTAAAAAACAAAAGCCGTATTCAAGCATTTGAAGAACTATCACACAGAAAAGGGTCTAGACACTCCTTTAAAAGATCCAAGAACCCACAGAGGTTCTTAGTGGGGTCCACAGACCATTAATGGAGGGATGCCTAGATAGGTTTAATGGGGTCCATGAATTTGGATGGGAAAAATAATATATTTCAATATCATTTCTTTCTTCTGGATTATTATATATGATTGTTTACTCATTTTAGTCATGCCTGACTCTTCTTAACTCTATTTGGAGTTTTCTTGACAGAATCATTTGCCATTTCTTTCTTATTTCTTCAACTCATTTTATAGATTAGGAAACTGAGGCAAACTGTGTTGAAAGATTTGTACAAGATCCCACAGCTAGTACATGTCTGAGGCCAGATTGGAACTCAGAAAGATGAGTATTCCTGATTCCAAGTCTGGCACTCTATCGTACAATCAGGCTGCCCTCATGTTATATATTACACTATTCTGAAAAGGGGTCTCTTGGGTTACCTGTCATCAAAGGGGTCCAGGACACTTAAAAGGTGAAGACCCCCTGCCCTAATGAGGGTGGGACTGGGAGAAATGGGTGGAAGTTTCAAAGAGGCAACTACAGTCTTGGTGTTAGGAACACTTTCTAAATAGAGAGTCATCCATAAGTGGAAGGAGCTACTGGAAGAGGGGAAAAATCTGAATTTGAATCCTGCCTGGATTTGAACACTTACTAACAATGGTCTTGGGCAAGTCACTGATTGGTCCTCTCCAAGGTTGTTTACTCCTCTATAAAATGGGGAACAAGAATTTCTGCATTGGCAGCCTTCAAAGGTTCTTGTGAAGCTTAGTTGAGATGGTACAGATCACATACTTGACAAACACTTAACCCTCTCTCTATACGTGCCTGTCATTATCAGGGTTATTCTCTCTCAGAAAGTCTTCAAGCATTGACTGGATGACCACTTGTCAGGAACCTGGGATATGGGTATGGGTAAAACTAGATGGGCTCAGAGGTCCCATCTGACTCTGACACTATGACTCTGTGCCATGCTGTATGCCCTGTGCTCTGTTCACTGAGCTGCCCCCATGAGGGGATGGCATCAGAGGCATCAGGAGACCTGGGGTCCATTCCAACTCTCCCTGAGAAGTTCAATGAGAGGCTGGCTAATGAAGTGAAAAGAATGCTGGTTTTAGAGGTAAAAGATCCATGTGTTTAGGTAGGGATATACAGATACAGGTTTTTAGGTAGGCATGAACTAAAGCCAGGAAGAACACTGGTTGTAAGGATCAATTGTTAAATTTCCAGTGTGAGCATTTGCATGGGAAATGGTCAAATGCTACAAATCAGGGCTTGGCTTATTGTTTCATTGGTTGTCTAGACAAGAAAATGCTGGAAAAAATGCTAATACTATAGATTAAATTTAAAAGTAGGTCATATATGCATTTGTTTTTTCCTCAGGGAGCTGGTTGTTAAACATTTGCCCCTAGTTCTAGGGCTGAAATTTTGTTTTCCTTTTTTGAATTCAATTTAAGAAAAATCTAAGACATGGAAATAATTGTAGAAAACTGAAAACAAATTAATAAAACTAAAAAAGGGAGTTTTTTGGACTTTGTCCTCCCATGATCCAATATCATTTATTGCCCAAGTAACAGGAAGACCTAGCCATTGGCAAAGTCTCCCACCAAACCAGGGACTCTGGAACCCCATACTCAGAGCACAAGTGGTGATTGGTGGTCTGAAGTAGGAGGGTTGTTGCTAAATACAGGAAAGGGCAATTTTCCTTGCATGGGGAGGGAATCTTGGAATTCAGCTGCCAGGAAAAGGGCACAGATGGAATGGGAAAAGGACAGTGCTTACTTAAGGGCTGGCCGAGGAAGTCAATGACCACTTAACATGTCCTCAGGGTTCCTGGAAACCCACAGCCTTGCTCTCAGCTGCCTACACAAATGTTGCTTCTCTCCAGTCACATGATACACTCATGGTCTCTCCCAAAAAAGGTGTCTACCCATGGTGGCGAAAAGCACGGTGACTTAGCGCATGTACCTGGAGTCAGGATGACCTGAGTTGGACTGCTCGCTCTTACACTGCAGTCTCAGTTTTCTTGTGTATAAAATGGGAGTGATGATAAGCCACATTCCCTACATCACAGCAAGGGCAACACTTTGTTAAGCCTTGAGGTGCTACATAAATGTAATTTACATGATGTCTCTGATTGTATTTGCCTGCCCTTTGTCTTGGAAGTAGCTGTCATGTAAAAAGTGGCCGCAGTAAAGGTGGACCTGGGAATGCCTGTGGCAGCGCTGCTTTAAAGAATAAAACTAGCTAATCTTTATGTATATGCAATTATAGATAATTAATAAATTATATCTAAGAAATATATGAGATGATAAATCTATATAATTAATATATCATTAATGTATTGATATATTATAAATACTAACAATTAAATATGTTTAATATTGATAATATAAATACATAATTATAAATAGTATAAAATAAAATCTTTATAAAATACAAAAATCTTTATAAAGTAAGAGCTCCCTTACTACCTCACCCCTACAATGTCAGCTGGGAGCCATTGGGAAGTGCAAATAGCACTGGGTGAAGGGCCCTGGGGACTAGTACTGTTTAACCCCTTCAGGAGAATGCCAACCCTTGCTAAGGGGCCTGAATAAATAACAGGGCTGCCAAAGGCACCATTCCATTGGTGTGAAAAGCCAAGGCAGCTGGTTATCCCTCTACTACAGAAATAGTCACACTTCTTCCTCTCTGCCTAGAGGACTGACATTACCGTTGTTCAGTTATTTCAGTCATGTGACCTCATTTGGGATTTTCTTGGCAGAAATACTGGGGTGGTTTGCCATTTTTTTCTCCAGCTCATTTTACAGATGAGGAAACTAAGGCAAACAGGGTTAAGTGACTTTCCCAAGATCACATAGCTAGAAAGTATCTGAGGCTGAATTTGAACTCAGGAAGATAAGTCTTCTTGACTCCAGGGCTGGCACTCTATCCATTGCAGCGCCTAGATGCTCCAAACTGATGCTACCCCTCACCCCAAAGGCCTCCTTAATATAGATAGATGTAGGGAAGTCTCCTTCCCAGAGGAATTCTAAACCCTACCCTGGCAAAAGGGTGAACCCCATGACCTCATGTCCCAGGCATTCCCCCATCTGGGACACTGACACTTACAGAGTGTAAAGATTGTCTAGTACCAGCTATGTTTTCTATGGTGAGGAAGGAGAGGGAGCATCTTTGACAGGGGCTGGTACAGCTACCCAGCCATTGCCAAGACACTTGGAATCATGGTAAGAGGCAGGGAGAGGAGAAATGGGCTAGTTTTTTTGCAACTTGAAACATCTGGAACAGCTGGCTAAGAGAAATAAACTATGATTTGAATTAAAGGGGTGTGTGTCTGGGAGTGGGGGCAGAGAACCATGTTTGTGCACGCTCTTACAGAGGAACAGAATTCTAGACTCATCATTAGGAAATGTCAGAGATGGATGGAATCATGAAACACAGGCCATAAATCAGCTGGCCAAGGGTTGACCCAGGAAAGTGGGCAGGTGAATTCCAGTCAGGATTACCAGAAGAGGACACAGCAAGAGAGTTAAGGCCAAAAGCACTTTGGGGAATATTGTAGAAGACATTCTCGATTGATGGAGGAGGAGGACTCTTAAGTTTCTTTCCCCACTGCCCTCCCCTGCCAATCTAGCTCTGAGATTATTTAGGTAGACAAGGAAGGCAAACTCTGTTGGAGAAAAAAAAAAAACCAGAGCAACACAAATGGATATCTTTGTTAAGTCAGCACTGGTTAGTCTGGTTGGCTACAGTACAGTGTTAATGAGGTTGGAGTTGCCAATTCATTCTCCATTTGGGCCAGTAAGCTCCGCTCAGAGGAAAAATTCCGTTTTGTGGCCACAGGCTACACCCCTAATCTTGGCCAACCTTTCAGCCAAGTGTTCTTGGACACAAAAGGGAAAGAACATGAAATTCTTCAAGTTGGATGGTGCCTTAAAGGTTGCGTGATCCCAATCCCCACCCCCCCAACACCAGTCCCAACTCTCACATAAATTGCAATCTACTAACACTTTGCCCATCTTGTCCTTGTGGAGCTGATTTTTTGAATCGATCCTCCTTCCCATTGCATGAATCTCCTCTGTAGTTTCCCTGGTAAGGGGTCATCCAGGATCTGCTTCAAAATTTGCAATGATGGAACCCAGCATGAGACAAGAGCATTCCATTGTTGGACAGGCTACTTTCCTATAACTTCTTGCCAGGTCTTATGGAAAAGGTCTAATCATTCTTCTATGGGACTGTCTTTCAAATATATGAAAACAATGAGTGTACTGTTCCCTTTAAATATTCTTGAGGCAATTAGATGGAGCAGAGGACCTGAAGCCAGGAAGACCTGAATTCAAATCCTGCCTTAGACATTTGCTAACAGTATGACCATGGACAAGTCATTTAACTTCTATTTGCCTCAGTTTCTTTATTTGTAAACTGAACATAGTAATAGCACCCACCTCTCAGTATTAAATGGTATATATGGTGCTTTTACAAACCTTAATTTGCTATATAAATGCTAGCCATTACTGTTGCAGTTGTTGCTTTCCAAGATAAATATCCCCACTTCCTTTACACCAGACTCCTGTGGTATATTAGTGAATCCCCTTGCCATCTTGTTTGAACTCTCCTAGATGTTCTCAAATTTGTTAATGTTCCTCTCAAATTGTGCTGCATAAATGGCCCAACACATTCCAGATGTGGTCTGACTAACACAGAACACAGTGGATAATGTACCGAGGGTAACTGATGAGAGCACATGCACACGCACGCACACATGCACACACACACACACACATGCATGGGAAGAAGATCCAAACCAAATATTCCATTGGCAGGAAGTCCCTCCTATAGGAAGGACAACAAATTAAAGTGTTGGGACCCAGGAACAGACTGGAAGGCAGAAAGTAGATGGTGTGCAGAGATCCAAATGTACATATGGAGTTAGGAGGAGGGAAGCTTTGGCCCATGGTGTTACCTCCTCCTCTTAATCAATCAAGGAAGCAAGCATTTATTAAACACTTTCAAAGTGCAAGGCACCATGCTGGAAACTAGAGATACAAAGACAAAAGCCCTCACTGAGCTTATATTCTGAGGTAGAATATGACAAGTATCTTGATAGATAGAAATGGAGGCAGTATAAGCTAACCCTGGAAGGGAAAGCATTGAAAGTCAGGGAGACCAGGAAAGACCTCATGCAGAAGGTGTCACTAAAGGTGACATCTGAGGGAAAACAGGGATTCCAAGAGGTGGGGGGGAGACTGGAGAACATTCCTGAAATAGGGAGTGGGGTTGGGGAAAAGCAAAGCAAAGGCACAGAGAAGGGCCATACAGCATTCCATGTGAGGAATGCCATTTGTTCCACATGGCCTCAGAGAGAATAATAAGAACCGATGGGTGGAAATTAGAAAGAAGCAAATTTATTATGAGGAAGAACTTTGCAACAATTTGCGTAACCCAAGTATGGAATAGATTGCATTGGGGGAAAGTGAGTTTTTTCCTCCCTAGAAAAAGATTCAAGCAAAAAGTTGTACCAAACATGTAGAGATCCTTGTTTGGTTAGGCGTTGGACTAGGTGACCTCTAAGGTCCCTGCCATCTTGACTATTCTGTGATTTTTTGTCATCTATACTATGTTATTTCTCCTTCAGCAAAACAGTAGAAAGTGTACTGAGTTCAGAGTCAGAGAAGCTGGCTGGAATCCCAGACCTGCTTTTTAGTATCTGCGTGACCTTAGGCAAGTCACTTAACTCTTATGAACCTTCACTTTTTCATATGGAAAAAGGAGGGGTTGGACAAGATGACTTCTAAAGGTAATTTTCAGCTTGAAATTTATGATGCCGTGATTCCCGGTTGTTTCCACCAATCCTCATATGTCATAGCTCTGAAGGTCCTTGTCTTTCCTACTTCTCCCTCTCTGGATACACTATTTGGATACACATATGATGTCCCTAAAGTATGACACCCAGAACTGATCCCAGTAATCCAGATGTGGTCTGAGCCGGCACAGTACAGGGGGACCACCAGGTGGTGCAATGGCCTGGAATCAGGAAGACCTGAGTTCATATCAGGCTGCAGATACTCCCTAACTGAGTGACTCCAGGTAAGACACTAAAACCTCTGTGTGCCTCAGTTTTCTCAACTATAAAGTGGAGATGATGACAGCACCTACTTTGCAGGGTTGCTGTGAGGGACCAAATAAGATAACATTTGTTTAAAAAAGGGTGCTTAGCACAGTGACTGGCACATAGTAGGTGGTACATAAAAGCTTATTCCCTTTCCCCCTCCTCAGCACTATTGCTCTCAATGTAGTCCAAGAGCTCACTAATTTTCTTACATATATTGAACTTGCAATCCACTGAGACCCCCAGCTCTTTCACATGAACTGCTATCTACTCATGCTTTCCCATCTTGTTCTTGTAAAGCATTTTCTTAATCTAAAGGTACAACTTTTACCTTTATCCCTATTAAATTTGGTCCAATATTTTAACCTGTAAAAATATTTTTCAATCCTGACTATCCAATTTGTTATCTATCCCCTCCCCACAAGCTTTGCATCTCATAGGCAAATTTGCTAAGTATGCATTCCATGCCTTTGTCTAAAACAATGATAATTACGTGAACTCTCATAGGACTAAAGTGATATTCTTAGGATGGTCCACTGGGAATCTCCTTCCAAGCTGACATTAAGCATTAATGACTACTCCCTATGCAACAAATTCCACATCTACATCATTCTACTTTTATCTAGTCCATACCTTTCCACTTTTCCCATAATAGCATGATTTGCTTTGTCACATGCTTTCTTAAAATCTTTGTAAACTATCAATTATTCCTTTGATCTAGTAACCCTGTCAAAAAAGAGAAAGATGCTAGTTTGGAATGACCTGTACTTGATGGAACCAGGCTGGTTTTCTGTGATCACTGCTTCCTTTTCTGCACATTCGCTGACCATCCCTCTAATAATACTCCTGGAACGTTGCTGCTAATTACTGGCTTTCAGTTTCCCAACTCCATTCTCTTCCCTTTTTTTGAAAGCCCAGGACAAATTTGTCCTCTAATCCTGAGATAGTTTGCTTCTTCATGAATTTTCAAAGATCACCATCTGTGGCTTAGCAATCACACCCACCATTTCTTTGGGGACTCTACCATGATGGAACTCATTTGGGCCTGGGGATTTGAACTAATCAAGAGGAGCTAGGTGCTTTCTAAGATGCCGCCTTACTCCAATGCAGCTCAGGTTGCAATAATGCATCTGTCAGATCATTTCATTCCCTTTTAACATTGGCTTTCTAGAAATATATCCCCAACATAGCCAAAGAACCATTGTGTCTGGGCCCAGGAGACTTATAGCAGTTGACACCTGCCCTCAGCACCTGGTAGGGGAGCTAAGGAGAAAAAACATTTGGAGACAGTTGGTGCAGCTAGAGAAGGAAACCCACTGAGAGCACTAATTCCTTCAAACAGCTGAGAGTGTAATTCAGAAAACCAAGAAGGGAGAAAGTCCTCCAGCCTTTCCCCAGTGTGTTCCATGTGCTAACTGCTAGTGACTAAGCCTTTTTCCTGTGGCTGGTCCTTCCCATGATTGACTTAGATGCCACTTGGACAAACATAGGAGAATCACACTAAAGTGGGAGTAAAAGCTTCCCCTATACCACCTGGTCCCTTTGAGACTCTGGTCAAGTCAGTTTTCCTCTCTCTGCCTCAGTTTTCTCATCTGTAAAATGAAAGTGTTGGACAAGATGATCCCTAAGGTCCCTTACAGAATTCACATTCTGTTAATATCTGAATGATTTCTTTTTCTGGAAATGCTCTTCCATCAAGTTTTTGATTGCTTCCTATTTCCAAATGGCTTCATTTCCTCTTGCTAATTGCTCCCCCATCCTCCCAATCATTCACAAATATTCCATAATTCCATTTTCTTTATGATCTTGTTCCAATTGCCTGCATTTTGATCTTCTAGGAAAATTGTATAAATCACCTTTTGACAGTAGTCACAGGCTAAGGGAAACTTGATAATTGGATGCTGACTGGGGCATAGGACACAGTGGAGATGGGGCACAGGTTAAGACAGTGATTGAAGATAGACAATTGGAGCAAAATTGGGGCAAAAGGTGTAACAGAGATGGTGCATGGAATGGATCAAATGGGGGCCATGAGACTGGGGCATATATGGAGGATATATGGGCAGAGGGAGGGCAGAGATGGAGCATTTGGACAAAGGTAGAGTAGAAGAGATATGGGCATTGGTTGGAACAGAGATGGAGACAGAAGTAGGATGTTTATTGGAAATTAGCCAAGAGCAAATATTTTTTAACCAAGCCATATCTGTAGGACTCCAGTCGAGCTTTGTTCCATCTCACTGAAGGAGCTAAACACCAAAGATTCCCATTTTAAAGTACTGAACCAGGCTCCATCCATAGTGGAGACTAGTGCCAAAATCAATGTGACAGAAATATGGTAGCTGAGGGCTTATGATGTGCTGCTTCCTGCTCTATCCACTATGAATATTGCTTGTTTCCCTTTCCTACCCCTGTGTAGAGTGGCAAGGCCAGCAACCTTACTGGGTCCAATTGGATGAAGAATCATTTGTCCAAAGGAAAGACCTTCAGAGGCCTGTTCTCTCAGGGCCCTTTCTTCTGCCTCTCAGCTGTCTTCAAACCTTGGCTCAAATTCAAGCCTTTCCTGATCATCTCCAACTACTAGTGACTCTGCCTCCAAAATTCCTTAGTAATTCTTTTATATGTGTTCACGTTTGTTTATATGTATTGTTTCCCTCTACCAAAAACAAACAATGCCTGGCATAGAGTAGGGACTCAGTGCGAGCTTGTCAGTTGGTAAGTTGGAGAATGTTTGGAAGTCATAGGTATCCATCAGACCCTACACCTAAATTCTGGCTGCTCTGAGCTATTCTTAGACTGGTAGAGTGAGGAATGACCAGCTGCTCAAATCCTCCCCATCCCCCCCTTCCCAACCAAATATAAATAAAGACTTGATCTTGGCTGGGCTGTAGGGTGAGCAGAGCCACCATTTACCCCCAGCTATTCTGTGGCACCTGAAATTCTTTTGTTCTACCCTTTGAAATCAAAGTGCAAAATAAAAATTCCTCAGAGAGAGGGAACACATTAACTTTAACTTTTCTTTTGTCATCAGTGAGATGAGACAGTTGGACTATATGATATTCAGCACTGAAATCTTATGCCCCTACAACCAGTATTCATTCATACTATAGCATAAATGACTGATGGGCAATTCTTTCCCAAGATTAGGTTTTTATGGGGGAACAAACAGAGCAGTGAGGGTTCTGTAGAAGGGGGTTGAGAGTGCAAGAAAAGAGAGGCTGAGTCCCTGAAAACAAACGTTCCAACTTTACAGTTTTGTCCAGGGCTAGCACTGCACAGATGAAAGATCCATTTCTCCATTTGTTAGTGAAAAAAAAGACACATCCCTCAGGGCCAGAAATGCAACTTTGATCTGCCTTCCAGACCCAAACCAGACAAGCCAAACAAAGCCTTAAGGAGGAAACCTCTGGCTTCCCATATGCCTACACAGTCTATGCTGTAGCCAGGGCTGAGTCTGCTAGATCCTTCTCAGCTTTAACTCTGAATCCCAAGTAGTATTAACATGAAGAAAAAATGGAGATGACACACATGTCTTGCTGTTTTTCCAAGGGTACACTGTAGTTATGGATAGGTCATGAAGTCAGAGACTGTGAGAATCATAGATATTATCTAATTCTCTACTGGTGTCAAACCGAGAAGCCTTCAAAACTCCCCAAACAGGATTAAAATGTCACTAGGAAATGTTTTTAAAAAAATAAAAATACAATACATATTAGATAATGTTAATTTATGGTTTTGTAAATCAATATATAGACTATGGAATCCATTTCTATTAGAGTTTGACACCATGGTCCTATCCAGTCATTTTACAGTTGAGGAAAAGAGGCCCAGGACAGGGAAGTGCTCTACCCAAGGTCATTCAGTCATTGAGAGGGCTAGAATAGAACTTAGATCTCCTGGGTCCCAGGCCTTTGCATTACACCAACCTATCTGTTCCAAAAGCCTTGTAAGCGTTTCTTTGATGGGTTAGCATCATATATATAATCATTCACTTATATACATACACATATACACATATATTTAAATATAAAATATATGCTAACTGGGTGGGGACTATTTCCACTTCTCACAAGGATCTGACTTGTCAAATTACAGTGCTCATAAGAGCGGTTTCCCACAATGTTAGAGTGGGAAGCAATCTTGGAAGTCATCCATTATTTTACAAATAACCAAACTTAGGCCCAGAGAGAAGTGATTTGCCTAAGGATGCATAATCAGTGATGAAGCCAGATCCAGAATCTGGGTGTCCTCTTCTTCTTCTGGGGTCTATTTCAATATGGATCTTACAAGCTAGAACATGGAACTTGTGCTTAGAGGGTGGAGTTGGAGGGGAAAACTCTTGTTAAATAGTTGCTCTCATTTATTTTCATTGTATACACTGTAGGGGTGTGATACTCAGTTAATAAGTGTGCCAGGCATTATGCTAAGCACTAGGGATACAAAGAAAGGCAAAAGACAGCTCCTGACCTTGAGGAACTCAGTCTAATGGAAAAGACAACATGCAAACTGCTATGGACAAACAAGACACGCCGAACAAACCAATGGTCATCAAGTCTGTTGTATCAGACTTAGCTTTCCATTTTTGGGTAACATTTAAAGGACAAAGGAGATTCCCTAACATCTTGTGTCTTTGTTCTTGCTCAGTTATTTCAATTGTATTTGACTCTTTGT
Organism: Bettongia penicillata ogilbyi; assembly: GCA_023548195.1. Lineage (NCBI taxonomy): Eukaryota > Metazoa > Chordata > Mammalia > Diprotodontia > Potoroidae > Bettongia > Bettongia penicillata. The sequence goes on along the minus strand of JAJHZJ010000155.1, from coordinate 3,444,630 downwards.
GACCCCATTTTGGGTTTCCTTGACAAAGATTCTGGAATGGTTTGCTATTTCCTTCTCAGCTCATTTTATAGATGAGGAACTGAGGTAAACAGGGTTCAGTGACTTGACCAGAGTCACATACCTAGTAAGCATATGAAGCTGGATTTGAACTCAGGTCTTCCTGACTTCAGGTCCGGCACTCTATCTACTGTGTGCCACCTAGCCGCCCCAGGCATCTTGGGTCTTAGAGGTTTTATTTTATAGTGGGAGCTATTGAAATAAATGGGTACACATTCAACCTTCTCTATAGTAACCAATAATAACTGGCATTTACATAGAACTTTATGGTTTATGAAGTGCTTTACAAATGTTATCCTAACTGACCCTCATCCTACCCTGGGAGGTAGATACTTTTATAATTTCCATTTTATAGATGAGAAAATAGAGGCAGAAAGAAGTTAAGTGACTTGTCCAGGGAAACACAGCTGATAAGTATCTAAAGTAGGATTTGAACTCAGATTCTAGGGCCAGGACTCCCTCCATTGTAGTACCTAGCTGCCTCTATAGTGAACTAACCTTTTATCAGCCAAAGGAAAGATCTTTTTATAAGTACAAGGCACAGAATCCAAGCTGGTGTTTGAGAGAAATTAATAGGCTATAAGTTCCTTGAGGACAGTGACTCCTAGCATTGTGCCTGGTGCCTAGAAGGTAATAGATGCACCTTAATTTGAATAGTGAATTCTCTCTGTAGGAATCAGCACCAATTTGAGACTGGCCTGACTGGGTTGGGAAGTAGAAGACATTTTCCTTCGACCCCTCCTTCCTCTCTGCTCTGATCCACTTTTCCCTTTCTCCAAAGAAGCCTCTGCCAAGATGCCTCCTGCCTTTATATCCTTCCTTCCCCCTTCTCATAGTAAAACCTGGCCTCTGGAAAAGATCAGCTGAAGAGCTGATGACTGATGGGAGCTCAAATCTTTAGCTATTTGCATTTTAGCAGGAGTTGAGGCCCAAGTGAACAAAATTAGGGGTGAAATGTTAGGTATCAGCCATGGGAAGCCTTCTCAACTTCTCTGAAATCAACAAAGGCAGGCATTTAGCCACTCTGTGCATTCCTAAGGATAGTCCTGATCATACTGTGGAAAAACTCTAGTTAGAGAACCTGGATTTAAATCCACCTCTGACATTTATTAACTGTGTGACTTTGAGCATGTCGCCTAACCTCCTTGGGCCTCAGTTTCCTCATCTGTAAAATGAAGAGACTGAACTAGACAGGCTCCAGGGTCCCTTCTAACTTTATATTCATGCAACTACAAAAAGTCCCTTCCAACTCTATATCTATTATCCTATGGTCCTATAACATTAGATAATAGCCTTCCCTCCCTTTCTCCTTCCCCTTCCTTCCTTCCTTTCTTCCACTTCTTTCCTTCCTTACCTTTCCTTCCTTCCTCCTTTCTTTCCTCCCTCACTCCCTCCCTCCTTCCTTCCTTTCTTCCTCCATTCCCTTCTTTTCTTCCTCCTTCCTTCTCTTTCTCTCCCCTCCCTCTCTCCTTTCTCTCTGTTTCTCTATCTTTCCTTCTTTTTTCCTTCCTTTCTTCCATCCTCCCTTCCATTCTTTCATTTTTCCTTCCTCTTTCCTACTTCTGTCCTTTCTCTCTCCCTTCTCTCCTACATTTATTTCCCCCTTCTTCCCCCCTTCCCCCTTCCTTCTTTTCCTTCTTCCCTCCCTTCTGCCCCACCTTTTGCCTTTATTATTCCCCAAACATTTATTAAACACTCACTGTATCAAGCCATTATGCTCTATAAGAGATATAAAGTTTGATAAGTCCTATTCCCTGTCTTCAAGGACATGGAGCTTAGTCCGATGTAGAGATGGTACAAACTGATCAATAATATGCTACCCAATAATACACAATAAGTACTTTAAAGAGATAAGTGCCAAGATGCTGGGTAAGATATGAAGTAGATGATCATTAATTACAGGACAATGGAGGTATCAATTGAGTTGAGCCTAAGAGAAGTGTGACCACTTCAGTACCTGAAGGGAGAGATGGGTCCTTCGGAGCACAGAGAATAGAGGTGTGGAAAGGTGTGAGAGAAGCTGAGCACAATTCTCCTTTCATCTAGTTTTCAAATATCTTCCTATACACCCCATAACGCACATATAAATTACACTGCATATTACCTAGTGGAAACTTGGTTTTAGCCATGTACTCATCCAAGCCAATCCCCATGGAACTTGCCACGGGAGAAAGGAACATTAAAAAAAAAATGAGCCCTCTAGGTATATCCAAAAGCAGCATGTTACTTCAATTGCCTTCAAGCTGTTCTGGAGGAGTTATGTTTTTCTCATTTCTGTAAAACTCTGCCTTTTCAATTAGCAGTGGTTCCATATGGACATCAGCCAAACCCAGCGAGGAGACATTTGGCTGGCTCTCAGCTTCAAGGTAGCTCTCTCTGTGGGGATTAAACTCCCAGGGCTCTCCATCAGCCTTCATTGTGCTACTGCAACCTCCAGAAACACAGAGTAGAGCAGGAAGCAGAAAAAGGACCTGATTTAACGTTGGAAGACCTGGGTTCAAATCCTGACCTTGCCCCTTATTGGCTGGGTAACTTTGGACAAATCACCTAAGTTCTCAGTTTTCCTTATTTGAATAATGGGGTCCTACTTCACAGGGTTGTTGTGAAAATCCAATGAGATTATGTATGTAAAAGCATCGGATAGGAACTAGACTTTCCCATTTATCAAATTTTTCCTGTCATAAGAATTCATGGGGATGGTTACACCTGGTCCCGCCATGGTGGCCAAGAGCACAATTTGGTAAAATGATTAGCCAATATTAGGAGCATTATTTCTAGCTTTGCAACATAGCTAAGTTCATTATCATCTTGGGATTTAGACCTAGAAGGCACCTCGGGGATGGTCTATCCCCACTGCCTCATTGTATAGATGAGGAAAATGAGGCTCAGAGAGGGGGAAATGACTTATCCACAATCACACAACCAGGACATAGAAGAACTGGCATTCCCTTGGATTCTGAATCCCATGCTCTTATGCCATGAGCTGCCTCTAGCTGACCTAGTTATCACTCATTCAGAGTTTGAACCCCCAACCTTAAAACCATGCTCACACCAATCAGGCAGCTGGGTCTTGTGGTAAGTAGAAAAAAAGGAACGTGTTCTGTTTGGATCGTGCCAAAAGCAAGTCAGACAGTGAATAAGAAGTGGCTTTGTCCTTCTGCCCATACAGTAATATAATACTCCTTTAAAGATGAATTGGGAATTTGGGTGGCTCAAGGGGCTGCCCACGGGGAGCTGGGTCACTGGTTTGAATCCAGTCCCAGACAGTAGACTGTCAAGAAACTCTTGCTATCTGAAGATACATTCAATAGTTGATGTGTGAAGTGGGTATCTGGGCTCAGTCTCATTGCTGGTAGACTGATGAGGCCACTTCCCCTCCCAAACAAATTCCATCATCCCTATTGGCAATAGCATCAGAAGGAAGGACAAGGAGTTCAGGAAACAATCTGGTGTTCTCTGGTGGCCTCTCTAGAGCCTGGGAACAGATGGGTAAGGAAAGGAAATGGGTGGGCGAAATTCCGTTGGGGATTCTATCGCTATTCAGTCCATACTGTAGCTAGGACTCTAAGCCTATCCATTGGTCTTGGGTCACTCAGATTTGAAAACAAACCCCTAACACAAACAACAGGAATCAGAAAACATTGCTTTTGTATTGAAGGAGCCAGGTGGAAGGGTGAGTTAGTAAAGGAACCAGTGAGATTGGGTTAGAAATGTTTCTTAGTCAAGGCATGTGCTATAAGGCCTTTTTTACCTAAAATGTTTCACCATCATCTTCAAGTTCTGATTTCCATGACCAAAGAATCTGTGGCAAAAGTCATCAAGACTCTTCTGTCTGTAACCTACTTCCCCCTCAAGTACTGATAAAGGCTTCAGTAAATCTTAACTGGCAGTTAAAAGAACTGGAAGAATTTATAGAAAGATATGGACAAGAATCCCAGAGCATAGAGAAACTCACTGAAATAAGGGCATTAATAAGTGTTTACCTAACAGGGTCTAATTCCTTTATATCAGATGGTTTATTTTTTATCCTTCCAGCAATTCTGAAAAATACCTGGGGCATTCTTAACAGCTTTCCAGATAAGAAAAATGATAGAGGTAAAGTAATTTTCTCAAGACCACACGGTTCACTAATGGTGGAAGAGAGCACCCAAACTCCCACTCCAGACTAGAGCTCTTTCCATGAGATCTCACTAAGGAATGATAACAATGATACAATGTGATTGGTATGTGACCTAGGGATCATAAATGCGAAGTGTGAAGGGACTTAGAAATCCTGGGGTTCAAAGAGCTCACTTTAGAGATTCAGTTTACAATGCATAGAATGAAGACATAGAAAGGTTGTTAGGTTGATTCTTTGATCCTCAGTTTGGCCATCTGTAAAATGGCAACAGCAACAGACTTTCCCCCAATAAAAGGCTGTCATGGCAAAAATCTATTTGTAAACCTTAAAGTGATAAAGAAAAGTGAACTATATTATTATGTTCTATTAATTATCCATTAAGATCCATACTTCCCTCTCTCCTGCATATTCATCAAAGTTATTCAAATGTTCTATCTATCCCTGTACAATGAAATGATGCTTCTGACCCACTATCAGAGGAAACAAGATGGCACAGGGTTCAGAGTCAGGAAGAACGGAGTTCAAATCCCTCTTACCGACTGTGTGACCCTGGGCAAGTCATTTTAACCTGTCTGCATTAGCTTTCTCAACTATAAAATGGAAATAATAACACAACCTACCTCCCATAGTTGTTGTAAGGCTCATATGAGATAATGTTTGTAAAGGGTTTAGCCCAGTGCTTGGCACATGCTAGGTGTTTAATAAATTCTTGTTCCTTTCCTTCTATTCAATAGGATTTGGGTGATTTTTTGCTATATTTGTTTGTTTTCAGTAATTTAGACAACTTAATGTAATAGAAAACACACATACACACACAAGATTTAGTATTAAAAAACCTTGATGCAATGATGAATAGAGTACTGGCCCTGAAGCCATGAGAATCTGAGCTCAAATCCATCCTTGGACACTTCCTAACTGTATGACCCTGGGCAAGTCATTTAACCCCAATTGGCTACCAGCCCCTTCCCAAAAAGAAAGCAAAGTATTCAGAAGCCACCTCTGCAATTTAATAGCTTTGTTACTGCAGTCCGTGCTCTGTGCCTCAGTTTTTTCATTTGTAAAATGGGGATAAGAATAGCTATCCTATCTCCCTTCACAGAAGCATGGTGATGAAACCCCAATATATTGTGTAAACTATTACTATGAATAATTTTTCATGGAGGGAAGCTGTGGCATGGCAATTATAGAGACAGTCTTTAGCCAGAAGACATGGGTCTACCAGGGTGACTCTGTACAAGTCACTTACCGTTTCAGTGCCCTAGGCAACTCACTTAGTTGAAGATAAGGGGTCATCTGCATTGATCAAGGGAGTACCACCAAGGGGCTCCCTAAACTGATGAAATCATAGTTCTGTTTAAAAAAATATTCTTCACACAGTGTCCTATATCTTCCCTTATTAACAGCAACATGAACATGATATCTAGTCTGCTAGGATATGAGGTGTGACATCGCTTCTCTCCCCAAACTGAACAGAAGGGCTAATTCAAGCCAGGTTCTCATTGCCATCAGCATCAGATGAAGTCTGAGTCAACATCCAGGCTTGACGGAGTATTGGACAAGAAACCGGAATCCCCTTTACTTACCTCCTCCAATTTCTCTACTCGCCCCACCAACTTTGTGGTGACTGAATGAAGCTTTAAAAGATCCAGGCCATAGAAGGCCCCTTCCAGCATGTCCATGATGGTGGAGAGCTGCAGAGCAAATTGATGAGTTAGACACTGTACACAATAACAGCAACACTGTGTGATGATCAGCTTTGAATGACAATAAAATGTGCCAAGACAACTCCAAAGGACTCATGATGGAAAATGCTATCTACATGCAGAGAAAGAACTATGGGTTCTGAACGCAAATCGAAGCATACTATTTTCATTTTCTTTATTGTTTTCATGTTTTCTTTCCTTTTCTTCTTTCATGACATGACTAATATGGAAATATGTTTTACATGATTGCAGATATATAACCTATATCAAATTGCTTACCATCCTAGGGAGGGGGAGGGGAGAAAATCTGGAACTCAAAATTTCATAAACAATGAATATTAAAAATTGTCTTTGCACATAATTGGAAAAAGTACTATAAAACTACTATACTACCATATAAAACTACTATATTATATAAAACTACTATAAAAATTCAGTATAAAAATACTATAAAATTAAAAATACTATTTAAAAGAAAAAAAGAAGTTGAGTTAGAAAGAAGAAAGGCTTTTAATAGATGCACCCCAGAGAATGAACTTTTCTCGGTTCCCAGAACAACCTTTCAAAGGCCAAGTGTGCAGTTCCCTGAGTAAGATGTTCCCAGCACTTTTGAGACCAGCAGAATATCCATCACCCTGAAGAGAAAGCCAGGCCCTCGGCATACTCCATCTCCAAGAAGTCAAGGAAATGTGCCAGAACAACAACATTGTTGTATTAAGCTCTCCAGCTTGTGAGACACATTAGATCAACATGAAAAAAGATCAGCTTTTATGATTCTCAAATGACACAAGGCCAGAAATGTGGTAAGTTCCATGAGGTCAGTGTGTCTAATCCTATTGTATCCCCCACCATGCCTCACACATAAAAGCTGCCCAAAAAATATTTGTGATATAATGGAAAAGGTATTACATTTGGAGTCAGGGAATCTGTGTTCTAATCCTGTCTGCTATTTCCTGCTGTGTGAATGACTTTGAACAAGACACTTAACGTTAGTGGGATTTCAGTCTCCTCATTTGTAAAATGAGGGGGTTGGGTTGAACTGGAAGGTCTCTAAGTTCCCTTTTAATTCCGTGATGCTTTTTTTATTGAAGGAATGAATGGGGCTTCCAAGACTGAGAAATCTCCTCTGTAATATTTCATGCACACTTAAGAGCTTCAAGGAAGTCCCTTCATTTTCTGCTGAAGGTTCAAAAAGGGAGGAATCATAGATCCATTAACCAGTCACCAAATATTTATTAAGCCCAGGCACTGTGCTAAGCACTAGGGATACAAAAAGAGGCAAAAGACAGTTCCTGCCTTCAAGGAGCTTGCAATCAAATGGGGGAAATTACAAGTAAACAAATACCTATAAACCAGCTGGATATAAGGCAAAAAGGAAATAATTTACAGAAGTAAGGAATTAGAATTAAGTGTAGTTAGGAAAGGCTTCCTGTAGCATATGGGATTTTGGTTAGGACTTAAAGGAAACCAGGGAATTCAGTAGTCAGAATGGAAAAGAGATAGCATTCCAGGCATGAAAGACAACTAGGTAAAATGCCCAGAGCTGAGAGATGGAGTGTCTTATTCATGGAACAGCCAGGAAGCCAATGTCACTGGATCAAAGAGTATGTCATAGAAAATAGGCATGAGAAGACTGGAGAGGTAGAGAGGGATAGTAGGTTAAGAAGGGCTTTGAAAGCTAAGCAGAATATTCTATATTTGATCCTGGAGGTGTTAGGGAGCCAGTGGGGTTTACTGAGAAGGGGGGGTGATATCAATATCAATGGTACTTTACAAAAATCACTTTGGTAGCTAAAAAGAGGAAGGATTGGAGATGGGAGACAGTTGAGACAGGCAGGACCCACTTCTAGCTTCTCTAATAGACTCTTTTTTCATCTAGGTTCAGATCTGATTGGAGGAGAGGTTTCTGAGTCCTTTGCCAAAGATGGGACATCCACAACGTGGGCTTCTCCAGAATAAGGTAACATATTGAGCCAGTCTTAATGTGTTTGAAGAGATATCCTGTCAAAGAAGACTTAGATTTCTTCTGCTTAGCCCAGAAGACAGAACAAAGACCAACAAATGAGAGTTATAGGGAGACAGAATTCAATTTGACATAAGGAAAAACTTCCTAACAATTAGAACTGTCCAAAAATAGAACAAGTTGTCTCAGAGGGAAGGAAGATAGTGAATTTCCCATAATTGGAAGTCTTTAAATTTCGCCAGGATGAGTATTTATTGGGAATGTTGTAAATGGTAGGGTGGGACTAGATGACCTTGAGGTTCTTTTCAAGTCTATATCTATGGAAATAAAATCCAAATGACTGCTCAGTTGTACCCTGTGGAAGAATCATGCTGGGGGTAGCATGATAAGCACAGAATTTAAGGAAACTTTTTTCTCCCTACTTGCTCCCAGCTCTGTTCTAGTCCTCATGGCTGAGCATCTTAGGGACACATGGACTTCCATGTGGTGGGGAACCTCTCTGCCTTCCCATTAGGATGCCTCTACTCAAAATGATCAATAGGAATCATCATTAAAGACCAATGATAAAAGCTAGCCAGCACCTCTGATGCTTCCTACCTATGTGACCTTGTCATTTCACATCTCCATGACTTAGTTTCCTCATCTGGAAAAATAAGGGAGCTGAATTCAATGACCTCTAAGGTCTCTTCCAGCTTTTTACTTGTGATTCCAGGAGATGGTTTTGCCATTTTCAGGAAGAGCAGATTTATTGGCATCATGTGGATGCAGTATCACAGAAAAAAAATTTGAGTCCCCAGATTTCAGCTTTCTGAGTTTCCTTCTTTAGCCTATGAGTAAGATACAGAAGACCTGGATGGGGTCTAGATCTAGCTGTTCGTGTCTAAGTCTATGATCTCATAGATATGCCTTAGAATGACTGTAAACTTCAATTCTCTCATGTTTAAAATAAAGATTTTGGACTAGTTGAGCTTCAAGGGCCCTTTTAATTCTAATGTTATATAACTACTCTGCTTGTCTTGGGAAAACACCATTGTATAAATAGGCACAGGTTGCCTGAGCACCATACTGGGTGGATGAGGTCTACAATCATCATGACACCAGGATTTATTTACAATCTTTGGTAATAATGGCATGGTCCTAACACTGTTATCCAGAAGTACATTCTGAGGGCAAAGGTGAACTTGGACCTACTTGCATACTTCGAACAGGCAGACATCAAAAGGGAAATTAAGTTTAAAATTCTAGGCCAAACATGGGAGTTGTCCCAAGTACAAGATAATGCTAAAGAATTTTCCAACTTCATTAGGTATCATCCCAGGATAACAGCCAGACTAGTGGATCAGGAGATCAGTAGGCCTGTCACCCCTTGGAGCAGACAGCCATTGTGGTAAGGATAGATAAACTGTGTTTCTTCTTCAACTTACTATCTCTCTTGCTCACAAAGATCAACCCATTCTGGGAACTGTTCCTATTTCTGCAGATTCTTCTCTCTGGTCAAGATCTCAGAGCTCTTTTCAGTAGTGGGATCTGTAACAATTCATAAACTAAGTCTCTATGGCCCTCATCTTGATGAGCAGTCACAGAGCCCTTCCTTTCTGACTCAGGAAGGGTTGTATCATCAGTCATCAAACCGTCCTTGAACAACAGTGAAGGAGGAAAATGGTATCTCTACCTTCTAAGTAACAAGAGACCAAATCCTCTTCAGTCCACAAAAGATCAAGACATGACTACTGAACCCATTCTAGGAAAGGAGACTGGAAATCTACTTGGGCTAAAATGAAATGTCCAAAGTACTGGAAGGAAAAGACTGTCAAGGAAATGATAAATCTCAAGCATTTAACTCATTTAACTAACCAGAAAGATTTGAATGATTTGCCCACAGTTACACAGTAAATGACTGAGGAAGGATTTGAGCCCAGTCCAGCACTCTATCTGATATGTATGGATCTGGCAAGTAAGAAAGTAGTGGACTATATATCAGCTATTTGAGAACCAGCTTTCTAAGTCTGAAGGGATGTCACCAGATGATTGATTGGCCTCTGATATCAAGGTGCTGAATTATTTTGACTGCAGCAACTCACAAAGGCTTTCCTACTAAGGAAGGGGGACGTGATCTGCCTCTGTGGAAGGGAATATCGTTGGTCATGAGATCATGGCCCTTTGGAAATATTCAGGTATAAGAAGGGTAGCCTAGCAGAGTGGATAGAGACCCATCTCAGTCAGGAAGATACAGGCTCAAGCTCTGCCTGAGGCATACTGCATGTGGGACCTGGCTAAGTCACTTAGCCACAGTGGACCTACAAGCCTCTAAGTTCCTAACAGCTACTTTTGGTAGAGCTGTTTATTTATTAGGAGTTTTGTACACAATGAAATCAAAGGTCTTTGCCACCACCCTATTTGTGACCCCTAATGATGCTAACAACAAAGAAAATGGAATTGCCTCTCTCTTCACCCACCCATCCTACCCAGAGCATTATTTCCAGATAATTCTGATTTTGCCCAATCCATTCTCAGAAACTAGCTGTAGCTTCTAATTGGCTTTCATGGCCTAGATTTGGGCTAGTATAGCCCTCCCTCCCCCTCAGCATAGCTCTGATCAGTCTTGAGTGCACCAGGCTAAGTGAAAAGTTCCATTCTGGGACAGAAGGAAAAGCTCACTTCTTCCACACCATAGTACAGTGGAAAGAAAGCTGAATTTGGAATCAGAGGACTTGGATTTGGCTCCTAGTTGTGTGCAAGTTATTTCTCTTTTCTGGACCTCAGTTTCCTTATTTGTAAAATATGGGGATTGAACTAGATGCCCTCTAAGAGTCCTCTTGATTCTAAATCAATGACACCATACCTTGAAATCCCGGGCATCTGCCTCTCGCAGCTGTTTCAGTCTAAAGTCTCCCTCACAGGGGTTAAGGGCTGATGGTGGAGCCACACAGGCACACTTGCAAGCTGGACCCGAGGTGATTGTTTCCACAGTGTAAAAATCTTCAGCTCGTGAAGTTCCTGCGTTGATTCTTTCACAGGCATCTCTGCCCAGAGGTCTCACAACACACTTACACTGACAATTTGAGCCTTCCGTGACAGCTTTCACCTTATCATAGTCTCCTAGTAACTAGAAGTGGGGAGAAGAAAAGAGGGAGGGAAGCAGAGGAGAGAGAGAGAGAGAGAGAGAGAGAGAGAGAGAGAGAGAGAGAATGAATTCAACGACAGTATCAATGGACTCCTAAAGATTTTGCACATCTCTCTTACCTAGCCAGGTACCTCAGACAACTCTGAACCTTGAAGTAAATAGCTCACAGAGACACAAAGTGCTGACTCTGACATTTCTTTGAAGCCTCTCAGATTTCTACTCTTGCAGGTTTTTTTTTTTGGAAAGTTTATTTCTCCTGGGCTCTCTGCCTTCATCATTTAAAAAAAAAAAAAAAGAATCATTGAAACCCCCTACCCATCTAGCAACCTTTGTCTTCAGCTAAAGATAAGATTTAGATAAAAGATAGGGGTGGGGGCGGATAGGGAAAAGCTGACAATCACACCCTTTGCGCGCTCTCTCTCTCTCTCTCTCTCTCTCTCTCTCTCTCTCTCTCTCTCTCTCTCTCTCTCTCTCTCTCTCTTCTCTCATTGATTTTTCTTCCAGGCAGCATATGAATATAGTCCAGGCTATGAAAATACACTGCTGGGTATCGCTGTTACAATGTGAACCATTTTCTTTGGAGAGCTTCTCTCCTGTCATCTCCTAAGGAAGAAAAACATTTGATAGCCTGTTTTCAATATTCCTTCTCCCCAGGCAATTGCTAAGGCAACTGACTTCTTTCTGGCTCCTCTCACATAAGCTCTGATTTGGTCTAAGTTTCTTCCCTTTTTCAAACACTTCTTCACATCCAGGAATCAATGTCCTTTTCCAGGAATGGAAAAGATTTTCATTTGAACTATCTCATCGATCACCTGCTACCCTAGCAGGCATTCTGCTAGATCAAGTGGAAATGTTACTGGAGGAATACTGTCTGAATAGAATAAGCCTTGTAATGTTTTCCTTAAAAAGATTAGGTTTCTTCTAATAATAATATTTGGTTTAAGGATGTTGTCAAATACAGAATGGATCAGTGGAAAAGGGAGTTATAGTTCAAGATGACTTAAGCTGCTTGTCTTTGTGGGCTGACAGTAAATTGCAGCTTTCCCTGAAATCTTGCCTGGAATCTGACAGATTTCTGCTTTAAGAGTCTGACTGGATTCCTTCCATTGGGGGAGTTTGAATTTTGGAAAAGTTGCAGGGGACAGTACTCAAAATCTCAGATGAACCATGTCTTAGACTCATGAAAGGATTCAGAGAGATGAAGTGTGCGGAGGAGTGTATGTAATACGTGAAGGATTACACTGATAGCAAACACTTCTTGTGTTTTGATTGACTTACATTACCTCCAGTAAGGATGAGAAAACTAAGCAGTTTCAAACTGGAGTAAAGAGCTTTCTTTGAGGGAAGAAATAAGCTTGTTGGACTCTAGGGCTCCAGTACTGTCAGCGTCATGGGGTAGGGGGTCCATATCTGCACTAACCCTCTTTTGAAAGAGAACACCTCCCACACATCATCATGGATATTTGGCTGAGCATGAAAGGCTAGAGAGGATTAGTCCTTGGAGGGCTGTCTCTACTTGTCCATCTGTCACTTATTCCCCTGTTTCCTGGCTGTTGTACATTTTAAACAGACGGGGTGGTCTGTGGATGTACTGTGTGTCCACCTGTTTTTCAGTCACACAGAGTTCCTCTTGTCAATCTCACCATCAGTTTCTTGATCATTCTCCACTCATCTTTTTAGCACTCACCCAGTTTCCTCTCCTCCCTTTCCCTGACTCTCACACCATACTGTTATCTGTCTCTGGGAGTCTGGTGACCTGTGTCTTTCCCAGCACACCCACCTGTGTCTCCTGTCCAACTCTTGACTAAACCCTGGTCATCAAAGGCAAGCGAGGATTGGACTTTGCAAATAGTTTTAACCACACACATTTCTTTGCCTTTATTTCAGAATGCTGTGTGACTTCCCCCCTCCTCTCTATTCTTTCTTTAACAAACTTGAAAGAGCTTTCTGATTTGGGGATACAGGAGGAGCTATGTCCTCAAGCATCTATTATGAAAACTGCCTTTACCTTACTCCTTAGGGAGACAAGAAGAGTTCCCTCACAAACCCCATGCGATGCCCCCACCCCCATCCCCTTCCACTCGCAGGAGAATCCTTAATGTCCTATCTCCACCCGGGACAGGCAGAGGTAGGTGGCTGTGGGTCAGTGTCTCACCTGAGATAAAACGTTCTCCTGGTTGTCCGCTTCGTTTTGAAGGGTCTCTTCCTCCGTGGGTGCCTCGGTCTGCAGATCTGGGGGCTCGCTGGACCCTGTAGGGGGAGGGCTGGACGCCTGGCTCCAAGTCACAGCCAGTACAACCCAACAGGCCAGGATCAGTTGTTTAGCCATGAGGATGGGGCCAGGGGAAGAGGGAGAGCAGCGCACCTGAGGGACCCGGCAGAGGGGTTGGGGGAGGAAAGGGGAGGGAGAAAGGTAAGAAGGGGTTAAGGAGAGAGATCCGTATGTTGGCTGGAGGCGGGGAATAGCGGCTCCGAGCGCCTTCTCGGATTAGGTGCGGGTTGGGGGAGCAGGAAGGTGCGCCCTAGAGCCCTTCTGCATCTCCTGCCTTCCCAGGGCAGATCGGAGGAAGGCTCTGGGCCGGCCCGGGGGAGGGATCAGGTGGAAGCTGTGCCCCCCGGCTGAGGAGGGGAGATGGGGCAGGAGCAGGCAGGGCGCGGACCCCAAGTGCCACCCGGCTGCCGGGCTGGGGGGCGGGGACGGGGCAGCGGCGGCGACCGAGGCAGCGCGGGCTTCTGAAGCCGGCTAAGCTTGGGCTGCTGCGGAGGTGGAGGGCTACGAGAGGGAGGGAGGGAGGAAAGGGGGCAGGGAGAGAGGGAGGGAGGAGAAGGGGGGGAGCGGCCGACTGAGAGGGAGGGGCGGAGTCTCTATTGTGCTTCGCCTGGGGGATGCGGCTAGTAGGGGGGCGGAGGGACGCGCAGAGGGCAGAGGGTTGGCAGAGTTCCGGGCAGGAGAGTTACCCCACCCTGAAAGTGTATGTGTTTGGGGGCTCCTTTTCATTGTATTGTTTATTCTCCCCACCCCTTTTAGATTCCTTGTGGCGAAGTTGAGACGAGTCTCGGGGCTGGAGTGCACGGCCAGATGCCCCAGGAGGTGCGGTACCCCGAGATTGGGAGGTCTGGGTCTTCATCCCGTACTGGGCTGGAGAGTTTCTTGGTTCCCTAGGACCTAGAACCAGATCGAGCATTGAGTTGCGGGGTTCGCGTTTTCATCCCCTATTGGCCCGGAGAATTCCCAGGTTCCTCTGGACCTAGAACCAAAGAGAGCCGAAATTTTCGGCTCAGCCTGGGAGGAGCCGACTTTTCCTTTTGCCCAGCTCTGGTACTCGTGACCTTTCCCTTGGGGGATGTGTCCGGCTGGGTTTGAATTTAGCCCCTGCCCTTTAACTCCTCCCCCTCTTTATGACCTGAAAATACCTCTACCCCGAGGATAAGTATTGTACTTGCTTTTGAGGTTTTCAATGAAAAAAAAAAAGATGGTACATACATAAACATATATGCAGAAAGCTCACTTGGATTGGAGTCAGAAAGGCCTGAGTTCAGATATGAATTAAGACTCTGTGTGACCGTGGGCAAGTCAGTTTCCTTACTGTAAAACAGAAATAGTAATAGCGTCTATCTCCCAAGGTTATTGAGAGATCAAAGGAGATAATAATTGGGAAGCACTTAGCCCAGTGCCTGTCACATAGCACTATATAAGTATTAATTATTATTATATGCATCTATACGAAGGCTTTTCTGGTCTGCAAACTCTAGTGTCCTATTTCCTAAACTACTTTGTATTGATTAACTTCGCATTTATCCTGTACATATTTTTACTGTACTTGTCTCCATCATTAGAATGTAAATTCCTTGTGAATAGGGATTGTTTCATTCTTTCTTTTGTACTCCCAGGGTCCAGTACAGTGTCCTGAAGTAACAGAGATTTAATAAATCCTTGTTGATTGATGTGTCTCTAGACATATATAGTATCTCTCTCCATACGTGTGTTTTACATTATATGTATACATGTGTATGCATGTATATGTGTATGTATATGCACATATATACACATATATAATACATTCTGAAACTGGGATTTCAATCCTATAGGGAACTCTAGGTGTGGAAAATTTGACCACTGGTGTTCTGCAGCTCATTTATTCTTCTTTAGTCATGCCCATCTTTTCCTGACACTGTGGACCATAGTACACCAGTATTGGCCATGGGGTTTTCTTGGCAAAGATACTGGAGTGGTTTGCTATTTCCTTCTCCAGCTCATTTTACAGGGGAGGAAACTGAGACAAACAGAGTAAAGTGACTTGCCCAGGATCACACAGCTAGGAAGTATCTGAGAACACATTTGAACTCACATCTTCCTGACTCCAGACCCAGGCTCTTCCACTTCACCTAGCTATCTCCAACTTATTTATAGCCTTTCATTTTAAAGAGCTGCTTGAGAGCATTCAGAGTTTAGTTATTTACCATTTTTTGTGGTCCTCTGTTGTTGTTCAGTTGTGTTCCATTCTCCATGACCCCATTTTTTGAAGTTTTCATGGTAAAGATACTGGAATGGTTTGCCTTTTCCTTCTCCAGATCACTTTATGGATGAGGAAACTGAGGCAAATAAGATTAAGTGATTTGCCCAGGATCACACAGCTAGTAAAGTTCTAAGCTCAGATTTGAACTCAGAAAAAGGAATCTTCCTGATTTTAAGCCCAGTGCTCTATCCACTTTACTAACTAGATGCCCTTGGTCCTCTAACTATCGTGACTAGGTAGTCTTGACTCCAATGCCAATGAATACTTGTATTGCACATTTATATTTACACATATATACATACACACATACATACATATCTATACATAGAGTGACTTTGAGGGCTTTCCCAACTCTGAGATTCTCTGCCACTATAGTTGAATGAAACTGATTGTGTGTGTGTGTGTGTGTGTGTGTGTGTGTGTTTTCAAACAGAGAAGTTACTGGCTAAAAACCAAATGGACTAATGACCTTCTGCAATTCTCTTGACCTGATTTTCATTCTCTGAACTTCCGTTTTGTTTTCAGCAAAATAAGGGCATTGAACTAGAATGATCTCTAAGGTTCCCTCTGTGAAAGACTGAATTGAATAATGAAAATAGCATTGAACTTGGAATCAGAAGACCTGGTATAGTGTCCTTTCTCAAATCGTGTAAGATTTTTATTAATTGTGTAAGATGGGGCTAATGACTTCAGCTTCCCCATCAGAATAGGAGAGTCACTTCAGAGCAGGGTCATGTTCTGTTTTATTTTGGGTTTAGACTTTTTATTGTTTTGTTTGTTTTCATTTCCAGTGCTTATCACAGCTTCTGGCACATAGTAGGTGCTAATAAATGCTTGTTGACTGAGTCACTGGGTCAATTTCTTCATCTGTAAAAGGGTGGGGTTGGACTAGATGGTCTCTTCCAAGTCTGTAATTCTATTAAAAAGTTCATAATGTAGGATAAAGAATGTGGATCTATTGTGAAGAATTAAGACAAGCCTTAGAATTTAATGATGACTTTCTACAATGGAATATTGGACTGCAAGAATTTTAAGTCATATACTCATTCTATTTGACTCTCCGTTTCAGGATTTGAAAATCAGATGATCTAAGTTTAAATCCTAGACCTTCCACCTACAAGGTAACATGTCCCCTGTGACATTTATAAATGGAGTGGGATGGTTATTTGTAAGGTCCTTTGCAAATCAAAATCCTATGTTCTGATTGCCACAACAATACAAATTACGCACAAGTCCCATCAATCACAAAGGAACTGTCATTTCTTCCTACTGTGTTAGGACTAATACTAACAGATCAAAAGGAGGAGATGTTTTCTTGGCTGATGTCCTAATAAGGAGTGAAGAAAATCTTTAGGAGGGTAAGGGCTCATCTGGGAACCCTGACTCCCTTTCTGCTTGGGGATTTCTTTATAGACCCCATTTCCATTTGCCTTAAAGGCTTCTGGCTTCCTTGTACATCTCTTTAAGTTTCCTCTGTTGAAGATCAAGACTTGTATATTCAGAGGGGTTGATGAATGAGGTGGGGGCTGACTAGAGGGGAGAGTGGGAAATGACCTGCCACCATGGTGTGTAATTTAGAAAAAGCACCTGTCTAGCAGTAACAGGATCAAACAGCA
Organism: Bettongia penicillata ogilbyi; assembly: GCA_023548195.1. Lineage (NCBI taxonomy): Eukaryota > Metazoa > Chordata > Mammalia > Diprotodontia > Potoroidae > Bettongia > Bettongia penicillata. Next base: position 3,427,530 of record JAJHZJ010000155.1, on the reverse strand, counting down.
ATAGAAAAATTCCTCAGAGCAACATGATTCTGCCATCTCCTTTCCTAAAGACTTGTCTAGAGGTGGGATCTAGGCCATGGGATTGCCATAAAGAGTAGGTATGGGATTACTGAAAGCACGGGCCAAAATGCTTTCTAATTTGTCCAGTTCACATGGCTTTGCATATTCTGTTACTTCTTTCTTCTTCTTTGTTCTTGTAAAGTCTTCTTTTTTCTCACCATACCCGTTGAAGGGGTGTGAAGTCCTGGGAGGAAGACAGGGCTTCAGAAAACCCTTTGTTATTTGAAGGATTTTTAAAAACATAAATATAAGAGGTTTCCCCCCACTAGTTTTTCAGGTCAGCTATTTTTTAAGTTCTTCACTTCTCTAAATATTCCAAATATTGTAATTTTATGAGCAAACCAAGCCCAGTCATAATGTGTTTTTATGTTCCCTAAGCTAGCAAAATGACTTTAGAGATGTAAAGAACATCCCTTCTCCAAGTAGCACATTTATTTCCACTTTTCCCCAAAGATTCCATCCCCAGAGCATAACTAGAAATTTTGCTCCTGGGTTGAGTGTTAAAAAAATGGGTAAAGGAAAAACATCCTAAAGCCTAAAAGTAGGGGAAAAGGAAACCTCCTTATAGTGGAAAGATACCAGTTAGGTTGTAACACCTGTTCAAGGAAACTTCTGGGGAAGCTACTGAATGGAGAGGGAGAAGCCAGCTCATTCCAACTCCCTATTTTAGCCAATCAACAAGTTTCTATGAAGAACCTACAATGAGCCAAGCACTGTGTTAGGTCTGTAGGATACAAAGGCATAAATGAGACAGTCCCTGGCTTCAAGGAGTTTATATTCTACTAGAGGAGAAAACAAAGAGTCAGCTATAATAGAGCAAGTTACCGTTTTTCCTGTACCTCCAGTGGATTCTCAAAATTCCCAGGAATTACCCATCTCCATTCCACCCAGACTGACTTCAAGTTTGCTTTCTTTCCTTGCTGCCTTTGTGGGAGTGGGGTGTTTTTTTATGTGACCTCAATTCTATTCCTTAGGACCGGGAGAAGGGGGGCGGGTCATACTTTTCCTTTTGTCTCTGCTTTTAATGTTGCATTTTATCCTTCTGCAATCCTCTAAGTATCAATAACAAGCAAGGTCTAAAACAGGGAAACAGATGATATATAGAAAATAAAATTAAGTGTTGAGAGGAATGTACTAGGAGAAAGAGAAAGGGAAAGGTAGAATATAGTAAATCATCTCACATAAAAGAGGCAAGAAAAAGCTTTTACAATGGAGGGGAAGAAGGGGAAGGTTAAGAGGGAATAAGTAAGCCTTCCTTTCATCGGATTTGGCTTCAGGAGGGAATAATATACACACTCAATTGGGTGTGTATATTATCTTACCCTACAGCAAAGCAGGGGACAAGGGGATAAGAGAAGGGGGATAATAGAAGGGATGGCAGATTGGGGGAGGGGGTAATCAGAAGTCCCTCTCTTTGGTAGAGGGACAGGTCAAGAGAGATAATTGAATAAATGGAGGGTGGGACAGGTTAGAGGAAAATATAATTAGTCTTTTCTTTCACAACATCACTATTATGGAGGTGTTTTGCATAACCACACATGTATAACCTTTATTGAATTGCTTGCCTTCTCAATAGAAGTGAGTGGAGAAGGGGAGAAGGAAGAGAATGTGGAACTCAAAGCTTTAAAAATGAATGTTAGAGGTTGTTTTCACATGCAACTAGGAAATAAGATATATATATGTATATAATATATATATTATATATAATAGGGTATAGAAATCTATCTTACCTTATAGGAAAATAGAAGGGGAGGGGATAAGGGGTAGGGAAGGGAGTGATAGAATGGAGGGCAGATTGGAGGAAAGGGCAATCAGAATACACGCTGTCCTGGTAGGGGTAAGGAGGAGATGGGGAGAAATTTGAAATTCAAAATTTTGTGGAAGTGAATGTTGAAAACCGAAAATGAATAAATTTATATAAAAAAATGAAACAGGGAAGCATATGCCTGCCAAAAGTGTCCACTCATCAGTGTCATGGAGGATCACTGCAGATAATAAGATTGTCCAGATTCTTCTTTTTGCAAATGACATTGTGTGATTACATGAAATCTTGGTAAAATACAGTGCTTCTTCCAGTGAATTCAAAAGAGATTGGCCAAGGGGTCCAAAAGATGGAAACAGTCAATGATGGAGGGTCTATGTAAAGACAGGCAATTTCATACATTGCTGGCAGAACCATGAATCAACCCAGATGTTCTGGAAAGCAATTTGGAATTGTGCTAAAAGTATAACTAGAATGTATATAACCTTTAACTCAGAGATTACTATTACTAGGCATATACTCCAAAGAAATTCAAGACAAAAAGTTTAATATACATCAAAATATTCATTGTAGCATTTTTTTGTGGTAACAAAGAATTGGAATAAATAGTAGGTACTGTTAACTATTACTATTATTATTAATTTTTATAATGTAAAAACAAAATAAATTTTTTTAAAAGAAATAAAAACAAAAGAGCAATAAAAACATTTTTAAAAAGAAAAAAGAGGGAAATCAGCTTTTATTATTTGTAAAATTATGTGAACTTTTTTATTTTTTAAAGTTTGAATTCCAACGCCTCTCCCTTCCCTCAGCACATCCCCCATCCATTGAGAAGGCAAGCAATATGGTACTCATTACACATGTAAGTCATTCACAACATATTTCCATATTAGCCATGTTTCAAAAGGAATGAGCAAGAAAAATAAAAAAAGTAGGAAACAACGTGCTTCAATATACACTCAGAGGTCATCAATTCTCTCTCTGGAGGTGGAGAGCATTTTTCACTATGAGTCCTTGGAATTATCTTGGATCATTGTATGTGAAAGAGCTAAGTCTTTCACAGTGTATTGTTATAATTCTGTAGTATTTTTAATGATGCCAGTGGTGCTTGATGCATCTTTTAAACATGTATTCCTTCAGTGAATTATGGGTCACTGCCATGTTGGAAGAATTTCCAGTGGCCTAAAGGACCATGGTGATTTTAAACAGGCGTCCTACTAAACATGAGAAAAATGTTGTAGAAGGCGCCATGAAAGTCATGTATATTCAGAATATGAGGTGGATTGGTCACATAACTACAATGAAGATATGATCCAAAGCCCGAATGTGGCACTGATACTAAAACAAATAAACAGATGACCCACCCCCACTAAGCCCCACAATGTTAAAAGATCTAGCAGAAAGACTTCAGTGCATTGGGTAAATTCTTTACGTGAGAAAGTTTGCCTAAGTCGAAACCTGTACTGGTAAAAAAGAATCTAAGGTGAGATTTAGCTCCCCCTGCCCAGTTCAGTTGCTGTAGTCACAGACTATATCTCTTCCCATCTATCCTCCCCTTAAAAAAGTATCAATAGCTTTGGTGGCTAAGGGCTCGTCCCTACCCCTTGTTATGTCTTCCATCTAATATTACCCTCATGAGGCTCTCAGGGTTAGAGCTGCTTCTTCTGAGATCTGCGGGGAGTTCAGACTTGATCTGACTTCCTCCATCAGCATGGGCTTCCTTGGTTAATCTTTCCTTCTTGTATCCTTATCACCATCTACAGCAGCTGACTCCTCTCTGTGAAGCATTTGTCCTCAGACAGGACAGCATCTAAGATTCTAGATAAAGGGAAAATCAACTAGGTTAGAATCTTGTGAGGGAGACAATAAAGGATAGACTTCTGGGTTGGAGCAAGGTCCATAGAACGGATGCTCTTAGTAAGTTCTTGATGAATGAAGATAAATATTACAGTGCAAAGGGGGGGAAAGCAATAGATTAACAAAAGCAAAACCCTTCTTGTATTTTCATCAAGGATGCCCTCAATGTACGTGCAGATCCAGTCCAATAAACAGTTATTATTGGGCAGCTAGGTGGCCAGTCAAGAAGAGTCCTCTTTCTGAGTTCAAATCTGGCCTCAGACATTTACTAACTGTGTGACCCTGGGTAAGTCATTAAACCCTGTTTGCCTCAGTTTCTGCATCTGGAAAATGAAATGAGAAACCACTCCAGTATCTCTGCTAAGATAACCTCAGATGGGATCATGAAGAGTCAGATATGACTGAACAACAGATTGCTATTGTTATCATTACTATCTAGTGTTTCTATAGCACTTGAATATATTATCTCATTTGATTCTCACAACCCAGTGAGAGGGATGCAATGATTATCTCCTTTATATAGAGAAGGATAAATTAAAATCAATGGGACTTGTTTAGAGTCCCACTGTAGATAAATGTCTGAGGGAGGATATCAATGCTGGCGTCTCTACCTCCAAGTTACCACTCTTCCTACTGTATGACCTAGCTGCCTCGGGAGTCAAGAATCTCCTACAGGTCAGGCATTGCAAATATAGACACAGTGAAAAACAAGTTCCTACCCTCCAAAAAGTTCACATTTTTATAAAGTTTTGTAGACTTGAGAAGTAAGCACTGTTTTGGTAGTTATGGATTCTTAATTAGATAATTAATAAATGTTTCACTGAATTAGATTGAATCAGAAATCAGAAGACTTGGGTCCTACACCTAGCTCTCACACTAACCCCAGGTGACTTTTTACAGCATTTCCCTTCTCTGGGACTCTTGTTTTCTGAATTGTAAAAGGATGGGACTGAATAATGGGGTCTCTAAATTTTATTTATTCCTTATCAGTTGTTTAGGTTTCCACACGACTTCTAAAGTCCCATTTAGACAAACCCTAACGAGTTAGAAGGTTAGTAATTTCTTATATTGGACTATGATGCGTCAATCCAGTGTGCCTTCAATGGTAACCTTGAAGAATGTCTAACATAGCTCATTTTTTGTGATAAAATAGTATCACAATTTTATAACTAGAAGGGGTCTTAGAAATCATCTTGTACAATTACCTTCATTTTACAGATGCTGACATTGTGATTCCAGAATGTTTTGACTTATCCAAGGTCATATGTGTAATCAAATAGTAGACCCGGTAATTGAACTCTGAACCTCTGACTTCTTTCCATCATAGCACCCTGCCTCCTCCCATGTTGCTTTTCCTTCCTCAATTTTTTCTATGGCTTGTTGATTTTCTTTCTATCCCAACCAAGCCCTATGCTTCCAGTTGTCAAGAGTTCGATGTGAATGAGGACTAGTCAGCCCTTAGCTATGTGGAATTCTTCTTTGGGACTGTCAAAAATAATTCATCAACTGATTTCTTCCTGCTGCCTGGGACTCATCACCAGCAAGCATACCCAAACTTATTTTAATACTTTCCAAACTAAGCAAAATTAAAATAGCGTGGGACGGCAGTTAAGAAAAATTCAAATTAAATTCAAACAAGTACTATGTATTCCAAAGCCAAAGAAAATGACGAGGATGGATCTTGAGTAAAGGTCTAGGGCAGGCTCAGCAGAGGCAGCCAGATGGATGGTCTACTTTTCAACAAAGAGCAAAAACCCCAACATGGACAAAAGGCATAAAAGAAAGGATGGGGGAGGCTAAAAGACTCCGGTCTTGGTTCTAGCTGCACCTGTTACTCAGTGGGTGATTTTTGTCACTCCTTTCAGCTCAGTTTGCTCTTATATAAAATGAGGGTATTGACTAGGTGACTAGGCAGTCTTCAAGGTTCTGTCTTGCTTTGAACTGCTAGGAGCCTGAGATTCTTTGCTTTTTTCCTGGCTATTATTTAGATGAGAGGTAGTTTAGCAAAGTACAAAACTCACTGAACCTAGAGCTCTGTCACAAATTAGCTGAATGACTCTGTGCAAGTCACTTGCTTTTACTCGGCTTCAGTTTCCCTATCTATATCATAGGGATGAGCATGTGTTCTACTTACCCCTGGAGATTTATCAGAAAAGTGCTTTAGCTGGTCTGACTATTTATGAGGGTGGAAGGGTTTGGTTCCAGGCACTGCACTTTAAAGAGGTAAGGTTCTAAGGCGTGAACCGTTCCTGAGAAGTTTCAGGAAACTGGTCTCAGGAGCCAAGTCTATCCAGCCTCTTGCTTTTGTTGGCAGGTGAAATCTGAGCACACTTTGCAGCAGTCTGCCAGAGTGTAAAGACTCTGGCCTCCATTCAAAGAGAGCAGAGAAACATTTTCTGGAGAAGGGCTCCGTGAGGCTGGAGGGAAGGAGTTCCTGGCTGAACCAGTGTCCTGAGTACCAGCCCTTGGGGATGTCTCCTGTCACTCATGAGGAAATCTAGCTCTGTTCTCTTGGAATAGATGCTCTTGATCCAAGCAAAGATACAACAAATCTCAAAGAAACAGCATTTTACACCATGCTTCTGACTGTCTCTTGAATTCCAGGTACTGAGCTTTCTTGTGCCCATGTCTTTCCACTGCAAACATTAGTTTCCTTACTTTGGAAAACCCGTTCAGACTGTTTCCACCAATCTTGAGGAGCTACCTTCATGCCTTTCTTTTGTCCATTCCATTTCTTTTGTCCCTTTCTCCCTCACTCTAATACCAATAATAAACAATTATTACATACAATAATATATATATAATATATACAATACTAGTCTTAATGTATTAAGACTTAAATATAATACTTGTCTTTGGAAGTAAAGTAAAATGTACCATAATAGATTTGAAAAGCAGACTCACAAAAACCTATGCAGTATTTGCAAAACACAAGATCCATCACCCTAAGGTAACGATAGACAAGTTAACACTCATCTTCATGGGTTCAAATCCAGCCTCAGATGCTTACTAACTGTGTGACCCTGGACTAAACAATGGGGATACAAAAGAGGCCAGAGATAGCCCCTGCCCTCAAGGAGTCTATAACTGAATGCAAATAAATACATAAAAGTCAGCTATAAAGTATTATGTAGAGGAAAATGAGACTTGGCTTCCAATACTAACTCTGCCATGATCTGGCAAATCACTTTACCTCTTTGTAACTCAGTTTCCTCATCTTTAAAAAGATGGTATCAGACTACATGATCTTTGGAGTCCCTTCTAGGACTAAATTCTGTGATATCTATGATACCTGCTATCTTTTTTGGGTGTTGAAATTTCTGTGATTCTCTATGAGTATTAATGAGTAGGTTAATGCCATATTATTAATCATTCTGCTTAAAGAAATTAGTACAAACTCCTCAGGCTGGCATTTAAAACCCTTTGTATCTTGACCCTAGGATTTCTTTCAAGACATTTCAAGTGATTCCCCTTTACACACTGTAAATTCTAGCCAAACTGGCCTACCAACTGTTCCCCAAATGCACCATTGTGTCTTCTATCTTCATTCCCTTGTTCAGACCACCCCACTCTACTCCCATTCTTGGAATATAGCCTTTGTCACTGCCAACACTTAGATTTCTTTAAGGGTCAAGTTGAGTTCTACCTCCTTCACTGTCTACCCTGAACCCCACCATTATTTAGCTTTCCTTCCTTCCTCTAATTGTTTTCTATTTACTTTATCTCCCCAGTAGATAACATGCAGGGATTGCTTGCCTCACCCAAAATAAGTGGGCCCCTCTCCTAATTACTAAATAGTAAGTGTTTGTCTTTTACCCAGGAAGCCTGAGGGTCTTCCCCTCCCACTTTGATTTTTTGTTGTTTTTGCTTTTCTTAAAAGGGGCCATCTTCAGTTGGAAGTTCAAGGGGGGATTGACTTCAGCCTGAGGTAAACAGTCAATGGCCTCAGCTTTGATTGATGATGGTTTGTGGAGAACCCTATGGAAGTGTCCAGCCCATCTCTCTAGGATCATGTCCTTATCAATAATCAATGTGGCTCCATCAGCACTGAATAGTTGTGATGCACCATAGGCTTTTGGTCCATAAATAGCTTCAGAGAATCATAAAAGCGCTTTGGATTGTTTCTATCAGCATAAAACTGAATTTCATCTGCCTTCTTACTGAGCCAAGAATCCTGCATCTCTCTAAGGTTTGCTTGTACTTTGCTTTTGATGGAATTAAATGCTGCCTTCTTAGAGATGGATGAACTATCCTGGGTAAATCCTATGGTGCTCTCATTTTTCATTTAGCAGCTTCTGAATTTCCCCATCATTTTCACCATGGTTTTGAATGCCATTAGGCTCCTTTCATGTGGCGAAGCACGTGGTGCTGATTCTATTCCAGCTGAGATTTACAAGGTAGGGGGACCATTGCTCATATAAAAACTGATGAAAATTTTCCAGGTTGTAGGTTTTCCTCCAGGAGTTCAAGGGTGCCTTCATTGCCCATTTCTATAACGGTAGAGGAAATAGATTGTCCTGCAACAATTATGGGGGGGGGGGGAAGGGAGGAGGAGGAGGATATCTCTCTCACTCATTGCTGGCAAAGTTCTTGCTAGAGTCCTCCTTAATAGGCAGGTCCTTCACCTGGAAGATGGTCATATACCTGAGAGCCAGTGTGACTTCAGAAAGGGCCAAGAAGCAGTTGATATGGTGTTTGCTGCCTGACTCCAGGAGAAATGCCAGGAACAGAACAGAGGTCTGTATACAACATCTGTAAATCTGACCAATGCCTTTGACACTGTTATTCATGAGGGCTTATGGAAAATAATGTCAAAATTTGATTGCCCAGAGAAGTTCATCAGTGTTGTGTGTCAATTTCACGATGGAATGCTTGCCTGGGTTCTGGATAGCGGACAATGCTCTCGTGCCTTCCCAGTCACCAGTGGAGTGAAACAGGGCTGTGTACTTGCTCCCATTCTTCTTAACATGATGTTTTCGGTCATGTTGTCAAATGCTTTCAATGAAGATGAACATGGCATCAAGGTAAACTACCGTACTGATGGGTCAACTTTCTTACTGATGGTAAGTTCTTCAATTTGAAAAGGATAGACCACAGTGGAGGGAGTGTTGGTGCATGATTTTCTGTTTGCAGATGACTGTGCACTCAATGCAGCCTCTGAAGCTGAGGTGCAACAAAGTGTGGATCAATGCTCTGCTGCCTGTGCTAATTTTGGCCTAATGATTAACACCAAGAAAACTCAGATGTTCCATCAGCCACCACCACACCATCCATATGTGGAACCATCAATTACAACAAATGGAGAAGTTCTGAATGCTGTGGATAAGTTCACTTACCTTTGTAGTGTACTTTCCAGGGATGTACACATTGACAATGAGGTTGATTCACGCATTGCCAGAGCTAGCTCAGTGTTTGGGAGACTCCAAAGCAAAGTTTGGGAGAGAAGAGGTATTAGACTGACTACCAAACTGAAGGTCTACAGAGCCATTGTGCTGATCTCATTGTCATATGCTTGTGAAACATGGGCAGTCTACCAGCACCATGCCACCAGCACCAAATTGCTTCCATTTGATCTGTCTTAGGAAGATTCTGAAGATCACCTGGCAGGATGAGGTACCAGACACTAAAATTCTTGGTTGAGCTGAACTGCCAAGCATTCAAACTATGCTTCAGAGAGTGCAACTCTGATGGGCTGGCTGTGTTATTTGAATGCAAAATGTACACTTGCCAAAAAGACTATTTTACTGAGCACTTACTTGCATGAGGCAGACAATCACATGATGGTCAAAAGAAGTGATACAAGGGCACTCTCAAGGTCTCTCTCATGAACTTTGGATTTGATTATGCAACATGGGAGACTCTGGCACGTCACCACTCAGCATGACATGCCCACATTAGAAAAGAATTGAAACTGCACAAAAGAACCATAGGATGCTCAGATTTGGAGTGACTACCCCAAATGTTAACATGAACTATCTGTGCCCAATCTGTGGTAGAGCATTCTGAGCTCATATTGGTCTAATCATCCACAGTTGGACACCCTGAAACTTCACTTTATCATGGTGATGTCATTTTGGTCCTCTTTGAGAATGAAGGACAATAACCATTGAATGAGGGTGTCTCACTCAAAGTGAGAATGAGATAAAACCTTAGCCTAAACGGGCCAAGGTCTCCCATTGCATCCTGGATCATCTCCAGTCATCCTGATGAATCTCAGGCCACTGGAACCAGATGGCTCAGGAGAAGAAAGTGAGGTTGGTGACCTTGCACAGCCCTCCCTCACTCAAGTCAAAGTCAACTGGAAGTCATGTCATCATCTTGATGCCATGGTCCTCTTCGAGAAGGAAGGACAATAACCATTGAATGAGCGTGTCTCACTCAAAGTGAGAATGTGATAAAACCTTAGCCTAAATGGGCCAAGGTCTCCCATTGCATTCTGGATCATCTCCAGTCATCCTGATGAATCTCAGGCCACTGGAACCAGGTGGCTCAGGAGGAGAAGGTGAAGTTGGTGACCTTGGTGACCTTGCACAGCCCTCCCTCACTCAAGTCAAAGTCAACTGGAAGTCATGTCATCATCTTGATGCCATGGTCCTCTTCGAGAAGGAAGGACAAACAACCGACAACAATTTGCTGAATTTCATTCTAGAAAACAATAGCTGAGAAAGGCAGAGTGAAGCTTCCATAGACATTTTTCTGAACATCTCTCCACAATCTGAACTTTCATAAGTTGAATCATGTTGGGTACTTGAAATGTCTATAAGTTGGATGAAGGAAAGGAGGGGTGATATGAGGAGGGCGGGAGGAGGGAGGATCTTCAGCTACCTGGCATGGGAGACTTTACCTGGATGACCTATTCAGGAGAGAGCCTTCACTTTGGGGTACAGAGCTCCCTTAGGAAAGATATTTCTTTTCCCTTCAAGGTAACAGAAAAGCAGGGTGGATAGAGACAGCCTAGAGAAATAATGACTAGGCAAAATTGTGGAGCAGGCAAAAGTTTAGTGGTCATCTCTCTTTCTTTTCCTTTACTGGAGTCTATTTATCTTCTCTCTCCCAGGTAACTCTCCTGTATCCCAGTCCTCCAATGCCTTGCTAGCAACTGATCCTCTTGTCTGGTAGGACCAAATATATTTCCCTAGAAAAAAGTAATTGGTTTCTAAAGTGGTAGAATTTCAGGCACAGGGATGGGACCAAAGTAGCTTAGGTGGTCACTTGTTTGATGCAACAAAAGAGACACAGGAAAACACGAGGCTCTAGTCTTGGCACATAGTAAGAGCTTAATAAATGCTTCCCCCCCATACATTCTTGCTGAAATTAGCAGTCTGAAGGGAAAGGTACACGGTCATGAACTATGAGCAAGTCTCTGCTCAGGTACCAGAGATGATGGCCAGGACACAAAGAGGCACTCTAGTTAGGTAGTCTTTGTAATTATAGATTTTGCTTTTCTAACTCACTGATCTAGAAACACTTTTGATTGTGCAATCCGATCAGAAAATAAAATTTTGAGTGCTCACTCTCAATAAGTTGTCTGGATGCTAGAGGAAGTGATGAAGTTATAACTTCCCCAAGGTATTCACACCTGGCTGAGAGGGAGATATACGGAGCTGTCAGAGAGGAGGAAGAGGGTAGAGTGGAGAAAGACTGAGGGATAAGAAGTGTGATTGTGTTTGAGATAAACACTACTATTGGCTATTGCAGGGAGAGTGAGATGTGACCCACATTTCCACCTTCTTCTTGGTTGTTCACCCATCCCCTTGGGGTCAGGTCACAACTTCTAATTTGGAGACTACTGTTGTAATCTTTTATAGTGTTTTTGCTGGTTCGTATTTTTCATGCTGGGAGTATAGTGACACCTTGTGTCCGGTGTCATTTCTATGTTGAGCAAGTGATACTTGAATCTGCAGAGCGTGCAAAGAATGAGATTCCAGTTAGTCAATAAACATCTGTTAAGCCTCCTCTATGTGCTAGGCACTGTGTCTGTCACTGGGGATGCGAAAAGAATGAACAGATGTGTACAAACATAAATACCACATACAAGAAAAATAGGAAATAATCAAGAGAGATAAGACACTGCAGTTAAGAGAGTTGGAAAAGGCTTCCCATAGGAAAAGAGATTTTAATGGGGACTTATAGGAGGTCATAAAAGCAGGAGGTAGCATTGGTAAATAAGGTACAAGAAGACTGGAAAGATATGTGTGTAGGAGGGTGGGGATTATGAAAGGGTTTGAATGTCAAACAGGGCATTTTGTATTTGATCTTGGAGGTGATAGTGAATTTACTCTCAGGAAGGTGACAGTGGGAATTGCACTTTAGGTGAATCACTTTGGTGGCTAAATGGGGGATGGATTGGAGTGGGGTGAGACTTGAGGCAGGCTGATCAACCAGCAGGATATTGCTGTCCGGGAGTGAAGTGATGAAGGACTATACCAAGATGGTGGAAAGAGGAAGGAATGGGGAATATTCAATAGATGTTGTAATCAATAGAATAATCAATAGATGTTGTAAAGGTGAAAGTGAAAGACCTTGGCAACAGTTTGGATATGGTATGTGGGGGGTGGGGGGTGTGGTGGGGAGAGATAACAGTCCAGGATAATTTATGCTGTGAGCCAGGAGGATGGTAGTACCCTCAAAAGTAATAGAGAAGTTTGGAGGGGGAGGAGAGTTTAGGGGAAAGATGATGAGTTCAGTTTTGGACATGTTGAGTTTCAGATGGACATCCAGTTTGAGATGTTTGAAGGGCAGTAGGAAATGCTAGACTGGAAGTCAACAAAGAAATTAGGGCAGGATAGGTAGATTTGAGAAACCTTAGCATAAAAGTGCTAATTAAACTCATGGGAGCTGATGAGATCACTAAGTGAAGTAGTGTGGTGGGAGAAGAGGGACCATGACAGAACCCTGGGGGACATCTATGGCTGTCAGTCAGTGTCAAAGGCTAAAAGAGATCAAGAAGGATAAGATCATTGGATGTGACAATTAAGGGATCACTGGTAATTTTGGAGAGAGTGGTTTCAGTTCAATCCTGAGGTGGGAAGCCAGAGCGTAGAGAATTAAGAGTAAGAGAAGAGAATGTGGAGGACTTGAATTATAGGTGTCCTCGGGAATTGAGCCACAAAAGGCAGAAGAGATATGGGGCTATAGCCGGTGTGGATGGAAGGATCAAGTGAAGAGTTCTGAGGGCGAGGGAGTCCAGGGTATGTTTGTAGGCAGTAGGGAAGCAGTCAGTAGAACCAATTGACTTGACTTACTGAGCGCCTTACTACACGAAGAACCAGTGGGTGTCTGTTGATGTCTTCTTCCGGAGGCATTGCAGGAAGTGCTTAACTTAATGGGGAGGCATCTATATGTGGACCTCCCAGTTAGAGCCTGTAAGATGGCTAAAATGTAGAGGAAGGAATTTGTTTTCTACCCCTTACCCCTCCCCTTCCCTGAGGGTATTCTGGCAGCTGTGGATCTAATAAAAACAATTCAGATTCAAGTGCTACTAGCTTCTACCATGTGTTTTTTTTTAAAATACATTTTATTGATGCCTTTAGTTTTGAAATTCCAATCATTTCCAGATACCGTCCATCCCTTCCATCTCCAACATGCATGCTAAATGAGCTCTCCTTTATAACAAAGAAAAAGAGTTAAGCAAAAGCAATAGACAGAGAACTTCATCAGATAGCATATACAATGTTCCTTTTAAAATTATTATTATTTAACTTTATTATTTAATTTGTTTCACTTGTTAAGCACTTATTTTCCCCTCCCTCCTAACTTCCCCCTGGAAAGAAAGAAAGAGAGAAAGAATGGAAGGAAAGAAGGGAGAAAGGAAGAAAAGAAGGAAAAAGAAAGGAAGGAAGGAGATAGGGAGGGAGAGGAAAAAGGAAAAAGAAAGAAGGAAAGAGAAAGGAAGAAAGATGAAAAAGAGAAGCAAAGAAGAAAGAAAAAGGAAGGAAGGAAGGAAGGAAGGAAGGAAGGAAGGAAGGAAGGAAGGAAGGAAGGAAGGAACCTATACCACATATGTACATATCACCACATTGGTCGCATCCAAAAATTCATTTTCTTATTCTTCACATTATTCCATCTTTTCTGTCATGAGGTGGGCAGTGTTCTTTATCGGTCCTTTGAAATCATGGCTGATCATTTAGTTGATCAGAACTCATACTTTCCAAATTGTTCATTTTTGTAATAACATCAGTTAAAGTACGTTTTTCTTCTGGTTCTGCTCATTTTACACTGTATCAATTCATAGAAGTCTTTCTAAGTCTTTGAAAATATCACCATCATCCTTTCTTACAGTGCAATAATATTTCATCACTTTCATCTGCCATAATTTATTTAGCCCTTTCCCCATTGATGGATATCTCACTAGTTTCCATTCCTTTATCACCACAAAAAGAACTGCTATAAATATTTTGTACATAAAGGACTTTTTGTTCTTTCTTTGATCTCTTTGGGGAATAGACCTAGTGGTGGTATAACTAGGTCAAAAGCATGCATTATTGAGTAACATATTATGGATCATTACAAATTGCTTTATAGGAACGTGTTTACAGCTCCAGCCATAGTGCATCAATGTACGTGTCAGCCCCTCTGAAAGGTGTAATTTATTTTTTGTCATCTTTGCCAATCTGGTGGGTGTGAGATAGAACCTCAGAGTTCCTTTCATTTGCATTTCTCTAATTATTAACAATTTGGAGCATTTTTTTTCAAATAGCTATAGATAGATTGGGTTTCCTCCCTCAAGAACTGTATGTTCATATCCTTAACTATTTATCAGTTGGGGAATGGCTCTTATTACAAATTTGAATTAATTCCTTATACACTTGAAAATTAGAACTTTATGAGAAAAATTCACTGCAAAGATTTTTTTGCCCGTTAACTGTTTCCTTCCTAACCTTAGCTGTACTGGATTTGTGCAAAAGTCTTTTAGTTTTATGTAATCAAAATTATCCATTTTATTTTCTCTGATCCTTTGTATTCTTTGGTTATGAATACTGGTATTGAAAATTTTATTTTGTTCTGGTCCTCCTGACCACATCCCACACTGCAGACTTAGTATGGCAAGTAAGTACATAAGTAGCCAATATAAGGTAAAAATAAGAAGTAAGAACGTAAAGGAGAATATAGATGTCATTTAAAAAACTGTCTCATAAATTAGGGAAGCAGGAAGATCACTTGCAAAATGTCTAATAAATTAACTGAGATGATGTGTTAAATTAGAGAAAGCACTCTAAGGCCAATGTAACAGCCCCTTGGTCCTAATAGCTGCCCTCAGATATGCTCAGTAAAACCAACAAAATGCTGCAAATCAGAGATACCTAAGCTGACATTGATAACTTTGAGATAATGTTGATATATCAATGAACTAACCATATGAACCCCCATCCCCCAAAAACAACTCTGTAAAAGTGGGCCCCTTGGGGTTGGGGATTTGAATGGAGTTCAAGCTAGATCATGAAGGCAAGGAAATGGCAGGGGAGAGGTAAAGTAAAGAGAGGTGGTTTGTCATCGTCAGTGTTGAGCATGGCTAGGCTCTACCCCTGCCCCTGGCATCTTCATCCCTTGCAGCAGACACGATGGCTGAACCCAGAGCATGTGGCCTATCTGATAGGTGGCAAAAGTTTCCCCTGGCATATGACTGGTAAAGTTCTTCTTCACCTTCCTTTTGTGTCTGAGGGCATAGATGTCTAATCCGGTTCTTCTGTTCTTTAAAACTGTTTATTTCATGATTAATTAGTGCCAATTAGCCAAAGGATCTATTCTGCCTGTTCCTGGCTGTATGGTTTACTTCTATGGGAAAACCATAAAAGAAGGCAAAGGTAAAGGGAGCAGAGAATGTCCTGCGGTACATAGTGATAAATGGACACATGCTCAGACCTTCTGTTTAAGTCACAATCATTCTATTTTTTCTGGGGGCTTGATCCACATGAGAAAACATCTTGTTGACATTGGCAATTATTGTCATTCAGTAATGTCTAACTTTCTATAACCCCACTTGGGGTTTTCTTGGCAAAGATAATGGAGTGGTTTGCCATTTCTTTTTTCAGTTCATTTTACAACTAAGGAAACTGAGGCAAACAGAGTTAAGTGACTTGCCCCAGGTCCCACAGGTAGTAAGTGTCTGAGGCTGGATTTGAATTCACAAAGACAAGTCTTCCTGACTTCAGGCCTGGCACTCCATCCCCTGGGCCACCTACCTTATGAATCTGGAAAATTACTCATTCCCAAGACATGAGTAAACATATTTAAGAGGCGGAAGGAGGGAGAGTAATTAAAAAGAAGCTTACCTTAGAGGCAGGCATCTCAAGCAAATTTCCTCCCCCTCATTATTCACTCCAATAGAGTCACAGATCCCATCTAACCCCGAGTGAGGGAGGAGTAAAGGAACTGACTAAGGAATTTTCCATTCAGCTCCTGGTCCTGATGAAGTTGGGAAAAGGTGACTTTGAATGGAGCTGGCAGACATCCAAGAGGGAGTAGCTAGTTTTCTGTTAAATACCTCCAACTATCTAACTACAGTAACTGAAGCTTACCTTATCTAATTTGCCATATTAATTTATTTGGCAAAACTTTTCCTTCAAAGCTGACATAAAAGGAAACTATTGTCTTTATAAATGTCTTCATATTCTGAACTATAGATAAGCAATCAAGAGGAAATTGCTCTTGATAGGAGATCTCTGGTAAGGCTTTATGTCCCCACAAAGATGATGCAAGACATGATCTGTTGTGGGAAGCCTGAAGGTGAGAGTCTGAGGGAGAAGGAATTTGAGGGAAGGAAAGGGAGGAGTAGATGATTTTTCATGGGGTTTTAAAGGATTAAATTTTAATTGGCAAAGACAGTGATAAACCTAACATCTTCAAAAGTCCTCAAAATATCCTATGGTGTACAGTGATAAATGGACAAATGTTCAGACCTTCTGTCTAAGTTACAGTCATTCTATTTTTTCTGGGGTCTTGATCCAAATGAGAAAACATCTTGTTGACATTGATAATTGTTCCAACCCCTTCATTTGACAGAAGAGGAAACTGAGTCAGTATGAGCCAAAGAAAATGGAAAAGTCATTCAGCAAGACTGAGAGTCTTGGTGAGTATCGTGGCCAAAGTGAGGAACTGATATTCTTCAGCTGCTAGTATCAGACTCTGAGACAGGAAGAGGGTAAAGAGCCAATTAACCCACTCAGCCCAAACTCAGAGATCTTTCCATTTAGTGCAGGATTCCCAGAGATCTTCTCATGTACTTTTGCAGTTGTGGTAAATGAAATTCTAGGGCATTATTGGAAAAGATTTCCCTTAATAACTCCAGTTACAGGAAGAGTGGTAAAATGGAATGAGAATTGACCAGGGAGTCATAGGCTTATAGAATCAGAGTTGGGGAGGACTACAGAGGTCAGGGCCAGAACTTGAACCCAGGACTTCTGCCTCATAGTTCAGTATCCTTCCCACTATATCTTGTTTCCCAAAGGTCTATGATCTGTGATCTCATCACTGCCCTCTATCATCATGACAGATAACTCCCAGTGTGAAAATTCCTTCTGTTCATACAGATGCTAATCACCAACTTGTCTGTAAGTTATAATCTTAGTTGTCTTGGCCACTGTGAAATTAAATGACTTAACCATGGTCACACAGCTGGAATGGTACATTTTGTTGTTATGTTTTGAGTTCCAAGCATTCTCCTTCCCTCTGTTCCTCCCATTTCTATCTACACTAGAAAAGATCAATATATGATACACATATACATGTGAAACCATACAGTATATATACTTCCATATATCAGTTCTTTCTCTGGAGGTGAATAGCATCTCCCTTCATAAGTCCTTTGTAGTTGATTTGAATGTTCATATGACTCAACAGCTTAGTCATTCAATGTACTCTTCCAACAAATATTGCTGTTACTGTATATAATGTTCTCTTGACTGTTTGCTTTACTCTTTATCATTCCATGCAAGTCTTTCCATGTTTTTCTAAAATCAACCTGCTCATCATTTCTTATAGTGTAGTAGCATTCTATCATGATGTTAATTATATTAAGAAGAGTTGTGGTACCAAAAATTCTCTAAATCACTAATGATTAGAGAAATGCAAATCAAAGCAATTTTGAAATTCTACTTCGCACCTCTCAGACAGGCAAAAATTACAAGGGGAAAATTATTCAGTATTGAATGATCTGTGGGAAAAATACACATTAAGGCACTGCTGCATAGCTGAGAATTGGTCCAGCCACATTGGAAAGCAATTTGGATGGATGCATAGAAATTTACTAAATCATGCATACGCCCTTTGACCTAGATAAACCTCTATTAGAGCTATATACCAGAGAAATACAAGGATGACAAAAAGGGTCTATATGTACAAAAATATTTGTAGCAGCTTTTGTTGTGGTAGTTGAAAATTGGAAACTAAGAAAGTATTCTCTTATTGGGGAAAAACTAAACAAATTGTGATATTTGGAGTATATATGTAGTGGAACATTATTGTATCATAAATGATGAAACGGACAGTTGTAGAGCAAACTGGGAAGACCTTTAGGAACTGATACAAACTGAAGGAAGCAGAACTAAGAGAATCATTTACTAAATAATAACATAATAAAGAAAAAAACTTAGAAAGACTTGAGAACTCTGACGAACATAGTGATATGCCATGACTCCAAAAGAATGAAGATGAAATAGTCTATCTTCTTCCTGAAAGGTAGTAAACTTAAAATGCAGAAAGATATATACATTTTCAAATATGGCTAATGAAGGAATTTGTTTTGCCAGATTATGTAGATATGCATTGAAGAATTTATTTCTTGTATTTTTTTATTTTTAAATTTACTTATTAATGGGGAGGGGAGATAGTGGGAAGGACAGATTGTTGTACTTGTTACTTGAAATTTTTTTTAAAAAAATGAAAAAAAGTTTAAGAAAGAATAATTGATTTCTTTATCGTCTCACTCTTACTGGTTTTTGGCTATCTAGATACCAAGTTCCACAAAGGATTTCCTACCTTTCTCGTTTTACCAACTTACATAATTGTAAAATCCTGTTTTGTTAGGCAAAAAAGAGCAGAAAAACATCCTCATTGCATCTGTTAATAAGGTTTGATCTAAGCTGTAGCTAAGAAAATCTGTGTTCTCTGCCTGGGTCTCCTCCTCTAGAATGCCCACCAGGACTGCCAAATTAGGAATAGCATTTCTAGAAGCTCAGAGAAAAGCTTGTGTTGAATACTTTCCTTTTTTCCTAATCAAAACTCAACAATGTTTGGTTTTGGGCAACATTTGGTCTTTTCCATATCTCTCAGTTACTTGTGCCATTGTGAAGATATGGCTTGGTCTAGAGAACTGTCTGTGAAAGTCTGCTTCTCACATTTTGAGCAAGAACACTCTGGACATGTGCATAGCCCATTTTCCAGAGGGATGAGGAAGTAGGCGGGTGCGTGGGCAATTGTTGATGTCCATATGTCTGTGAGTCAGGAGAGAACGCCATGATGTCTGAAGAATTAGAATTGCAGGTGGCTGAAAGGGCAACAGGAACATGCGTGGTGAAACATATTGTCATCAATAGCTTGCACATGAGAAGTAGCTTAAAAGACATTGTTTTTGAAGAGTTTGATGAGAAAAGAAGATAGACTGGATATGCAGGAAAAGTGAAGGATTAAATATCTCCTTCAACCCATCCTTTTTTAGACTCTCCTATTTTTGTTGACGACAACCACACTCTTCTTTCCCAGGGTCATAACCTCAGTGTCATCCTAGACTTCAATTAAAACTGGAATAAACTACAGACAACATCTGGTCCTGTATTGCCCCAACCAACCTATGGTCCTGACTACTAGTAACATATGTAAATTCTCGATTGTAGGTATATATATATACACATATACACATGTGTGTATATATATTTCTTATATTATTTGGTACTTGAATGCTTAAGGAATCTGTCATCCAACACTGTGAATATTACCTTCACTGATAAAAATCTAAGACATACCCCAAACCCCAGACCAAATTAGCCCAAATATCATTTACAAGTTGTGAAAGAAAAGGCCAACGCAGATCTATAAATAAAAATAAGCATTAATGTAATTTTGTAAGATTTACATAGGGACATCCTCACAATACGAATGCAGGGTAGGTAGAATAAATATTATTTTCCATTTTATAGAGTAGTTCAAGAAAGGTTAAAGAACTTATACATGGTCACTCAGCTAATAAAGGTTAGAGATGAGAGCTGACCATGTATCATCATAGCTCCATGACGTGTGCTTTTTCCACTATCCCATGCTACCCCTCATAAACAAGACTAGAAGCTAATACTAAAGGTTTGTCACAGGATTTCAGGGCTGGAAGGGATCCTCACTGATTATCTAGCTTGACCTGGATGCCAATAGGACTACCCAGAGTTATAACTAGGGTGAAGTGATGGGACTTTCTTCCAGAGTGCTGAATTTAACTGGCACTGAAAGTACTCCCAGTTTTTCAACAGAAAAAAAAAATACCCAGGCTTAGGGCATGGTTAATAAGAATGAACTAAAATAGGAAGCTTCCATCTGACCCACTTCCTCTCTCGGTGCCTCGCACCACAGATAAGCTCTTTCCCTTCTGTTTCCTACTGCTTGTCCCGAGGATGACCCGTGTGGTCCTAGGGACAAAAAGTGCCCTGAGAATTCCTTTGGTAACCTTCCTGATAAATAGTCATCCAACCTTTATTGCTGTGGCCAAACAACAGTAAAGTTTATTCCCTCTTTCACTAGACAAATCCATCAAACCATACCCCTTGAAATCTTTCAGTGGTTCTTAAATCTTCTTACCTTTACCTTGAATAGACCCAATTCTTTTCATTGATCTACATCTGGCATATTTTTCATTCTTCTCACCATTCTTGTTCTCCTCTGGGCATACTCCAGTTTGTCAATGTCTGTCCTAAAAGGTGACAAGAATTAATGATCCAGAGGTAGTCTGAATCATGGGCAAGTATAAAACATGGGCCAGATGTGTTTGTCTAATCAAAGCAAGGAGAATAGATACGCTATAACCTCCTTCCTTCTGAATACTGTTCCTATCTCAATACACTGTAACCCATGGCTTAGAACCATAGTTCTGAATTGCCATAGACATATTTTAATCTTGAGCGTGTCTCAATACATTTTAGTGGCTTATTTTGTCTTCACCAAGGGCTTACCCTGGATACGTTAGAAGGTGTGTCATTAGCTCCCATGCAGACATTAAGGTTAATGAAACATCAAATAAAGGACAGGGTGATCAAACCAAAGGTCCATACATAGTGAAGAAAACTCCTCTTTTGAGTGGATTGACATTGGAGTGGTAAAGATTATCTGTTTTACCACAAGGACCTGTATAGTCCTATACAATCTAATTCAACAAGTCCTTCATTAAGCATCTTCTGGGGAAAAGAATTGTGTTAAATGTTAGGGATATAAAGACAATATGATAAAACGTCCCTGCCTTTAAGGATCTTACATCATACTGCAAGAACAGAACATGCAAACAGATATGGATATACACATAATTGGTAAGAGATTGGACTGTGCATTAACCATCTGAGTAATGGTTCTCAAGCTTTTTGCTTAGGACACAGTATTCTTGGCTCCTAGGAGCTGGAGTACAGTGAAGATGGCAACACTTCTGGATAGTCTTGGGAAGCTTGCATATACTCAGTGCCATGTTTGTGGAGTTTTTTGTGAGTTCAAGGTCTGATGTGTTTTGGATTTGTGGGTATGTTGTAATAAACAAGTTTGGTTTATTTTGTAACTATTATACTTACCATATTATAAATGTTTAATTAGTAAAATTCATATTAGATGAAGTAACTTATAAATTTTCTTTAATCTGCAGTAACATCTGCATTTTTGTAACCTACTTTTTGCAAGGCATACCTTTTAAAAAGCACTGAACTGAGAAAATCAAGCAAAGTTTCACATAGGAGGTGGCACACCCTGAGCCTGGAAGGGGCTCAGGGATCTTAACATGTAGAGAAGAGAAGAAAGTGCATTCTAAGAACTTGGAGCAGTCTGGTGGCATTGGAACAGGATGTGGAATGTCAACGTCACAGAACAAGTGGGTCAGTTTTGACTGGAATGTAGAGTGCATGAAAAGGAATGATGTGGAAAATGGAATCCAACTGGAATGGGCCTTACATGACAAGCTGAAAGAACTAGAAACTAAGAGGGATGGAGGCCCATCAGTTGGACAATAGATGAACAAATTATGGTACATGGATGTAAGAAATGACAAAAGGAACAGGTCCAGAGAAACCTGGGAGGCTCATAGAAACTGATAGAGTGAAGTGAGTAAAATGAGGAGAACATTTTCTATAATGTTAATGATTCCATAAGAAAGACTTGAGAACTCTGATCAATGCAATGACCAAACCCACCTCCCAAGGACCAAAGATGGAGCCTGCTGCCCAATTCCTAATGGAGGGGTCATAGATCCCAGATACAGGATGAAATAGGCAGTTTTGGATATAGTGAATGCATGCATTTGTTTTACTTAAAACTATGCTTATTAGTTTCAAGAATTGTGCTTTCTCTTTTTATTTGTAAAGTGGATGTTGACCATGTAACCAAAAAAAAGAAAAAAAGAAAAAAAATAACAGAGAACCTTTAAAAACTTTAAAAAGGGACAGAAGGAATTTGGAGGAAACCCAGATAAACAGAACATCTTTGAAAATGGCATGTTCAATTTATTGTATACTTTTAAAGAGTAAGCTATATATAATAGAGACCCATGGTTTCACATGTAATTCTCTCTCTCTCTCTCTCTCTCTCTCTCTCTCTCTCTCTCTCTCTCTCTCTCTCTCTCTGTGTCTCTCTCTCTCTGTGTCTCTCTCTCTCTCATCCATCTCTCTTTTTGGTCTTCATTAAATTCAGAATTTTTAAAGAGAGTTTTTAATGACAAACTGAAGAATTTGCATTTGATCTGAGACTTATAGTACTATCTTGGATGGGTTACCCTTGAAGGGGACAGATCTCAGGGCTGATAAGGAGTTGAAAATCCTCATGGTAAGCTTCATCTCCTGTAAGAATCTGTATAATCCTCTGAGTTTCTGTGTCCAAGCTCTTTTTCAAATTTTCCCTGAATTTGTGTGTAATCTACTTTCAAAAACTAGATATAGCTTAAGTGTGTGAATTAACCATTAACTTGAGTCAGTGATAGAACAAAGGCTTATCAGTGAGACAATGGAAATTAAAGACAAGGATACTTCAGACCTTGTCTAGGGAATACACACCTTGTCACGAAGATGCTAGAGGAAGGAGGGTCTTACTCTAACTCTTGGAGTACGCCTGCATATGATCTATATAGCAGCCTAGATTTTTTTTTAATGTGGTTCACATTGTTCACTCAGTTTGAGATTGCAATCCACCCAACCATCCATATCTTTTTCATGTCAACCATTTTTAGCCTACTTCATCTATCTTATACTTGTAAGATTATTTTTTGAACCCACTTGTAGGACTTTGCATTTATGTCTACCCAATTTCATTTATCAGATTTGGTCCATTGTTCTATCCCATCAAAATTGTTTTGTATCGTGACCCTGTTAGCCAGCATATTAACTATCCCTACTAGCTTTGTGTCATCTGAAATTGTGGCCAGCAGTGAGTACACATGTGGGTTAGCATCTTACTACACATCCTCTTCATGCATGTACATGCTACATTATCCTTTATAGAATGTAAGAGGACAGGACATTTTATTTACTCTTGAATACATAGCACCTACCAGAGTATCTTATGCCTAGTGGGTGCTATGTTTCTTGTTGATGTCCACAAAGCTTTGTAATAGTCTCCTGATCAACCAATCTAATAATTTCTTTCCCTTAATAACTTTCCAGAAAAGGAAATCAGGTCAATCTGGTATGACTTGCTCCTGGTTAGCCCAAGCTGTCTCTTAGTAATCACTATTTCATTTACTTTATGTTTATAAATCATTGCTTCAATAATAAATTTTCATATTTTCTTAAGGAAATTAACAGTCAACAAGCATTTATTAAGTACGCATTAGGAAACTCCTAGGTGCAAGGATACAGAGAAGGAAAAATGAAACAGTTCCTGCTCTCCAGGAACATGTCCGCCAGAGGAAATGTGTTCACACAAGTTTATGCAAAATCTACATTTTTTAAATCAGATTTGTAATTATATTAGTTTAAGAAACCTCCAATGAGAAGCTTCCTCTACTTATTCAATCAATATTCACTTCATTTATTAAGCTTCTACTATGTACCCAGCACTACATGATGCAGATTGGTACTTTCTCTGCAGCTTCTATTCTTAGAGAGTTCCTAGGGTCATTGAGACTATAAATGACTTGCCCAAGGTCACACAGTCACTATGAGACAAGGACAAGACTTAAACCTAGATCTTCCTGTCTCCAAGACTAACTCTTTACCCGCTGTTCCATGTTGCCTCATCTAAGATATAAAGTAATTAGGATGGGGTGGAGGAGGAAGGGCGGTGGGGATTAGAAAAAGCCTATCATAGCAAATGATGCTTGAGTTGAGCTTTAAAGAATATGTAATTTAGTTCACTGGTCTATGGTTTGAATTCTCTCCCTTTCCCTCTCCCTCTCTCTCTCTCCTTCTCTCCTCTCTCTTTTTTTCTCCCTCTCTCCCTCCCTCCCTCGTTTCCTTCCTTCCTTCCTTCCTTCCTTCCTTCCTTCCTTCCTTCCTTCCTTCCCTCCCTCCCTCCCTCCTTCCCTCCCTCCCTCCCTCCCTCCTTCCTTCCTTCCTTCCTTCCTTCCTTCCTTCCTTCCTTCCTTCCTTCCTTCCTTCCTTCCTTCCTTCCTTCCTTCCTTCCTTCCTCATTAAGACCAACATCTGTTATGATGGAATTTATGGCCCCTCTTCTATTCTAACATTTTAGAGGCTCATACAACACCTCAGCTGCCAGTTCTATTAGAGCGGCTGGTCCCAGGAAGGTAATTCAAACTCATTGAGGGCAGCTGGGTGCCCTCTTACTTATCTTGGATTTCAGCTCCCTATGAAACCATTCTATTCTATCTTTCCCAGTCTGAAGAATTTTCCTTAATTAAAGAAAAACAAAATAAGAGTTCTGGGGTTCAGCCTTTTATCCATTGTCCATTAACATCATTCTGTCTACCCTAGTCCTACCCCTTCTTTGATCTTCCTGCTAGAAAAAAAGAAAGAAAAGAAAAGAAAAAAGGTGGGGGGAAGCCCTTTTTGTTTCTCTACATTTTCCCTGTCAGTCTCAGTTTCTTGTGAGCTTTAGATTGCTGACAAAAGCCTTAAAGAACCAAGTCACTCTTTTGTATTCAGCATTACATAAGAAGGGCACAGTGATCGGTACTGACAATAAATTACAAAAGGATTTAAAAGATGGAAACTCTAGGATTTGTAGACTAGTACAAAGTTGAGTGAAGATATGAGCTGGAAATATTTTCTAGGTTACAGACAGCAGGCTCTTTCTCATACAAGCCTCCTTCATTTACCTAAGCTATCAATATTGGGTGTTTTTTATTGTTGTAAAATTGTACTTTATCAACTGGCTAGAGAGCAGAGTTATGATGCCAGAAAATACATATTATCTCAGCCTTTGGACTATTGCAGGGAATCCTTCCAAAACATCTGATCTCCCTTGGAGAAAAGAACTTGATTAGTATCGTTTCCTGTCCCCTGGCCAGAGACTGGAAGCATTATAGGAGGGAAAGGGGAGGATAATACTTATCTAGATAGATTTTGGAGTTTTTCAAGTAATATTCTTTGGTTTTCTGACCTTGCCCTAAATGCTAGGTCAGAGATGGGGAACCCTCTAGGGTCCTCAAGTGCTGCCCTTTGACTGAATCCAAATAGAACAAACTGCTGAACTCTGAACCAGATTAAAATATCATTGAGAAGTATTTAACAAAACTTTAAAAAACAACAGGATACATTTTACGTTATTTTCTAGGTAAATATGCTGCCTGTGGATATACAGTTCAGCGGCCCCTTTTCTATGGAGGTTAACACCACTGATTTAGAGAATTCCTAGTTAGGAAGCTTTCTCTGTTCATTCAGATCTAGGGACTGCTCTCTGCCCATTCTCATGCCGCGCCTTTTGCCTCCCATTCAGCTCTCCAGCTCTTGCTCTTTGACCCTGTATTCCTACTAGTGAGAGTTTACCATAACAAACAACCCAGATCACTGCGGCTCTCCAGCCATCTTTGTATGGTGTACCATACATGGTACATGGTGTATCCTTCCTCTACTTTGCCCTACCAAGTTTTGAGAACAACATAACACTTACCCAGACCAATTAAGAATGTAGATTTACATGGAAGATTGTAGGGAGCTGCTTCTGAGAGACTGAAGCTTGCACAGCTGTTCTCCATTGGCCTATCTGATGGCCAGAAGGGTCCTTTTCCATTGGAAGGAAAGAAGAAAGGAGATGAACACTTATTAAGTACCTACAATGTGCTAGGCTCTTTACAAATATCATCTCATTGGATCCTTGCAACAACCCTGGAAGAAAGGTGCTAGTATTATTCCCATCTTAGAGATGACGTCAGAGAGAGGTTAAGTGACTTTCCAAGGGTCTCCAGTCTCCATACCTGACACCATATTAGCTCTGAGAAATGAGCCTGGTTCTTTGGCCTTTTTCATCTGTTCTTTTCTTTTGTAGGTACAGGGAGGTACTGTGATCTGACTTGGAAGCACAAGTCCCAGAATTCAGGCTGAGTATTTTTGCCAAGTAGAGTCAATACCCCAGGGAACAAGGATCATGAGAGTCCAGCCCTCCAAAAGCCAGAAGTGAGGCCAGCTTTGGACCTGAAATAGGTAGAAACATAGCTAAGTGATGAATCGATGCATCTAACCTAGCTGCCTATGTGTACATTTATTTTTATGCTGTATAGATTTTTTTTGTTGCTTCTCTTTATTTTTTTAATCTCCAGTAAGAAAATTTTAAAACAGAACTTAACCCTTAGTAATGATGCTTTGAATAATACTTTATTACAAATCAAAGAATTTTATAGTTTCTCCTTTTATTTTACTTAAGCCCCACAGTACTTTATAACAGATTTATTTTCATTACCCTCATTTTCTTGATTTGTCAACAGTTTGAGACACTCATCACAGATCACTGTGTAAATTATAGAAAAGGTCAAGAATTGACCCTGTCAAGAATTGTTCATTAAATATGCGATTTATCATTGCTATATAGATTTTTATATGTCCCCCATTCAGGTTCATTCTGAATAGGATTTAATTCATTCTTTGTACTTGTATCTCCAGCACCTAGCTCATCACCAGGAATATAGTAGCTATATAATAAATACTTGCTGATTGATTCATTTCTTGGTGAAACCATGCTGATAGACATCCTCTCTAAGCTTCTATTTCCTTATCTGTAAAATGGAGATAATCATAGGATTATTACTCACAGGATTGTTGTGAGGTTCAGACCATGTAATGTATGCAAAGCAGTATGCAAATACAAGTGATCATTATTACCATCATTTTTTATAAAAGCAGACTGTCTTCATCAGAGAAGTCACGACACAAATGTCTCCGTCTTGTCTGTTGATCCACTCCTCTTCTTGTGCCTTTTCCTTGGGTCTGGCATGACTTCCCTGGCTTTGGATGGCTGCTGTGAACTTCAGCTCCTGCCCAGGTCTCCTTGGTTGACTAATCCACTGAACTTAAGCTTGGCCCCGCTGGAGATTTTTTCTCTCTCTAGGATGATAACCAGGACCATGTGTTTTTCTCCAGGGGACTCTCTGCTTTAGGCCCACTCTCTTCTGCATAGACTACCAGGATTTTAACACCTTGAGCTACCCACAGGACCCCAGTAGAAACCAACATAGCAAAATCACAGAATTTAAGCTTGGAAAGAACATTGGGTTTGCAAGAAAGTCCTCAAGGAGAACTCTGATACTGCTTCCTGGGTAACCTTGACAAGTCATTTACTTTCTTTGCATTTTGGTTGTCTCACTTACTTCGTCTGGCATTTAGTGAGTACTTAGTAAATGCTTGTAGAAATGAACTGAATTGTTATGGAAAAGAGATTGAACAAGAGGACCTTTGAAATCTAGATCTATGCTCCAAGTCTGTGAGCATTTACAGAGACAGCTTATGAAAAGATGCTTATGTAAAGATTAGCAAAAATGCTATATGCATCCTCATGAATTAGGAAAGGCCTGGGTTCAAATCCCACCTTTTATTTAATAACTCTATGACCAGATGTGAACTCTTTGAGCCATATGAGATAACTGTAATACCTATCTCACAGGACTTTGTGATCAAATGAGATATAAATATATATGGGATATTGCAAGACAGGTAAGTGCACAGGAGGGCTGCTAGCACAAGTTCACTCTTGATCTGGTCAGACAGGAAGGACAGGAAGACAGTGTTAGAGGGGTTATTAATTTTACTTTATTCTAACGTAGTCTTTTCAGAGATGTTGCTGATAATGGGAGCACCAATTCCTATAGCGTTCCCTAATCACCTTTCTAACAGGAACCAATGACAAGGGGGGGCAACCACCCCTATGTCTCAATGGGGTCAATCGAGACAGACACAGCATGTTCATTTCCCTAAGTCCCCTCAAGCCTCAATAGGAGCCAGTTGAGGCAAACACAGATACCTCCATGACTTGATGGGGGCTGATCAGGCATGCACAGCATTCCAGCTTGTACGTTGAATCCTAAGGGTTCCCCATTCACTTGCCAGTGCCCATCTGCTTTCTAGGGCAACAGACAAAGAAAGCAAATTGCCAGCAATTGCCTCACAAGTTTATCTCACCGCTATATCTCACTGCACAGTCGCAGTGGATATTTAAGCACAAATGTTTATATTATTTATCATTACATATAATGCTGTGCAAGCATGGTAGAGATGTTTACAAATCATAAGCCTGGGAAATAAAGATTGTTATGGCCATGGATCCTGGGAACTAAACTATAAAAAAGAATAACAAAAATCTACCTTCCTTACACTAAAATCCATTTTATTTGCAGATATTATATAGAGATACTAAATACATATATGAGATACAAGATGTCTATGTAAATAATGGTGAAATAATATAGAAATGATAAATATGAGGCATATGTAAAATTTATAAATAATAAATATATGTTATATATATGAAATATGAATGTACATTCATCTCATGAGTATATTCTCTGTCTCACCACAAGTATATGTTTATGTGTGTGCACAGGTGAACAGAGGACACTTCATAAACCTTCAAGCTTTAGCTCAGTGATAGCATTGCTTAACTCATCCAATACCCCCAGTGGTACGGGCAGACCTTGAATCAAGATCTTCTGATTGCAAGTCAAGCCAGCCCTTTGCACTCCACCACACTGGCTCTATTTAGAATGTCATCCTTGATCCATTTTATACTAGATATTATCATTCTTAGTTGATTTTCTCATCATTTTTATACCTTTTTTGTGAAAAAGAAAAAAACTCATGGTTCTTTTAAGCCAAACTGAAACCTCCTGTCCAGTGTCCAGGGGCGAGGCTTCTGAAGTTTCCCTCTCTGTTCCTTCTGAATTTGCATGTTCCTGTGACATGCTTGTGACGTGCTGAAAAGGTCATGCTTGGTTCTACTTTTGACAATCATTACAATGAACCCGTCACTAGGGCTATGAGACATTGGCCATAATGAGTTGAAAGGAGAAGGTGGTGCCTATTCAAACCTGGGAGAACATGATTGGCCCAGGTGGTGTGATTTTAAAAAATCTCCTGCTTGAATAATTTTGTCTTTCTATCAGTCATTTCAGTGTCACTTCCAAACTGAATCTTCCTTTTGACAGAGCAGAATTTAGCAAATATGTGACAGAGTGAGCAGATGTGGCAGCGTATATGATGTCCTGCCCTAGCTGCCCTGCTCCTCTCTGTCCTGAGAATGATGAATGTTTTTGTTATGTCTTCTGGAGACAACCGGAGGTTCAATGAATGGAGCACTGGGCCTGACATCAGGAAGGTTTGGGTTCAAATCCAGCCTCAGACATAGTTGTGTGACCTCAAGCAAGTCACTTCAACTGTGATTACCTCACTTTTCTCAGCTCTAAGATGAGAATAACCTTAGCACCTCCCTCACAGGATGTTTGTGAGCTATTGTAAATGAGCTATTTGTAAAAGTGCCAATTTTATAAATCCTTGTTCCCTTTCCTTCTCTTTCCCTCTTCTCTCAAACCATCACTGATTTTTTTAAGTTATGGAACCATTTGACATCCTTTTGTGATCTTTTCATGTTTTGCAGTGAATCATATCATTTCCTTTCTTTGCTCTGTGAATCTCACTTTGTATCTGTTTAGGATGTTATCCCACATCTCTCCGAATTCCCCATGTTCCTCATTTACAATGATATTCCACTGCATCTGAGGGCCGGTCCCAGGGGTGTTACAGTATAAGAGGAGACAATGATTCCTTCAAGATTCAGTCACATGCTACTTTCTGCAGGAGCACTTTCCAAGGCCCCCAGTTTCTAATGCCTTGTCCTTTCAAATTGCCTTTCATCCTATGAAAACATTTCTATGTACCCTCTTATTTACATGTTGCCTCCTCCATTAGAATGCAAGTTTTCTGAGATCAGAAACTATTTTTACTTTCCTTCATATTCTCAGCACTTAGTATAGCGTTGGCCCATGTTATTGTCGCTTCTGTCTTGTGACCCTATTTGGTTGGCCATTTTCTTCTCCAGCTCATTTTACAGGTGAGGAAACTGAGGCAAACAGGGTTAAAGTGACTTGCCCAGGGTCACACAGCTAGTAAGTGTCTGGGGCCAGATTTGAACTCTCAGAGAGGTAGGTCTTCCTGACTCCAGGCCCTGCTCTCTGTCCATGGGTCACCTTTACTACCTTCAATAGATGCTCCTTTATTGACTGACTGACTGACTGACTGGGTAATTGTTTATAATTTTCAAGAATTAAATTTAAATTTGTCTTTATTTTTATTGTCTCTAGTTCTTTAAAAAAGGAATGAACAACATCAATGAAAAATAGAAAAATCCCTTCAAAATGAACAAATATAGAACTGGTTTGAAAAGAAAATTCCTGGAGCGGCAGCAATTAATATAAGGAAAAGCAACAGGAGAAATAGAAAAATGCAAAATGAAAAACACTCAAATGCAGAATAGAATCCACTATACTTTTATCACTGGGATTCAAAGCATTATTAAGGAAAAAGAAATGTTAGTTTTGTTTGCTTTTTATGAATTTTAGCTGCTGATCTTATGCAGCCTAAAAAACTGAAGTGACATCTTAAATAGATAAATGCAGAATACATTCACAAGGGAAAAGAATTTTTTCCAGAGAAGATGAGATGATTTTAATAAGTAAAAACAAACTTTTTCAATAACCATGTATGTGATGGCATTATTAAGAACTGTTTGCAAAGCTGTGAAGGGTCAGAGATCCTTGGTGAAAAGTCAGCTTTAAGCTCTTTGAGATCCTCCGCCCCTTTGTTATCCTTTTTACACTACGCACAGTGGCTGGTACATAATAATGCTTAATAAATCTTTATTGATTGAGATAACATTTGTAAAGTGCCTAGCCAATGCTTGACACATAGTAGGGGGTTAATAAATGTCCATTGATTGCTTGTGAATCAATAGGGTCAGAAAAGTGCTTGACGCATTAGATACAAAGCAGTGTTTCTACTTGCAGATGAGACAGTAGGGAGAATTGCTTCTATATCTGACAGCCTTTGTGATCAATTAATTAATCACAATTAATTAATTGTGAATTGCAAGTGGGCTAAAGAAGAGCTATAAATAGACACAATCACATGTTGTTGAAACTGATTCTGGGGAAGATTTGATACCTTGATAACCTATTCAAGGAAATGGCTCATCGATAGATATTTTCAATATATTTTTAGAAGAGAAAATGATATAATACAGGAGAACTGCACTGGACTCTCTCCTGATGAAGCTAGGTCATTCAGTAGATAATGTGCTAAGCCTGGAGTCAGGAGGACTCATCTTTCTGAGTTCAAATCTGGCCTTTGACACTTACTTTGACACTTGACTGGGCAAGTCACTTTAACCCCGTTTGCCTCAGTTTTCTCATCCATAAAATGAGCTGGAGAAGGAAAAGGCAAACCACTCCAGTATCTTTGTTAAAAAAAATCTCAAAACAGGGTTGTGAAGAGTTGGACATGACTAAAATGACTCAACAATAAAAACCACATTAATTTCATGATATAAGTTATAATAATTTTATATTATTATATTATATATAATTATATATAAATTATGTATAATATGATATAATTATATAATATATGTTATATATTATATATAATATAATAATATTATTATACTAATTGATATCATGATGACAACAGAATTACTCATTATATATTAATATTAATATAATATAATTAATATCATGATGGCAACTACTTTTTGTTATAAAGAGAAGCAACATGGTATATTGCCTTCAAAGAGAGGAAGACAAAATTTTTAAGTCAAGCTGTTCAACACTGAACAAATAACTAAACCTCTCAGTGCTCAAGGCAGGAGGTGTCAAACCCTTTGCCCACAGGGCCCAGCAGGGCCAACAGCACTCCTGTCTGCAGCCCCAACTAGATTAAAATGTAATTGGGAGACATTTAACAAGATGAAAGCTAGAGGACAGAAATGTAATAAAACACAAACAATATTGAAATTGAAAACTAAGTCAATATGTGGCTATCAGAAATCCTTATGTAAGGATTAGTGGCCCTGTTTTCTACTTGAGTTTGACACTGTGGGCCTAGGCAACTCTCTTAAGACTAGAAGGTGTAGACCCCTGCCTTGCAGGAGGCAGGTAGGCAGTGCCTGGGGTCAGGAAGACCTGAGTTCAAATATGACCTCAGACAATTTGTGACTCTAGGCAAGCCATTTAGTTTCTGTCTGATTGCATTTCCTTGGCTGTAAAATAGGAGTTATAATTGCGCCTACCTCACTGGGATGTTGTAAACATCAAATGAGATAATATTTGAACAGCATTCAGTACAGTGCCTGGCATACAGTAGGTGCTTAATAAATGTTTATTCTCTTCCCTTGGAACCAACAAACCTGGTTGGTTAAATTGTTAAATTCGGCTTTAAGGCTTACTAGCTGCCAAAATCAAATCACTTGACCCTACTGTTCCTCAACTGCCACTCTTTGCACTTTAGAAAGGCACTGAGTCCTGGGGAGGTTCCCCAGGGTCACAAAGTCAATTAATGTTTGATATTAAGCAGGCTTCAAACCCAGGACTTCCCAACTCCAAGTCCAGCATTCTATCCACAATACCACATTGCCTCTCATTTCCTCATCTAACCCTAAATGCAATACTTGCATCACCTATCTAGCCAGGTTATTGAATAAGTGCTTTGTAATCCTAAAAACATTAGAGAAGTGTGTAGTAGTAGTATTCCACTGTAGAGGCATAGCAATAGACTTGGATTTTGTTTTTAGACTTGTAATTTCACTGACTTTCTGTGACCCATTTAGGGTTTTCATGGCAACTATACTGGAGTGACATGCCATTTTCTTTTCTGTCCCCCTCCTATACAGTGATTAATAACAAAGGGTGCATGGGTATTTCCAGTTAGTGTGTTAATCATAGTTCATAGTGAGGGGAATCATAGTTCCTGGGGAGGGGAAGTCCTCTGCAGATTTAAGATTTAAGGTGAATCTTGAAAAATGCCCAGGAATCATGGAGATGAAGATGAGGAAGGAGAGCTCTCTATTAAATGCCCAGCAGGTGGCGCTCCTGGCACTGGGAAAAAATCTCCCTAACTCCTGGACAGGGCCCTTCCTAAAGGGTTTTGAGTTTGTGCAGAGACAAGCCGCACTCCTTACTAATCATTTCTCAACTGAATTTTTATTGCAGTTTATGCAAATTTGGAGAACAGAACCTGCCAAGCCAACTCAATAGCCTAAGCTACAAGTCAATCCTTAGACCATATTACCATAAATGGAAGATGAAGAAGTAAAGCTCCCCTTTTGTTCTCCCTGGAAGGCTGTCATACTAGTATCTAGTGCTCTTGGAGAGTGATGAAAAGACACAGGGAAGGCTAGTTCCCAGGAATCCCTGATTAACGAGTCTCACAAAGACTTTGAAATGAAGCAATCAAATTGAAAGGGAACTGTCTAAGGTCCCAGGGGGTTAGTCTTAACTCCCAAAGGGAGAAATTCTGACCCACCACGGCAGTTTTGTATGGTCCTATAAAGCAAAGGACTTATCTGATGGTTCATCAGTCTAGTTCATCAGAGAGTGACCAAATGGGCTTTGCCTTGCCCAGTAAGTTGGGGATAAGACCAAAAATGAAGGTAGGGGTCACTTGTAGGCCTAGGGAGAGAAGGAAACAAAACTGAGAAAGTTAAAAAAAATTCAGGCTTTGATTGGACTTTTTTCTTGCTACATCTTTTTGTTTTATTTTTCATAAAATTGTACTTTTGTGTTTCTAATAATGTGTGACCATAATGACAAACACTGAATGAATTTTCAGTGATAATGATTATAAAAGTTTCAGGTGTTTTCGGTAAAATATACATATATATATACATATACACATATATGTATATTGTATATAATATGTGTATATACATATATACATATATATAATAAATGTGTGGTTCATTGTTATTATTTTTAAAATAGCATTTCTTTTTTCTAATTACATGTAAGGACAATTTTTAACATTCATTTTTTAAAAAATTGTGAGTTCCAAATTTTCTCTCTTTCTCCTTAAGATGGTAAGCAATCTGCTTGTTATATCTTTGGAATAAATATCCTTTTGTAAAAGCAACTCAATGTGAAATGATTAAACGGAACTGAGTTCTAGGTATAGATCCCTATCAGATGGGGAAACACAGCTGGTAGGGTCTAAACTCATAAGAGGACCCCCAAACCTCAAGGTTCTCTAGAGTCCCCAGGAGCAGATTTAGTAGAATGGTTCTGAGAGATGGAGCCAGAGTGAGTGAACTCCCTCCTTGTGTATTTCTCTTCAATCATTTTCATTCTTGTTGGACATTCTGTGACCCCATTTAGGGTTTTCTTGGCAACTATACTGGGGTGACTTGGCATTTTCTTTTCTGTCTCCCTCCTATATGGTGATTAATAATAACTAAGGGTGTATAGACATTTCCAGCTGGCGTGTTAATCAGTTCATAGGCTGATTTGGACACTGGTATGGTCAAAGATAGGAAGTAAGGTACCGTAGAAAAAAATACCAGACCTGGATCAATTGTGTGCCAGCAAGGATTTTACCAGTTGGCTCTCAAAAAAAACAACATTAAATTTAATCTGCACAATTAACATTTTTTCCATCACGATTTCCGAGGTATAAGTGCTCACACTGAAAATTGAACAATTGTTCTGAGGACTTGGTTGGAGCTCAGCCCTGAGGCCTCAGGAGACCTGCCTCTGTCATTTATTAACTGTGCTCATGGATAAGTCGCCTCTCTGAGCACCGATTTCCAATTTCCTTTTCTAATGAAAAGACTACCTGTAGGAGCAATCTCACAGGGCTGTGGAGAGAGTCAAAGGACATAAGGTATTGCATGTTGGGTGAAATCAGCCATTGTTATTGGATCCAAACCTGCTGCCGGCTAAGGTGGGTGACGTTGGTCAAATCTCTTACCTTTGATGAACTCATTTTCACCCATAAATGGAGGGAGATAGACTAACGCCGTAATGTCCAACTTAAATAGAAAGGATCCCGCATGGCCTATAGTGACTCAGAAAACCTCCCATCAACATTATGTTGTATTTTTTTAAACATATTTTGTTAAACATTTCCCCATTGTAACTGGGAAATTACATTACTTAATTAAATTAAAATCTATTTTAATCTGGTTTTGTCTGCACTGGAGTTTTGTGTTTGTAGCCTGTGGGCAGGGAGCTTAACAACTGTGGAGTAAATGATTTCTATGGAATCCATATGGAACTTTCAATGAAAATATTCCCTTTATATGGTTGTCTAGGTGGTACATAGTGGATAGAGTAGATACATCACTCAACCTGGAGTCAGGAAGACCTGAGTTCAAATTTGACCTTAGGCCCCTAACCAGCTGTGTGATTCTGGGCAAGTCACTTAATCTCTTTTTGCCTCCATTTCCTCATCTGTAAAATGGGGGTGATAATAGTAGCATCTGTCTCCCAGGGTTGTTGTAAAGATTGTTGTTCAGGAGAACAAACCCCCAAATCTGAAGCAGTTTTCAAAATAATGTTGTTAGATTATTTGTTAATCTGAAATAGTTTTAGAAAGAAATTCATTAGTTTATTAGAGGACAGCAAGTTAGAAAAAAGCTATGGCTCCCTCTTGTTAAGCCTCTGGAGGGTTTAAATTATAAAGGATTTAGACAAGGGTACCTTCACAGGAATCATTCAAATGACAAATATGATTTCAAGCAGTTTTGCAAAGAGGGCAAATTGAAAGCAGGGTATATTGAGAGATGTATCAGTAAATAGAAACATTCCATAGAATTTGATCAAAACCCAAACATAAGAGAATGCCAAACCCAAACGTGGTCAGGGGAGAGAAACAAAAACAAGACCTGGGTAAGGGCAGCCAGAATAATATTTTGGATGGATCCGTAATTTGAGGGAACCCAAAATACTTTGTCATTATCTCCAACATTCCTGGAGAGTTACCGAGGTCAGGCAGCATTTTGGATTCAATCTCTAGTCACATAAAATTAGATTTCCCCTAATTTTTTTTATTTGTTTGTTTCTTTATCTATCTGTTTATCTGTTACATTCTGAGTTGTCTCCTTCCCTCTCTCCAACCCCCTCATTAGAGAAGGCTAACACTTGATACAGATATTTGTGTGGAACCATGCAACATACTTCCATGTATCAGTTCCTTTGAAAGTAGATAGTATTTCCTTCATAAGTCCTTTGCTGTTGATTTGAATAATCATATTACTCAGAATAGCTTAGTCATTCACAGTAACTCTTCAAACAATATTGCTGTTACTGTATATACAATGTTCTCTTGGTTCTGCTTCCTTCTCTCTGCATTATTTCATTCAAATCTTCCATGTTTTTCTAAAACCAACCTTCTTGTTATTTTTTTTACAGTATAGTAGTTTTCCATCAAGAAAGTTAGGTTCAAACCTTCCTGGTTGTCTTCCAACCTGTCTGACTGTTCCTTCTCAATCCCCTGTACTAGTTCATTTTCTGTATCAAATACCCTAACTGCGAGTGTACCCCAAGGATCTGTCCTAGGTTCTCTTCTCTATATATACTTTCTCACTTGATCTCTGCTCTCTTGGGTTTAATTGTTTTCTCAATGCCGATGATGCCTAGATCTCATTATCTAGCCCAGTTTTTCCATTGAGCTCCACTCATGTATCTCTGAACCCCTATTGAGTATTTCAGACTGGATGTTCTATAGGCATGTCCAATTCAACGTCTAATGCCGAACTCAGTTTTTTTTCACACATCTGTCTTCTAAACTTCTCTCTTACTTTTGAAGGTGTCAACCTCTTTCCAGGCACCCAGATTCACAGCCTCAAAGTCATCTTCCATTCTTTACTCTCACTCACCCTGCGTATCCAATCAATTCACAGAAGTGGGAGTTTGGATTCAAAGTGCTGCCCTTGAGGACCTAGTGGACCCCATGTGGCTTGTGGCCACAGGTTCTCCACCCCTGGCAGGCCTTAATTACCACTTTCCTAGACCAATGCAGTTGCTTCCTGACCAGTCTTTCTCTCTTTAAGTCACTTTTTCCTTGAACCTATCCTCTACTGAGTTACCAAAGTGACTTTCCTAAAATGTAGGTGTGACCACATCACCCCCTTCCTTAAAAGAATCCCAGTGTCTTCTTATCACCTCCAAGATCAAATATGAACAGCTCTGTTTGGATTTCAAAGTCCTTCTCAATGTAACCCCAATCTAACTTTCCAGCCCTTTTATGCGTTATTCTCCTCCACACTATTCCTTATCTATAATTCTCATTCTCTAGTCCTTATTGCTCTCTTATCTATTTGAAATGTTATCATCATTTCCGCTGGGAGGAATGGGGAGGTTGGGGTGGGGGAAATGATAATGATGGTGATAACTTGGGCTCTGCTCTTTTCTTCTCACTAAAAGTACTCGATAAAGGGAAATCAAATGGGGAGCCACTAGGACTGTGGTAAAGTCTAGCCCTGAGCAAGCAGACTCCACCCAGAGCTTCCTTTGAGGCTTCTGAGCATTTAGTTTTTCCTTTGCCCCTTGAGAGGAATTTCCTGTTAATTTCTCTCTTCAGAGAAGGGAACACACAGAGAGAGGCAGACCGAGATAGTGAGAGACAGAGAGAGGGAGAAGGAGAGGGAGAGGAAGAGGGATGCAGTTATTTTTTCCCCCTTGAGACACAAAATTTCTGGGGGCCATGCTATCTTGAGGGCAAAGACTCTTGTAAGTCTATCAAACAAACTTTTATTAAGCACCTACTATGTGCCATGAACTGAGTATACCGAGACA
Organism: Bettongia penicillata ogilbyi; assembly: GCA_023548195.1. NCBI lineage: Eukaryota > Metazoa > Chordata > Mammalia > Diprotodontia > Potoroidae > Bettongia > Bettongia penicillata. The sequence goes on along the minus strand of JAJHZJ010000155.1, from coordinate 3,389,464 downwards.
AAACATGTAAGTAAATACAAGTGTGTGTTTGTATCTATATGTGTTACTTTGGAGGTAGGGGGACAGGTGAGAAGACAGAGTCTAGGGCAAGGGTGGGGAGCCTGCAATCTCCAGGCCACATGTGGCCCTCTAGGTCCTCAGTGTGGCCCTTTGGCTGAATCCAAACTTCACCGAACAAATGTGAAGTTTGGAGTCAGTCACTGGTCTGCACTTGAAGATCTAGAAGGCCACATGTGGCCTCAAGGGTACACCCCTGGTATAAGACCAGAAGAGGCCTCCTGTAGAAGATGGTGTCTGACCCGAATATTGAAGGGCCATGAGAATTCTTAAGCGATGGAGGTGAGCAGGGAGAATATTCCAGCCTTGGGGAGACAATTGATACAAAGGTATAGACGTAGAATATTAGAATGCCATGTATGGGAAAAGAGCAATTAGGCTGGGGCGGAGAATTTATGAAGGGGAATAACAGGAAATTCGTTTGGAAAGATGAACTTAGTGCCTCTTCCTGCACAGTGCTCTGAACACAGTAGGCACTTAACAAGATGTTTGTTGGCCTTGGAGACAGGAGAGAGGTTGTGTAACTTTACTCAGACCAAAAACCTTTCTGGCATGGTGTGGGGAGAGAGGTTGTGTAACTTTACTCAGACCAAAAACCTTTCTGGCATGGTGTGGCTCTCTGTATCTGTCTCTCTGTCCTCTCTGAAATTAATTCGGCCCATTATCTTATCAGGTAATGTAATTAAATTACTTCTGCAATAACTGCCATTCATCTCAAAGCATTTTAGATTTACTGCCCCCCATAACCTGCGCGTAGTTCTCCTGCCCCACATTACTTCAGTGAGTAATTTGTTAAACAAGTACTTACAGCTCTGGGCAGAATAGCATCCAAAGAGGACTCATCCTCCTTATGGAGAATGCTGCAGTTGGGGAGCCTGGTGACCTACTAGGAATGCAAACACCCCCAAGCTCTCCATTCTGCCGGACTTTGCTGAAGCATTCTGTTGTTTGAACAATTGCTGGAACATGATGTCTTCCTCTGCTTTCCCTGTTTGTGGATTTAGAACTGGAGAGGACCTTAGAAATCATTTAGCGTAATGCCCTCATTTTAGATAGAAAGAAGGGCAGCTAGGTGGTGCCGTGGATAAAGCACCAGTGCAGGAATCAGGAGGACCGGAGTTCAAATCTCACCTCAGACACTTGACACTTACTAGCTGTGTGACCTTGGGCAAGTCAATTGACCCCAACTGCCTCATCCTGGGTCATCTCCAGTCATCCTGATGAATATCTGGTCACTGGATTCAGATGGCTCTGGAGGGGAAGTGAGGCTGGTGACCTGCACAGCCCTCCCTCACTCAAAACAAAGTCAAGTGCAAGTCATGTCATCATTTCTCTGATGGCATGGTCTTCTTCAGCAATGAAGGATGAACACATAGATAGAAACTGGCTTTTGTGAGATCACCCAAGTATTGAGTAGAACTGTACTAGCTCATCTCTGTTGGGTCAGCTAGCTCATGTGCCACCAAGTCCAGGACTTGCTCCACCATGACCATTCTTCACAACATGATTGGCAGAGTAGTAATGGCAGGAAGAAATGGCTGCCAGGTGGGCCACCACATCTATGGATTGAGTCAATCTGCTCAAGGCTCCACTGATGCATTTAATAGTTATCAATTGTAGATTTAGAGCCAAAAGGGGTTCAGAAGTCAGCTCGCCCAACCTTCTCATTTTACAAATAAGAACACTGAGACCTCAGAAAAATTAACTTGCCCAAGGTTTTGTAGATATTAAATAGTAGAGTCAAAATTCAAATCCAGGTCCCTTGATTTCAAATCCAGCATTTTATCTGCTACACTTATGTCTTGGGCAACTAGGTGGTATAGTGGATAGAGAGCGGGGTCTTGTGTTAGGAAGACTCATCTTGTAGAGTTCAAATCAGGCCTCAGATGCACTGGTGTGATCCTGGGCAAATCTCTTAACCCTGTTTGCCTCAGTTTCCTCATCTGTAAAAATGATCTGGAGAAGGAAATGGCAAACCACCCCAGTATCTGCCAAGGAAACACTGAATGGGGGTCACAAAGAGTCGGACACAACTGAAACAACTGAAAAACAACGAAGAGCCTAAGCAAAAGGATTGAATGAAATACAGCATGACAAAATAGGTTGCAATCGAGCATTTCCCCTACTGATCTCTCCCACAGATACAAACACACACCATCAACAGGAAGAATGGATACACCTAAAGACTGCAAATGGAAGGTAAACAGATATAGGAAGCACATATCTAGGGCTGGGAGAAGGGGCATGCATGCCCCGCTTGCAGCTCTGAAGGGCCACGTATGTGTATGTGCGGTGGGAGGGGGGTTGGCATGGAGCTCCTCCTCATTGGTATCTTAGAGAGTTCTGTCTTTGGAAGTCAGGTAGTCTGCAGAACATGTGAGCATGGCAGCTAGCTAGTCTCTGTGGGGTATTGCTCAGTGCTCGGCCTGAACGGCAGCTCAGCCACGTTCTGTGGTCACTGTGTTGCTGCCCGCTATGGTTCATTTGTCTTCACCTGGAGTTCTCAGATGAGTGCTATCTCTTCCAAATAAGAGGACTGGGCTCTGCCATTTTCCTTTTAACTTAGGCTATGACTCTTGGAGAAAGGCAGGGACCTCACACACCTAATCACCAGACTAGGGAAAAACTTGTAGCTACTTTTTCTCTGTAACTAGGAGGGTGTTTGTCCTCAGAGTCTGGTTTGTTCTAGGCATTTCCTCTCCAAAAGCCCAACTTTTTCCGAAGGATCAAGCTCTAGGGATACAAAGCAGTCAGTCAGCTAATCGACAAGTCTATTTTTCTAACCTTACTTCCTGTTTACCAAGGGCAACGTCTCTGTCTTCAGCAACCCCCTTAATGTTAATAAACTGTACCTAGGCAGGATTTTAGCCTTCCAGCACATACCTAAGGGTTACCTGACAGAGGTCCCAGAAACTCTCTGAAGTATGAACTTCTTTGGCTTCCCCCATGCAAAAGAACGAGAGGGCAAAGGGCCAATGGACAATAGTCTAAAAGTAAAGCCCTTTGAAGACAACAGCCTTCCCTCCAATTCTTTGTTTCATATTTGTTGTTCAGTTGCTTCACTCATGTCTATCTCTTTGTGATGCCATTTGGGGTTTTCTTGGCAAAGATGCTGGAGCGATTTGTCATTTCTTTTCCAGATTGTTCTCCAGATGAGGCAAACAGGGTGAAGTGACTTGCCCAGGGTCACACAGTTAGTAAGTGTCTGAGGCCAGATTTGAACTCAGGAAGATTTGTCTTCCTGACTGCAGGCCTGGCACTCTATTCATTGTACCACCTAGCTGCCCATTTGTTTCATATACCTGCCCTTATTGTGTGCATGTGGTTAGTCTAAGCAGTAGCACCAATCTATAGCTATACCTTGCAAGTAAATGATTTTAAAATTCAGATGAGCATTAACATTATACAATCCATCCCCTTGAGAAATGGTACATTGGAATGCTCAGTGGAATAAGGCTAACCTTTCTAGTATGTTGAGTAAGTAGTGACCTAAGTAATTCAATAAGAGGAATCCTGGGTAACCTAAAATTATCTCCCTCAAATTCCACCATTAGAAATTTGTTTCTGTAAGAGTTGAGGATTTATCAGTTTATAAAAGCTTTCTATTAAAATGTAAACTCTTTTGTTTTTTTTTAAAATTAGTTGACAATACAGGGTAAGGAATCCTAGGAATGGACCTAGCATTAGTGCCTGGAGAGGAAAAAATGGGGACAGAAAACTGAATGGAGGTTAAAGAAAGGAAAAAATGATTTTAGAATGTTGCCTAATATAAATGTTAACAAGAACTATAATAATAGCTAACATTTATACAGCATTTAAGGTTTGCAAAGTGATACATACATATGTTATCTCCTTTATCTCTAAGAAATCCAAGATCTCATGTAATATAAAAATCAATATGAAATTACAAGAAAAGGGCACAGATGAGAAGAACACTATATGTAGTTCCAACAACCCCGATCTATGGGCTCTGCAAAATGGAAGTTAAAAAAAGAACTTGATTGTTATAAACATTTCTTAGCATTATTTAATTGATAATAATAAGACAATTGCTAATGTTATGATCTGTCTGGATCAGAGTTAATGTTCCAGGGATTAGGAGAAAGGTGAAAGGAGAAGCAGAGGAGTGACCGTTGGTTGGCACAGAGGGAATGGGATCTGAGTTGAGAGGAGAGCCTGGCCAGGTCAGGTCATTTACTCAGCCTGCAGGACTTCAACACTGAAGGATCGTCGATACTTATTAGCTAATTCAGAAGCAGAGGGAATGTCTAGGAGATAGGAAGCTAAAATGTGCTATTTGGTCTTATCTCCCAAGGTTTAGATCTTTCAATGAGAGCTTCCCACACTTAAGGTTGAGAATTTGGGTACAAAACCACAGTAGCATCCCACTGGAGTTGAGGAACCATTGTGGAGTTGAGGAACCATTGTAGAGTCAAGGGACCCTCAGTTCAACACTGCTTGTGTCTTTCTTGGTTCCATTTGGACACCTCCCGCTTCCCAGGTAGCCCCACCTCTATATTCCATATTTTACGTTTTGACAAATCAGTGCCTTCAATTTGAATAGCCAACATGGGCCTAGACGCTAGAGGGCAGTGTAGCTCAATTCAATGTACTGGACAAAGTTGGAGTAGATGAGGATATATTACATCAACCACCCAGACTTTGGTCTACTAGCCAGTCTTGAAAAATCAAAGGGGTATTGAACAGCCCAGATGGTATAGCCCTATATTCATACCGGCAACATAATATCTAAAGGCTTTCTTCTATTTATCGTTCCTAATCTGAACTTTCCAAAGCCCAGTTTGATGACTATAACCAGGATATGCTAGTAAATGTTTAACAACTGACTCTCGATGAGAAAAAAAAAAATGTATGCACAACATACTTTTACGTTTAATTCTCATTATTCACATTTCTAAGTCTAGGCAATCACCAAATAAATAAAACTCTGATTTCGTGTTGTTGGTTTCCAAGGTGTAAATGCTCACACTGAATTGAACAAGTAGCTTGATTTGAGCTGCTGCTGGCATATGTCTAACAATAGCGGCCCCTGCCAACTGGCCCAACAGATCAGGTATCCAGGGGAGGAAATGCTGGCCCTGACCTGTGATGGCATGGAGGGCTGTCTAGATCTAAGTCCCCACTTTTCTTCTTACCAAGTACACCGAGGCTTTGTCAGGGAGAAGGGAAAGTAGGAGGGGCCCTTCTCATTCTTTCACAAGAACTCTTAGAGGGCCACCAACTCTGTTCTGGTCAACAAGTAGGTCCTGAAGTGAAGTTAACTGCCAACTGAGCAGTTTTTGTGGGGGCTAACCCCGTACGAGAGGGCTAAATACATCCAGATGATCCTGGTACTTGAAACGATGCTCTAATGGGGGATCAGACTAGGAGCTAGGGCTGCAGGCTAGAGAGATCTGTACAAAACCATGTGCCAGTACTAGAAATAGAAGGGCAATTTTCCCTGATTCCATATGATAGCTGGATGAGTTGCAACAGCAGCAGCCAGTATTTCGGGAAAGAGGGAGAAGTAGCTTGTATTTGGGCCAAGAGTCTTGGAACATTTCTTCATTTAGATCTATACAGCTTTGGTCTTTTGGGTATTGGTCTGGACCCCAGTGGGTAAAATGTTACAAAAAAAAGCCCATTCCTTGGAGTCAAGAATAAAGGAGAGAAGAGGTGATAAAATGGAGGGAGCTTTTGTCGTGGATTAGGAGAAATGATGGAGCTCATAGTGGATAATTTCAAATTTCTCACTGAAGTGAAGAATGTCTGTTGATGGACAGGCATTTGGGGATGGACCTATAAAGGGCTTTTGGAGTTTGAAGTCGGGCAGCTAAGGAACCTCACAAAGTCAGGGTTCTAGTGGACTGCTAAGCTCAGTGTGAATTAGCAGTAATATGTGGTAACCAATGAAATCAGTTCCATTTTAGGCTGCAATGACAGATGTCCAGAATCAGGGAGGTAGTAATGCTACCTCATGCTGCCCTGGTCAAACACATTTAGAGTATCTTCTACATTTCTGGGCATCACATCTTAGAAGGAGCATTAGTAATGTTGACCATGTTTAGAAGATGGTTACCTAGATGGTGAGAAGACTGTAAACCATAGCATATGAGGATGCCTTGAAAAAATTGGGGGTACTTGTTATAGAGAAAGATTTGGGGTGACATGATAGGTGTCTTCATGGGATTAATTGCCCATGGCATTCTTGCTTTCCCTTATGTCTGACTTTGTAGACCTGTGAAAGGCTCCCCTCCATAGATTTCTGTTAGTCTACCCTCTGACCTATGACTTAGACAACATGTAGACATCCTAATCATTCACATTTCTCAGGCTTTAAGTTGTTCAAAGTACTTCACCCTGTATGACTCATACGCTGACTTGGAAGGCTGTCCTCAAAGAGAAGTTCCCCAAATATGCTGAAAATGTCAATCTTCTGAGAATATTATTATTATTTATTATCTACACTTTACAGATGGGTAAACTGAGTCTCAGAGAGGCTCATCATTTCTACTTAGTAAGAGAGGTGCAGCCTGTCTTTGAGATTTCTACAGTGTCTTTTATCCAAGGAGTTCACGGCTCATTTTATCATTTATTTATTAGGTTCAGAATCAATCTGAAAAGAAATCCTCACACATGCATTTCTACCAACACCCATCTCCCCTGCCAAACTTCTAAGGAGCCACAAGATTCAGGACGGTCTATGACCATGTGCGAAGCTTGAACAGGTTTCTCGGATTTGCTTCTCCCACTCTCTTTGCTGCTTTGCATTCTTCTCTCCCAGAGTTACATCCTTTGGACAAAATTCCAAGCAGGGGGCGTTCGTGAGAGTCTCCATGGTGATCATTCTTGCCCTGGTCACCATGGTGATCCTGGCTTCAGCTTCAGATAATTATCAGATCAAATGCCTATATGGTTCCACATCTAAGCCCCCCTCCCAAATGAGAGCTTGAGTCTTAATCATGATTTCTGTCCCCTTGTTATTGTAGCATAGAAGAGAGAAAGAAGACCCCAGGATGAATAGGAGAATACAGAACATTTGTCTGAGGGTGTCTGCCTCAGTTAGTTTGAATAAAGTGCTATGGAGCAAGGAGAATAGTTTCAGTTTTAGAGGGAGAAAGGTACTATATCGACAGAGCTGGCAGGGGCTCTGCGCTGTCTCTCATCCAGCTGCCCCTCTCAGATTCCACACACACAGCCATCCAGGCACTTGGCTCCCCCCACCACCCTCTTTGCACTTGGCACCATTGTTAGCCAGTCACACAGTGTAATGGTTCAGCTGGAGGATATCAATCTGGGCAGGGATTGTTCCAGGGTTTTGGGTTTTTTTTGTCTTTGTGTTTCTAGTATCTTGAATAGTACTGGCACATAGTAGGTGCTTAATAAATGTTGTTGAGTGAATGAAGTGAATCAATAAACATGAACTGATCAAGAAATAAACATGAAAGTGCCTACTGTGTACAAAGCACGTATCAGGCCATTGGGGAAATGTGAAATTTAGATAATCTCATGAGATTTGTAATCTTATAGTAGGATGAGACAAACAGAGAACACCCAGGACATTTATATACCAGTGGATTCCTGTGTGTGTGTGTGTGTGTGTGTGTGTGTGTGTGCATGCGCACGCGTGTGTATGTATACAAATAAAATATTTCCATGAGGCTACAATTGGGATTAATGTGGGAAGTATTTCCAGCCATCTACTGGGCAGTAGATCCTGGGCACTTGCTTTCCCACTCCCTCTAACCCTAGATTTTATGAATTAAGCATGTTCTTCAGGTTGATTTTGCTTTTCAACCAGACTTTGGTATAAAAAAATGAAGCAAAGTTTACTTGTAATTGGGGAAAACTAAAATGCTAAATGAATACTTAAAGAAATAAAAAATGGAACAAAGCCCATAGCAGTATAACTCAACTATGAGCTACAGCTAACAGATAATGATTTTGAGGTCATTAAAGAAATACCTCAAGTTGTGTATTCAGATGCTTCATTGTCCCCTTGATTAGTCACCCTGGCAAGGGATATACTTATTCTCTGAAGAGTGCTTTTCTGCAGCATGTTTCTGGAATTCCTCTTTGGGCATGGGCCTCCAAGATGGTTTATGAGCTACACCAGAAAATCAGTCCCATTATTTGATAATCATACCTCTTGTTTTGGATAAATGAAATAAAATAAACAAAATCTTCTCCATCTGGATTGCTCATTTTATTCTCTATCCTCAGGCCCAAACTATTATATTGTCATAGTTTTAGAAATGGAAGGAACCTTAGACATCATTTAATCTAATCATCTTATTTCATTGATCTAGAAACTGAGGCCCAGAAAAGTTGTGACTTGCAAAACATCACATGGAAAGTATAGAGTTGAGCCAGGATATGAACACAGACTCAACTCCAAATCTTATCTTCTCACTATGGTTACTTTGTACTCTACTCATTGGTGGATGACCTACATAGATGATCTGGACCACTTATGGGACAGATAGATAGATAGATTGAGTGACTGATTGATTGATTGATTTGTCCCACTATGCCTCCAAAGATGACTTTGGTTTCCACTTCTGGGAAAGTAGGAAGAGGGTAAAGACTAGATGTCTAGTAGCCTAGAGTAACCAGGATCCAGCCCAGCTGTGACAGCCTTCTCTCTCCTATCTTCAGCAAGGATTTTGGACTAGAATTTTTATATGTGAGTATATACATATGTGTATATGTATGTGTATAGATATAGAGAGACATATATATGCACATTTGTTTTCATATTTATGTCATTGCTGTTCTTCAGTCATTTTTCCATCATAGCTAACTCTTTGTCACACAATTGGGGGTTTCTTGGCAAATATACTGGAGGGGTTTGCCATTTCCTTCTCTAGCTCGTTTTATAGATGAAGAAACTGAGGCAAACAAGGTTAAGTGACTTGCCCAGGATCACACAGTGAGTTAGCTACTGAGGCCAGATTTGAACTCAGGAAGATGAGTCTTCCTGACTCCATGCTCACCACTGATCCTCTGCACCATCCAGGTGCCTGAATTAGATAGAGATATACACACATAAACATACACATACATACATGCACACACACATATATATAATAAAATTTATACTTTAACTATTAATAATTCAACTGTAAAAGTGTATATTTTAGGGGTTCTAAGTAAAAGCCACTTTCCCCAGTCACTCCAGAGTTGAGAGTAACTGTTAGCTTACTCCTGTTAACTCAGTTCCGTCTTATGAAATGTTGACCACATACACAAAATCTTGAATAGTGAGCAAACCCATTTACTGAAACAAAGGGTAAACAAAAATCATGGAAGTTATACCGGTTAGAGCAGACAAAAGAATCTAAAAGCATGAGCTCTTTGAAAGATAAATAAAATCTCAGCTCAGCCAAAGAATGATCTCACTATTCTTGGCAATCTTTGAAAATGCAGGTGATGGAAATCCAGGGACATGTTGAGGGGCCAGCTTCCTTGCATATCTGTGACCTCCACTGTTCAAAAATTCATGCTTTGCTTCTTATCTATCTCTCCTGAGCTCCTTGTGTGTTTCCTTCACTTTCTTTTAAGTATCTTCACAGCCTCATGGGTTCAGAGGTCTCTCAGCCATTCACAAGTCATGCCTCCTTCTGTACAGAGCATCACAGGATTGTCCTTCATGGAAATCTCCCAGGTTTTCAAGGGAGGGAGAAAAGATCAGTAGTCAAATCCATCCTGAAACAATGAAGCAAAGAAATTGCAAAAGGCTCTGATGGAAATTTTTTAAAAAAAGAATTTCTAAAATATATATAGGATCATCAATTTAAAGCTTGCTGGGAAAGTATAAATCATCTCCATCAGAGGTATCAGATACTAGTAGGCAATGAAGCCTACAACACTTCAGAGAGCTAAGGGAATCAGATTTGAAATGTAATCAAGAAATATTTAAGAAACGAGATAAAAAATGATGGAAGGCAAATGATATGTGGTTTTCCATTTGTGTGTTAATAGGTGATTTTCTGAGTCAGTGGGCGCTTGCAGGAATCCTGAGGTGCCATTTAGCATCCCCATTTCTATTTGAGTTTTTTACCACTGATCTTCATTTTATAGGAGGTGAAACTGAGGCAATGATATTGGAAATGAATAAGGTCATATAAGTAATAAAGAACAGAATCATTGAAACATTATTGACATTAGTATTTAAGTTGCAAAAGGTGACTATTTTGGAAGGACCAGCACTCATTAAAGTAATTAAGTTCTGGTTTTTGTTTTGTTTTTGAGACAAGGTCTCCCTATCTCTCTCAGTCTGGGAGTACAGCAGGCACTCATGCATCTAACACTACTGCTGACTGGCAAGAAAGCTTTGATTTGTTCTGTTTCTGACCTACCATGGTTGTCCCATTAAGGCAGCCTAGGAGACCCTGTTCTCAGGGGCTCATCATATTTGGTGATACGTTTTATATGTGTGTGTGTGTGTGTGTATACATACACACATATACATATACATGCATATATACAGATATGTATATATACATTTACACATACATGCACATACAAACATATACACACATATTGTATATCTATGTATACACATATGTGTAGTATAAATACATATATACATATATGTACATATATACACACACACATATAAAATATAGATATATAGATATATCTTAGTATATCAACTTTAGCCCTACTATAGCTCAGAACTCCTGAACTCCAGTGATCTAGTAGTCTCCGCCTCTCCCAGTATTAGAGATTAATGGATATGTGCCATGAAGCTTGGGCAGCTAGGTGGTAAAGTGGATAGAGTGCCAGGCCTAGAGTCAGAAAGACTCATCTTCCTGAGATCAAATTTGGTCTCAGACACTTCGTATCTGTGTAACCCTGGGCAAGTCACTTAACCCTGTTAATCTCAGTTTCCTCATCTGTAAAATGACCTACAGAAGGAAATAGCAAACCACACCAGTATCTTTGCCAAAAAAACTCACCCCAAAACCAAATGGGGTTTTGAAGAGTCAGACGCAACTGAAATGAAAGAACAACGTGTTAGACGTTGTGCTAAGTACAAAAAGAGGTAAAAGACAGTTCCTGCTCTGAAGGAATTTAAAATCTAGTGGAGGAGAGAATGCGCAAACAAAATATATTCAAAGCAAGCTAAATAGAGCAACATATATAGTATATATTATATTCTATATATATTAAATATAATACATATATATTATATATACATAATATATATTTTGCTATCTATTATGTCAAGCTACCTCTCAGTTATATACATAATTTTATGATTTTTAAAGCTCAAATATCGTATCATGAAATAGCTGTTAAAACTCTTATTCTATGTTTCACAAATACATATAATTCACAATAGGAATCTGAATGGATCAACAAAAATCCATCCCCAATTGAAAAAAAGAACTCAGAGAATGTTTTCTACTGCTAGAAGCTAAAAAGTCTGAGGTCTTTATATCTGTAGCCATTGGGGTCCCTGCTCAATGTGATCCATCCTCAGCTGGTTGGAGGGTAGTCAGCTATTTAAACCAACTGTTTGGTTTTGAGCCCACAAAAATCTTTCTTTTATTGATCCTAGGCTGATAACTAAAAATTCAAAGTAAAAACTTTTAATAAAATGAAATGACAAGCAATAATATGGAATGAAATCAGGTATTAAACTATTCAAGCAGTCATTCCCAAAATGCCATCCACTCCTTACATATTTCCTAGGTGGAATATTAGTGTCATTTTCCATTCCACCCTCCACTCTCAGTCTCTCCATCACACTAAGAGGGGGAACATGGAATTTACTCATGGCAGGCCTGGCAGGCTCCAAATCTTTCATTCAACCACTCACATCCCAACCACACTGAGCAACTGGGCCTCCCTTTGACTTCCAATTGCTTCCACGGCTGCCCCAGGTTTGTAGTTACGCCCTCCTGTACTCTGGTTGGTCATATTATTTCTAGCCTAGTCTTTGGCTCTGATATACAGGCTGCTCATCACCCATTCTTAACTTTGTCTCCTTAGGGGATCTCAGGTCTCATCTTCCATAGTAATATTTTTATTGTCCTTTTGAAACTGGTTATACAAAAAGCTGCCGATTCACACAAAGATTTCCCGACTGTAAACTTAGTATCTGGCCTTGTGCTCATCCCCTCTTAAAGGTTCCCCAAATGCTTAAGAACAGCAGTGATTTTATAAGTAAACAGCCATTTATGGTTGTAGAGGCAAGGAAAAAGTTTCCCCCCGGCAATATCATGTAAACTCATGGAATATTAGCTATAGAAAGGGTTTGATCAGAAACAAAGATTCCCAGAGGGAGCTGCAGGTATCACTGAGTCTAAGAGAACTCCACCTTCCCCTTCTTGGATTCATATAAGGATCCAATTTAAGCCAGGGTCTAGGCAAGATCAGGAGCCAGACCTTCTCAGGAATATCAGTTCCAAGGGTCTGAGATGGAAGGAGGAAGCTGGCAGGAATATGAATTTTAAGCCTAGTAGGATGCACAGAGATCAGTTATTACTACCAGATGTATCAGCAGAGCCTATTAGTCAGGAATAATGTATTAGGGATGGGAGTCAGATAAAATGAAGGAGAATCTTGCCTCATATATTCACTAGCAGTCAAAGAGTAACTGGGAACGACTGAACTATTCTGAGTATCATAAATATTCAACTCTAAAGGATCTAGGAAGAAATATGCTATCCTCCCACAGAGAAAGAACTGATAAATAGAAGCATGCATAGTATGGTAATACATTATATATATGCGAAATGGTGGCCTTTTCCGGTGATGGGTGGGGAGGAAAGGAGGGAGACAGTTCAGCACTTAAAATGGAACAAATATTTTTAATTTAATTAAGGAAAAAGATATGCACTAGCTGTGTGACCCCTGAACAAATCCCTAAAGTACTCTGAACTTCAGTTTCCTCTTCTGTAAAGCTAGGGAGTTAGACTAGATTTATTAAGTGCCTACTGTATGCCAAGCACTTTACAAATATCTCATTTGATCCTTACAACAGCCCAGGGAGGAAGGTGCTGTTATTATCTCTATTTTATAGTTGGAGAAACTGAAGTAGACCGAGGTATAGTGACTTGCCCAGGGTCACACAGTGTCTGAGGCTGGATTTGAATTCAGATCTTTCTGACTCTAGAACCCCATGCTCTAGCCACCTAACTACTTTTAGCTCTACATCTATAATCCCTTAGGAAACCTGAACCCTTCTACTTCTGCCCCTCTGATCCAGGGTATAAACTAAGACCCTTCCTTGACAGCTTGATGTTAATTAAGTCTTGAGAATGGGCAAAAGGAACCTTAGAGATTCCAGTCCAGGGACTTTTGACCTGGGTTCTACAGGACACTCCCAAGTAGTCTATGGATAGATTTCAAGGACTATGTGAACCTGGCTGAGAAAAACACACACACACACACACACACACACACGTGTGTGTGTGTGTGTGTGTGTATGTATATGTGTGTATGTATAAATGCTAACCTCTTACTGAAATGTATCATTTCCTTTCCTTCTGAATGTAAGTAACAAATACTATTCTGAGGCAGGAGCCTTAGATTTCACCAGGTAGACAGAGGGGGTCAAGTCACCAAAAAGGTGAAGAATTCACTCAAACTTCTCGTTTTAAGATGAAGAAACAAAGGCCCAGAAGAGAGAATTTGCCCGAAGTCACTAACATGGGTCCTGTCTCCCAGTCCAGTCTCTTTCCAATACATATTCAGTCAACCTCACATTTGACCTATTTAATGAAAAGTCCTTAAATCTTGGGCACAACTCTACAGCGCAAGGATAAATCCATGGTGTTTCATAGCATTCGCCAAATGCCATTGAAAAATACTGTGATCTGATAATGTCACAGACTTCAGTCATGCCTTATACCTCAAGCTGAAAGCTTCATTCAAAAAAAGTCTAGTAAACAGTTTGAAATGTGGTTCTGCTGGTACCTTTTGCTCGCTGTTCTTATGAGGTTGATACCTGCTCTGTGTTATGCTTAATATCCTACTCCCTTCACAGAAGCTGTCTGATCTAGAAATAAACATAGTCTGAGAAAGGGATATTGATATCACCTAGTACTTAAGAGAGAGGGGCAGCCAGGTGGTACAGTAGAGCGTTGGGTCTGGAGCTTCCTGAGTTGAAATCTAGCCTCAGACACTTACTAGCTGTGTGACCTTGAACGAGTCACTTAATCCATTTGCCTAAACTCCTCATCTGTAAAATGAGCTGAAGAAGGAAATGGAAAATCACTTTAGTATCTTTTCCAAAAACAACCCCAAAGGGTCACAAAAAGTCTGAAGCAACTGAATAATAACGGTAAATCAGAGACTTAGGGAAGCAACACTCAATGTGTTTTTAATTGATGTCTTTTTTCTTATTCATCATAATTTCCCCTAATATCCTTCCCAATCTTCCTCCCAGAGAACCACCCCATATAGCAAATAGTGTTTTTTAAGACAAAAAAAGAGAAAAATGATTGTAACCAATTAATACACAAAACTCTGAAAGTGTGAGAAAATGTACCTGACTTGGGGGCAAAGGCATGGAGTAGAGATGGCTGCTCTATGTCTTCCTTTGAGGAGGCAGAATTCATTCTTACTGAGCGTCAGATTGTTTTCAGGGTACACCACAAGGAATCTGGGGAAACTCAGAAAGTGACTGATAAAGACACCTCCCAGACCTTTGCATGGAACCTAAGATGAGTGCCTTATAGTACTGCCCACTACATGAGACTTTCCCAGGAGAAATGCATAGCTTAGGAAAATTTAAATGTAGATATTCAAGAAAAGTCCCCCAGATAACCAGATTCCCCAGAGCTGGGCTACACAGACATCTTAAGGGACTCCCTTGTTCTTTCTCCTTCTAAACTCCTCAGCTCTATAGTCACAACTCAAAGGCCAGAAAGCTGGTCCTTCTTAAACTTCATCAACCTTAGAAGGATGGAGGGGGCTGTAGTTACCAACTCCCCTTGTCCTGCCCCATAGATTAAAGACCCTAGCTTTCTGATTGTGAAACGAGGGAGGGATACCGATAACAGAGGCTTAAAATTCTCATTTAAAATTTATTCATCTGAAAGAGCATTAATAGCACATTTTAAAATATACAGAAAAAACTCACATGGGGACACAAATGAACAGTGCAATTTTGTTACTACTTTGTTAATGTAACATTTAACATTTAAAATATGTTTGACATACATACATTTTAAAAATGTAACATACGTAAAAACAGTTTTTTGTTCTTGGTCTATTGGAATATTTGTGCTTGTGATTGTGAAGTTCATAGTACTTATTACAAATATATTTGCTCACTTGAGGTTTTAGCCCTGGTGAAAATGAACATCCTTCTTTTGTCATTGACAGCAAACCAATTAAGCCCTGAATTAGTTTATCTGATCCTTGTTTGGGAACTGGTTTTGATCCTGGGATGGGAGAGACAGCCAGCATCTTGGGTTAGGATAAGGAGTGCCCTTGGGATTGGAGGAAGGTCCAGAAGGGTAAGGTGGATGAGCAAAGAAAACTCCACTCTTTCCCACATTTTCCCCAGGGTCTTCTCTGCTTTGGGGGACCTGGCCCAATCCCCACCACTCCAGTTTTTATATTTGTTGTGTTATTATTATAGTAGGCAGTGATGCTATCCTTGCATACATACAATTCTGGGCCTCCCATGGCAAAATGTCAGACAGGGTTCCTTCACTTATTGCTTATAACAAAATAGATAGTTCCAGGGCAGAAGGCTCCCCTTTCTTGAAAACCTCAGCTCTTTCCCTGATAATTACTTTGTCTTTTATGTCCAAATGTTTCCCTAAAGGAATTCACTTTTTCTTAGTCCCAGTGTGGCCTGGTAGAAAGAATTCTGTGCTCCAAGTCAGATGACCTGGGTTTAAATACTACCTATGCAACTAACCTTAGAAAGTCCCTTAAATTCACTGGGCCTCAGTGTCTTCATCTGTAAAATAAAGGGAGCTAGACTAGATGACCCTGAAGGTCTTTCCAGTACAGATCTGAGATCCTCTTTCTACTGAGTTAGTATATGGGTAGGTTCTCCTAGTCAGTTCTATTAAACTGAAGCCTTTAGGAGAAAAAGGTCCTTGGTGATTAGATGTCTCCCACAGCTCAAGGACAAGGACAGGAATGGAATAACCAGGGATTTCATAACAGCAACAATCAAGCTTCTACTTCCTCACCTCTGCCCCTTGAGGGCACCAGAGACTGCTCTTATCTAGGGAAGACTGGTTGAGTGTTTTTGAGTCTAGAAGGAAAAGTGATGACTTCCTGGTAAAATGCAGGCAACAGGGAAAATCCTGATGGAGAAAGAGAAAGAAAGAGTGGTTGTCAAGGGATAGAACAATTACACAGAGAACAGGTCTGGGGAGGGGTGTGTGTGTGTGTGTGTGTGTGTGTGTGTGTGTGTGTGTGTGTGTGCATGTGTGCATGCGTGTGTGTGTGCGTGCGTATGTGCATGTGTGTGTGTGTGTGTGTGTGTGTGTGTGTATTTGTAACAGAGGGATAGGTGGCCACCATGTTTTCTGAACTCCTGGTCAGGACAAAGGATCAGTCAGCTTGACCTTGCTGCCTCAGTTGCCTGAGTTTTATATTAGGGCTCACACAGCCAGTCACAGACTTTGTGAGTGGACAACTGGCAAATTTGGCCCCTCCTGGGTTTTACTGATATAACCTGCAGGAAAGATGGGAGTTAAATTTCACCAGAATATAAAGGATGTTGTGGGACTGTTCAATGTGCCATTTTCTACTTCACCTTAGCTCTGCACTATCACTCTACTCCAAGCCCATACCATCGCTTAACTTCATGGTCAGCTTATGCTGCCCAACTATGCTTGCATCTGCTATTGTGGCAGTCAACTGTTGGTGGCTGATGGCAGTAGATGCTGCTACTGCTGCCCCCAAAGCGCTCTATACCTTTCAAAGAGCCACTAAGTCACCTCTGAGCCTGGACACCATCTCTCTTGACATTACTGTTTAGTCACCTACTCAAAGAAGTAAATATACTTGAAGCAGTCCAAACTCAGGTTCTGTCTTATATAGACGTGACACGTTTGAGGCCATGTTAGCTGTCATACGTTCAAAGTCACATGGAGATAGCAGATGGGAGAATGGAGCCAGCCACCCCCTTCCCTAAGCAATTGTCAGGATACTGCTTGTAAAGAATCCTGCAGCTGGAAAGGAAAAGAGCAGTGGAGAGATGGATCAGTGGTTCCTTTTGCATATTCATATAATCATTAGAAACTCTAGATCAACAGACAACAAAGGGACTTTTTATCGTCTTAAAGGCCAAGTACTTTAGTCCTGAGTAAAACATGGCTAGAAGCAGGCTGCAAAGCCCCAGTAGATAGGAATCAGCAAGGGAAGTGTGGGGCATGGTCCATGAAGTAGCTCCTATGTGCCCATTGAGCCTCTTCCATCCTAGTATGACCATATATGTTTGTGTGATGTCCTCCGTATTCAGTTTTCCTATAATGGCAAAAAATTGTCTTCGTATTTACTATAATAACCAAAATATAGTAGATACTTAATAAACATCTGAGTTTAATCAAAGGGAAAGCAACTCTCACTTGGGTGTGATGGAAGATGTTATACAATTAAACTCTGAAAAAATTGTACATGACACACTTTTAAGCTTAGACTGCATTAATAACATTTCCTCCAATACTTTCTTGAGTCCAGACAACAACAAATCCAGCACTGATTTGTAACATTTGCTGATTTCTGGTGTGTCAGTGTTCACACTGAAGATGTAATGTTCTCTGAGCTGGTAGGAACTGACTGTAGCTCACCAAAGCTTTCCACCGGACATTTAGCATTCATCCCTTCCCTATCCCAGAATGCCTAGGGGAAGGGAAGTGGGGAGAAAAGGAAACATGGGGAGAACATTTCAAGTATACCAAGAGCTACCTGTCAGTTACTCACCTTCCCCATCCTAGGATTTTCTAAAATTCCATGCTGAGTTTTCCTGGGAGGGTCTTCTTTGGGCAGTGAAAAGACAGAACGTTTCTCATAGCAGACAGTAATTTTAGGACATCACTTCAGCTCTTATATGACAAAAGGAAACAGGGAAACTGTATATTTGTGTGCCCAGGACTACCAACTTCCAATCAGATCCACAAGCCATTGAAACCAGGGAATATCTCATTACTATTTTCCAGGGCTTAAATAGGAGTAGGACACATATGAATCCCAAATCTGATTCCTTTCTGTGGAGACAAGCAGGAGAGACCATGGGAATGTACTGTAACCTGCCAAGAGTAGAGTGAATGGCATGGTGTTGCTCAAAGAAAACTGTGTCTGCTCTCAGAAGGTCTGGGTTCTACTTCCTAACTGTGTGACTTTAGATAAGTCACCTAACCTTTGAGTTTGCTGATGCTTCTGTAAAATATAGGAGCTGGATTGGAAGATACTGAAAGTCCCTCAATAGGATCAAATGAGAACATTTTGCTTAAGTGTTATATCAATATCATCTATCATTATTTATCCTGGGAGATATCAGAATGTCAGAGGGAAAGAGGGAGATGTCAGACATTCTGTGATCCTTTGAGGAAAGGAGAGAGATATTGCTTTGTGTTTATTTTTTAGAGCTTTAATTAGTCATTTCCCAAGGTAAATAATGATAGATTATATTGATATAAAACGTAAGCAAAGGTATCTTACTTGATCTTTAAAACAACCCAATTAGAAAGGCACTACCTAGAAGGAATTTTATTCCCATTTTACAGAAGAAGAAATTTGCAAAGGGGCCCAGAGTCAGTAAGTGTCAGAAGTAGAATTTGTACCCATGTCTCTTCTGATCATTCTCTTTTCACAACATTGAATCTCCATGGCTTGGGGCAGCTAGGTGGTGCAGTGGATAGAGCACCAGTGCAGGAGTCAGGAGGACCTGAGTTCAAATCTCACCTCAGACACTTGACACTAGCTGTGTGACTTTGGGCAAGTCACTTAACCCCAATTGCCTCATCCTGGGTCATCTCCAGCCATCCTGATGAATATTTGGTCACTGAATTCAGATGGTTCTGGAAGAGAAGTGAGGCTAGTGACCTCAGGAGGGCTGCACAGCCCTCCCTCACTCAAAACAAAGTGAAGTGCAAGTCATGTCATCATTTCTCTGATGGCATGGTCTTCTTTGGCAAAGAAGGACAAATACACACATCTCCATGGCTCGCATTAACTTTTTAATAAGGCAAGACATAACCAATCTAGCTTAAATCTGTATAGCAATAGTAGAAAGAGCACCCAACAAGGACATTTGGGGCTAATCCTGGATGTCATAAGCTACCCCTGTCACTCACCCTCTGGGTCTCAGTTTTCCTGTGCATAAAATAAATAGGTTGAATTTGATACCCTACAAGGTATCTCTGATTCTAAAGTTCTCTGAGCCTGTGAAAGTTGTAGAAATCTAACCAACCAGGAAAGGCTGGGATGATGCGTTGGCCAAAGTCATAGCTCCCAAGCTTGGCAGAATAGCCTACATCAGTTCAATTCAGTTTAGCTAAATTTAATTCCATTCAGCATCAACCCTTATTAAGCATCTCTTCTGTATAGGCACTGTGCTTGGTGCTGATGATGCAAATACTTAAAAAAATCTTCTTTGATCTCCAAGAAGTTGTATTGTTAGGAGGGCATTTTGTTGTACATACACATAGATAAGTGAATCCAAAGTACAGATTGTCCTCAAAGTCTTAGTGCAATTTTAAGGTTGAATAATTTCTAGACTATAAATATTACAAGCTTATAAAAACACTTAAAGTCTAGTGATTAAAATTTCAGCATTTATTTTGGTGAATTTTTAATAGTAAATAAAAAATTCTAATCTTAACAAGACAGAGCACCCTGCCATTACACATCACGTGTGCAACAGCTTCCGGCAGAGAGTGATCAGTAAATGTTCTGCTTGGCCATCTTGTTCACATGATCTATCTCTATGGGACTTTTTTCGTAGTTGTCACACCCAAACTGCCTGAGACCTGATGAAGTGTTTTATATGTATGTGTGTGTGTGTGTGTGTGTGTGTATAAATTTGCAATTGACTTTCACAATGGAGCCCTGGCTAATGTCTCAGTTAACATACCAATGTCTCTGGGTGGGTTGGAGGAGAGCTAATAGATGCACAGTCAGGGCCAAGGGTGTGCGTGTCTTAGTATTTGGGTTCGTTAATAAGTTCTCATGCCAACACTGACTCTAATAAGAAGCCAAGATATAAATCAAGAGAAAGAACTTGGGATGGGCCAGTGAGGATTGACACATGATGGGTAGAGGAAGACTTGATGTATATTTTACCCAAGAACGTAATGAACTCAGGAACTGATTGGTGTGGTGGTGCACCCTGTAAGTACAGTAATCCTTAATGTTTTCTGTATCATAATCCCCCTTGACTGTCAGGTGAAATCTATGGAAACTTTGTTAGAAAAATGTTTTAAATGCATACAATACATGCGTGTTCGTCCTTCGTTGCCGAAGAAGACCATGCCATCAGAGAAATGATGACATGACTTGCACTTGACTTCGTTTTTGACTGAGGGAGGGCTGTGCAGGTCACCAGCCTCACTTCTCCAGAACCATCTGAATCCAGTGACCAGATATTCATCAGGATGGCTGGAGATGACCCAGGATGAGGCAATTGGGTTGTGACTTGCCCAAGGTTACACAGCTAGTGAGTGTCAAGTGTCTGAGGTGACATTTGAACTCAGGACCTTCTGACTCCTGCACTGCTGGTCTATCCACTGCACCACCTAGCTGCCCCCAAAATACATCCAATTACAAAGGAAACCAATTATATTAAAATACAGATATCAAAATATTTTTAAAAATTCATGAATCTCAGCTTATATCCTGTTGAAGGGTGTATTCAAGAAAGACTTGTAGTCAGGGTGTCCAACTTTTAGGGGGACAAATGTCGGAGGGATCACTCTTTTACCACAGAAATAAGGTTAGCAAATTAATTCTTCAAGGTTTGGATGCCCCCTCTGTTGATCTGAGTATTTGATTAACACTAAAATCCCATTCTTTGCCTATGCTAGATAATAAAGATTTTCATGAAGTTTGTGGTGAGCTCAAGAGATGCTGCTGCTGGCTGATGTTCCCATTTTATAGATGAGGAAATAGAGGCCTAAGCAACATGCCCATTGTCAACCCAGCAACTGGCTATGGTGATGAGATTCAAATTTAAAGAGTCCTTTCTTCCTGGACCAGTCTCGGGTTAAATTGCCTTTCCAAAGAGTACAGGCATTTGGTACATTTGTTCTGAATTAAGCTTGGCTGTATTTAAACATTATCACGTATGGGGAGCTCAAATTACAGAGACAGCCCTGGTCCAGTGAGTAGCATACATAGCATGGCTACTCACAGAGGCGGAAAATTCTGGGGCCCCTCCAGCAGTGTTTCTAGAAAGAAGCTAGGGTGAAGGGGAAAGAGGCCAGCTGGTGTGCCAGAAGCTTCATAAAAGGGATTATAGGACCTTTAAAGGGAATGAGGCCAATGGTAATGATGGAAAATAGCAACGGCAGAATTTGGATAGGGCTTGAACATTTAATTTGCCAGTTAGCCTCAAATGCCTGTAACTATTTTTTTATTTAAAAATGTGTATATTTTGCAGTTCTCTTTCTTTGAGGTTCAAAAGATTACATTAGAATGTGATGAGAAGAACCTGTTATGCTAATCAAAATCTGGGGTAACTGAAGTTGAATTCTTTAATTAAAATATGAAACACAAAGTGGGAAATCATGGACCAGGAAGGGAAAAAAATGAACACCTGGCTATAAGACACATCTGTATATTATTCGCAGAGCAGTAGGGAGTGAGGGAAAAACTTACATTTTAGGCAGCTAAGGAGACCTCTGAAGCTTGGTGCCAGATAAAACATGGTGTTGTACAAACATGTCCAACTCTTCATGACCCCATTTGGGGTATTCTTGGCAAAGATACTGGAATGGCTTGTCATTTCCTTCTCCAGATCATTTTAGAGATGAGGAAACTGAGGCAAACAGGGTTAAGTGACATGCCTAGGGCCACACATCTAGTAAGTGTCTGAGGCTGGTTTTGAACTCAGGTGTTGTTGACTCCAGGTCCAGTGCTCTGTCCACTGCACCACCTAAATAAAGCACACATATTTTGTAAACCAAATGTCTTCAGGATTCAGATGGGGCAGGGATCCCTTCAAACATGCTAAGAAAGATTGTGTAGGGGAGGAGACAAGCCTCAACTCTCTAAGGGGTTCAGCATATTTTGGGTTTTGAATAGATCGATTGATTATTGAATCAATACAAACGCCTGAATTTGGCATTCAAAGCTCTCCATATCCTGACTCTTTCCTACCTTTCCAGTCCTCTTACACCTTACTGTCTTCCCTCCTCCCCATCTCTCCCATTCAGTGGTCTAGTGACACTGGCCTCTTTGCTGCTCTTTGAATATTTGAGGCATTGTAACTCACTGTCTCCCATGCCTGGATGCTCTCCCTCCTCATCTCTGACTCCCAGATTCCTCAGCTTCCTTCAGGTCCCAGTTAAAATCTCATCTTTTACAAGAAGTCTTTCCTGATTCCCCACAATACAGATAGTTTCCCTTTGTTGATCATCTCCAAAGGTCTTGCCTCTATACAGCTGTTTGTGTATTATCTCCCCCATTAGATTGTTAGCTTTTTGAGAATAGGGATTGTCTTTTACCTTTCATTGGCATCCTCAGTACTTAATACAGTGCCTGTCACATAGTAGGTGCGGAATAAACTGTTGACTCCACTGGACATATGCCAAGTTAAGTAACTGAGAGGCAGGACTCAGGGAAACAAAGGTGGATGCCTTTAAAGAAGGTTTCCTTCAGGATGCTGACTTCAAAATTTTCCCTATTTTTTGTCATTACTGAAACACTTTTTTTTTTAGATTATTCTTGGGAGTATAGTGTCCATTCATAAGACCAAGCCTCATTGTTTATCATCAAGGAAACTTTGACCTACTGTTTCTTATCTAAGTTGGTTCACTCCCTACCTAGGCAACCTGGTGACTTCCTGCTCCAGGGGCTTACTGCACTGTTGCCAGACTTAGTGTGGACATCTGATTGGCTTTGACCCTACCGCAACTCAGAACTCCTGCACTCAAGCAATCAATCAGCCTCAGACTTATTGCAGAAATTATAGGCATGTCACCATGCCTGGCTAAACGCTTTTTTAAAAGAAAAAGGTATTTTGGTGCCTTCTTAAAATAACAATTATTTCCTGATAAACCTCCCCCTTGTCACTGAATTCTCCTTCGCAACCAAGAAAAATAGCCAAGGAAAACCAAACATCCACTTTGTTCCAATTTTTTGTTACCATAAGGTAAAATGTTGTTATATGTTTCTTCTTGTCTCTGACCTAAGCATTTAAAAAAAACCCACAAGGTTGTTGAATAACCCTCAGTCCATCATTTGGTAATAATCATGGCAGATACAGAACAGGATCAAAGTCTGAAAACCATCTGAAAGCAAGAGAAATGGTAGCATGTTGGGGTTGAGAATCCTGAGGGATATATGAGTGGGCTGTCATCATTTGTAAACATAGCTGCAGGTCTGTAGGAAAGCTAATGAGATCTTCTCATTAGTCTGGGAGTATGGGAAATCTGAGAATTTGGTAATAATTAAAAGACTTCCTAATTGAGAGCATATTTTTTTTAAATAAAGGACAGTTATGAACACCATAAAAAAAGGATGTGGTTAGATTGATAGAAAAATGATAGATTGATAGTTGATAGAAGATAGATAGATTGATAGAGCCTTTCTCAGGTGCTATGTGTCAGACATCATGCTAAGTATCAGGAATACAAATAAAGAGGGGAAATGTCCTTATCCTCATAGTTTAATGGAGAAAGCCAACACACAATAGGGGACTGAAAAGTAAGATATAGACAGGGAATGGAGGAAGAAAAGTCCAGAGAAGGACGAGTGGATATGGCTTAAAGGTGAGCATGGCTGATTTAGGTGGGTCCATCCTCAGATAAGATGTTTGAGGGAGGAGCTCAGCATTTGGAGGAGAGTTCCAAAGGAACAGAGGTATCTCTATCTTGGGAGAGCATCTGGGACAGAGGTAGAAAAGTCTAGAGAAGAGAAATAGAGCTAGGGTTATGATAACAATAGCTAGCATTTTTATAGGACCTGACAATTTTATTTGATTTTATCCTCATATCAGTCCTGGGAGGTAGGTGCTATTATTATCTTCAGTTTTACAAATGAGGAAACTAAGGCAGACAGAGGTTATGTGACTTGTCCATATTCACACAGCTAACAGGTGTCTAAGGCTAGATTTGACCTTGTTTCCTAACTGTAGGCTGTGCATTCTTTCTATTATATTACTCCATTTTCCAAGTAATTGAATTGGATTGTCAGGGCAACTGGGTTTGAATCTTGTCTGCTACTAACTCACTGTGTCATCTTGGACAAATCATTAACTTTTTTGGATCTCAGTTTCTTCATTTGAAAAACAAGACGTTTTCAGCAGATAAGCCCTTAGGTTCTTTCTGGCACTCCTGTATGGGGAGAGAACTAGATCCTAAAACCCCAGCCCTGAGAATATGCACAGGGCATTCTTCCTGGTGGCAACCTACATGGAGGCTTGGGGAATCTGCTTCTAGAAACACATGATGACATAGAATACAGGGGCCCTACCCTCCCAGTTCAGAGCGTGCACAGGTATTCTGTGACTTTTCTGTCTGTTTCCTATGTGCTGGAAAGAAAAGAACAACAAAAAAACTTTTTAATTGGGTGTTAAGCCAGAACAGAGAGTGCATAGAAAAAACACTAAACAACCAAACTGAGTTCTCTTTTCTCCTGGTGGTGACTGAGAAGAGGACTGCTGTAAGCCTATGAGAGAGAGAGAGAGAGAGAGGAGAGAGAGAGAGAGAGAGAGAGAGAGAGAGAGAGAGAGAGAGAAGGAAGAGAGGGAGGGAGAGAGACAAAGACAGAGACAGATAGAGAGACAGAAAGAGAGACAGAGAGAGAGAGAGACAGAGAGAGAGAGAGTCCTCCAGTGGTCTATTCTCCCCATGCAGACTGATATGAAAACACATAGCTGTCTTCTGTCTCTGTTGCGTTTCATTCTTTTCTGCTCTTAGGTAAATGAGTAGTGGAGATGAAAAATACTTTGGCATAGGGAACCTGTGACCTTGAGGTGACATGTGGCCCTCTAGGTCCTCAAGTACAGCCCTTTTAATGAATCCAAACTTCACAGAATGGTTCCCCTTGATAAAAGAATTTGTTCTGTAATACTTGGACTCAGTCATAAGACTGTACCCAAGGACCTAGAAGGCCATGTGTAGTAGCCTCGAGGTCTCAGATTCCCTACCCTGAACTACACTATGATGTTGTGAGCTTTAAAGGTTAGGAGAACCAACTAATGTCAAGGAACTAGAGTCCATACCAGGGTTTGCTAGCAAACCAAGCCTAGTATAGTAGTATAATTCTGGGGAGTGATCTACTTAACCCAACCAAGCAGTGGATTGACCTGACATCCAAGACACCACATCCTACAAATATGAGAGGGACTTTATCCATCTGTTCTGGCTATAGCACATTTGGAAGTGAATTTACTGGGTAAATCAATAAATCAATCAATAATCATTAACACTTATTAAGCACCTACTGTGTGCCAGGCACTACTAAGCACTGAATACTTTGTAACAATCACTTTAAGTTTGAGCACACTCTCCCCAAAGTATTCCCCAAGATAGTAAAAAGAAGATGGTGCCACAGTTTCAGGGAGATGTTTTTGTATTTTGTATTTTGCTCTATCTTTTAAAATAAATATCCCTTTCTAAAAGCTAAAATAGAATGTGACTTAAATATAGGGCAGTCTTTATTTTACAAAATGCATTAAGACCCTAAGAACTCACAAGAGCCCATGAACAAATACAGAAGTAAATAGTTCATCAGCTTTCTTCCTGGAAGGGAACTGAACTTAGGAAGGTTGTGGCTGGGGTAATACTCCATCAGTCTGGTGAGTTCCTCATTCTCAAGAGCCCTGGGTAATCTCTCCAAAACTTCATTATACCACCTGAAGGTGTAGACTCTCTCCAACAGGTAAAGATATTTTAGAGCTTAATGAACAAGCAAACCTTCTTCTCATCAGACCTGCCCTGTCTGAATAGGTCACTTGCCTTGTGAACCATGTGAACTATCCTCTATCCTTTCTATGAAAGGAAATCTTGAGAAATCTTTTAATCCTAGAAGTACTTGAACTCTTCAAGTCAAGAATGTTTAAACTTGGTGCTACCCATGAGATAAAGTTCATGCTATCCAGATCTTTCTCTGATAGAATTTTAGATTTTGAGATCATGTTGCCTATGGAATCAAAAATCTGCCCTCTTCTACATAGGAGGCTGGGATTCAAGACAAGTATTCTTGAACTGCCCTTTCAGGCTATGTAAAAATGCATGCCTCTCATCTCCATGTGCTTCTGCTGGAGATCAACATTGCTACTTGAGGGGAGGGTGTCAGAGGGAGAAGGTACAAGGGGCAAAAACAGCAGTAAGTCTTCAAAAGCTGAGAATGCCAAAGAACACAATTAGATTACTTTTCCAGTCCATGAGGAGAAAAGGTTAATTTTTCAGTTAGATAGTCATCGGTGCGGATGGGTATATTCATACTGGCTTGAGAGAGTCCATTGTTAACTTTCTGTGAGAATTTATAGCTTGGAAATCAGAAAGTGCTGCAAATCATGACTTTATTGTTTTCTTGACTGCTGAAATGATGAAGAAAATGTTAATTCAGATTACACTTTAAAATATGTTATGTGTACATATTTTCCCCCTAGAGAGCCACACTCCTAGCCTGTGTGTTGTAAGGTTGCTTAGGATACTCTTAAATTTAATCGAGAACTTTCTTGGTGAAGTGCTTTATAAGGATTTTATCATTGTTTCATCTCTTAAGGATTTATCACTGTTTCATCTCTTTACCTATTCTTATACATGGCCGTATATTATAAGAAGTGTTGTCACTTCCAGTAGACTGTCCCCTTCTGGAATGGGAAAGAAAAAAAGTAGAGAGACTTCCTCCCCCTAGCAGAAGAATAAATTAGCTTTTTCAGGCTTTCCTGTACTCTAGTGGCTGGATGGAATATTTCAACTTGCAGAAAAGTTGGCCATACTACCCTTCTGTAACCCATACAGAGGGAGTAGCTCAAGCCAGTGTTATCTAGTGGCTAACTCAGATATTGAACTTTGAGTTAGTTAGAAGCCATTGATTGGATTTTAGCCAATATGATGGCATCAAGCCCAAACCAAACACCCATGTCCCATGCCAGTCACATCAGTATCAAATCCATCAACCTCCCGCTTTCCAGTTCTTCTTTTTTGAAAAGTAGGTCATTTGTTTGTCATTCGTTTGCCAGAATTCTTTCAAAAATCACCAAAAATAATTCCGCAATCATACTTTTAATGTCTTTCAGGACAGGGTGGGGAGAGAGAGAGACAGAGAGAGAGAGACAGAGAGAGAAAGAGAGAACATTTAGCAAATGTTTACTATATGTCAAGAACTTTGCTAAGCATTGGAGGTACAAATACAAGAAACTGAGACAGTCCCTGCCCTAAAAGGGCTTAAATCTAATGGGAGAAGACAACACATAACATTTTTTTCTTTTTTTAATGTTTATTTATTTTTAGTTTTCAACATTCATCTTCACAAAATTTTGAATTCCAAATTTTCTCCCCATCTCTCCCCTCCACCACCCCAAAACACCATGCATTCGGATTACCCCTTCCCTCAATCTGCCCTCCCTTCTGTCACACTCCTCCCTTCTCTTATCCTTATCTCTTTTCTTGTAGGGCAAGATAGATTTCTATACCCCATTACCTGTATTTCTTATTTCCCAGTTGTATGCAAAAACAATTCTTAACATCTGTTCCTAAAACTTTGAGTTCCAACCTCTCTCCCTTCCTTCCTCCCCACCCATCCCCACTGAACAGGCAAGCAATTCAATATAGACTATATATGTGTAGTTTTGCAAAAAATTTCCATAATAGTCATGTTGTGTAAGACTAACTATATTTCCCTACATCCTATCCTGCCCCCCATTTATTCTATTCTCTCTTTTGACCTTGTCCCTCCCCAAAATGTTTACTTCTAATTACTCCCTCCTTCCATTTGCCCTCCCTTCTATCATCTGCCCCACTCCACTTATCCCCTTCTTCCCTGCTTTCCTGTAGTGTAAGATAGATTTTCATACCAAATTGAGTGAACATGTTATTCCCTCCTTAAGCCAAATGTGATGAGAGTAAGCTTCATGCTTTCCCTCTCACCTCCTCCCTTTTCTCCTCCACTGAAAAAGCTTTCTCTTGCTTCTTTTATGAGAAATAATTTGCCCTATTCCATTTCTCCTTTTCTGCTTCCAATATAGTCCTCTCTCACCCCTTAATTTTATTTTTTAGACATCATCCCTTCTTATTCACCTCACCCTGTGCTCTGTGTGTGTGTGTGTGTGTGTGTGTGTGTAATTCCTCCAGCTACCCAAATATTGAGAAATGTCTCCAGAGTTACAAATATTATCTTCCCATGTAGGAATGTCAACAGTTCAACTTTACAAAGTCCTTTATGAGTTCTCTTTCCTGTTTACTTTTTCATGCTTCTCCTGATTCTAGTGTTTGAGAGTCAAATTTTCTATTCAGTTTTGGCCTTTTCATCCAGAATGCTTGAAAGTCCTCTATTTCATTGAATGACCATTTATTCCCCTGAAGTAGTATACTCAATTTTACTGGGTAGGTGATTCTTGGTTTTAGTCCTAGTTCCTTTGACTTCTGGAATATCATATTCCAAACTCTTCAATCCTTTAATGTAGAAGCTACTAGATCTTGTGTTATCCTGATTATATTTCCACAGTATTCGAATTGTTTCTTTCTAGCTGCTTGCAATATTTTCTCCTTGACCTTGGAACTCTGGACTTTGGCTACAATATTCCTAGGAGTTTCTCTTTTTGGATCTCTTTCAGGAGGTGATTGGTGGAGTCTTTCAGTATTTATTTTTCCCTCTGGTTCTAGAATATCAGAGGAGTCTTCCTTGATAATTTCATGAAAGATGATCTCTAGGCTCTGTTTTTTGGTCATGGCTTTCAGGTAGTCCCATAATTTTTAAATTGTCTCTCCTGGATCTATTTTCCAGGTCAGTCGTTTTTCCAGTGAGATATTTCACATTATCTTCCATTTTTTCATTCTTTTGGGTTTTTTTTGTGATTTCTTGGTTTCTCATAAAGTCATTAACTTCCATCTGCTCCATTCTAATTTTTTAAAAATTATTTTGTTCAGTGAACTTTTGAACCTCCTTTTCCATTTCTCTAATTCTACTTTTTAAAGCATTCTTCTCCTCATTGGCTTTTGGGAATTTGCCAATTGAGTTAGCCTATTTTTAAAGATGTTATTTTCTTCAACATTTTTTTGGATCTCCTTTAGCAAGCTGTTGACTGACTTTTCATGATTTTCTTGCATCTCTCTCATTTCTCTTCCCAATTTTTCCTCCACCTCTCTTACTTGATTTTCAAAATCCTTTTTGTGCTTTTCCATAGCCTGAGATCATTGCATTTTTTTTTGGAGGTTTTAGATGCAGAAGCCTTGACTTTTAGGTCTTCCTCTGATGGCATGCATTGTTCTTCCTCATCCAAAAAGATGGAAGAAAATATGTGTTCACCAAGAAAGTCGCCTTCTATGGTCTTATTTTTTTCCCTTTTATGGGCATTTTCCTAGCCAGTTACCTGACTATTGAGTCCTTTGTCAAGAGGAGGGTATACTCTGGGAACCTGTAAGTTCTCATTTCCTCCAAGGTGGCACAATCAAGGGAGAGGAGTTTACTCCTCTCCTGGCCTATGCTCTGGTCTGGGAGCCCAGGATCTGCAGCAGGTTTCCCTCTCCAGAGCCACCCCCAGTTCCACTGTCAGCATTCTTCTGCAACCCAGGAGAGCCATTCAGGGCTGAGATCCAGATCAGCTGCTCAATTCCCCCAGAGTCTTAAAGTGGAGAGCTCCAAAAATGACCACTGCCACTGCAGTGACTGCTGCTGGTGGCTCCAGACCATGTTCCCTTCTCACTCAGGTGAAAGAGCTTTCTCACTGACCTTTGAAACTGTCTTTGGCATTTGTGGGTTGAGCAATCTGGGAACTGCTGCTGCCAGTGGTGCCCTGAAGTCTGTTCTGGGTCCTGTCCATGCCATGTTGTGCTCTGCTCCACGCCCAGTGCGATAGACCTTTCCTGTCAGCCTCCCAGGCTGTCTTGGGCTGGAAATCTCTTTCACTTTGTCATTTTGTGGCCTCTGCTGCTCTAGAATTTGTTTAGTCATTTTTTACAGGTATTTTATGGGCCATGGCAGGGAGATTATACAGGTCTGTCTTTCTACTCGGTCATCTTCAGCACATAATATTTTGTCTTTTCCAGGAGAAGATCATTTTCCATGACAGAGGAAACAAAAGCAACATGGGAGTTTAGTAGTTTTGCCTTCCTTTTGTTCTATGTTATCATAATCCCATTCACCCTGATCAGAATCCTAATTCTTTTCTTGAGCTTTCGCTAGTTAGTGTTTTCAAGACAACATATGGCTACATCAGAGTTCATAGTTAGTGTTCAAAACCCATAATATCTAATGCTTTCCTTGTAACAACCCTGTGAAGAAGGTTGTATAAGTATTTAGCATCAAAAGACTTGCATTCAAGTCCCAACTTTGTCCCATGCTGTCTTGAGCAAATCAGCTAATGTCTCTAGGCTCTAGTTTCTAAACCTCATTGCTTCCTGTGAATCTGTGCTTTGAAATGATAATTCTTTTTTTAAAAATAATATTTTATTCCCCCCCCAATTACACATAAAACAATTTTTAACTTTTTTTTTTTAATTTTGAGTTCTAAGTCCCCTTCCACTCCTCCCCTACCAACTGAGATGGCAAACTATGTTATCAATTATACATGTGAAATAATGCAAAACAGTTTTCCATATTAGCCATATTGCAAAAAAAAAGTGAGAAAATTATACTTCAGCTTGCACTCAGAGTTAATCAGTTCTCTCTGTTTCTTTCTGGAAGTGGATAGCACTTTTTCATCAAAAGTCTTTTAAAATTGTCTTGGATTATCATGTGGATTAGAAGAGCCAAATCTTTCACAGTTGATAAGGAGATATGGACTTTGAATGAATTGCTTGGCTAGTGGAGATCAAATATGAAAGTGAAATGCCTGTCTTGTATGTCCACAAGACTCTCCAATGTGTCTACCCATGAGAAGAGCATATTAGGAGTGGTGAGTTACTGATAACTGTTTTAAGTCTTTGTCAGAGAGCACTTAAGCATCTTTGTTTTTTTAAGCCTTTCTTATGGGGTGGAAGAGGTGAATAGCTATCTAATTTATACTTGATCTCATTACTTTGTACACTGAGTAACTTTCTTTCACTGAGTTCTGATAGGACTCTAGAGAGGACCTGGGGTCTATTAGAGAAAGGTATAGGTTGTCTTATGTTCTGGAAGGATCCAAGGGAATAATTTCCAACAAAGACATATTAATTAACTTGGTGACAAAATGACTTCCAGGCAAACCAGGTCCCAAAGAACTCCACATGTTCTAAGAACTCATTTGGGACTAGACTTTCCCTCTGAGAGAACAAACCTATTTTTTTCTTTTCTTTTTTTCCCCTGTTTTTCACTTTTCCCAGTTGTTTGTTTGATTTTAATTTTATTCTTTCTTAATTGTTTTGGGTTGGGGAAAAAACATAAATATTAAGCAGATAGTAACTTATGAGGACTTTGTAAAATGATGTTGGTTTGCTGAATTTATATAACTTTGTATTTGGAAACAAATTTAGTCTCCAGGCTCACTAGCTATAGTGGGCCTAGGCTCTCAGAAAAGACTTTAGGATTGTCTGAGAACTGTGGTGAATGAACTTTTGCTGGAACTTTTTAAAATGGTATTCAAGAGGTCATTAGAGCTCTGCCACATGGACTTTATTAAGACTTTTTATACTTGAGTGTCCTCAGGTACCCAGAGAACTTTCTAGAATTGGTGATATAGACAAGTGTTCCCAATACACCCCAAGTGATTTGCTTGGGTCAGCTAGGGAGCAACAAGGATCCTCTGCTTGCTTGCACCCTTAGGCCATAGGTCACTGGAATTGTCCAGAGGTTATGTTCACCTTCCCCACTCCATCATGAGGAACAAAAAATCACTAAGTGAAAAGGTGGAGAGTATGCTTTATTGTCACAAAGAGTAAATTCTTCAGTGCTGAGCCAGTGTACACATCTCTTAGCATAGTACCTGAGCACATACTCCATGGGCTTGCCACTCGTACAATAACAATAATAGCTTTGTAAGAAAAATAGTTCATGAAATGCTTGTCTTATAATAAGCCTATGAAATAATTCAGGAATTATCATCCCATTTTATAGTTGAGGAAACTGAGGCTCTGAATGGAAAAATGACTTGTTTATGATCACACAGCTAATAGGTTTTGGAAGGAGTAACTAAATTCAGAACTCTGGAATCAAATCCAGTGCTCTCTTCACTATATAATTTTAAAATATAAATACAATATAAAATTTTAAAATATGCTCCATTTCTTATTGAATTGTTGAGATGGAAACAGAAGATACATTAAAAAATCTTTTTTTAAGCCACAGAACATTTGCCCCAGACAACTTCATAAGGATTATCTATTAAGTCAGAGATGTATTTAATCTCTAGGCTGATGAAATCACAGATTGTGTATATATTTGAGTATTAATCTTTGCATATCTTAAATGAAAAATTAATATTTATGAAAGAGCACCTGGGTTCTCTTTCCATGGCATGTTAGAAATTAGATTCTGAGCACAACTGAAGTAACTGGATTGCCTCAGTTCTGTTCTGAGAGTATCTATAAGAGCCTTAATGGAAAAGCAAAATAATTTTCTCAGATTCCAAACGTATGAAGAATAGTAATAATAAATCTGCTCCCCACAAAATAGAGAACTTCTTTCTAACATATCTCATTATTATAACTTTAGATAAGCATTACATCAATTCTAGTCAGTTTAAAAGATAAAGGAACATTGACATTTTTTGCCAAAATAAATGGGAATTATTTTGGATGCATCTTGTCCTAGAAAGAAAGAAGTCTTCAAGACTTGCTCAATGGAATAAGAACAGATCAGAGGTCCATGGGACTATCTGAGTTATGTCAGGTGGAGGTCAGAGCTCAGAACAGGCCCCATTACTGAAAGCACTTAAGTTGTCAGAAATGCAATCAATCGAATTCTGTCTACCTAAATTGTGCTTCCATAATTTTTATTTGTTTGTTTTGGACTAGATCTGTGATTTCGCCAAAGTTGAGGGCTCTCAGGAGGAATTTTCTCTACCAGCACAAATCAGTGTCATCTTTTATACCTACATACACACACATATGCATGCAAGGCAATAGGCGATAGGTGATTTGCTCAGGGTCACACAGCTAGTAATCATCAACTGTCTGTGATCAGATTTGAACTCAGGTCAGAGCATACATATGGTATTTTACATACAAGTTTTCTCTAAGTGCGAATTTTTAAAAATAAAAGTATGTTGCTACATACACAAAATTATGCAAGGTAAATATTTTCTTCTAAGGGGGCCCCAAGTTGATCTAGAAGTGCCTGAATTCTGAATCTAAAAGATTATTTAACATCAATACTGTATTACTTAAGGTCTTGCCTTTAACTTGTTGGGCTATCATCCTAGGTTTTAGAGTGGACATTTTTGAGGCATATTTGAGGCATAGCTACTGTGACATTCATAGACTCATACATGCCTGATTATACTTTCATGTTCTGTATTTATAAAAAGGTTAGTGGTGTATTTCCTTAGTACAAATTATTTTTGGTGCTTTATAACATTTATGGACACCATAAAGCCTATAGAGTATAATGTGTGTGATTAATTTTTCCCAGTCAATAGTCCAGGAGAACATCCCAAGAGATGCCACATTTTCACCAGTGACTTGAGCAAACAGAATGGGAGAAAGCAATATATGGGAATGGGTGGTTACACATGAACATATACAGGATCAACAAAGTGGGGAAAGTATAGTCTCTATGTAATTTTATCATGAAAGCAGTGATTGTGAACAATTCCATTGAAATTCACTTAGACCATAGGTCCCCAAAGTGGGGTGATGCTGCCCCTGGGGGCGGCGCTGGAATGATCTAAGGGGTGGTAGTAGTCTTGGATGCAATTGAGAGACATCGAATAAAAGTAAGGGGGATGCATAAGGAAAGAAGAGAAGAAAATTTTTGAAAAACTATTTGTACATGTTTCATCTGTTGTGTAACAGAGTTAAAGTTGTAGTGATTACATTATCTTCCAAATAAACACAAAAAATCCAAGTTATGACCTATTAGTGGTCAAGTCTCCCTACAGGTCTTAACAAGCAAGGCAGGTGAGCGTGTTTCTCGTTGTCAGGAAGTCCAGAATGCGTTGGCAAGAATATGTGTGTGTAATGACTTGTTTACAACACAATACTATACAGTTACATGATGCAATACTGTGTCATGAAAATTCCAATGCAGGAAAAAACCCACAAATTTGCAATAAATTATTAAATTTAAAATGCCTTATTTAAAAAAATATTTTGTGTTTTTTGAAATGATGCAAATAAAAAATATTAAAGGGTTAAAGAAAGTAGATTTAGGGGGGTTGCTGAGTAATCTTTTTTATTTTGAAAAGGGGGTGATAGGTCAAGTAAGTTTGGGAACCTTCAATTTAGAAGATTCCTGACTCACACATGCTCAGAATCCACTAGTATGTTGATACTGGTAATTGAGTTGTGTGGGTGGTGATGTTTACTGGACCCTCCCATATGGATGAAAAGTGAAAGAAAGAATTCTGTGATCAATTGACCATGAACTTGATCGACTTTGCAATTGGGTCACTGGGCAATATACTTCTGCTGTCCCTGTTTCTGCACTGTCCCAATCCAGATGATCTGTTCCGACTTTGGGACTGTGCTGATTGGGAGATAGTCACCATATTTAACCAGCCTCAGCCAAGTGGCCATGCCATCTTTTTGCCATGCTGTTGAATACACCATCCCTCCCCTTCCCCTTTCTACTTCTCATTCTCAGAACAGTGATTACCTCTCCCCTGCAAGTGTTTTCTTCTATCCACTGTCTCTCTTTTGATTTATATCCCTAACACTTCACATAAGCCTGGTGCATAATAAGTGCTCAAAATTGCTTTTCCATTCATACAATCATGTGTAGTGTCAATTACAGGACCTTAAGGGAGCAATGGGCAGAACAAGATTTTGGGCAAGGACTGAATTATGGTGCCCCTTATTTGTTATTGCTAACAATGCAACTTGATTTTGTGGGATTCAATCGTTTTCAATTATGTCTAACTCTTTCTGACCCCATTTGGGGTTTTCTTGACAAAGATATTGAAATTATTTTCCATTTCCTTCTTCAGTTCATTTGACAGATGAGGAAACTGAGGCAAGCGGGGTTAAGTAACTTGCCTAGGGCTACACAGCTAGCAAGTGTCCGAAACCAGATTTGAACTCAGGAAGACTAGTCTTCCTTACTCCTAACTTGTTGCTCTCTATATTGTACCACCTAACTGTACTTCACAGAATTAACACTTGATAAATGCCTGTTGACACTTAACTGATTATACGGACTGGTCCTTGGGCAAAAGAAATGGACAACTGGTGTATAGCTCATGTGCCACATAAACATAAGATAACCCTCTGTAAGGGATTTATGGGATTACAAGGATAAACGTCCCACCGTAAAGATGGCATGAATAGGTTGTGATCCACATTACTGGAGAAAAGCCTCATAATGATGACATCACAGATATTTTGACACACTGAAGACCTCTGCTAAAGTCCTACTCCAGCGCCTCCTTACAGGATAGCAGCAACCCTAAATTCTTAAAGATTCTAGAGTGATTATCAAGCTCTAAAAGGTTTTAATTAGGATCTGGTCATGAACTGTATATGTTTTGCCCCTGAATAAGCCAATTCCAGTTTGATTTATACATACATACATACATATACACATACCTATATATACCTACATATATATTTTTTTGGTTATGGTAATTCTGGAAAAACATGCACTCAGTGCATGGTCTGTAACAAAAGTCAGTGAGAGAGTATCCACGCTAATGTAATTACATTTTCTTGGAGTATTAAGTATAACAGCATTTAAAATGTCCCTTCTTTCAACCTACTGTATTGGATCTGAGCTTTGAAGGATTATATTGGGAATGGGGGGAATGTCTTGAAGACCTTATAGGCTTTCAGTGAGAGTCATTATTGTACAGGACTAGGAAGGTGATTGGTCCTGTTGTACTATGCCCTGGTGAAGTATTAGGTTCAGTTCTGGATGCCATGTTTTAGGAAGGACATCAGTGAAGTAAAGAGTGTCTAGAGAAGAATAACTGAATTGTTACTTGAGGAACTGGAGACATTTAACCTGGAAAAGAGGGGAGTTAGAGGGCACAAGACAGTCATTTTCTAATACATGGATTATCATCATATGGAAATGATTAGACTTGTTCTGTTTGAACCCAGTGAGCAGCTCTAGGAATAAGGGGTAGAGGTTGTAGGGATATCAATTTTGGCCTCATTTAGAGGAAAAATCTTAGCAATTAGTCTTCCAAAAGTGAAAAGTGCAGCCTCATGAGTGGATTCCTTCTCACTGAAGACTGTCAAGCTAAAGCTACACAAGTCCTTGGGTATCTTCTAGAGGGGACCTCTTATTCAAAAATGACTTCTGAGATCCCTTCCAAACCCAGAGTTCTGTAACCGTGGCATGAGCACACAGTGGATGACACCCCATCTTCCTTTGTCAGTCTACAGGGTCTGGTGCAGATGGTTCAGAAGCTTGAGCAGTATTTGTAGAAACTGCTACATGACAGAAACTGTCATGGCTAATGTAATATTTCAATGAAAACTCTATTTATGTAACTACAGCTATCCCTCCAATACTGTGTTCCTGGTATAATAGAATTATCCCTATCTGAGTCCACTCTAGTAGACCATCTTTTTTCTAGCAGAAATAGATACTAGCTTTTCTTGGTTGGTACAAATTAATACCTAAGACCCATCCTCATGCTCGTTCAACAGAAGAGAAGGCAGCTGACTAATGACAGATGGTTATAAGTACATTGGCATCCATACAGCATGCCAATGGCCACAGGATGTCTGTGCCCTTGCTGGCACGAGCCAAGTTCCCCTCAGCTACACGTATGGAAGCCAAATCCCAAGCCCGCTTCCCAAGAGGGGCGGGTCCACAGGTGTGCTGGAGCTGGTTCTAAGTCACTGTAAAATTTACGTCTCAGAAATTGGCAGTTGTGACAAACCAGGGCTTGATTTGTTTTGGTGATTGTCTAAAGTATTACTAATGAAAATTAAACTTCAGCGTGAGTACATTCACTCCTCCCACTCCCACCCTGGTTGTTAAACATTTACCAGCATACCCCAGAGGATGTCTGTGAAGTGAGGGATGCACTGTGATTAGAAAAAGCTCGAGGCGATGACTCAGGTGAGTGAAAGACAGTGAGTGATTATGCTGATACTTCAGAGGCTTGGACAAGGGCAGTAGGAGGACATTTAAAGAGTAGAAAGGGCTGTGATTGGTGGATGATCAGGCCAGCCAGAACTGAGGGAGCTATGGGCAGAGTGAAGGTCAGACCTGTCTAGACCTCTGGGACTCAGGAAGGGGATAATGATGTTCAAAGATCATAGAATTAGAACTGGAAACCACCTTAAAAGTACTGAATTTTACTTCCCATTTTACAGAGGAGGAAACTGAGCCCAAGAGAGATTGTTAGTCAGCTGGCGAACAAGCATTTATTGTGTCTATTATATGACTGGCTCTGGGAGTATGAACAAAGGCAAAAATATGGCCCCTAACCTCAAGGAGCATATATATATATACATATATATACAGCCTATATAAACTATATTTTATATGTCTATGTGTGTATACATACACTATATTTAGTGTATCTATACTATATTTTATGTGTATATGGGTATGCATACATACACTATATATAGTGTGCATATATTATATACTATATAGTGTATGTACACTATATTTTATATGCACATATATACTATATATAGTGTATATATAATATATTTTAAATATATGTAGGTACACATATTATATAGTGTATGTATACTATATTTTATATGTATATACACACATAGTATATATGCTATATTTATATGTATGTGTGCATGCCAATATATATTATATATAGTGTATATATACCATATTTTATATTTATATATGTATACATATACACAGGCAGAGAAATAAAATGTATACTATATACTGGAGTGTGGGGATGAGGACTTGTACCAGGGTGCTGGTGGTATTGGAGGAGAGAAGGGGGCATATCTGTAACATCTGGCAAAGTTGGAAAGTTGGAAATACAGGACTTGGTAACAGATTAGATACTCTGTATTTATCATGTACATGTATATGTATGGGTATATATATATATCTCCATAGTGTGTATACACTATTATATATACCATGTGCATATATATATATACACATACTAGTATATATTATGCATATATACTATATGTGATCTACACTAACATATATACTCCATATGTGTGCCTACATGCATACACATACGCACAAGTATGAACAGGGCCAACCATGTCTCCTCTACTCAACAGATTCCAGTGGCTCCTTTCCTCCTCCAGAATCCAATGAACATATCCTCTACCTGTCTGACTACCTGTCTAGTCTTCTTATACTTTAATACCCTCCAAGTTGTCTATGTTCTGGTAACACCAGCCTCCTTACTGTTCTTCTTATAAGACACTTCATCTCCTGACTCCAAACATCTTCACTGGTTTTCTTTGATGCCTGGAATGTCCCTCCTTACTGTCATCTCTTGGCAGAGAAAGGTAGGTGATGCAGTGAATAAAGCCCTGGGCCTGGGATCAGGAAGAGCTGAGTTCATATGTGATTTCAGATATTAACTGTGTGACCCTGAGCATGCCACTTATCCTCTCTGACTCAGTTTCCTCAACTATAAAGTAATAGCGCTTCATAGAGTTGTGAGGATCAAATGAGGTAATCTTTGTAAAGAACTTTGTATATAGTAGGTGTTTAATAAATGCTTGTTTTCTTCTCTGCTTCCTTGAACTCTTAGCTAAAATCTCATCTGCAAGAAACCTTTCTCTGTCTCCCTTAAAACCAATGCTTTCCCTCTGAGATTACCTTCATCTCTGTATGCACAATGCCTGGCACATAAGAAGCATTTAATAAAAGCTTGTTGAATTAACTTAACTTGACAGAATTGGTAAAGGCCTCCTGAAGAATGTTGGACTTGAGTTGAATCTGGAAGGAAGCCAGGGGAGCTAAGAGGGGGAGATAAGGAGGGAGAACATTCCTGGAAGGGGGGCCAGCTTGTGAAAAGGAATGGTATGGACTCTGGAAATGGAGTGCCACATGTGAGGGCCAGCAAGTATCATGGAATATGTAAGAAGCAAAGTATAAGAGGATTAGAAAGGTAGGAAGGGCCAGGTTGTGAAGGGTATTAAAAGTCATTAGAGGCCTTCATATGTGATCCTAGAGGCAATAGGGAGCCACTGGATGTTACGGGTGTGTGTGTGTGTGTCTGTGTGTGTGTGTGTGTGTGTGTGTGTGTGTGTGAGAGAGAGAGAGAGAGAGAGAGAGAGAGACAGAGAGAGACAGAGAGAGACAGAGAGAGAGACAGAGACAGAGAGAGAGAGAGAGAGAGAGAGAGGGAGGAGAAGAGAGAGAGAGAGGGAGGGAGGGAGGGGGAGAGAGAGAGAGAAAGGGAGAGAGAGAGAGAGGGAGAAAGGGAGAGAGAGAGAGAGGGAGAAAGGGAGAGAGAGGGAGAGAGAGAAAGAGAGAGAGAGAGAGAGAGAGAGAGGGAGGGGGAGAGAGAGGGAGGGAGGGGGAGAGAGAGGGAGGGAGGGAGAGAGAGAGAGAGAGAGAGAGAGAGAGAGAGAGAGAGAGAGAGAGAGAGAGAGAGATGGTTCAATTTGTGCTTTAGGAAAATCATTTTAGTAGCTGAGTGAAGGACGTATTAGAAGGAGAGACTCCATTGGGTAGACCAATTAAAAGGATATCTGTCTAGGTAAAAGATGATGGAAGCCTGTACTAACACGGTGGCTCTACCAGGGGAAAGAAAGGAACACACACAAGAGATGTTTTGAAAGTGGAAACTACAACATCGTACGTGTAGGAAATGCCAGAATTTTATTCTTACTCTGGTCCTTTGACTTCAAATCCAACACTTTTTTTTTCTACTGCACTGTATCTGAAGGGCCAGTCCTTCCTCTGCCCTCTGAAGTGTCACTGATGTTGGTTTGTCATTGTGTGTCTTCCTCAAAGCACTGACCAGTATATGTAGACCATGCTACATTCTTCATTCCAAGTATGTTCTGATATTCTGTGGTACATTCTAAGAGAATGCTGGAAAGCCATAGATGATATATACCACTCCTCCTCTACAACATTCTTTATAGGTTATCAGTTAGCTAATATATGAAGATCAGTGATGGGGAACTCACTACCTGCCAAGGGAGCCAATTCCCATATATATTTAATAGTCAGAAAGCTCTTTTCTCCCTTGAGCTGATATTGACCATAATTTCTATCATATTTATTGTCGTTTTGGTCCCTGAAGACACGTATACTAAATCTACTCCCTCTTCCACATTCAATTCAGTTCAATTCAATTTAAGTGAACATTTATTAAATGCCCAATATGTGAAAGTCACTATACTAGGCACTCTGAGTATAAAATGAGATATAATACAATCCCTGCTTTCAAGGATCTCCTAAACTAATGGGAGGGAAAGGCATGTACATAAATAATCAGGACAGGACAAAAAGCTTTAAGTATAAAAAAACAATCTCAGTAAAGTTCTAGGAGAAATGTTAGGCATGAGGCAGTATGATATATCAGAGTGCTGGATTTGGAGTGGGGAAACCTAGGGTTTAATTTAATCTTGGATCATTTAGTATCTGTGTGACATCTCTAATTTCAGTTCCTCAGTTAAGTTCAGTTAAGTCATTTTTCAGTCATGTCCAACTCTTCATGGCCTCATTTGGGGTTTTCTTGGTACCACTGGAGTGGTCTGTCATTTTCTTTTCCTTCTCAGCTCATTTTACAAATGAGGAAACTGAGGAAAACAGGGTTAAGTGACTTGCCCAGGGTCACACAGCTAGCAAGTGTCTGAGGTCAGATTTGAACTCAGGAAGATGTCTTCTTTCACTTCAGAACTGGCACTATGTCTTTGCCCCATCTAGCTGCCCTCATTTTACTCACCTAAAACAATATTTGTGAAGCACCTAGCACAGTGCCTGCACATAGTAGGTCCTTAATAAGTGCTTATTTTCTTCCCCTCTCTCTTCCTCCATTAAAATGGGAATAATAGCACATACATTATCTACCTCACAGGGTTGCTGGAAAGAAATATATTGTAAAACTTAAAGTATTATATGTTTGAATTATCATTATAACGTTGAGATACAACTTCCAGGCAAAGCTCTGTAAGAAATTGGAGGAGGAGGGGATCATTTTCTGTTGATGGATTCTAGCTGGCATTAAGGAGCCAGTGATGGTTTTTGAGTAGAAGTGGGGATGGTGCACTAGGAAGATTTCCTCAAGCAGCAAGATGGAGGCTGAATATAAAGGGTAGGAAGACCGGGTCAGGAGCTGGAAAGCAAGTGAAAGGCTATCATATGAAAGGAAAAGGGGGGATTCGATTTGTTCTGTTTGGCCCGAGAGGGCAAAACTGGGAGCAAGGTTACAATGAGGCAACTTTAGGTTTGATGGAAGGAAAAACTTTGTAACTAGAGCTGTCTGAAAATGGAATGGCTTGTCTTGGGAGGTGGTAACTCCCTCTTCTAATTCCCAAGTCTTCCAGGAAAGGTTGGATGAATACTTACAAAGTGTGTAAGTGTGTTGTAGTTGGGATTCTTTGGGGGGGGGCATGGGTATTAATAAGTTGAGAGAGAGAGAGAGAGACAGAGAGAGACAGAGAGACAGAGAGAGAGACAGAGACAGAGAGAGAGACAGAGACAGAGAGAGTGAGAGAGAGAGAGAGAGAGAGAGAGAGAGAGAGAGAGAGAGACAGAGAGAGATGAGTGCCTGAAATAAGGTGGTTGAAGTCGAAGCAAAAGCAAGAGCCAGATTCAAGAAATATCATAATAATGGAATTAACAGGGCTTGGCAAGAACCAATTGGATGTGTGGGATCTGGGATTAGAGAGAGGGAAGGGTCAAATGTGACTCTTAGGTTATGAGCCTGGATGACTGCGGGGAGCCCGGGTGATTCTTCCATATGCTTACTTTCCCATACAGATAAAATTTCATGGTAACAATCTGAATATGTTTTGAGGAGAAAGTAGATCATATAATCAAAATTACAATAGATAATATTTATATATCATTTTAAGTTTTTCAAATTGTTTTATAAATGTTTTCTCATTTTATCATTATATCAGCCTTGGCAGTAGATGTTATTATCTTCCCCAGTTTCATAGATGAAGGAACTGAGACAGACTGAGGCTAAGTGACTTGCCCAGAGTCACACAGCTATTAAATGTCTGAGGGAGTATTATGAACTCAGGTCTTCCTGA
This sequence comes from Bettongia penicillata ogilbyi, assembly GCA_023548195.1. Taxonomy (NCBI): domain Eukaryota; kingdom Metazoa; phylum Chordata; class Mammalia; order Diprotodontia; family Potoroidae; genus Bettongia; species Bettongia penicillata. The sequence continues at coordinate 3,346,835 of JAJHZJ010000155.1, read as the reverse complement.
CTTCAGGTCCAGGCTCTATTCATTGTGCCAGATAGCTATTTAGCCACCTAAATCTCATTATCCTCACACAATTGATTAAAAGTCATGTTTTCATTATGCTTATTGAATGTTAACTACAAAAGAAATTTTGATGTGGTAGAGTACATCATTGCCTTAAAGGATCTTCTTCAGGAGTGGGAAAGCCTCGAGGTCATGTCCTTGAGTGTGGCCTTTTGACTATATCCAAGTTTTACAGAACAAATCTTTTTATTAAGGGGGTTTGCTCTGTGAAGTTTGGATTCAGTCAAAGGGCTGCACTTGAGGACCTAGAGGGCCATATGTGGCCTCAAGGTTGAAGGTTCCTCAGCCCTGAATTATTCTTCAACAAGGTGTCTCCCCTGTATATTTCCAAATTATATGAGATTCCTTGAAAGATATAATGAGCAATTATGACCTTGTTCAACATTCCCCCAATTATTAATATCAAGCAAATTTAAAAAAAAAAACCTTTGGTGATTGATGGATGCTTGCTAGAGGTGCTCATTATTGTCATGAAGATGTAGCACAGTATCCAAGTCAAAGAGATAAGTTCCTCCAGATCCTTATGTTTGTGGATGATATTATATATTAATAGCACCAGGGCCTTGAACATCAGAGCTACCTAGATGATGTATGTAACCACTCAAAAGTACTTGTGTCTTATCCACACAGGAAAAAATGAAGTGGACAGAGAATGCCTGTTTTCCAGGTTATGGTATGTGGTTAGATGATGGACAGCAAAGATTGCCCATCCATCAATATATATGTAATATGTACAATATATCTTGGACAGACACTACAAACATCTAAGGAGCTGGGCTCAGAATTGAGCAGCAGGAGGAGAGTGGGCTGGATTGTCTTTGGGAAATCACCAAGTTCTTTTCATGACCCCAATCTTTTTCCTGAAACCAAGTCCCATCTTTTAAATACCAGTGTTCTTCTGGTTATGTTTTAAGGCTATGAGTCATGTAACACTAAGTCTCCAAAGAAATGAGGTTGAAGACAGCTACTATATCATTTCCTAAATCTTCTTTTCTCCAGGTTATAAAATCCCAGTTCCTTCAGTTATGGCTTTTAGACCCTGAGCCATCCTAGTGGCCTTTCTATACATTACTATTCAAGAAGTAACTGTAAGAATACTACACCTCCCCACCCCCCATTTAATAAGGATTTGAGCACTTTCATAATGTAAATTGTGTGTGCTTATGAGGATTCTGGAAAATAAGAATGGAAAGATTGATTGGACCTTGAATATGGATGACCTTTAATGTCTGGCTAAAGAGTCTAGTTTTAAATGGATGGAAAATGGAAGACAGTTTTTTGAGTATATTAGAGATATGGTCAGAGTAGTGCATTGTATGTAAAATGGATTGGGAGGAATATCTGAGAAGTATAGAGACTTATTATGAGTCCATTTCACTCAATAAGTCTAGGAGGCAAATAATGAAAAATTGAATTAGGGCAGCAGCAGAGGGAAGTGATAGGAGGGGACAAACATTGAGCCATTAGGTTGATTAGATTGGGGAGGGGGTGGGCAGAACCAACAGGACTTGACAACTTTTTGGAAGCAAGGGATGAAGGAGAGAGAGGAGTCAACCATGAATTTATGGTTTAGGAGGAAAAAGGGACCATTTGCCATGAGAGCCTTCTTCTGTACTACATCTCAAAACTCCTTGATAACATCTATTCTCTTTTCCTTTATTTCAGTCTCTAGGGAAAAGGTGTCCTTTCTTCTTACCAAGGTTAATCCCTCTACTTGTATTTCTGATCTCATTATTTTCATTCTCCTCCAACAGATGAACCCTGTAAGTCATCCTTTCCCCCCCAATCTTCAGTTTCTCCCTATTGATTGACTCATTTTCTTCTGTCTAAAAACACATCCAAATCTCCTCCATCCTTAAAAATAAAACCCTCATGGGATGTTGGAGAGTTGGGACACTGATACAGTGTTGGTGAAGTTGTGAACTAGTTCAGTTGTTCTAGAGAACAATTTGAAACTACACCCAAAGGGCTATAAAACTGTGCATACCCTTTGATCCACCAATACCATTATTAGGTCTGTATCCAAAAGAGATTCAAACAAAAGGGAAAAGGACCTATTTGTGCAAAAGTATTTATTGCAGGTCTTTTTGGGATAGCCAAGAATTGGAAATTGAAAGGATGCCCATCAATTGGGAAATGGTTGAACAAATTGTGGTGTGTGATTGTGATGGAATACTATTGTGCTATAAGAAATAAAAAGCAGGATGGTTTCAGAAAAAAACTTGAGAAAACATATAAACTGAGGCAAAGTGAAGTGAGCAGAACCAGGAGAACATTGTACATAGTAACAACAATTGTGTAAGGATGATCAACTATGAAAGACAGCCTACTTTGAATAACACAATGATTCAGGACGATTCCAAAGGACACATGATGAAAATTGTTATCCACCTACAGAGAGAAAATTGATGAGCTCTGAGTGCAGATTGTGCATACTTTTTTTTACTTTTTTTTGTGATGTAGTTAATGTGGAAATATGTTTTGCATGATTTCACATGTATAATACAAATATTGCTTGCCTTCTCAAGGGGTGGGAGAAGGGCAAATAGGAGGGAATTTGGAATTCAAAATTTAAAAAAGAATGGCAAATTTTTTCTATGTTAATTGAAAATATTTAATGAAATAAAACCTCACACTTAACCCCACCATCTCTCCAGTATATTGTTCTCCATCTCTCCTCCCTTTCAGAGTCAAACTCCTAGGAAACCTGTCTACTCTTTCTGCCTCCATTACTTTCTTCTTACCCGTATTTTGGTCTCTTGCAATCTAGTTTCCACCTAACCCTTAACAGATATTACTTTCTCTAAAATCACTAATAAGCTCTAAATATACCAGATTCAGGAGCTTCAGTCTTCATACTTCTTTACCTGTCTGCAATATTTGACACTATTTACCACCTTTTCCTCCTGGGGTTTTGTGCCATAGCTCTCTCTGTCTTCATTCTCTTCTTGTCTGACCTTTCTCTGTAGTATCCTTTATATCAGCACCTACCCTCTAAGTGTGGGTGTACTCCAAGCCTCTGTCCTATTTTTTCTTCTCTTTCCACATCCTTGTTGATTGCATCAGCTCCCTTGAGATCATTTATCATCTCTATGTAGACAAATCCCCAATATGTGCATCTATATATCCAACTCTAGTCTCTTTCCTAAACTCCAGTCCCCCCTCAGTCAGTGAGGGAGCATTTATTAAGTACTTACTTTATGCCAGGAACTGGGCTAGGTCATAGGGATACAAACCATCTATTGGATATTTCCAACTGCACATCCCGTAGACATCTTAAATGCAACATGTCCAAAAAAAATTCATTGGTTTTCCCTCCAAACTTACCCATCATCCAAATTAGCCTATTTTGATTGAGGGTACCATCATCCTTCTGGTGACCCAGATTCTAAACCTAAAAGTCATCTTTCATTCCTTACCCCATCTATCTAATCAATTGCCACTCCTTGTTAATTTTACCTCAATGTCATTTTTTCCCACCTGCACCTTCCCCTGCATTCTCCACCCCCCACTCATGGAGTCAGTTTCTTTGTTCAGGGCTTTGTGTCCTCTTGCCTGGACATTTCTAAAAGCATCCTAATTGAGCTCCCTGCTTCAGCTCTTTCCTCTCTCTAATCTGTCCTCTATACATCTGACAAATCAATATCCTAAAACACAGGTCTGAGCAGATCTCTCCCATGCTTTAAAGAAAAATAAAGCTCCTATGGTTCCTTATTGCCTCTAGGTTAAAATGCAAGTACTTCCTTGGCATTTAGTGCCCTTCATCATGTATCTGGCACTTAGCCTGCCTTCCCAAGCTTCTTATACATTATTCCCTTTCATAATGCTACTTTCCATGCTACTGGGTACTGGCCTACCACCCAATATTCCATCTCCTATCTGTAGTTTTGCAAAGCTGCACATCTTGAATGCATTAATCCTTTCTTACCCCCTCTTCTTAAAAATTCTAGCTTCCTTCAAAGTTTAATTCAGTTGCCTAAAGGCCATTTCCACTCTTCCTGATCTATATCTTGCCACTGGACCCAGATGACTCTGGAGGAGAAAGTGAGGCTGGTGACCTTGCACAGCCCTCCCTCACTTAAATCCAATTCACTTTTAACTCATGGTATCATCTTCCTGAGGTCATGGTCCTCTTTGAGAAGGACAAACAAGTTTATTGCCATCTCTTAAAATGGGACAGCTAGAGCAGCTAGGTGGCGCCATAGTGAATAGAGCACTGGGTTTAGAATCTGGAAGATTCTTCCTGGGTTCAAATTCAGCCTCAGACACTTACTAGCTGTTACTTAACCCTGTTTGCCACAGTTCCCTCATCTGTAAAATGAGCTGGAGAAGGAAATGACAAACCACTCCAGCAACTGTGCCAGAACCTCAGCTATTAGTATTCCACCTTTGAAATTATTTTACAAAGTAAATTATAAAGGAAAATATATTTTAAACAATGTATCATGTAATATATAATAGTTTAAAATGTAAAGTAAAATAAATTACTTTATACAAAACAAAAAAACTCCTTGGATTCTTGGTTTTAAATTAAATTTAATTATATTTTCAAATGAAGATATAAGTTCTTTTATGTTAACTTTGTATATAATTTATATTTATGTGTATATGTGTTTATATTGATAAATATATGTATGTTTGGACTTATGTATTTGCATACACATGCTATATACATATATCCTCCCTCTTCCACCGAAATAAAAGTTCCCCCAGACTGAAATAATCCCTCCCATTGAAATAAAACAAAAAATTGAGGGTAGGCTGTTTTAGATGCTTAATAAATTTATATTCATTGATTGAAGTCTGAACCTGCTTAAGTGGATGGTGGAAAGTCAGAAGAGAAACATGGTTTTGGTAGGTTGAAGATAATTTTGGATATATTCAGATTTAGAGACCCTTAGAGATTTTCTAGACTAACCTTATTTTATAGATAAGGCAATTGAGACCCAGAGAGGACAGGTGATTTACAGAAGGTCCCCAGTAGCATTAGGTAGTAGAGTAGGAGCCTGCTGGCTTCCAATGTGGGGTACAATGCTGCTAAGCTTGAGGAATGTGTCTGGGCATATGCCCACCAGGCACTTGGAAATGTGAGTCTTTTTAAAAGACACAGGTCTTTACTGGAGTGAAATTCTCTGTCACTTATCCATACACACTCCCAAACTGGCAGTGTATGAGTTTACCAAGGGAGACTGTAATATAGAGAGGATCAAAGGTGACAATCTTGGGAAACACCTATAATTAGCAAGTGTGAAGTGATCACTTCTGGACCCTCAGTTTCCTTCATAAAATATAAATTATTAGGGGGCAGAGGTTACTTTATTTTTATCCATTTCCTCACAATGTACCTGACATACGGAGTTGGTACTTTATAAATATTTGTCTAATGGAATTGCTGGTGAAAGGCTGAAAAAAAGGCATTGGATTTTGAGGCATTGGTGATACTAGAAAAAGCAGTTCGAATAGAGTGGTGGGTCAGAAAAGCAAAATCATAAGGGGCAAAGTACTCAGTGTTCAGGAGCAGCTTAGAGCTTTCCAGTTTAGATTGATGTGTCAAGAAAAGGGCTGAGTGCAAGTGACAAAGTGAGAAGGCTGTAGGAAAGGATCATAGATCCAGAGCTGGAAAGGACCTTACAATTCAATCTGGTCAGATCCCTTATTTTACTTATGGGGAAACTAAAGCCCTGAGAAAGTAAGTTCCTGTTCAAGGTTACACAGGTCATAAGTGGGAATTCGGACTGAACTTGGATCTCGTAATTTCAAAGTCCTCATCTTTTCCATGGCACCATGCTCTCTCTCTCCAAGGGGTTTATATTTACTTTTTTTTTTTTTTTTTAATGTAAGGATAGGGAGATCTGGACGATGTTTGTGGGTGCATGACAAGGAGCAGGCAGAGAGGAAGAAATGAGAGGTAATTAATGGGATGACGTTCGGGAGGAAGAAACTGGAGGGGATGGTTAACTAGAGACGTTAGCTTCCAGAGGAATAGGGACATTTTTTCTGAGACGTGAAGAGATTAGTGATTCCCTTAAGAGCACCAGCGATCAAAGAGGTCATGGTTTAATATAGGGGGTTCCAATAGTCTCAATGCAGTTTTAAGCTCTTAAAGCTCAAAATGCCATCTTGTCTGATAACCTCAGCAAGTAATGTTACTAAAACTAGGAAGTGCATTAAAAGTTGTGGAACACTTTGTGTATCATATATAAATAATAATATATGGGATTCTTCTCCTCCTCTTTCTTTCGTCTTTCCTTCTTTTCCTTCCCCTTCTCTCTTCCTCTCTCTCACTCTATCTCATTCTCTCTCCTCCCCCCGCACCCCGTTTCCCTCTCCCTCTCTTCCCCTCAAAACCTAGCTTCAGAAATTTACTAGCGGTGTGATCCCAGGAAAAATCTCTTAACCTCCGTCAGCCTCAGTTTCATGGACTGTAAAATAGGGATAAGAATAGCACCTACCTCGCAGGACTGTGAGAATCAAATAAAATAATATTGGCAAAGCGCTTGGTACAGCGCCTGGCACATCCACCTCGTGGATGCTTCAAATGCTTGTTCCCCCTTCTTCCTTAACGCTTTCTGTATTTTTATAGATCAGGTTCAGCATACGATTCGGAGGAAAGGGGGAAAACCAAACCAAACCCCAGCAAACCCCAGGCCCTTCTGGGAGCCCTTCTCGTCTTTCTCGAGGCTCGGGCGGGGAAAGAGAAGTTCTGGGGAAGGTGGGCTTCCCACCTCCCTGCAGGGGCTCGGGGCGGTCCGGCCCGGGGGCGCCCAGCCCCACCTCCGGGGCGGTCCCCTCTCGGGCTCCGAGCGGCTGCGAGGACTTTCACCTGCCCAGCCCGGCCCAGCCCAGGCCGGCGCGGGCCGGGAGAGCCCGGGGCGGGGGCGGAGTCGCCGGGCGCTCGGCAGCCCGCCCCCGCGGGAGGAGCCGCGGCCCCGGGCCCGCCCCGCGCGGGAGGAGCGGCTCGGCTCGGCTCGGCTCGGCTCGCCTGGCTGGGTGGCAGAGCCCGCGTCTCGTCTGGGTGACAGGCGCCCGCGCCGCCGCCTCCGCCTCCGCCTCCTGCTCCTCCTCCTCCTCCTCCTCTCGCCTTCCTTGTCCCCGTCCCCGATCCCGGGCAGGAGCGGCGCCCGGCTCCGGCGGCCGGAGGGCTGGGTCCGTGTCCTCCCCTCCCCCAGCCTTGGGGGCTCCGCGCGGACCCCGCTCCCGCCTGCTGCCGCCGCCGCCGCCGCTGCTGCTGCTGCCGCTGCTGCTGCTGCTCCTCCTTCTCCTCCTCCTCCTCCTCCTCCTCCTCCTCCTCTTCCTCCTCCCCCCCCCCAGCCCTAGTCCCTGTCCCAGTCCTCCAGCTCCTGCTCCCCAGCAGGAATTGCATGGCCCCCGCGCCGCCGCTCCTGTCGTTGGGATCGGCCGCCGCCGCCACCGTCTTGTCCTGCTCCTGCTCGCGCTCCGGGTCCCAGTCGGCTCCTCGCGCAGCTCCCGGACTCGGCTCCCTCCGCGCAGGGCGCAGCTCGGTGCCGCAGGGCTAGAGGCGCCGGTGGCTCGCCGGGCTCCAGAGCTGGGCGCTGGGCGCTGCGCGCCCCCCATTCCAGTTGTCTCCTCTCATCGGCCCCCTGTCCTACCGCAGCCCACCTCGCCGGAGGAGAGCTACCACCTCCGTCTCCCTTCAGCCCCCTCCTCCTCGCTGGGGTCACTATGCCCAGCAAAACCAAGTACAACCTGGTGGACGATGGTCACGACCTGCGGATCCCCCTCCATAACGAGGACGCCTTCCAGCATGGCATCTGCTTCGAGGCCAAGGTGAGGGGCTTGGAGCAGTGCTGGGGATTTGGGGTCTGGACTGGGATGCTGGAACTCGGGGCATGTGATGGAAGAACCAGTCTATGGAGGCCCACCTGTGGTATGAAGGGAGGCTGGTGTGTGGGCGGGGGGTTCGGGCGGGAGGGTTGTGACTTTCCAGTGTAACAACTGGCTGGCTTCTACCCTGTACTGGGAACTTTCCGCTGCAAAGTTTGAGAGATGTCACTTCGGCTCCCACCCAACCCTATTCCTAAGAAGGGCAGCTGGTGCCAAAGGGAGACTGCAAATTACTGCCTCTCTCCGGCGTCCCCACCTCACCTAGGGTTGTTACTCTAGGGCCACTTTCCTTTGGGACCCAACCATCAGACCCATTAGCTGCCAAGGTACCTGCTTCTGGTGTTATTTACCTCTGGGGCTCCGATGGGAAAGAGGTGCTTGGAGGAAGGACTTTCAAAAGGGAAATGCATACTTCCTGAATGAGGAAATTGCTTTTCCCTAGCCTAAGGTTCAGGGGGCTCCCAGCCTCTGGCGGTCAAATCTCCCAGCTATTTCTCAAGGATTGCCTCAGTTTTGAAGCTCTGAAAGACCCACCCAACTCTTTCTACCTCTTTGCAAGTGCCAGGGATAAAAAGAAAGAAGGTGGGGGAGGGTTGGTGTGGGCACTCCCCTTGTTCACCAACAGTGTATATCCGCTGCCATACTTGCTGACCTGGAGAGAAAAACTGGAGTTTTCTGAGTTCAGTCTTAAGGCCCCAGAGTCATCCCATTTTACTGTTTCACAGGAACGACCCTCCTCCCCACCTTCCTTCCTCCATCCTCTTTACAGGTTCATGGCCCTTTGGGGGTAACTGAGTAAAAATTCCTTAGAGTCCAGCGATGCCCCAGGAAATGTTTGCCAGTGCCTCCAGGGATAGGATTTCTACTTTAATAGTCAAAGGAGAAGGTTTCTCACTTGAGATTACTTTTTACTGTTCAGCCCAAACAAAGTTGGTTGAATTTCATTCCATCTCTGTCACTAGCCCGTAATTTCCATTTCTTTCCTTGTGGGAGATAAGGTTCAATTTGGCCTTCAGGTGTCTACTACGAATCTAATAATGTGATATGTCAAAAGAAAAGTGTTTCTCCTTCACCCACATCGTCCCTCATCGCTCCTGTCAACCCGCTCCCTCCCCAATTTTTTGCCAGAGAGCTCCTTCCCTTCTTTGTTACATTTTCTCCCTGTATGACTTTTTGCATAAGATGCTGACATATTTCATCTGTGAATCGTCACCCTAGGTGTTAGTTGTGTTTTCACTTGTCCTGCAACTTCTTTCCTGTCTTCCAGCCGCCCTCTCCCCTTTCTGGAGACTTATCTTTTTTTTAGTCTCTCACAGCAGCACCCCGATCGATGATGGTGGTGGTGTTTTTCTCCGCCAGTACCAATCATAGTCTTTAGATGAGAACAGAGCTGAATTCTTGGTGTTGTTGGTCTTGCTGTAGTGGAACAGCCTCATGGTCTGATCTTAACTCTGGCACTGTCTTGTATCGGATCCTACAGGCTGAGAACATCTGTCTTCTCCCAGAATAGACTTGCTCAGGTCCTTAGGATGTGCTGTATAAGGATTTTGTGTTTTTGTTTTTTCTTGTGGCTTGCACTCTTGAATGGATTCCCTTCAGTGTAAGGTGTGATTTCTTTTCACGGCCAAGATTTCACTTTGCTTGGACTTATTTAAGGAAATCTCTTTGGGGGCAGTTTGTCTTTTTTTCCAATGCTATCACTGCTTTTACAGAAAGGTAGAATGGATGATAGATTTGAAAGAGTCTTTTAATTTTTTTTTCTCTGAGTAGTCTACACTGGATCCTAACTAGGAAACAAGAAGGTAGAGACTTTCTTATGACTTGGAGCTCTCATTTTCTTCCCTGAAGGATCCAACATGTAATCTTTTTGTCAGTCATTGACCTGGGGTTTGGGGGTGGGGATTCCTACCCTAACCTAGAGCCTAGGGCTTCTGGTGTTTTTTCTGTGTGTGTGTGTGTGTGTGTGTGTGTGTGTGTGTGTGTGTGTGTGTGTGTGTGTGTGTTTCCAATACTAAAAGAGAGTGGATGGAGACTCTGCATTACTGATGGAATAGGGAGAAATCCTCACAAGATGATGTAGTTAGGAGGGCAAAGGTTTTGCTCAGAGAGTGAAGGTTTAGTGTAGAGGGCAGAAAAGAGGAAAGAAGTCAACATTCTGATGGAGTTTCAGGTGAAGATGATCTGGAGGGTCGTAGGACTGACCCAGATGGAAAAAATTGAAGATGTTCAGTGTGGAGAAGACATTTCTTGGCAGGGCATGGATAGCTTCAAATATTTTAAGAGTTGTTATGTAGAGGAGAGAATAGACTATTTTGTTTGGTCTCATAGGAGAGAACTAATTAGGTAGCAGAAGTTATAGAAAATCAGATTTAGGGTCTGTGTAAATCCTAATTTCTCCAGAGTGACATAGTCTGCTTTGGGATGTGTAGTGGGCTCACCATCACTGATGGTCTTCATGTGAAGCCGGGATGACTATTTCTTAGGCATAGGATTCTTGCTCATGCATAGGTTGGGGTGGATGATCTCTGAAGTTTCTTCTAACTCTAAGCCTACAATTCTGTGAAGTAGGACCTAGACATCTTTTAGTATTTGTCACCTATCAGCCAAGGCTGAGTTAGGGGGTCTAGGTCACAACCCTCAGCCTACATTTGTTAACCTATCAAGGTACTCTTTTGGGGGCAGCCAGGTGGCTCAGTGAAATCAGGATGTCCAGGCCTGGAATCAGGAAGAATCATCGTTGTGAGTTCAAATCTGGCCTCAAACACTAGTTCTGTGACCCTGGACAAGTCACTTAAACCTGTTTACCATACTTTCTCATCTGTAAAGTGAGCTGGAGAAGGAAATTGGCAAACCGCTCTGTTATCTTTGCCAAGAAAGCTCCAAACAGGGTCACAAAGAGTCTGAAATGACTGAAACAATTGAACAAAGCAACAAAAGCATGGCACTTTTATGGGTAGCAGATGCCCATGTCTTTAAGCACTGAGTTGGCTAAAGAATGGAACTGAAATGCAGAATCAAAGGCATTACTTCTCCAAAGACCTCAGAGTAGCACCTACTTCCCCAGGTCCTAGTGAAGGTAGAATGAGATAACATTTGTAAAGCACTTTGCAAACTTACAACACTGTGGGAATACCAGCTATTATTCTTGTTCTTCTCATAATTCACTGGGTTCTAGGAAAGGACAAAATAGCCTGAGATATTTAGCACCTGTTCTCTAAGAGCCTCCAATCTCGTTGAGGTAGGGAAGGCAACGACAGGATCCATTCAGGCATGGGAAAGTTTCTCCCTTGCCAGTTTCCATGCCTTGAGAGAGCTAATTCATGGTTTTGGGGACTTCAATTGCTAGGACTGCGGGGTTGAATCAAAATCTTGCTCTTTCCTCCTCCCCCTTGGCCCCAACACAGGCTATGATAATGCACAAATATATCCTCACTTTACCATGTGCCATTTGAAAAGAGCTTCTTCTTTTCCTAAGGCCTAGCAGCTTAGGATGAGTGATGGCTGCAGTGATGCCAGTATTGGATGCTCACATTGAGACTTCTGCCATGCTTGAAGGTCAGCTGGGTTGCAGGAATTTCCCAAAGGTCCCCTGTGTCTGACCAGTGTTGTGGCAGCTTCTAATGTGTGTCTCAGGATGGTTGCCCCAAAGGCATCCCCTCCACTCCCATCCATTTTACTTCTTGCTATAGTTCTTTGCTCAGGGCCATCCTGAGAAAGTGGTTGTGATAGGCTCCATCCAGTCTTCACCTTAGGGAAGAGGTGGAGTTGTTGGGGGCTTGCACTGGCATCTGCAGTCAAGACTATATTCTATATTCGGTACCAGTGTCTGGTTCATTGGCAGGTGGTATTTATTGAGTAGTAAACTCTAAATGGCCTCAACACCTTGGATCCTGTCTCTCTTCTCATGTACCATTGTGGCATCAGTTTCATTTAGCTAGGTTATCTTTTCCAGACCACTCAGAAGGTGGCAGCAGGGACTTTGTAAAACTGCTTTGTGATTTCTTTCCTGTGTCTTGGGCAGGGAGGGGAGGGGGTTTCTAGGTTGCTGTCAAGATTGTCCTGCAGATTCACAGTTCCCTGACAATGTTATGATCATTCTCCCCACCCCTGTACCTTTAGTCCCTTAAAAAAGCAGTATATAAAATGTCAGAGCGTACTGGATTTGGAGGTAGAGGCACTGGGTTCATTTATTAGGCTTGGCTCTTTATTAGTTGTGTGACCTTGGGCAATTTACTTAACTTCTCTCAGCCTCAGTTTCCTCATCTGTAAAGGGGGCTTCCTGAGCTCTAAAATTCTGTGGTTACTAATGTTCTCTTAGTCAGGAATGCCCTTCTTCCTTTTCACCCATGTCACTGTTTGTGCCTTCAAGGATCAGTTCAGATCCTTCCTCAGGGAAGCTTCCCTGCCTATTCCCTCCTCTAGACTAGTAGTGCTCTCTGATGCATATCCATCTTGTTATCCTTTATCACCTGTCCTATGTATGTATCTATCCATCTGTATATGTATATATACATATATATCTTATACTACTTTGTTCTTTAGTGAATGGAAAAGCTGATTGATAGTAATAACATACATAAATTTATATATTATATGTTTATATATTTATATAACACTTTAAGGTCTACAAAGCTGTTTACAAATATCTCATTTTATCTTTGAAACAATCCTACTAGAAAGGTGCTATAATGATTCTCATTTTACAGATGGGAAAACTGAGGCAGGCATCTGCTAAATGACTTGTCCAGGGTTACATAGCTAATGAGTATCAGGGTCATATTTGAACTCCCATACTCCAGGTTCAGGACTCTATCCATTGCACTACCTAATTACTTTAACAATAACTAGCATTTAATCATCTGTCTTCACATCTCAGTTCAAGGCCCATTTGCTCTACAAAGCCTTCTCTTATCCTCTTTGTTATTAGGCTCTTCTCATGCCAGCTTCCCTGGCATCATCCTTCTTTGTGTATGTGTTCTCTCCGTCCGTTATATTGTAAACTCTTTGTGGACAGGAGTTGTCTTCTTACCACAAAATGTCTTAAGGCTTAAAAAAAGCACTTTAAACCACCACCAGCTTTGTGAGCCTGGTTTTTTGGCATTATTGGTGTCCAGGCATTATCATCAGCATTTAGTAGATGGAGAAATTGAGGCTCAGCAGTTAAGTGATTTGCCCATGCTGAAAGGGCTAATGAGCATCAGAAGTGAGGTTTCCATCAGCCGTATTCTTAATTCCAAAATCTTGTACTCTTTTCATTATTCCACACTCAATTTTATAGAAATTTGTTGAATGAAGGCAACAATTGTCTTGCAGGAACTCTGAAAAGTGGCTTAAAAGTGACTTTTCACATGTTGAAGTGATTTTGCAGGCTGGTGGACCTGGGAAAGTTTAGAACTGAGCTGCTCCTTTGCCAGATGCTCCTGCCTCTCATAATGCAGTCAGTGATCTATACAATATTATCAGCCATGTAAAACCTGGCATGCTCACTCAGCCTTGGACTTCAGAACATCAAGATTGCCATCCCATGTTGGCTGCCTTTCGTTTATTGAATGAATATGCATGCCAACAAAGACTTAAACACCTCCTATACAGCTTCTGCTTTGGAAGAGATATAGCAGTTCCACGGGAATAGGGACTTCCCTCTCCAGAATCTCCTTTACAGTGAAAAGCATGAGGTCTCTTTCTGAAATGTATTCTTAGTGTGGTTGGTGAAGATGGGGGTAGGATGCAGTTTAGGCTGCTGACATTACACCCGGTGTCTCTTACACAGGAAATTGGAACTTTTGGCCTAATTGTGGGAATAGAGATATCTTTCTTCTAAAACTGGCTTTCTCAACATCATTAGAACACAGGAATTGCCAACCTAGGTCAGACTCATCATCAGTCAGATCATCATCAGATTGTGTTTCTGGAAGTGACCTAAAAGAATGTAATAATTATGACAGTTTAGATCTACAGTATAGTAAGAGTTTTCATTGGATAAAGGGAAGTGACTACCCCTAATAAGCTTTGGACCTCAGTGTTCTCATCTGCAAAACAGGTGCCTTAGATAAGCCCCTCTTTATCGCTGATCATCCATGATCTATGCAGTGAAATAGGTTTATAATTTTTGAATATTTTTGACTACTGATAATCTCACATTTAGTTGTTACTGTACAGTTTATTTTTTCAGAATGTAAGATCTAAATTCTCTCCCTTCCTCAATCCTGACCATCCTCCACCCATTGAGAAGGCAAGCAATCTGATATCAATTATACATGTGAAGTCATGTGAAACATATTTCCATATTAACCATGTTGCAAAAAAAGAAGAAAAAACAAAAAACATAAAGAAAGTAAAAAACATGCTTCAATCCATATCAGAGTTCATCAGATCTCTCTCTTTGGAGGTAAATAGCATTGTATTGGTCAGAATAGGCAAATCTTTCACAGCTGATCATTGTTACAATATTGTACACTCATTAAGAATAAGTTATTCTTATGAAATTTGTCACAGCCTGATGTTTTCTTGTGAATGGTATCCATTTACCTTTCAGTCAAAGTCTTCTAAATTTTCTTTTCTTCTTAGTACGTTATGACTAATTTTTAGGATCTAAGTTGGTGGCCTTAGGAATGTGATCAAATGCCGTAAGTTCTAGTTATAGGTTTTATATATATTATATTTTAATATAGGCTCAGCCATGTAATAATGATGGTGATTATGATGATTTTATATCTTGCATTTGTATCTTTCTTTAAGATCTGCAAAGTGCTCAACAAATATTTATCTCATTTGATCCTCACAGTAGCTCTGGGAGGTAGAGGCTGCTATATTATTCCTATTTTATAAATAAAGAAACTGAAGCAGGCAGAGGTTAAGTAACTTGCCCAGGGTTACACAGCTAGTACATGTCTGAGACTGAATTTGAATTCAGGCCTCTCTGACTCTAGGCACAGAGTTGTATCCACTATGTTCCCTGGTTGTCTGGAGTACATTCCAAACATGAGGAAGAGCTAGTGTAAAAGGCCTGGAGAGAGGAGTTGAAAATTAGCAAGGTGTTAGGTAGTTCTCAATGTATTTTACCACCATATTCAACTTTTTATTTTTTTCAGGATAGAAAGTAATGCCATATTTACTGCCCAACCTTGGAACTATCTGTGCTTACCTTTCTTGATATTTCTTTGGATAAATAATATATTTATTATATATATTTATATAATATTCTTATAAGACAATAATGTAAATTAATTAATATTACATGGAATATCAATTATGTAAAATTATATGTAGTTTTAATATGTAAGATAATTTATATATAATATGTGATTATATATAAATTATCTTATATATATATTTTATTTATAAGAACCAATTTCTTTAAACAGCCCTAATCTGAGCAGAAGACTTCTTCCTTTCCCATCTCCGTCCCTCTACCTCGTGGGAATAATTGTTATCTAGTGATGCTTTCTCTCACATTCAGCATCTTGTTTCCTTTGAAGCTCCTGAGCATCTGGCTTTTAGCTATTTAAGACTCTGCTTCCAGCAAGGTAAGTGCCCATTGGGGGCCAGAGCAGTTCAGGCATTTTCTACCAGTGTGCATTACCCTTACACTGATTCCCGTTGAGTTCCTTTGCATTTTTCCCTATATGGATTTAAATCCATTTGGACCATTGTCAACATCTCTTGGAGTATCTACTGAGACAACAGGATCACTCCATACCTCCTGAAGCTCTGATACTTTATATAGACTTGTGTTTCAATGTTGCCCTTCTTCTTTCTAATATGCCCACCCCCCACCCTCCAAATGTGGAATAAAACCAGGAGGTGATTGAAAAAGGCCTGAGGGAACACCTGCAGTAAATATATATCAGATCTGCTTGTACATTCTTAGCCTTCTTTTAAATTTCCTTTTTAAAAAATATTTACCCCAATTATATGTAAAGACAATTTTTAACATTTTTTAAAAAAAAGTTTTGAGTTCCAAATTCTATCCCTTCCTTCCTCCCCTTTTCCCTACCTAAGACAGTAAAGCTAGCTAATTAGAGCTTACTGATTTTTAAAGAAGAATGCTTTTTATTTGAATATTGATCTAGTGTTCCCACATTGACCATATACCTTGTATCGGGCTATAGGCTTTAGGGACAGGGAGACTAAGTTCTGTTTCTTATCTTCTAAGGGGCTGGGTATATGGTGGGCACTTAAAGAATACTTGCTGAATATATGGTAAGCTTCTCCAGAGCAGGGACTATCTTTTGCCTCTTTTTGTATACCTAGCACTTAGCACAGTACCTGGCACACAGTAGGTGTTTCATAATTGTTTATAGATGGATTGATGTCCTGGAAAGACTCATTCAATCTTGAGTGAGAAGAACTGGGACCCAATCTCTGCTCAATAGAGATCACTATTCATGTGGCTTTGAGCGAGGTATTTCCTGACTGAGCTAAGTCCAAGTATAAAATGATTTCTAAGGTCTCTTCCAAATTCTATAATTCAGTAACCTAGCAAACATTAAGTATTTAATGTGTAAAATTACTATTTTGCAAGCCCTGCTTTCCAGAAATTTATATTCTACTGGGGGTGGGATTACATTACATTATATACACATAAGTAAGTCAATTCAAAGTAATTTCAAGAGGGAGAAAATACCAACAATTGGATGGCACCAGGGAAGCCTTTGTGTGGCACCTGAACTGTATAGAGGTCTTTAAATGCCAGGCTGGAGAGTTGTATTTTACTTTAAAGGCATGTTGGTAAGCCCCTTGGTGGAATGCAGACGAGGACAAGAACTATAGTTGACACCATATTGGTCTCCGAATCTAGTCCCATGAACAAATAGGCAAGTATGCTTTGTCTGATTGGATGTTGGACCATAGGCAGTCATGAGGCGATGTCTTCATTGGGTAAAGGTGTCATTCCTAGTGTTGATTGTTAGAAAGGAAAGGAATACTGGAGAAGCTAAAGTTGGCTTGTTTTTGGGAAATCCAATGGAAAGCTAAATTTGAAGAACTTTAATTTCAAAGCCACTCTCTTTGGAGAGTGATATACTACATCTCTCATTGTCTCCATCTCTCTCTGCCTTTGTCTCTCTTCTTCCCTCCCTCCACTCATCCATTCAGTAACCGAGTCATCTTATTTATTCTTTAAACATCTCACATCTATCCCCTTCTCTCCTTTTATGGATCTTAGTTCAGAACCTCAGAACCTCTTGCATTGACTAATACAGTAGTTTTCTGGTAAAGGAGTTTCCCAGTCTCAAGTTTCTCCCTTTTCTAATCCATCCTTCTCACAGCTGCCAAAGTGATGTCCTTAAAGTGAGTCTTTAACCATGTTACCTCTTTCCCCCTCCCCCACTCCATGACTATTAAGTCTAGGATCAAATATTATTTCATCTTTTTATCATCCTTTTTAAATTTCCATTTTTACTGTAAATTTCCTAAGATATATAATGAATAATAAATAGTAAATGTGTATAATTTCTAAATAAGCAAATATAGCTATTTTGTGCTCAACATTTTAACCCATGGGAATCTACAATCAAGAAAACTTTGGAGATCATTGGTCTTGACCATAGACAGTTTATAAATGTTGACTCACCTTCTAGATGGAGCCTGTCTTTTGAATTGGAAATTGTGGAAAAGTCACTTGATTATATTCTGTTCCCCTTTTCAAATACAAATCCTCATTTTGTTTTGGAATTTTTTTTTTCTCCTAGAGTGGAAAGAGGTATTCACTCGGAAACATTGTTTTTCCACTGAGAGGAAGATTAATGTATCCTGTGGGTCTAGTGACAGATAACATATTAACTCGCTCTGGTGCTCCGTTTCCTATAAACATATAACTTGTGCTATAACTACATTGACAAACATGCTTCTCTATGTTGTCTGTTTGTTTGTTTTGTCTCTGGTGTTGACCACACTGCATTTTAAGCTGTAGCCTCTGGGTTTAGGCACACCAGGTGCTTTCACTTTCATTGTCAAGGTCATTTCCACTGATTTCTTCTTGTATTGGGGGTATAGATTTATGCGCCCCTCCCCCCCATGATGGAACCTACTTGCATTTTTGTTTTATTTTACATTTCATTTTTAATTTAATTTTCTGTTTCTTTAAGTCTTACAGTGGGCTGGGGTAAATTTTCAGGCCATTTTCCTTCGAACTTCAACTGTTTCCACCTCTTACTGGATGCCTTCCATGACCCCTAGGTATTAGTGTACCTACCCACCTAAAATAATCTTGCATTTGCTTCTTTGTGTATATGTTGTACTCTTCCCTCCCTTATTGGTTCACACTCTCCACCTTCAGAAGGTAAGCATTGTGAGGCATTTAACGTTTGAATTTAGGGGAAGATTGGAGGGGAGAAGTTTAGTGAATCCATGTTGCACTATTTTGGAGATTTTCCTTTTAATTAAAAAAAAAAATTCAGTCTCAGATTCTTTTCCTCCCTCACTCCCTTCCCTTTTTGGAGATGTTTCTTTCACTCACAATCATTCTCTTTTATCTATCTTCTCTCATATCTCATAGATGAGATCTTTCCATAAACCTTTCATAGAGTCATTCCCCAGATCAAAGAATATGAGAGGGTACCTTCATTTCTAAGCACATGTTTAGGAAATCAATTTGTTGATCAGTATTCTTTTTGGAAATGCCCATCATATTCTGGGCACTCAAGGGAATACCTAGTTGGATCTGTGATCTTAGCAAGGTAGATGCTCCCTCTAGATATGTGGCTTGCAGTTCACCCTGACCATCCTGTTCAATTTGTGTCCCTGATCTCCTGTAAATCTGTTGTGGGGAATCCACCTTATGAGGCAACTCTATTAGTGTTTTTAATTTTAAAATTTAATTTTAAAAATTAAGGAATAGAATTCTAAAAATCAAATTGTGTCCAGTTAGGGAGACAAGACATATTGCATGTAACTGGATACCTAGCAAAGGTTTACCAGACAGTGAATGGGTGGAGTCCCAAATGTGTTGGTTTTTTTTTTTTTCCTGGATGGTTTTATTCATTCCATTCCATTTTTCCCCATGTGGAATTTGGGATTCTTAACTTCTTGAAGGGTTTTGTGGCTCTCACTTCCAACTTTAGTGGTAAAATAATGTTGTGTTTTCTCATACAAAGAGCCTGCTATTGACCCACTTTCACTAGGACCAGTCCTTTTTTTATGTTTTCTTTCTTTTTTTGAGACTGGGTCTCCCTCTCTCACTTAGGTTGAAAGTATAGTGACTACTCATTGGCTTGATTTCATAAATGATCAGCACAAAAGCTTTTGACTTGCTTCATTTTCAACTTTGGCCTGTTCTACTCTCTCTGTAGGCAGCTGGCCAGAGTGTCCCTTCCTCCCCCCTCCCAATACCCTGGGGGCTCACCACATTAACACTGGACTTTGCAGTAGGTTTTATCCCTACTGCAGCTGAGAACTCCAGAGTTCAAACAATCCACTAGCCTCAGCCTACCGTGTAGCAGGAATTTACTAACGTTTGTCATTGTGCCCAACAGACTAGCTCTTGGAAAGTTTTTTTTTCCCCCAGCCATAGGGATGGGCTGAACTGGATACTTTATCGGTACATTTTTGATAGCAGGG
This sequence comes from Bettongia penicillata ogilbyi, assembly GCA_023548195.1. Classification (NCBI taxonomy): domain Eukaryota; kingdom Metazoa; phylum Chordata; class Mammalia; order Diprotodontia; family Potoroidae; genus Bettongia; species Bettongia penicillata. Next base: position 3,327,371 of record JAJHZJ010000155.1, on the reverse strand, counting down.
TGGCTTACAATTGTGGTGTTTATAACCTGCAGCTGTAGCTGTGGGATTGAGGTCCCAGTGGGGATTGAAACTGAAATAAAGATGTAGCATATAACCCAAAGTGGATGGCTTTAATTCAGGGTTCTTTAAGGCAGCTTTCCATAAGATTCCTCAAAAGCAACCATACTGATTTCATTCTGTACTCTTCCCCTTCCTAACAAATACCTGTGTTGACCTCATTGGCATCATGCCTTAACCACTTGAACTAAACAGCTTCAAAAGCAGTACTAGATTCCCCCAGTTGTCTGTGTCCTCTGAGGACACATTTCCTCTTTTCTTTTTTCCATGTCTGCTTTAAAAACAAAAGCAAAAAAAAAAGACAAACTTAAGAATCAAACTCTCTCTGAAGTTCTTTCAGATTCTTGCCTTGACTTATTTATGTCACATCAGACTGTATCCATTCTTGTTGATAAAGATTTTCTCCTTTCCATTGGATATATTAAAAAAAAATGGTGCTGAGGTCATTGACAGTCATAGATTAAAGGCCATAGATCAAGAGCTGAAGAGATTTTAGAAGCCATTCATACCAACCTCTTCATTTCAGTGATGAAAAAACCAGGACCTAGACAGGTCACATAGACTGGCCCACAAGTCACTCAGTCAAATGTGGAACAGTAATCCGCTGGACAGTTCTATTCATTCCATATTTTTTTTATGTGAAATTTGAGATTCTTAACTTGTTGTCAGGTTTTGTGACTCTTATTTCCAATTTTAATGGAAAAATAAGAATGTTGTGTCTTTACCTCCAAGAGGCATTCTATGGACCCATCTTCTCCAGGATCAGCTCCTGCCCTCCCCTTTTTTTTTTTTTTAAACATTGAATCTCCCTCTCATTCAGGGAAGTTACCTGGGAAACTGAATTGAGTTAGATTCAATGTCCTTTCTGGTTTTGTGTGAAAGGTATGACTGACTTTAAAGCAGTGTAATTAACTTTTGAGCAGATATACCTAACACATGTCTGTGTGTTGTACTCTTCAAAGTAGTAGTCTTAGGAACCAACATCATTAATTGCATGATGCTCAAAACATTTGGGGAGCTTCCCTTTTGAAATGGTCATCAGAGTCTGCAGCTTATTCTTTTGAGCATCCTTACTGATGACAAATCTTCATCTCTGAGGGTGGATTTGATTTTTATAAAGAGCCACATAGCATTTGGAGACAAGGTTAGTTAACGAGGTGGTTGAACATGCTAGCAATTTTTTTTCCCCACACTAAAACTAAAATAACAAAAGACAACACAAACATAAGGTATGGAAAAAATAACAGTTTGAGGGGAAGAATGGGGAGGGGATATGACTCAGCAAGTTATAGTTTGGAGGCAGTTCAGAAAGATGGGGTTCCACACATCTTTGGGGCTACCTCCTGAGGGAACATCATTGATGTTCCATTTGGTTCGGATGTGAATTAATTTGACAGATAACTGCCAGCTGTGTATAAGGAGCTACGTGTACAGTGCCTCAAGGTGACTGCTTTGAAGGACAAACTTCACTTGGATAAATTAATTTTAGTATATGTATTTAAAACAACTGAGCATGTTGCTTTATATTTCTTTATATTTTAAGGGGAGCATAAGACATGTGATCTTTGGATATGCTGAGGCTTTTTCCCTAGGAAGTATGTTGAGCTATCTGTTATATAGATTATCATGTGATTGTTGTGGCTGTTGATTTGTTTCAGCTATGTCTGGCTCTTTGTGATATATACCACGGAGGGTTTCTTGGCAGGAGATATTGGAGTAGTTTGCCATTTCCTTCTCCAGCTCATTTTACAGATGAGGAAACTGAGGTAAACATGGCTAAGTGCATTGCCTGGGGTCCCCAAAAACTAGTAAGGGTCTGAAGCCAGATTTGAACTCTGGAAGATGAGTCTTCTTATTTTAGGCTGGGCACTCTATCCACTGCTTCACCCAGCTGCCCTTTCATATGTTTACTGCCTAATGATGATGGTGATGATAACAATATTTCTATAGTGCTTTAAGGTTTGCTCCACATGTTATCTCATTTGATCCTCAAAACAAACCTTTCTGGTAGGTGCTACTATTATCCCTATTTTTACAGATAAGGAAATTGAGGCAGGTAGTGGTAAAATGACTGAAAAACTAAAAGAAAATTTAAATCAAAACCTTTCTTATTCACCTTATGCTTTAATTTAGGGTGGTGCTGAGTCATGGGGCTGAAGTGGTCTGGTTTCTGTAGCATCAAGGTCAAAGACTATAATTAGCTACCACATCTGTTTGATGTTGCAGTGGGGATGATAGGAAGGTTCTGTGGCCAGAGGCCTGATCCTGGCATTCTGCCATTGAGGTCAGATTGCAGGGGAAAGGTAGGTTTGGGGAACCTGTCCAATATGCCAGGGAATCAGAGGCATGCTTTGTGGTTGTAGTGGAACATTGGATCCTCAGAAAACTGTAGGAAAGTCCTTGGTCTGTATTAGACTAGCCATAATATTTGGGGTGAATTTGGCCATTGGGGCAGATTAAGGCCTGAATGGCCCAGGCCAAGACATGAGAAATAGTGGTTAGTCTGAGAGGCAGCTGCTGTAACCCCAGGACCTCCTTTATTGGGAGCAGCTACCCTGGCACTCTGGGTAAAACCTAGCTAGAAAACCAATTGTACTCTGCTTACTTGTCCAGAAATTTGAGCCTCTGCTAAGTGAAATCATGTGAAAACTAAATGTACTTACCAAGACTATCTTGGAACAAAAAAAGACCATGATACCATGATCTTGAATATTTCAAGAAATTTCATCCACATGGGTATTCATTCCACTAGTGTAGATTGCAGCCCTTTTATCTTTTGTGCCTTAGTGGATGGTATCTAGGAGTTGCTGTGGTAAAAACAATAACAGAAAATTTTTCACATGTGGTAGTGAGCTTCCAGGTGATAAATCTTTCTGATTTACCTTGGTTGGTTTTGGATGACAGGTTGCCAGGCCTATATCCAAAGTCTTCACAGACTGGTAAAAATCTGTCAAATATTATACTCCCTTGTCATAGCCTTTAAGCATTCAGGGTCACTTCCGTGTTATGATGAGACATGGGAGTAATCATAAATAATTAATATTTAATATTTATTGAGTAGCTACTGTATTACAACACCGTCAGTCTCTAGGATAAGGGAAATGCAAGAGTTCCTGTTTATAAGGAGCTTACTAATTGGGGGAGGAAGAAAGTGTACAAAACATAGAATAATTTCTGAAAGAATGACATGGGATTTCAGTGCCACAGGATTTCAAAGAGGAGACACTAATCACTCAGGGTTGAGTTGATTTAGGGCTCATTGGGCCATTGAACATGAAGAAGGATATTCCAGTCCAGTGGAAGTAAAGGTCTAATGATGGGAATTCAATAGAATGTTCATGAAACAAGATGGAGGCCAGTTTGGGGCTCACATCTAGCAGTGGTAGGTTGGGAGAAGTAAACTGGAGACACATTGTTGAAATGCAAAAAGTTTGGATTTTATCTTGTTGAGTGGAGGGCCTCTGGGTCTTAAGTTTTCTTCTAATTTGAGTAGCACAGGGGACTTTGCTTTCATCCCCAGAGTTTTTATATTTCACTTCTCTTCAAGCTCCCTGATCTTTGAACCCTAGCTCAATGGTACTGTGTCTCTAGCTCCTAGAGACTAGGGACTGTGTGTTGTTTTTTTTTTTTTTTTGCCTTTCTTGTATCCCTAGTGCTTAGCACAGTGCCTGGCACACAGCAGGTACTTCATAATAAATGCTTGTTGACTGGCCCCTGAAACCTAAGCTAGCTAGATTTGGCCTGTGCTTCCTAGATTTTCCAATCTTAACCCTAATTTACCACTTCTGCTAACTCAATTCTCTCCTGGTACTATCGCTAGCATCATCTTCCATCTTTCCATCCTATTGGCCTGTCTTCACATAATCCAGATCATAAGAGTATGTTTTTTAGGGTTTATTTGTGAGGGAAATGAGAGTGTACAGATTCAGAAATAATATGCCATGGGAAGGTACATATGAATTATATCTTCTCAGTCCCAGACAGAGTGGTACCTAAGCTTTCTAACCTAATGTTGAACTTAAAAAGATCCTCACTCTGCTCTGGTTTTTGTCATGATTCCTCTAGTGCCATAACATCTCAGCTCCTCTGAGGCCCTAGATAAGAATTGTATTTTTCCCCTGAGAACATTTACAGGCACTGATTTTTAGGTGGATTGAACTCATTTACTGGGTCTATAATCTTAGCTAATCAGGAAGCATCTTGATCAAATGGTTGGTTTTGAATGTTCCATCCTTCCATAGAATTAAGAATCTCTAAGTGGAAAAAGAATTCAGAGGTCACCTAATTCAGCCCCTATCTGGGATCTCCTTTGCTACCTCTCTGACAAGTCGGTTTCTGGCCTCCCCTTAGAGACTCCATGTAGATTCCATTTTTGGATAATTTTGTTAGTTTTTCTGTGGATTGAGCCAAAATCAGCCTTTCAGGAAATTCATTACTCTCAGATCTGTCCTTTGGGATCAAGTAAAACAGATCAAACCCATTTTCCATGAGAGCTCTTTGAGTACTGGAAGGTAGAGCTGCCCCACCTCCCCTACTGGTACCCCCAAAGTCTTTCCTTCAGGCCAAAGTGACTTCAGTTGATCTTTGGATGATATGGTCTCCGGTCTTGTCACCTTGCCTTGGACAATGTGCCCATATCTACCCTAAAATATAATGTCTCAAAATAAATGGAATATTCTTGATGTATCTGACCAGGGAAGAGAACGTAGTGGGACTCTTACCTTCAATAATTATAATAATATTTGGCATTAATATAGCACTTTAGATTTTCCAAAGCACTTGACAGCTATCTCATTTTATCCTCACAATAATTCTGACGCATAGGTGCTTTCATTACCCATTTTACCGATGAGAAAACTGAGGCTTATGTGGGAACCTGAGAGGTTAGGTGATTTGTCTGGGGAGTAAACCTGGTAAATAAATGTCTGAGGATGGATTTGAACTTGGGTCTTCTTGACTTGCAGGTCAAGGGCTTTCTATCCACTGGGCCACCTACCTGAATCTAAGCAACACTTTATTAACACAGCTCTGTTAATAATATTCTGAATGTTGCCTCTGTTAACACTGCCAAGGATTGATTTTAGGTGTTTTTTTTCTGTTATATTACAACGTTGACTGTTGAGTTCTCTATCCTTTAGAAACTCTAAGTCTTTTACATGATCTTTTTTTCTAGTTACATCATCCCTATCCTGCATTTGTACAGTTGATTTTTTTGTACCTGAATGTGGGACATAATATTTTATCTCTATTAAACTTAACCTTATTAAATCTAGCCCATTTTTATGGCCTTCCTCGACCTTTTTGGATCCCGATTCTGTCATCTAATATGCTGGTCATCCCTTTCGGCTTTGTGTCATCTGCAAATTTGATAAACACATCCCTCTGCTTTCATCCAGGTCATCAACAAAAATGTCGGACAAACATTATTACTACTGTAAATAATCACTTTCTCCCCTCTCAGGGCTTATAGTTGGGAAGGGGATACAAAGAAAGGTAATAAAAGATCTCTCTGCTCTGACTGTTGACCTCTCTGTCTTCAAGTCCCAACTACCATTCTACCTTCTACAGAAAGCCTTCCTCAACTCCTCACTCTGTCAATTATTTCTTTTGCCTTTTTTTATATCCCAGCTGCTTAGCACAGTGCCTGGCACGTAGTAAGTAATTAATAAATTTTGACTGATTGATTTGAATATCAGCTTAGCAGGATCCTACCTAGACAAGAAGCGCTAGACAAGGAAGGCATCTGTTGCAATAGTTCAGAGCAGCGCCGGCAGAAGCCTTGACTAGGATAAGGGAGGTACAAGTAAGAATGACATCTTACCCTGTGGATATGAGAAAAAAGGAAGGAATTCTTCCAACCAGGAAAAAATTGACAGAACACTTGGTCAATTAGCAACATTAAATCAGATTGATTCTTGTGTTGGATATAGTACTAGACACTGTTTGGGAAGGAGGGGAAGAAGGGAAGGAAAAAGAAAATATAACCTCTGCCCTAAAGGAATTTATAATCTAGTTAAAACAAGACAACGTGGGATTACAAATCCAGGACTGGATAGGTCATGCACTTCAACCACTTCATGTTATGAATGAGCAAACTGGAGAGGTGGAGAAATTTGCTCAAGGTCATACAGGCAGAGGGAACTTGAGGAGTTTCCCTTTGTCCTATGATTTGGTACATTTTCTTCCATTGACTCACCAAAATGCCGAAGGGTGCTTCTTCTACACTCATGTTTAAAGATCTGGAATGAATGGAAAAGCATTTATAGATGTTATGTGCCATTTTATAAATGAGGAAATTGAGATTCTGAGCAGGGAAGAGACTTGTCTCCCATCTCTATCCAGTTACTAGATCTTGCCATTTGGATTTCCATACTGTCTCTCACATATAACCCCTTCTCTCTATTTACACCACTTCCCTTAGCTAAATCAAACACTCAATAAACATTTATTAAGTGGTTATTTTGTGTCGCACTCTGTTCTAAGTCCTGAGGATACAAAAAGAGGCACCTCCCCCCTCAAACAAGTCCCTGCCTTCAGGGAGCTCATAGTTTAAAGGGGGGCGGTGCAGAAGGACATACAATAAGCAAGCAAGTGTATACAAAGCAGGCAGTAAACAGGATGAATAGGAAATAATTAAC